>OZ018411.1:15651283-16322735 GCA_963969595.1 Neckera pumila | reverse complement strand
AAAATCTATTTTTGTTCCATAAAAGGACAATTGGAGGGACAATGGTCATTTGGAGGTTAAATGAAATATATAAAATATATAAAGTAAAGTTATTGAATGTCAAAGGGACTACTTTGCCATAAAATAAACTTCTTTTGTTAAAAATATTATTTAGTAAAGAAAACCTCTAAATTTTGTATTTTTTTTTTGTGAATTTTTTACTAACTTCGGTTGATAGATATTCTTTTTAAGAAAATATATCTTCTTAAAACAATATTTCTTTGAACAATAAGAAAGACTAAAGAAATGAATTGTAATAGTAACATCAATCATTCTCCAATTGGATCAGTATGGTATTTCAAATTAGAGGCTTAATAATTTGAACCTCATGTTTTTACTAGATATGATGCAAATTTTTCCAAATCCCAAATTCTTTCTATTGTTGTAAGAAATACAAATCATTTCAAGCCATGATTTTATGAAAAAATGAGATTTTTAAAGCCCTAATTTATAATTCTATTTCTAAAATTAATATTAAATAAATATTTTATCAAATAATTTTTTCAAATTTTTGAAAGCAGATATCCTAATTGTAGGTATACTTTGCATTAAACTTTCTAAAACTAGATACAAATTTTGTGAATTATTTTCTGTATAAAGAATAAAGAACCAAATAAATTGTTTATTATTAGCATTTATTAGATCTTATATATATGTATATTTGGGAGGCTTTACCCTTCATTTACAATAGTAGAATTATCAATTATATATAGATGCTGATATATAGTTTGACAAAGGAAAAATTATCATAGTTTAAATGAAAATTAAATTGTCCATTTAGTATCCTCGTGAATTTTGAAATATAGTCTTCAGTAGCTGAGAAGCCAATATAATTAATTGTGATGCCAAATAATCCTCTAGTAGAAATATAGATGTTTAAATATAATATTCCTTCAAATAAATACAAGATCATTTGACTATTTCACAACTCGGAGAATTCTTGAAGAAGACATGTAATTATACTATGAAGTTTTGAAGTGGATGTTCCCTAGACCAATGAAAGTACCACATAGCCTCGTCATAAAACCAAAATTTAGAAAATCAACAATCAACCAATCACAATGAAATATGAGAATGGTTTAACCCCTAAAGGACCAAACGGCGTTTTAGGTGGCAACATAGCAATTTTGGGCAGCTCACTACAAAGGGAAATTTTATTTTCTTTCTTTGAAAATTTCACACAGTAAGTGTCCAATGAGTAGCTTTAAGGCCCAAATTTTCAAAACTTTTGACTACATGGTTAAAACGTTATTGGATGGTGTGTCATTTTCAAGGGTCGGTAGGCAGCTCAAATTTTTTTGGAAAATCACTTTTAAAAAAAATTAAAATTTGAAATTGGTTTTTGAGATTTATATATATGTGTAAATGTTTTTAATTATTCCATTTTGATTTATAAGTTGAAAATTATGAGGTGTTCTAGTTTGTGGGTAGTCATGGATTCTCTACTCTAAAATAAACTTTGAAGTTCTTTATTTAACTCAATTTTTAGTCTTTTTTGAAAAGAATAAAAGCATAGGATGTAGATTGTTTATTACAACATTACAACGGTTGGGATTGACATTTTCAATTCCATAACTAAATTCTTAACAATTTAGTGTTTTGAATCATTCTCTATTTCTTTTTCTTATTATTTCTTTCTATATATTGAACAGTTCCAAATGATCCGAAATTTTTCAAGCATGTAGCCAACTTGCTTTGAAGAATGAATCCAAAGGATAACAACCATTTTGAACATTTTTTCATACAAAATGTAACCTTGTGAAGTGCAGCTGCCCGATTTTTTGTAGGGCCAAAAAAGGATTTTTGTCCATTCAAACACTAGTATCTTGCAATCTACAAGGTGGAAAATTTTAAAATTTTTTCTACATATCTCAAACAAGCTTACTACAAGATCCTCTAGTTACATGTGTCCAAGTATGTTTCTTTTCTAAAATTTAGATACTTGTACTAGAATTGATAGTTTTGGAACGATATTGTCGAAAATATAGTCTTTGACCTTTAGGGGTTAATTGTACTTTGGGGGACACTTTCCAAAAAAGTCTTACTTGTCAAGGATAGTTATGAGTGTTCTCCGTAGTGACACTTTGGCTCTCGCTACAATAAGGTAGGAGGTTGTAAAACAGAGTGAGCATTAAGAATGGTTGTGAAATGGACAAGAGTTGGTTTTGAAATTGACCAATATAGTCATTGAATGAATCAAGGAAAAAAGCATTATTAGTTATAAGAGCCAATGGCATTCTCTTTACTTTTCCCCTTTTTATTTAGAGTGGCAAGTGAATAGTTTATGAAAGACCTGGGCTCACAAATAGGGACCTATGACCCAACTCGTTTGAAAATTCATAAGTAACTCAAAAATGCTCAGAAAAATACGAAACCACTTGGGTTAGATTCCTCATCAATTTCTCTTTGTCTAAAAAAATGAGCTAAAAATATTCCCATCCAAGGATATACATGAAAAAGGCGGACCTGAGCCTCCTACCTTACTTATTTCAAGGGACCACCTCAAATGCAACATGCAACGGCTGTAGTGAGGCTTTGGCTCTGGGTGGTTTCCAAGGAAGGTCGTACTCAAACTTCAAGCTTCTGTCAGTGCAAAGCCTCCTCACCTTCATTCTAGAGCCAATAAATTTATGCCCATTCCATGCAAAAAGATAAATATGAAATCTATGTAGTTCTCACAGCTCTAATGTCAAGCCGTTGAGCCCAACTTTTGAAACTTTGAGCAATTTGATTTAATCAATTTCTGTGGAAATGGCACTACAGGACATACCAGCACAGAGCCAGTGCAAGTAATCCCCAGGCCATGCTGCCACAGAGATCTCCAGACCCTGACGCAAACTGTTGATCAAGTTCACCAGTGTAAACAATGCCCTACCCTTTAGGCCGAATTTGAACTCCCAATTCAAACAAGCAATCAAGTAACTTCAGGTACTTCCACAAAGATATTCAGGTGCATACATTCAAATACAAACAGAAAGCATATACAAGCGCGATCCAAACAAAGTTGCCCCCCCACAGCACTGAGGAAACCCTAAAGAATCACGCATACCACAGACACAACTACCTTCTTCAAAATCCTTCTAATTAGTCAACTAAGGGAGTCTGCAGAAGGCTAATACTATGCACAATTACATGCGTCACACCCAACATGCCAGTGTGGAAAGATCTCACTGCTTCAACTTCTTCACGATCTGTGCAGTGTACTTCCCCTGATGGAAAGCCTGTTCCAACTCTAGCTTAGTAGGTTGTCGAGTCCCATCACCAACAATAGTTCCAGCTCCATATGGCGATCCGCCCTTCACCTCCTCCACCTCAAACATGCCAGCTCCAAAAGTGTAGCCGATGGGCACGAAGATCATCCCGTGGTGAGTTAACTGGGTGATGGCTGTCAAACTGAAATTCCAACCAAATGACAAGCTTACACAACACTCTAGAACGAGTTTTCAACTGCTAATTCAGTGAAGAACCAAAATATCCGAGATGCTTCAATTCTCGCTCTTTAGCACATATCCTCACATATCCTCACATGTTGGATTAGAACTTAGGCAAGTGAAAGCCAACCAAATTGAAGTTACAGAAAAAAAGGCGGGCAGTCAACACTGCTCTAGAATGTAAGTACGAAGCATAAACATGGACATAAGCTTTACCTAAGGTCCCAACCTTTCACTGAATGTTTTGAATGTATGACAAGTGCTATAAGGTCGACATTAGAGTGACCAGTGTGCAGGATATTCTAGCATGTCCCTTAACAAAAGTTCATGAAAAAGAGGCTTGAGGGTAACAAAGACTCACGCCGTGGTTTCCTGGCCACCATTTTGAGACCCGGTGCTGATGAAGATTCCAGCAGGCTTTCCAGCGAGTGACTGCGCTTTCCACAGACCACCGGTGGCGTCAAGGAACGCCTTGAACTGGGCCGACATCATACCGTAACGAGTGGGGAACCCGAACAAGAAGCCATCGGCATCGGGCAAGTGCTTGGGGTCAAGGTGGGGCACATCCGACTTGGGTGGTGCGTGCATCTTGCCCAGCACTTCCTCGGGCAACGTCTCTGGCACCTGCGATTATATCCAACCAATTTCAGCAACTAAGAAATGCATCTTTGACAGTGAAACGTTTACCAATCCTACACTCAAACCTCTCTAATCTTACCACTTGAGGTTCCAACATTTTCAGAAAGACAAGGTGCGAATGCGTGAAAAGTGTAGTACAGTCAACAGGAATGTGCAAGTGCGCAGGGTATCTCAAAATGTCATTTCAGAGGAAGTCGTAACAAAGAGGTCTGAATGCAACACTTCATTGCATCGGCTCTGTCAGGAGTGATTCCGCATTGAAGTTCGATCACCGCCATTCAAACTTACTTGATACAAAGTCGCTTCCACACCCTCCACGCTGTTGGCGCCCTTCTGGATCTCCTTAGCCAGGGTTTCTATGTGTCCATACATAGAGTAATACCTGCCGTTTCATCCCGCATATCAAAACTCATTGCAACCGAAATGGTAGAAACCACTTCCTAACAATTCAACCATCATTCATCTCCGATCTAGCTTCTTCCCAACAAGAAATCGAAACCCTCTTCTAAAAAGAAACTCCCAACCTCAGCAACTCCCATTACCCCCACATGCACGCACTAATATCTGCAACCAAGAGCCTAATCCAGCGAATCAAACAGCAATCCCACCGAAACATCAAAACACCATTTCCAAACACTTCTAACACCCACTCAACTCCGATCTAGCTTCTTCCCAACAAGAAATTCAAACCCAGGTCCTACCCACACCCAAATGCACTAACACACCCAAAATCAAACCACAATTCAGGGGTGGGAACAGTCGACGTACACAATGTACACTTTCGCAGCCATGTCGCCGCCTAATTTCAAGAATCTTCACACCCTCCAACCTGGAAAGCACCCACACCTATACAATACGCAAGCAGCAACTCTGGTTCAAGACGAGATGGCGAACAAGAAGAAGAAGAGCAGTGAACTCCAGCGATGGTGGCAGAATGTAATAAACTAAGTTAACTTACGTACTCCCTCGGATAACGCAGATTGATTGCAGTGTAATCTACGGCCCCCCGAAAGCATCAACAGCATCAAGGGAGGAAGAAGCAGACGAAGCAGCGGCGTCTGTAAAGCCAACGTCATATGCGCATTCTTTCGCGAATCCAGAGGAGCGATTGGGGATTTAAATAGCCGACAAAAGATTGCAAGTGAAGCCCAGGAGCAGGCCTTTTGTTGCGCCTGTTTCAACGATGATGGAAATGGTGGTCATGATGTTCGTTTCTTTCTGTGCCAAAATAAATTCCACTTTCAAGAGGAAAATTGGTGCCGGTGCTGATGGGGTGGCTGCAACGTTGGAGGTGTGAGGGTGAGGGTGAGGTGAGGGAGCCCGGGGAAGGCGTCATGAGATTGGGCATTGTCTCGGTCGTTCTGTAGGGCCCCTCGAGGATGTATGAGGTGCAGTACACATGCTCAATTTCCGAAAATTATCCCCTACATGACGGACCCATTTCAAGCCTTACTGCCCAGTTTGTTTGTTTTTTGGGCCCTTACAAGGCCCAAATGCCTCCAAAAAAAAATAGACTGCATCAATCCTATAGGAAAATGTTGAAGAAAAATTGGATGATAATGCCAAATTGTTCCAATCCTTTTTTTAAATTTTGGATGAAATTGTCAAATTTCAATGAAATTCATCCAAATATGTGGATGAAAAGATAATTCTATCCAAAATATAGATGAATACTAAGTTATTTGGCTACATCATTTTCTTGTATGTTGCCACTTCAGCACTTCTCCAAAAATAAAAAAAATTTGTTGTTCAACTGGGGCCAATGAAACACCCAGTTATAGATTCTACCATTGTCCCAGAGCACACAAAGTTTGGGACTATGCTCAAGCAATTTCAGAACACTTACTAGATGAACAACCTATGATGGGTCGTCATGTGCATTTTGACCATACATTATGTATTTTTGGCTCAACCTTGCCTTGACGATTCCACGACTTCCGAATCTTCTGGTCCCTATTGAAAGGATCGTCACTTTGGCTACTCTGGCGCTGGAACCAGAAGGTGTTTTTTCATACATTGTGGCCGCGTGGTCTCCTGCAACAAGCGCTGTGGGACTTGCTTCTTGACTCGGACAGAGAGGCGTTATTTAAAGCTCAAACAACTGCTAGGCTCCAACCTCACCTTGCGGCCCCTGTGTGGCTCAAATTTGATAATATTTGGCTCCGTTCCAAATTGTTAGTGTCAAGGGAGGATGGCATTATCAAGTGGCAAGGGTGTGGCCCTCCCGTTTGTAGTTTTATTGAGGACTCTTTGTTTTCTTTGGTCCTTTTTGCTCATATTCTCTTCATTGTCCAGCCTCACGGCTTGCCTGTTTTGAATTGGTTTTTTTTTTATGCAGTGGATTCTCCCTATTTGTTCAAAAAAATATAAAAAAAACCCTAAAAAAACCCTGTTATTGCCTATTATTCAATTTGTTGCCATTTTGCAACTAGATATGTATGAAATTTTTTATATTTACTTTTCAAAGATGAAATTACATGTCTTCTTCTACTTCACAAAAAATTTGGATTTTTTTGGTGGAAAATTGATTTTTTTGAAATTTTTTGAAGAAAAAGTGACAAAAAATCACATTAAATAGAAAATTATTTCAAAAAATCTGAAATTTTCACCATGTGTATATAGTACAATGACAAATATCATAGTGTAAATTCAATTTCCGTATCATTCTATAATTAGAAAATAATAGACATTGAAAATACACCCCAAGTTCAAATTGCAATAAAAATATTTAATATTAAGAATTTTTTCAAAATTCAAATTGGAATAGAAACTAGAATAGATGACCCTCATTTTGTTAATTGGGCTCAAACTCAAAAATACTATTTTGCGGAGAAATTTTAGATTTAGAGCAAGGAGCAACAATTGGATACTCTTCACGATCCACCATGAGAGGTCAACAAGAAAAATGGATGAAAAAATGCTTCCAATCTTTGTATAGATCATAGCATTGTCATACAAAAGTCACAAAATGGCTCTAACAGTGATGTAGGGTTAAATTGAATATCACTCGGTTGTACCTTTGTATTCCAAAATAATATTCCGGTTGGCCAAACTGTTGGGGATTTAGGCTGAAAATAACGTTATTTAAACCCAATTTTGAGCCGTAAGTAGAATTCAATGTGCTCTTGGATAAATATTGATTTTGAATTTTGAAGCCCTTCTTACAATGTAATTTTGAGAATTGAAAATTGGAATTTCATAAGCATTTTCAAGGTGCACCAATAAGTACTTAATTGTTGAGTTTGAGGTTGTCATTTTGTGGGCAATTAAATGGGTCACAGACCATATGTGGTGGTGATTCTATGTTGTCTACCGACCTCTATTCCGTCTTCCAAAAAGGCCTACAGTTTCATCTTGTTCAATCAGGCAACACTCAACAAGATGCAAAAAATAAGAACGACTCCATTTATTGACTAATGTTTGTATTACACAAACAGTGGTGAACCTCGGTTCTTTATATACATAGTGTTGCTTGATCCCTTTTGTCATTTCCATTGCAATCACACTTGGAACTATTACTAGACCCCTTTCCCTTACATTACGACGTACAATCAGAAGTTCATATTGGGACATAAAATCAAGGGAATTAGAAGATGACTTTTAGGTAAAGGGGGCAGCGTTCAAAGGATCTAATAGGCGCCCATAATCTGTAGCCATTTTCAAATCATACAAATAATACCCCTAGCTTCTAAACGTCTAGAGTCTTTTCTAGGATTTGTGATTTGAAAAAATCATCATAAAGTACTATTTGGAAGAATATTTGGGAATTGATGTACAAATAAAAGTTGTAGATTTTGAATTGTAGATTCCATCCACATGATTAGATTCACCAATGCCATCACCAGTATTTTTTTTTAACTTTTGAAAAAGAAATTTCAAGATTCCTTGTAAATTTCATTATATGCAAAATATTATCATTTTTTGAGTAAAATTTGTTGCAATGGATTTGAAAGGAGGTCCTCTTGACATGGTGACTTTTTGAAACTTTTGTGTTCTTAAAATCTATGACCTCATTTTTGCAAATCCCGTTTTGAACTAGAATCAATGCAATTTTGGTTTGGTCAACCACTTGACATACTTTCACATTTGTAACTTAAAAAAAATACATACTCTAATAACACCAAATCCAACCACTAGATAGGACAACAACTTGGTTAAGTATCTCCACAAATTAGGATGACTTTCACCCGGATAGAAAGAGAAAGAAACAAGAATTTTAATTTGTTTGTTGTTTGAAAATTGGTTGTCCTAGTGCTTAGAGGCTAGACCCTAGATTCCATTTTTAGTTGCCATTTGCATGTTGTTGTGTTTTGAGGTTGGAAAGGGAAGAAAAAAAAACCCCAAAGTTTTGGCATAATTTAACCTAAAAAGGACACTGAAGTCCAAAAGTGGCTGCCATTGGATGACTTTTAAGATTATTATAGCAATGAAGAATGCACCTGTTGGTTTAAAAATTGAATCATTTTAGGCAAAGCACCTTGGTGATAAGTCTTGTCCTTTGAGGATTAACCCTTAAAGGACCGGAGGGATGTCCAGATTTCCAAAATTATAAAGATCTATTATAAAATGCCACTTAGAAAATATTTTAATGATGACTCTCAAATAATAGTTGTAAATTGCTATTTATAGATCACATCCGTACAATTAGATCAACAAAAATATGTACCAATATTTTTCAATAAAATTTGAAGCCAGAAATTGGAAATTCTAAAATCAATTGTAGACTGAATGTTTATGATTTTTAAGAGCTTTTTTTTCCCTTACAAGTTCAAAATATTGTGTTCTAATTACAGTGATTTTTGAAGATTTTTATTTGATTTTTTCATTTAAATTATTTTTGAAGGGTCACTATTTTTTAATTGAAAAAGTTCCTTTTTGAGGCTAGACCTCCCGATACCTTTTGAATTATAGAATATTTGTAAAGCAAAATCTTCATAATCTAAACCGTACAAATGTTAAAGAATTAATATAGGAATCTCCAAATAAAATGGATGGATGAAAAAACTCATTTTGGTGAGTTTAGGATGTATTTCTATTCATTCATTGTTCAAAATTTGCACTCATGGTCCTTTAGAGATTAAAGGCCTATTCATTTTGATTCCCACAATCACTTTCAAGGATGTCACTAAGTGATTCCAAATTTATATAGCTTAGGATGAACTTCTATGCATAATCAAAATTACATGAATTTTGAGAGAGATAAATAATTCTGGTTCTTCTACGAACCAACATACATTAAAAGTTTGGAACCTCAATGGAACCCTTTTTAAGACAAATGATAATCTTTCATTGAATAAAGAAGGGGATGTTCTTTTTCTATTATGTGGGATTGCTTTAGTTTTATCATGTTCTTTTTTTCAACCCTTAGTTGAGCATGGTTGATCAAAATCCAATCATCTAATACTGATGTCTGGGGGGATCACTTCTTGTAATTTAAAGTATACACTTGAGTTAAGAGAGTATTCCATAATTTAATCAAAAGAATGAGGTCAAAACCTTCTTCAATGTTCAGAACTACAAGCAACATGAAGCCCTATTTGCACAAATGTGAAGACCATAAAATAATATATTTTTAGATGCCCCTCATACAAAACATGCCCCTTTGAATACAAAACATGTCCACATATTGTGGGAATATCTGACAACATAAATTTGAGCTTTAAATCATTAATTTTGGATATTCAATAAGGTAGAATACCATAAATAGTTCATGGACCTTAAAAGATTAGAATGTACATACTTTTGTCATTTCAAAAGTATAAATGTAGCTCAAAAGCACATTTCCTATTTATCAAAATCCAAAAATTAAGGTATATATTTTTGAACTAAATTTATACCTTGAAATGACAAGATCATGTGTATTCTAATTGTTTAAAGTCTATGAACCATTTATGGTATTCCTACTTTATTATTCAAAATTCCTAAATCTACAACTTAGCAAAATTGACTTTAAAATGTAAATAATATTCTAATTTAGAAAAAAAGGATATGATTACAATTAAGACATGGATCTCAATAAAAAATTCAAATTCATCAGGTTCATACTTCAAAAATTATAGCAAAAGACAACTCTATTACGCCCCATGTGATATACTCAAGGACCAATTTTTTTGCAAACACACATAATGACAATTGTAAATGAAAACTTTAAGTTTTGATAAATTCATCAATTTTTTTAGAATAGTTTAAAAACTTAAATTTGATGTGATAATGGTATTATAAAATTATATAGGAAAAAAAATCCAATATCACTTATGGATTGAATGATTATAATGTTTGATCTTGGAGGTGTTAAAATTGTGAATTAAAGTGATTTGAAGTCTTTTAATCTTTATTTTACATGTCAAATCTCAAATCAAGGTTACAAAAAAATATGAGGTCAAAGGTCATAATATATAACCATAATCAATTTAAGTCTTTTCAAAATATACTCTAAATTTTTTTAAATGAATTTCTAATGTGATTTTCCCCCAAGATCCAATGTATTTGAAGTTCATCTCCAAGTCGGAGCCTCTAGTACTAAAAAATCAAGATTTGCAATGGCCCCCTTGCACAAAATCCTCAATAGAAAATTCTGATCAATATGGTTCAAAATCAAATTTTTGATCTTTAAAATAAACTTTAAAGAACATTCAGCTAAAAAACACTAAAAATAATATTTTAATATTATTTTATTTAACTTCAAAGTTTAGTGAACGTCAAAAGATGGTACCTTGAGCACACAGGGATTAATACTAAAACATCTAAGAAGATGTTTTATATACATACTTCAGTAACTTCTACTCTTCACCTCGGGGAGGGCACTATACGGTTTGTCTATTGGTAGGGTGCGTTCAAGCCTATATTACATAAGGGCTATGTAGGTACACTTGGTGGATATATATAGGGCTTCATTTACCTAAATTTGTAAATTCTTCTTATTTCATGTATCCTATAGTTCATTTAAAATTTTTTGGGGCGCTATTTTTGTATATCCTATGTTCATTTTAAATACAGAGTTTGCCAAAAAGATTGAGGACTTCAATGGGGTCAATGAAATTGATCACTAGTAACTACACACCAAAAAATAGAAATCAACAAGGTAGTTGCAATGAAATTGAAATACCTTCAAAGACAGAGAACATTGAAGCACTAAGTACTTCCTGATTCACAACAATTTGAATTAGAAGCCACTTAAATTCAGCAAAACAAGAAGAAGGAAATGAAGAACTTGTTGCAATGTTAATGGAATAGTTGCAAAGACAAAGTCGATTTGAGGAGTAATGCCTTGCACATTCAAAGTAGGATTAAAATAGAAGCCACTTCAAGCACTGCATAATTCAAGAGAACACCACATTGAAGCACTAAGTAATTGTAGATTGCAAGTAGTTCCATAAACATAGTGTTCTTCTTCCTTGCAACCACTTCAAACACAAAGTTCTGCAAAACAGACAATATTCCTAAGCACAAAGAACTTTCAAGCAGAAAAGCATACAAAAACAAGTACCTTTACACTATCATGCACAAACTCATATACATCAGAAATGCATTGTGCTAAACAATGTGACTGTGTTACCAAACACAGCACAAAACATTTACAAAAGAGTCAAAAATTGAAGGCTGCATTGTTCAATTGTCTAGATTTAGGGTCAAATTGCAAAATAGAAATAGAACCAAAAAAGAAAACTTCAGTTGCGAAAATCCAAGGATGCGCCGCCAGCCTTGTAGACGCCATGTGAATGTATTTTCTTCACGACAAGAAGCCTATACAACCATCAAAACAGAGGAAAAGTGAATGGACGAAGGAACGCAAGTTTAATAAAAATAAATAACCCAACAGCAAGCGCTTGAAAGGTTAGGGTGTGGATCTCACCTCCACGGGATGCTGGTGTGACCCAGACATTTGGGCACTCGGATTGCCCATCTCCTTGTCGAACCTTGATCTGCACCTGCCACCCGCCAAGAAGACTATGACGCAATTCATGAAGCTCCACCGCATCCAGCTCACCTAACGCCAATGTCCGCAACTTCAGAGGGAGGTCGGCTATAAGTCTCCACGATTTGCTGAAGACATCCACATTGGCGTCAAAGATCTTCAGCACCATTCTATCTTTCTGCGCCCCTACAAGCCGGACTTGAGCAAGTTGAACATTCCGAGAAGTAAGCAGGAGTGCTGCAACTTGCACCTTGAGCCCAACGCACACCCAGGTCCTCTTAAAAACAATTGTGAGAAGGGCAAGCAAGCGCAAGAAAACGGTCCTATCAACATGGCGTTGTTCAAAACAGACCCACCCGCACTCAGACAAAGTACAATTCTCCAAGACAAAGTCAAGGAGGGCGTCATTTACAACAACCTTGCCACATGCTGCCACTGAATCCATGGCATGGCAACAAATCCAACTAGAAAGGCACAGCAACTCTAGAAGAACGTGCCAGAAACTCGCAACAAAATCACGACGCCAACAGGTGACTAGAATGCAACTTCAGACTCCACAGCACAGCGCAACCACTAAACTAATGAGCGTCACTAAAAACAATGCGACACAAGGAATAAACTCACACGGCATGAAAACAAGGGTGGCGTTGCAGGAAAATTCAAGCGCGCACAGCAATCCACATTAAACCAGCAACACTCACAAGGCAAAACTGACAATAAGAACTCCACTAAAACAAATCAAAAACACAAGAAAAATTGGTTGGGGAGGCAATGTACCTGGAATTCCTTGAAGGCTGAGATTGGAATTGAATTTCTGGGAGGGCTTGTCATTTCAATCAGTCTTCCACTAAACATCCCCATTTGACTGATTGAATGATCCTCCCAACTGAAAAATTTGGACTCAGAATCTGCCCAGAATCCCCTTGGCGGCTCTGCCAATTCAAAGTGATTTTCCAATAATACGGGCAGTGGGTAGGGATCCCCCCCCCAAAATAATCACTCTAAATTACATACTGTGCTACCATTGGCTAACCGGTTTCACAGTACTAAAAAAAATATTCACTAATCAAAAAGCATTGGACTCCTAAACAAGGTATAATTATACACCTATACGTGGTTAAGACATATTAATTTGCAAACATAATTGCAAACCTACATCCCAACAAAAATATAGTGGGCATATACAGGATACTAGATTAAAAAAATGGGCACTACAGCAGACGAGTTTAGAATCACAAAACAATTAAGGTTGGATATCAAAAAAACAAAAAGGATTTAAGGAGAAAAGCAAGCCAGTATTTAGAGAAATGGGGTATGATATAAGACCCTACATTTGAGCCATAAAATATGAAGCCGACTGATAAACTTAAAGCAAAAACCAAGAAAATGGGGTCTGATCAAATTGAATCCCGAATGCGGCACATGGCAGGCTTAAATAAAAAAAATGGGATATGAAAAAAGACCCAATAGGGTCTGATAAAAATGAATCCCAAATGCAGCACATGGCAAGCTTAAACCAAAAAATGGGATATGAAAAAAGACCCCAATGGGTCTGATGAAACTTGAAGCCGAATGACGAAACTTCCAAGCTTCAAAAAAATATGGGGTACAAATTTGAAAGCCGAATCATAAACTTGGCATGGGGTGTGGAAAATAAATAGGATTTGATAAAATCTAAAGCCTAATGGGTTTGATCAAACCAAAAGCAATATGATAAAACTTCAAATTTAGGGATAAGAAAATGGAGTACAAAAAAATCTGGACCAATTTTGACCCTTAAAATACTGGGATATCATCACCAAATGGATATGGTAAAGCTTAAATCTGTATGATACACAGAATACAAGCATGATAAAGCCTAAATCTGTATGAAAAAAAGGGGTAAGTGTTCTTTCACCAAATTTGAAGTACACTCTGGGTTTGAAGAAATGGTGATTTCAAGAGCCACTGGGTCACACTAGGAAAATCTCACAGTACACACTTAGATATAAATTAACACATGTACTAGACTATTCAAACCAATGCCTACACTATATTGTTTGATATATATTTGCTCAAGTTCGCTGCATCCAAACTATCTAAACTATAAATATGGTTTTCGGGGTTATAAGTGAGAGTAACATTGTGATAATGGATTCAAGGCCAATCCACTTTGAATCTGTCAAGTCATACCTGAATTTGTATTGCCCCGCTACGCGTGTATAGTAGTGCATCATAACTTCAATGTTAGAACTCAAGTTAGTGTTTTTGCCTGTATCTACATCACGGTTGACCAAATCCACCGTTTGCTTCAATGTGCCCCAAGAGCGTCCACCAGCACACCTCCTCATTTTTTGGATACGCCCCACCCACCAATCCACCATGTCCCTACATCCACACCCTGTATGATAGAAGTAGCTGTACCTAACTAAGATGCGCAAATTCTTCCCCTTTTTTTTGTTGCAGCCACTGTAGACGGTCGGATGATAGTAGAACATTGCACAAAAAATACACCTATGTCCAAACCAATTCCTACGAAACAGGTATTCTCACTTTGAGCAGCGCTGAGATACGCTTCACTATTGTTGAAGTACAAAGAATTTTTGACTCGTGTCAAGCGGTCCTTCGACAAGAAAGGGTTCCCATTGAGTTGCCCAACTAGCGTGGATTTGAAAATCTTCTGCCCATCAAACTCCACGAATGCTTCAACTTTCACTAGCACCGGTATTGCCTACACATGTTCTTTGTGGTTGCTCAGCATCTCAAAGATGACATCTCGAGTTTCACTCTTTGCGACTGTCATTGCTGGGACTCCATCGTCAACTACATCTTCTTTAGTTTGCTCTAACCCATCTCATCAGCCTCGACCTGACGCTGCAACTCCTCTTTTTCTTGGAGATCTTCACGCAGTACCTCCATGTCACCATCCTCACCAGGCACAAGTTTCTTAGAAGACGGCAATGTCTAAGACAGTTTGTTTGATTGCTCAACAATCTAAGGTTTGTCAAACCACAATTTCTGTTTTGCGGGAGCTTGTAAATTTGGAACCATGTTCAAAGAGTTAATCATCCTTTGCGCATCCTTTAGACCCTCCTTCAATGCTGAAATCACGTGATCATTGGTTGATACAGCACTGTAGTCTCCAAGATTGGGTTCTACTTCGCCATCCTATAGGGCATGCAACTTTCCCCAAATGTTGTTCATTTTGTTGTGTACCCTGCCAAACTTAATGCCGTTCCCCCTATACTCAATCTAGGATAAATGATTTCTAGTGTTGGCACATCCCACCAATTCATGAAAATCATAAGACCTCTCCATTCCAACCATTCCCCCAACCTTGGAGAAAAAAATCTCGCAGGAGTCACTACCGGTTAAATGTAAAGGCACAGCCATGTGAGGATATTTGTCCCAAAAATGGCAAACAAGAAAAACTAGGAAATGACACGACAATTGTATGTCTAGAAAGCATTGCTGGCTAACGAAATTCAGTTTTGGATTTACCGGTTTAGTATTCCCCATGACTGCCTGATTACCATGTCTCATCCACAACTTCCAAATTCTAGAAAAAAAAGAAACCTTACCAGCTTTCACAATCCGGGCACATAGGTCATGCCGTGGAGAAAGAAACATGTCGATGTAATCTGCACATATCTCTAAGTACATCTCAGTTCCTAGAGTGCGTTCTAGGTGCACATTAGTAGCCAGACGAAGGGATCGTAGGCAATCTCAAACCTTCTGTGAGCACAATCTCTGGGCACTAGCCCAATTTTGACGATCCTTCCTATTATAATCTTGCTGAAGTAAGCCATGTTCATCAAACATGAAATGGTTAAACACTTGATATATATGTTGGTGAAGGGCTAGATCACCACCTAATCTCAAAGTACGTACATTGCTATCAATAGGGTTTAGTAATTTTTTACCATTGTGGATGTAGTCCTGGTCATGCAGACCGGTTCACCCTGCAAGTTCAAAGATGAAGTGAATACCCAGCCCTCCCAATCAACAGTTAACCTGGGCCCCTCTTTACTTTTAAAATCCTGTAGCATTAAGTGCCTTCTACGTGAGTCCCCATCACTAGCATGTCCTATGATAGGACTAACAACAGATGAGCAATGAGTCTTCCATAATGAATCAATCCAATCCCATTGCTGTCTAACCCAGTTTGAATAAAAACAACCGCAAGTACAAATTGCAACTAGCACTAACCGTGGCAATTTCTCATGCAATGGATTCACGACAATCACTCTCGCAAAGCTACCCACCTTGTCCAGCCTAAAAGACTCTACTAGCTTATTGTACCCTACTTCACCATCTCCCATAGTCAGCTTATACAGCGGTATACAGACATAATCAGCTTTCGGCCCACAGAATCCTACCACTGTATCCCACCTAGCTTCCCAAGAAACCATGCCCCTCACTTTCGTCTCATCCTCAGCAAGAATAACCGGCACTAGACCAGTGATCCCATGCGTAGCCTTAGCATCAGTATAAATAATAGCTATAGATTTGAAAATCTCAGCATGTTCCCCCGCTATGAACTGAACCCCTTTCCTACATTCCCTACAAATTGTGTCGTAACTAAGTCCTGCAAAATTCAAGGCAAACAAATCACAAAGACGTCTACCCCCATATATCCTCATAGCCTGGGAAAATCATTTTGTATTTTCATTGTAACGGTTTCCACGAGCATCACTATTCAAGTTGGCCGCCACGTCTTTCATGAAGTCCCAGAGTCCAGCTTTGCCTCCAAATTCTCCGATCCTATGGGCACTAATGATATCGTTACAAAATTTTATTAAATTATTATCTGAGGAGGCATTCTTGGCACTCTCCCGTAGAGTTGGTCTTTTTGCCTTTAGTTGCACAATTTGCGTTCTAACATGCCAATGTTGTAATTTTTCTAGTCGATACTTCCTGGACAGGTCTCTCGTATGTCTGGACACTTCGTGTATAGCTAGATACCCTAAACAAATTCCTCCAGCAGTGCTTCTATGACCCCGTTTGACCAGTGCCTGATCCTCTCTTTGAATTCTCATTCTGAAGTCATTCTCATGGGATATCTGTGCACACGCCGGGCAAGTTAGATTTGGGAAGGGCTTAAGAAATTTGGACAACCGACTACATTTTCTACTCCAAAATGTAGCATTCACTTGAACAACATCATTCAAAACATGAACTGTGGCAGGTAGATGTGGTTCAGGATACCACTCAACACTAGAATGAGGGTCGTTCAATAATGGTAGAACAACATACGATTTCCCACCATAATCAACAAATGGACCCCGAAATCCATAGCACATGAAACCAAGAAGAAGGTTTTTATCAAATGTTTGAGATATACCTTCACTGTTATTTGATGTACCCCACCTCAACCATGAATGAAGGTCACCTTGATTGGAGTGACAGCTCGTTGTGCTGGACGTACTTGGTCGCCCTAGTCGCCCTGTTCGTGTTGGATCCCTGTGAAGCTTGTCTGCATCCTCAACAGCCTTCTTGTGCTTGGGACCACTAATGTGATTTTTCAAGTTCACTTCCAGATTCATCTTCAATGGGCAAAGGACCATGACATCCCTGCAGTATTGACACTTGACCTTGAACCAGTAACATCTAGTGTCCTGGGCTTCTAAATTCCCGAGGATTGTGAATTGTTTAAGTCCATCTGGAAGAGTTGCATTCACTGATTGGACAATTTCAACACCCTCGGCAATTGTGCGTTTGTGATCCTCGGGAGTGAGCGTAATTAGCCTTCCATTTTTGGTCTGTATCAGCGGGTGCTCTTCAAAATCCACGTTCTTTGCTGCACAGAAATTTCTGATGTGCTGTATAGACACAATGTGCGATTTCCGGAAATTGTTAAACAAATTGTCAATTTTTGCCTTTGTATGGTCGTTGCCACCACTTCCACAATCTTTTTTGCACTCCCCACACCACAGCTTCACAACTCCATTTCCATTGAGATCAAAGGTCTTCAACCACCAATCGTGGTCGAACAGGGTGACCCTCTTCAACTCGGGTCTAAGTTTTTTTGCACGTGGCAAGTAGCGATCCATCACTTTGTTGGGCAGGATAGTAGCTTTCAAAGGTATCTCGTCAACCTCAGTTAAATCTCCACTATCGCTCACCCTAGACGAGCCGATGAGCTGACTTGCTGAATCTAAAGATTGGACTTGAATTTGGGCAACGTCCTCCACAGCAGGGACAACCTCCTTGGTGTGTGGCAAGAAGGACCCATGTGAAAATCGCCTCCTCTTCTGTGAATTGTTGTCTCCATCCCCAAGACAAATGGCATGAATCTCTAGAATAATGCCATTCAGACGCTCCAACTTCCTCCGGATGCGTCGCTTGTCTTCAGCATCCCAGAAATCAAAAGGCCACTCTAAAATCTCGTTAGTTTTCAGCGTACTCCAAAGTGCCTCCAACGTCAAAGCACCTCCAATGTTTACTTTGCTAAAGTACTCCGGCTCTGCGCCCTCTTCCTCCAGAGTCCACAAAGTGATTTGACTAGAAATTGAAAGAGCCATACTACCAGAATACAGCAAGGCACCTTAAACCCTCCCTGTTGCGGAATGGAAATCGTGACTGCACCTAAACCCTACGAGAATTTCAAATCTGCCTGAAATCCTAACAAGTCTAGAGAAGGATGACGCACTGAAATCTGACCCCTTGGCTCATTCTAAGATACACCAAAATCCTAGTGCCACATCCAAACTTGCACCTTCAAATCCATAATCCTTTCAACCCTAAACCCAGAGTATCCCACAAACTCACAAGTGAACTAAACCCAAAACCAAAACGCGCAACGGCTAAACTCAACATTACTTATAAAAATGATAAGTCTTTCTTTCTCCGTGAAAAACACAGCAGTAAGAGAACAGATTGTAGGCGACTAAAACCGCACCTATCGAACCCTGCAATGTATTTGAAGACCTTCAAAAAAACATTCAACCGCAACAATTACGATGCAAACCTACAATCTCGGATGTAATTCAAAACAATTTTGGAACCCTAAAACCAAACCCGTTGAAGGGAAGACCCTAAACCTTGAATTGCTCAATCAAAAATCAGGCAAGTACAGTTAGAAATTGGGCAGGTACAAACTATTTCCAACTACAAACCGCCAAAAAAATTCCATAAACTTGGTCATAAACACGCCTGGATCCTTCTTAGACACCTATGTAACATTTACTAATTTTTAGACACCCTATGATATATTACAAACTTTCAAATTTCTTTTTGGCAATGCTATTGTAGAAAAAAAATTAACCCAAATTTTAGTATTTTCTCCTATCCTTCATTCTTTCTACAATGTTTTTTACTATTCTAGAGATGCTATTTTACTTCAAAACCATTTCTAGATTTTAGGACCAAGGCAATTATAATACCCCTTCATTTGATTGCACCTAAATTCCAAAAAAAAAGGGAGTGCACTCCCCGGGCTCTTCACTTAATTTAACCCCTGAAAGATCAAGGAGTCCGCGTTATGAGGAGTTTTATTTTGAGGGCAATGAAGGTCGAAAAAACATATAAAGTCATTTTTTGCTCTCAATTTTAAGAAAAATAAAAAAAAAATTAAAACCAACAATAAAAATTGTTTAACTCCTGAAATTCCATAACTATATTCTCATCGAAAACGCTCCAAAAAAGCCATTTTCAGAAAAAATACCAAAAAAATTAAATTTTTTTTGATACATGTAACCATAGGATCTTGTAGTATGCTGACTTGAAAATATGTGGGAAAATTTTTAAAAATTCCCATCGTGTGGATTGCAAGATCCTAGCATTTGAATTAACAAAAAACATTTTTTTTGTCCCCATGAAAAAATGGGCAGCAATACTTCATAAGGTCAGATTTGTATGGAAAAACGTCCAAAATGGTGGTGCTTCTTTGGATTAGTTACTCAAGGCAAGTTGGCTACATGCTTGAAAAATTTCACATCATTTAAAATTGTACAATATATAGGAAAGAAATAGTAAGTCAATAGTAGTCGAGAATGATTCAAAATACTAAATTGTTAAGAATTTAATTATGGAATTGAAAAATGCCAATCCCAATGGTTGTAATGTTACAATAAACAATCTTCATCCTATGATTTTATTTTTTTTCAAAAAATATTGAAAATTGAATACAATAAAGGATTTCAAATTTTATTTTAGAGCAGAGAATCCATAACTGCTCGCAAACAAAAAATCCTCATAACTTTTGACTCAGTAATCAAAATGGAATGAATCAAAGCTTTCCACATATATTTAATTCTTGAAAACCAATTTCAAATTTTTATTTTGAAAAAAGTGATTTTTTTTGTTCTACCCAGACTACCTAGTTACAAAAAAAAGTAACATATTAAGCCAAAACTTTTGACTCATATTTTCAAATGTCATGAAATTTAGTGCATAGGAAAGATACTCCTTGTCCCCACCTTTTATTAAAATTTGGACTAAAAATATAAAAATCTCTATCACACATACCTGCCCAAAAATTTTATGTACCCAAAAAGTGTATGTTGGTCTTTTAGGGGTTTATAGAACATTCTCACCATTGGAATTAAGAATTTTTTATTTCTTGTAAAAGTTATTAGCAAATTCGTTTTTTCTTTCATTTTGTACTACCTTCTAGTTTACAATTTTTTAAAGATTAATATGAAAAAATTCTTGGTTTAAATTTTTGTCACATGTTTTCAATCCATTTTCCAACATATGATTGAACCTTTTGGAAGGGCTAAAATAGACTACACTTTGAAGCTTAGGCACATTGAATTTGCAATCAGTGTAGATACTCATTAGAAGGGATTTGGAGGTGTTGGAAGACTGCGAGTTCCCCTGCGTTCTCAAACTGCGGGAACGCAGCTGGCTGACATGGCACAGCGACTGCCACATCATTTTTGAAGAAAAAAAATTCTGACATGCCTGTACTGCCGTTTACGGAATATGGGTAGATTGGAGAACGGGCTTCAAACAGTCTTCCAAGACCCCAGAACCTCCTCTAATGCATTTTCAAATTTTGGAACAATATACTTGAACCAAGGATCCTGCGGTTGGATTTGTACGTTCAAATGTAAATATTGATGAAGATTTTGCTCTAGCTTTGGAGACAAGTATTTTGAAGCAATTTTGGGCTTGTAAACATGTTGGTCCTCTAGAAATTTAAATTTAGACATGAAAATGGTCTTTTATAAATTTGAGAACAACTGATGAAATGAAGCTTATGAAGTCTATATTAAATAGTGAAATTGGGTTGCCTTGACAGTTAGGTTGCCTCATCCCAAAGAAGTTACCTCATGTTACCTCATAACTCATTGCTTGTCCAGATGGAGGCACAAGCCAATCTCTAAATCCAAGCCATGAATCAATACACCGACCGATACAGCATACATGTTTCCCACATCATTGCATCCTTCTACAGTAACTGTAATATTTATATAGTGTAGAAAGTCAGGAAATTAGTGTGAGACAACCTAATTCCCCTATTGAGTGTAGTTTCTACTTCAATATGAAAATTTGAAAAATTTGAAAAATTTAATATTTTGTTACAATTTGCACTTTGAGACTATGGTACAAATGACCACATGTCATTGCACTAAGACCACATGAGTCGGTTGATGCTCTGAGGTCCTCATGCCACATGCCACATGTAAATGCCACATGTAAATGCCACATGTAAACTAGTGAAGCCGGCGTTTTCGTCTTCTCTTCCCAAACTCGACCTGCAAACTCGACCCTGCCAGATTCTTGTGTACAAGGACAACAAGCTTCCTTGCATTTCATTTCTGCCAAGTCCAACATTCAGGTGTGTGCCGGAACAATTGCGTTGGCGCTACTTGTAAATGGGGTCGTGCATTGCTGCTGTTGTGTCTGCAAATTTCTTGTAGAATTGATGGATCACGAACTTACAGGGCTTGACTGATACCTTGCAATGTAAATTGCGTTTCGTTATCTTAAGATGGAAGCAGCAATGAGCTCTGTGTGCTGTACTCGTTCTTGGGTACCCTCGGTAACTCACTCGCTGATCGAATATATGTAACCCTATTTCTATCTACTCCTCATGCTCGGTTCCTGTAGAATTCATCTCATTGTGTGTTTGATAGTTGTAATTCGTAATGAATCGTCTTGTGGTCATCTGACAGGAGCCCAACTTACGCACGTCCAATAATCCGGGCTATTAATGTCATGCTATTCATGTTTTTGTTCTTGAACAGTGCAGTGAAATTCTGGTGTAAAGTAACAAATGATGTTTGATGTCGCTAAATATTTTCATCTATTTAGTAGATCCTTGCTTCTGGTAGAACTTAATGTGGAGAGGCGATAAACCTAAATTGGGCAATACGTTCAATTTAGCAGTTTTGAGTAGTCTTACGGGACTTTCTTTTGTCCGAATTTATTTATGTCTTTAATGATTCTGGTGATGTGAAATTTGGACCATTTCAAATCTTCCTTTAGGGGTGGATAATAACTGATTTTTAAGCCTCTGTTCGAACTAGTCTGTTCAGAATTGCAAAGCTATGCCTTAGTTTTGAGACCAAGATCTTCAAGGTCAAGATTTTCTAGGTCATGTGTCGTCGGTATGAGGTCAACAGATATAATTATGTACACATCATTGAGAGCTTTACAGTCTGGAAGAAGTGCATTCTTAGTCTTGTATGAATGAAAGATGGCAAAATAAGAGTGCAGCAGTTTCATGTATCTCTGTTGACATTTGAACTGAGTACCAGTTTGATAAGGTTGCGATGTGTCGTTGTGTAAATGTATAATGAATTTTGAATGCTGTATGCAGAGTAGGATTCCTTGGGGTGTCCATTTGCGCTGTCAAACTGGCCTACAGTACCTGAGCGCGAGAGAGTTGCAAAGAATCGGCAGAAAAGTGGGCAGATCGATTACAATCAGTAAAATGGCGCCGGCTGCATCAGCAATGAAGCGAGAGATCGAAAATTGGTCGTCAGAAAATTCGTCTGACGATAGCTCGAAAGCTGCTGTGCAAGGTATGGTCTTTTACCAATCTTCTTATATTCCAAACAGTTTTGAGGTCGTATGGAGACTTTCTTTTGTTCAATTTCATTCAGTTTTTGACCAATGCATGCAATGCTCTTCACTCACTTTTGAAACGTGGCCAATCAGAATTGTTTTTTCACAACACGATCAATTGATTTGAGACCGTTGATCCCTTAGTACCTCTGCATCAGTTACATCCCTTGATCCCTTAAGGACCTAGTTTAAGCTCACAATTTGCTAATAGAATCTTTGCATCAGCAATCGAGTACACGGGAGTACATCACGTGGGCATGCTATGTGAAAGCATTGAGAGATCACTGAAATTTTATTCTGGTGTATTAGGTATGCCTCTCTTTTTGTGCTGGACCTTGTGGTAGTCATTTTGTTATTTGCAATTCTTTCTGCTAGTAAGAAGAGTACTGTTCTTTTTTACTTTAT
This sequence comes from Neckera pumila, assembly GCA_963969595.1. Lineage (NCBI taxonomy): Eukaryota > Viridiplantae > Streptophyta > Bryopsida > Hypnales > Neckeraceae > Neckera > Neckera pumila. The sequence goes on along the minus strand of OZ018411.1, from coordinate 16,299,308 downwards.
TTTGGATCTCTCGCAGTGTTGCAGTGTCACCTACTTTTCGGTGGGTTAAATGGCATTTTGTGATCATTACCTCATGTTGTAAATCTAAGCTCTTCCATGGCAGTCTGCTCACAAGAGAATTGTGACCTAATCTCTTTATTTGTACAGGTCTTGAAATCAATCCAACACGACCGGATGAAAAGCTTTCTTTTGGGGGCGTTTGGTTAAATGTGGGGTCAAATTCTCAAATGATTCACCTGATGGAGCTGCCGAACCCGGATCCTAAAGAAGGCCGACCAAAAGAAGGTGGACAAGACCGCCATGCATGCATTGCAGTCAAGGATGTTACGAAAATAAGGGAAGTGCTTGACAAAGCTGGTATGTTTTCATCTCAGATTCAATGGCCTCATCTATTTTACCCCTAACTGTGTAAGACATATCTTCTCAAGTGATTCTCCTGATAGAAAATTTAAGGATTGAGAACACATTAAATATGAATTTTAGTGGACTTATTATACCCTGTTGATAGCCTCAAAATATTTGCCTATTGAATCAGTAAGAATAAAACTTGTAAATTTGGTGAATTTTCAAAATCAAATTCCTCTGATTGGTGTGAGCAAAGATCTATGATATAAAAAAATTCAAGTTCAAGTTCCTATACGATAGTGTATAACTTCTAATCAACACACTCACACAATTCCTTTTATGCATCAAGACGACTCTTGAAAAAGTTCTAGAAGTCGATGTTCAATTGCACATCTAAGTTTGTTCCAAATCTGATAGGGATTTCTTCTCCGGCCTTCTCGTTTTTCATCGTACAGTATAAATCTGTGGATCTTTAGAAAAGTCAGCATACAGTGTGCAGGCTTGGCTACACTATTACACCACTTTCCAACCATGCGCAGTTTAATCAGAATTTGATTGTTCTGAGTTAGAAATTCCATGTATTGGTCTTTCAGGTTGCGATTTGACGCCCATGGTTGCTTAAACCCTAAACCCTATACCTCATCACTACTCATGGAGTATTTGTGGTTTACAAGATGAGTAACATTTTTTTGGATGTTTTGTGTAAATAGGTGTTCCTTATACGTTCAGCCCGTCTGGAGGTTCAGCTGTCTTTGCCAGGGATCCTGATGGTAATACCTTGGAGTTCTCTCAATTTCATGATTAATGAAACTGAGTTTCTTAGAGGCCTAGGCATCAAAGATTTAGTGTGTTTAATAAGGCTCTCGTAACGGAGGGTTCCAAATTTTCTGGTTCTGTTACTAAATACCAATGTTGACTTGAGAGAAATGTTTGTACGTGTCAGGAGTCATGTTATTGTAGAAATTTGAGTGTAGAAATGTGCTGGAGATTGACCATACTTCAAATTTCATTTGTGGGTGTACCGTATATTCGACTTAGTCATAACATTACTCAGCAATGGAGCCAGGGTGTCGTGTGATTCATGTGGAAAGAGATAATATGCTTTTGCCAATAAAAATGTGGTTCAATTCTTCGCTTTGATTCCTTTTCTGATGTATAAACTTGTCAATTTCTGATTTCTTCTTCATTCTTGACCTGTTTTGTTGAATTTTCAGCATCTGACTGCAATGGAAAATTTTGCTTCTTGGATTCTCTTGTGAGATACTTCTACCCTATTGAGTAGTATTGTGGCAATGAGGGTCTCATCATTTTCATTTTGAAGTTGCTCTCTTTGATGCCATATTTCTTGTGTCTATCACTAAACAAATGGAGCATTCTGCCATAAATTTATTGTGCTATTGCATATGAATCAATTTTTTTGAAAGCACCAAAATTGTGCATTCAATTCTGTTACTAACATTTCAAAATTGGAATGATTGGAAGTACATACTATGGGGAAGTAAGTTTCTAAAATGATTTTTCACTTATTACTTATTGTATACATTAAGGTTTCTATACATAGTAGAATTCCTATAAGTACACCTTCCATGATTCAATAAACCTCTGTAAAGCATTTGGATCCCGTGGCCTAGCTCTAGGAAAAAATAAAAAAGCTAATGGAAAGGTGCTATCTTAGTGTTGTATAGAAGTATTCTTGTTACATCTACTTTGAGCTCAACAAGTGTCCTTTGACAAGATACACATAAAATTCATATACAAGTATTCTTGTTATGTCTACTTCACTACAAGAAAATGGGGTATTTTAAGTGAGTTTTTGAGTATAGTCCTAAACATAAGGTTTTAAGTAATGACCTTTAAGGCAATTTTCAAAAACACATGTATTTCTAATAAATTTTTGTTGAAAATTGCGTTAAAGGTCATTACTCAAAATCTTAGGCCTAGGACTATACTCAAAAACTCACTTAAAACACCCCATTATCTTGTAGTGCTTTGAGCTCAACAAGTGTCCTTTAACAAGAAACCCACAAAATCCAAGATACATCTAAGACTCCATCATTATGGAATGAGTGCGTCAAGAAACCCACAAAACCCAAGGTGCATCCAAAATTGTGTCATTATGGAATGATTGTGTCATTTTTGCACAGAACCTTTCTAATGCGCAGACCTCTTTAAACTAATTTTGTCAGGCGGTCTGGGACTTATTGAATTAGAGGAGTTATGTTGTATAAGATATGTTTTCACTAGGGTTTTAATTATGGTAGTTAGATGAAAACGATCAAATTTCTAAATGGATAGTGGCATTCTTTGTTTCTATAATCCTTAGAAAGTTAATTATTAGATTTCTAGTTAAATAGGTGGATTCTTCATTTCTCTAATTTCTTAGAAAAGTCATTCATCGGGCACTTTTAGTACTTGGTGTCTTTCTTGGATGAACAATTTGACATGATTCAAAATTTTCAAAATAGACACACACAAATGAGATAAATATGTGTTTAGCAATTGATGCAAGTCAATAACTTAGCACTTGAAGCAAGTATCTGAAATTTCTATGGACGGAATCTATTTGAATTCTAAAAAATTCTTTAGAATATTCATAAACTTACTCTATTAACCTGCATAATATCTTGATAGACATTAGATGAGAGTTCAAGCTTGAACAAGACTATAAGCTATAGTTTGCAAAAATTGATAAATACACACACACACACACACACACACACAATATATATATATATAAAATTAAAAAAGTCATTTTGAAATATTTTTTATAATAATTAATACTAAATCTGACATGGATCTGATGTAGCTATCTCTTCACCATGTCAAACAAGATATTAATTTTTAATTAATTTTTAATTAAATTTTTTTTTCTAACAGTTATTTTTATAAATATTCAATTATTTTTATTTTAAAAACATTATTATTTTTAATATTTTTCACCACAAATATTATTCCTAGCATACACAACAAAACACTCCTCTACAGGCTTGAAATTCATTTCATGCAAAACATTCAATATTATATATTCATTTTGTAGATATTACAATCTCATTTAAGATGTACCAAAAACAAGGAAAAATTTGTTCTACAAGTGTAATTTCTACAAACTTCCACTACAAGAGAAAGGGGTGTTTTAAGTAGTGTCCTAGACATCACAGGTTTTAAGTAACGTTTTTTAAGTAAGTTTTTAAGTAAAATTTTACTAAAAACATTGTCTTTTTAGTAAAATTTTACTTAAAAACTTACTTAAAAGACATTACTTAAAACCTGTGATGTCTAGGACACTACTTAAAACACCCCTTTCTCTTGTAGTGTTCTATTCCAAGTAGTGAAAAAAATTTCCTTGTTTAGTTGAGTAGGACCACCTCTTTTCCAAAGACTTGAATTACAATGGCCACAAGCCTAGGCATATGAAAAAAGTACACACATAAAAAAAAGACACAACCACCAAAAAATACAAGAAAAAAAGGAATTGGTCACATAATAAAAAGCCATATATATTCTTTCCACTAGATTTCAACCCATAAGGTCTTTTTTAGTTGCTATTGACAATAAAGAGTGAGTTTTTCAAATTATTAAAGTATTTTCAAGTAGTGCTCCAAACTCCACATAGTGAAAAAGGTACACTTAAAACCGCCAATTTTTGCTATTGCACCTAGATACTAATATTAGACTTGTCAAATCTTTATATTTTCTTGTTTGCAAGTGAAAGAAGGTTCCCACATACCAAAGAACATGACATTTAGATACAATATGCAAAAGTTATGAAGGGTCCTAAAAAAACTTAGTAGATGTTTTAAAATCATTTCTTCAATATAAGTACTTTGATTTTGGAGACATTTATAGAGTGAAGATAGTTATTTTAACCCCTAAAGTCCTAAAGCCATTTCTTTGTCAAAAACCATTCAAAACTGCCATTTTGGCTGCATTCATCCAAGAACACACAAAAAAAAACTTTTTTTAGAATCTAACCATAGGATCTTGTACTTCACTTGTCAAAGATCATGTGGTAAAAATTTCATGAAGTTTGACCGTATAGATTGGAAGATATTAGCATTCAAAGTTGAAAAAGAAAGTTTTTTTTAACACTGACCTGCAATTTTAGATGACTGTGACTGCCATTTGTGGAATTTTTTTGCACTACAGACTTTGAATTTAAAATTTTTTATGTTGAAGATGTAAGTTGAAAGTCTACAAAAAATATTCAAAAAATACACACTTGATTTTCATTCTTTAAAAAATTATTAAGTAGAAGTAGGTTCAAGATTGAAAAAAAAACTAAATCGTTAATAGCTCTTAGATGGGATTGAAATACAATAATTCCAACGGTGAGATTGTTTTAGCAAGAAAACACAACATTCTCCAAAAAAAAGTTGTAAGAAATTGTGAAAACTGCATTCAGAAATGAATCCTACAAGTTATTTTTTCAAAAAGATGCTTAGATTGACCAAAAAACAAGATTGTCCATAACTTGCTCATTGTTAGTCCAAATAAAATGAATCAAAGCTTCACATGTAGACAAAAATATAAAGTTTAAGAGAAAAAAAAAAAAAAAATTATTTTGACCTTTTGCAAAAAAAATTGTGCTACCCACCGAGTTCAATTTGAGGCTTTTTGTGTTATAACTTTTGCTCCCGGGCACCAATTGAAATAAAAATTATATTCCCACAAAGCTAATCAATTTTCTATCTTAGGGAAAAGTTTCAAAAAGTTTCACTAAAAATTGAGCCCGTAGGTACCTGCCCAAAATCTGATTTGTCCCTCGAGAGGACAATGGCACTTTAGGGGTTAAATTGTTCGATTTTGGGTGCATCCACTTTATTAGGACAAAGGTTTGGCTAGACATCAAAAGTATCTAAATGCCCTTTGGAATGAAAGCCTTGAAGGAAAACAAGGCCTCACCACAATTAATCCCCTCTTTGTATTGACATTGTTTCAATGTTAAGAAAATTGTCCAACTAAATTGGTGTTATCCTAAGGTTGTTTTGTTATTCTATTAACTTCCTTTTAATATGGTATTACAACAATAAATACTTTGGTGATTTGAACTATAGTAAGTAACTGTTTCAAACTAAATGAAAATGGCATTATATAAATATTGAAAAAATAATTGTTATAAATGAATATTAAACCCATGTTGATGCATTATTGTTGCAATGTGAATTGTGTCAATAAAACTTCAATTTTTCTTTCCATCAACATTGATTCAATATTTAGATAGATTTATTAGTAGCAATTTTTGTATAGTTTTGGGATGAATTCTTCACCTTTGGTTGGTTAGAAGTTGTATTTTGATTCCCTTTGTAAGGATTGAATTGCTACATAGTCTTTAACCCCTAAAGTTTTCATGACTATGTAATCACCAAAAACGCTCCAAAACTGCCATTTTTAATACAACTACCAAATTTTTGGAAGAAAAAAAGTTTTTGACACATGTAACCGTAGGACCTTGTAGTATGATATTTTGAAAACATGCGGTAAAAATTTCAGAAAATTCCACCGTGTGGATTATAAGATATAAGCATTCAAAGTCTTGAAAACCATTTTTTCAATCTTGCGAAAAATCGGGCAGCTGCACTTTGCAAACTCACTTTTCAATGAAAAAATGCCGATAAAGGTGGTGCTTTTTTGAATTCAGTTTCCTAAACAAGTTGTCTATATGCTTGAAAAATTTCACATCATTTGGAATTGTACAACATGTAGGAAAAAAATAGTAAGTAGAAAAAAGTAGAAAATGATTCAAAATACTAAATTGTTAAAAATTTAATCATGGAATTTAAAAATGCCAATTCCAACGGTTGTAATGTTGTAATAATCAATCTGCATCCTAGGATTTTATTTTTTCCCAAAAATATTGAAAATTGAGTTAAATAAACAACTTAAAAGTTTTTTTTTAGAGTAGACAATCCATAACTGCCCACAAACTAAAAACCCTCATAACTTTTGACTCATTGATTGAAATGGAATGACTCAAAGCTTTTTAAGAATATATAAATGTAGAAAACCAATTTCAAAAAAAAAATTCCAGAAAAAAATGATTTTTTCTGATCTGCCCAAACTGCCCAGTTACGAATAAAAGTAACATATTAGGTCACAACTTTTGATTTGTATTTTGAAATGTCATGAAACTTGGTACACATGAAGATATTCCTTGCCCCCACCTTCTATTAAAATTTCAGCCTCAAATATGGATATCTCTAGTCACATGTACTTGCCCAAAATTTCTATACAGCCAAGAAACGCATGTTGGTCCTTTAGGGATTAAAGCATGACATCTGCGGATTCTTTTGTTTCATGGTGTTTGATTGGTTAGAAGTTGTATTTCGGTTCTTTTTGTAGGGATTGAATTGCTATATAGTCTTTGGAGCATGACATCTGCAGATTCTTTTGCTTTGTGATGTTCAAACTAGCTTCAATTGTTGTCCATCAAGTTGTGGAGAGCCAATGTTGAATTTAATTTGGGACAAGTATATTTAGAATCCTTGAATTTATTTCGAGACGGAGGGAGTATTTTGACAAGTTACTTTGATCCAATATAAAATCAATGGCATGCCAATATTCATCAAACTTATCATTGAAACAACAATCTTTCAACCTTGAGATAGTAATGAACACCACCATTGCAACCAATTACTTGTTTTAGCATCAAAACATCATCAGGTCCAGGTGCCTTGTTATTTGAGATGGTAGGTGATATTGCACTGTATGTGAGATGTGACTTTCCAAACTCGCTGCATCTGGAGAGTACAGCAAACTCGGAGAAGCAATTCAGGATAACGTCATTACAGAGAAAAAAAAAAAAAAAAAAATTATAAAAAAAAAATCTCTGAGTGCTACTACTTCAACTGAAGTATCCACATCAATACTCCGTATTTCTTTTTAACGATAGAGGCCTACAACAGTACCTCGAGAATATCCATGAGTATCCAAATAATCGGATTTTTCTTTAACGATATAGAGTAGCTTACAGGAGGCACTCCCTCCAATTATAAACGAAGATGAGTATTCGACCTTGCAGCTGTTATTGCTCAAGAAAACTCCTGATCCAAATCTTATCAAAAGCCTGTCGCCCCAAGATGGGTCTTTTCGCTTAATTTGCGTTTGCCTCTCTGATGCTGGTCTCGTTGGTACTTTGTTGTCAGAAAATCAAAAGAATTCCGCCGGGGACTGGTTCTTCTGGTCTCAATGTACTCTCAGTTCTTCGTTTCTAATGTATCAATGGAAATTATCCCATGTGTTTCAAAAGAAAAGAAAAGAAAAATGTTATCAAAAGCATCCAATCCGGGTGCTCATTTGCTCAAGTCAGTGGGTACTTTCAGGTATTCGACATCCAAGGTTGACTAATGGCATGATCCTCACTTTCTTAACAGACTGACTCTTGACACCTCTGTATCTGTACTTCAGGCAGGCAGGCAGAGACACCAGAGACAAGGGATTGCGAGAGAGAACTAAGGTACAATGAGATATTACTGACAAATTTCACTTACAGCAATGCTTGTGTGGAAGCGAGGTTTGATATTAATGTCGTACAGTATCAGGCAAATTGCGGCTGCGCTTACATGAAGTCTAGGATTGGCGTTTGAATCTTAGTGCACAAGAGTTCAATGTTCAATTCACAGATTTTTCTAATTTATTTCCTAATGCCAAAGTCCTACTACAGTATTGAAAAATTGTTCAATATCTATTCATAATTTAGATTTATCACAACACATTTTTGGATAGGCGTTGGTTTTAGTCTCATCCTACCACATCGAGGAATGAGGCGCCTTATCACTTTGGTTATCGACCATGCAATTATTAATTGACCGGGTGACAGTATAATCATCGAGAGTTCTTAGCCCTACTTTTTATTGTATCGTGCAGTGGACAGATGTTCAACTGACAAATAATCCACCACTTCAAAAGGCGCATGAAGGAGGGTAAAAAATTGACGAGACACGGGAAAACAGACAGCGTTATGAAAGACCAACTCCCAGCCTCTTAACGAATCATAATTGCTACGAAGTCAAAAAATCACTCAACTGCATCTAACTCTAAACTTATGTATGCCAAGGTGTGAACAAAGTGGCCTCCAGCAGCAAGGTTTCGTCTCTTACGTCACAAGTGATGTGCAATGCTTTTCCCACCAGCCCTGGCAGCATCACTGGACCGAAAATTGATTGCACCTCAAATCCACTTTTCTTCCCGTTCCGACATTGGAATCTGCTAGCCGCACCCTTGAATTCCCTTTTGTATTGTGAATGTTATGGTACAGAAATCCGCAAAAAAAGCATCACAAGCTGTCGTGAAGCTCTGAGCCCTCTGCCTGCCTCTCAATCACAGAGGGTGTTACTTGAATCACTGTTTCTGGATCTACTCCAGCTCTCAAAGCCGCCCTTCCAGTCTCAAGAAATTTGGCCAGGGCATTTGTAGCATATGCATGAGCCTGTCCCACATTCATGGACTTCCCAAGATGAGGATATTCGGGACGTTGGTGATCTCCGTTTAATTGGGATGCCAGCTGAATAAGCTCTTCCTGAAACTCAGTCAACGGAGCACTTTCATTGGCTGGGGAGTGGCGCAATGACCACGGTGCGCTCGGTATCTCCACTGCATAGCAGAAAAAAGGTTATAAGATACATACGCCGTAGTACTTGTTTGTTCGAGCGATCAACACAAATTGCAAAAATTAATGTCATAATACTTCCAAGTGCACGGAATATCATTAAAAGGTCAAGAAGTTTGGGGATCATACTGGGGCAATCTGTCCTTGGTGACTTGCGGTGAGTCACAACATGCTCAAATGTTCCTGCCCACGCATCCCGTGCTGTCAAAAAATCATCCTTAAGGTTGAATATCTTCTTGACCGTGGCCGGCAACGATGAATGCTCATACTGAGAATCAGGAGTCGGACCTTCAGGTTCATGTACCACTGCAAAAGAAAAATAATTTATAAGCACGCTTCTTTCACATGAATCAATGCACGTCGGCATCCTCAAGAGAATAAAAGCTTTGGAGGTAGCATTGACTTCAAGCAAGACTTTCAAACGATCCTCTAACCATCCAGCTTCAGACAAGGAACACTAAGGACACATGTAAGATGGTGAAAAAGAAAGGTGGGCACATACCAGTACCCTTGTTGATCCAAGGAGATATCATGAGAGTGGGCACCCGCACCCCCAGCCGCTTGAAGTCGAAGAAGAACGGGGGAGGACCAATCAGCCCATCCGGGTTTGGAACATTATTCACTGGCGTTGGTACATGGTCATAAAACCCTCCATGCTCATCGTATGTGATTACAAAGAGCATCTCCTTCCACTGTGGGCTAGCACGCAAGGTTTCGTAAACTTCTTTCACGAAAGCTTGACCCTCGGACACATCATGGGAAGGATGGTCATCATTAGCTGGAAGCAATTTCATGTCGAAGTACCGTTGCTCCACAACCACGTAGTTCGGAAGGACCCCCCGCTTTGCATGTTGCTTGAACTTGAGGGTAAAATCATGAAACTTGTTCACAAATTTTACTTTGCGCAAGTTGCGGTAGAACAAAGTTGCAGGAAGGTTTTGATAGTAGATACCAAAGGAATGACCAGCATTCACAATTGAATCAAAAATTGTCTTTTGAGGAAACCCTGCGACTAATGCTTCTTTCACGTTACTCATGGCCCCAAACGAGGTTGCTGAATGCACATAAAACCTGTTAGGTTGAGTAGAAGTGGGCACTGATGCAAACCAGCGATCGCAGACTGCAAACTCCGAAGCCAGGGCTTTATATGCAGGGACGACCTCTGGCCTGTTTCACATAAACGTGGCAAGGACGTTAAGTACCAAGAACTTCGACGCTCAAAATAAACTCCACGAGGATTTTGCTCCGTGCAGGAGAATCTGCAGATTGATATTGAACAAACGCCTTCCGACCTTTCGACACAGAGAGTCTCCTCAACATTACAAAATATACCACTAGAATTCTTCTGGATAAGATTGACTAAGAGAACGTCATGAGAATTTTTACCTGAAGCCACTCATCACTGTTTTAGAGAAGCCCTCGTAGTACATGCTCTCTGCTTGCTGAGCAAAACCGTTCATGGGAGGAGGATTTGCAGATGTAGAATTTCCCCCAAATATCTGCTCCTGAATTGCTTGGAACGAGTGTCCAGGGTCCGGATCTACAAACTCGGCAATATCGGATACGCATACCAATTCCGAATCAGGATCAGTTGTGCTTTTGGGATTGCACTCCTTACCAGTCAAACCATCAATTTCAGGATTCAAGGTCTTGAGCCACCCTAACATGTGATCAAATGACCGATTCTCCATAACCATCACTACAACCACCTTGATAGGTCCATCAATTTTTGTCCTCGCAAATGATGGTGTAAGTGCAAGTGACAGGATGAAGAGGAGACTCACCAAGCCGCAACGTGTGCGGCTTGGAGACTTCATCATGTTTCGGTTGAATTTCTGTTCACAGAACGGTCAAAACTGGTTAATGTCACTAGCAATAGGTATCACATGAACCCCAAGAAAATGGAAAACAGATGGAAGATGTGAATCCACTGGGGAAAAAATAGCGTCGCAGAAATCTGGGAGTGCACAGGAGGATACCGAGAGGAGATTGGTATTGATCACCGGGAATATAATTGTGCAATACAAATCCACAAAACTGAAAACCGACGGATTTATTAGATCCCCGTTGAGAATAGAACGGAGAGCATAGACGAATTCTAGGTCATTTATTCAAAGAACACCATCTTATGTACGTCGCAGCTGACACCAGACGGACTTAAGACGGATGTTTACGATGCAGCGTCCTCTCAATTGATAGTCATAAATGTTGCTAGGGCACCAAACCCTACAAAAACACTTCCAGCAATCTAAGAATGGTGACCCTACATGAGTCCTTCTGTAACTGAGCCTTCTTCCTGTATGCAACACAATGGTCTCTAAGCTCCATAATTTTGCCACATTATCAACCAAATGTATTCGAAATGGCTGTCGTGTTCCAGTCCCTTGTCGACTCTAGGATAATAGGGCTCCGATTTTTTCACGCAATCTCATGAAAAGACTAACGATTCTGCACTCGGAGTCTTTCTCACTTCACGCTGTCCATGTATAATCTACTTTTCAATCCTTCAACGCCCGCACCGATCAGATTCTCAAAAAATGTGAAAAGTCAAGATTACCATTAACAGAGTCCGTCCAAGATCGCTGTAAACCCACCCAAATGCACAAATCACTGCTAAATCTAGAGAATCAACGCCGCAAACAATTTCAAAAGCACCTAAACGAATAGCAACGCAAAAACTGAGTTTTATCCCAGAACGCTACACAATAGTCTCTGTGCACATAATGCTGCCGCCTTGTCAACCAAATGTATTTGAAACGGCTGCCGTGTTGAAGAAACCCAGTCCTTTCCAGACCCTAGAAAAATAACGCACTGATCGTGTGCACCATCATGAGAAGGCGACTAATTCCACGGCGGTCGGTATCATGCTCTCAGCATACTCCCCAATTATCATCTACCTTTCATACCGCACCGATCAGATTCTCAAAAAAAACAGAATCCTCAAGAACATCTTAACAGCGTCCGACCAAGATCGCTATTGAACCGCCAAATGCATATATCACGGCTAACTTTAGGACAATCGTCAGAACCGCAAGCCCACAACCAATTCGAAAGCGACTCAAAACGACTAAGTTCGCACACTTACAGCAAGCAAACGAATACCCTTAAGCCGTTCAAAATCAAAGAAACCTCGCTCCCGAAACCTTTTCAAGAAACCTCAAGAAACCTTTTCAAACATTACAACAGCCACCACCGCAACGAAACTCACGCACACCCAAAACTCGAAAACAAAAAGAATCCACGCCAACTACGGAACAAACACAAATCCACCCCACTCTCCATCACAACCAGCCACCCCATCTTCAAAACCCAAGGCCGAACATTTCTTGGCTCATTCCGCCATTCCACCATTCCTCTTCATTCCGAAATTTCACTCTCCGATAACGACACAAGCCTCAATTCGTACCTGCCGATGAAGACGATGGTGTGCTGCGACAACAGAGAAGACGAGTTCCTCGGACTCGCTCAAACTCTTCGCCTACTCAAATTATTGTCCCGGAGTTTGCTTTCAGAAAGGAGAACTGTGTTGTTATACTAGGGCTATACTGCATGACGGAGGTCATTGAATCGGGAGCAATTGGGGAAGGAAGCATCCGTGGAAAGGAAACGAAGCAGCCGCGGCAATGCAATCGTGGAGGGAAGGTCAACAAAAGAGTAACTTAAGTTAACTTACACTGTGAGTGCGGCCGCCCTGCCTGACTCACCTGTTGTGACTCTGGTCTCGGAAGGGGAATTCCTGTTTCTTTCCAGGGAATGTGCTTGGTCGTCTTTTCTTTTCAGGGGAAGGGGTCTTTTCTTTATCGGGTTTACTGGGGTGGCTTTTTTCGGAGGAGGGTCTTTTCTTTATCGGGTTTACTGGGGTGGCTTTTTTCGGAGGAGGGTCTTGGGGAGGTGTTGACGTGGCTTGTTTTGGGAGGTACCATCCATCTGGTATTTTGGTTTTATGTTATCTTCTACCAGGTCAGCAGGATGGGCAGCATTTTTTCTTCTGCCAAAGTTTCACCATGTCCCACAAAAAACGGCCGGGGTGAACTGAACCCCGGCCAGGGGGGATTGACCCCTCTGTTGCCCCAAGTTTTACCCTTGCAGAAAACACTGAAATTTCTTTATATACCACGTTTGATGAAATTTGCAATTTCTGAATTCATATTTGCAATCAGAGGCCTCAAATTAGTTAGGGGACGAGAAGAAATACAAAGTTTGAGCGGCACAAAATAGGGGGCAGTTTTTACATTTACCCTTCCGATGGGGCAATAGAGGGGTCACTCCTCCCTAGCCAACTGACCCCCTAGCTCCCACAAAAAAATGGTTGGGGTGAACTTTGCTCGGCCCCTTGGGAAAACGCTGAATTTTTTATTTTCCACGCATGATAAAATTTGCAATCAGAGGCCCCAACCTGGCTAGGACAGGTTTTGATGATAAATTAATTGGGTACTCCCTCTATCTCGCAATAAATCCGGGGTTTCCAAATATATTTGTCTCAAATTAAATTAGATATTGGCTCTCCACAACTTGATAGACAACAACTAAAGCTAGTTCAAACATCCTAAAGCAAAAGAATCCAAAGATACCACTCTCCAAAGACTAAAGAAAGGGGTGCATATTGAAAACAAGCGGCAAAAGCAAAGGGGTGCGGTTTCTGAAAACAAGCAACAAAAGCGACAAATTTTTGCCCTTTTTGAAATTGTTCCAGTGGTATTAATTTTGATGATATCCTGAGCAATGTTGGTGCATTGTTGTCCATTGATGTCCTTTATATTCAATTCCGACAATCCCAACAGTGCATATTGAAAACAAGCGACAAAAGTCAAAGCAAAAGACTTCCATTCTTTCACACCTAGTGGGGTTTAGTAGAAGCTACACTAAGTCTGCAATCTTTTGAAAATAGGAGCTATTCACGCACTAATCTAGCCATTTTTAGGAAACCCCGGATTTATTGCAAGACGGAGAGAATACAAAATAGGGGCTTTTTTATTACATGCCCCCCTAGAATGATTTGGAGGGCCGAGTGAGAAGGTCATGTCATCCCAACCCAAAAAACTACCTACATTTATGGTGAAATCCCTCCACATATTCTTCTTTGAAATGAAAACAACCATAGCATTGTTTACCAATGAGGCAAGGGTTCCTTTTCCATCCTCAAAAAGAAAATCACATGGTGAACAACATTGTGTTAAAATAAGGCTCCTCAGTCCAACCCCAATCCTTGCATTAACTAATAAGTCCCTCATAGGTATCTAGGGAGGCATAATACCTTTTCAACATGGAAACCACCATTGTTTGGTTATACAATGTTATAATGAAGGATATATTATTCTCTAAAGAAATGTTGGTAGAGAGAACCAACCCATGAACACAAATAGGTGGTAGTAACATTGCAATTTGATATTTACTATGGATGGAAATTGTGAGTTCATATTTTGAAACACAAATCCTTGATTAGCTTGGAGGTTTGTTTATAAATAGAAAATTAACCAATTTCAAATATTGTGGAGTTTTTTCAAGGCAGAGATTATGGTTTTGGTTTGACCAAACCTTGAATTAACACTTTTGTACCTTAGGTGAAATGGGAATGTGCCTTTGAGCTTTAGTTTTAACTTCCTAAGGGGCTCGAATATAAACCTTAGTGAAGCCACGGTGTGTTTTTGAATACAAAGTTGTACTTGAATGGGGAAAGAAGTTTGAAATGATTTGAATTTTTGTAAATTTAAAAGTGTGGGAGTTCCTATTATGTAGAACTTGTGAATTTTTGTGGCAGTGAGAGGTATTATCAAGAATAGATTGTACTCTAAAAACTAGGGAAATGGTGCACTTTTTCATGCACTATGATCTGATTAGGGCATGACAATGGAGGGAAGCTCCAAATCCAATGCCAATTTTTTGTACACATTGACATTCATGTCAAGAGTATTATTGTAGTGTAGAAACAATTGTATACCACCCATTTTGTAGAAATACCAAAAAAGATTTATACAATAAAGGTTTAGAAAATAGAGTAGGCAGGATTGGGACATCTTTGCAAAAAAAAATTCCAAAAAATAAGGCCTGGCACATGCTTGAAACGGAATTTTCTGGTAATATTTGTTTTCAGCACAAAAAAATATTGTTTTTTGAAAAAATAATTTCTCCAAAAAATGTCTCAATTTGTTTTGGGAATTCTTTTCCACCAAATCAACTCTACAACTACATTAAAGTTCTATTTTGTATCAGTAGAAAAGGTTGTGCATATATATGTATGGTGATTGTGTGTGCAAATACTTACCTTTGTTACATGTGAAGTTTTGGATACCCTTGAAGTATATCATTCTTTTCTTTTGATGTGACATTTTTTCTCTCCAAAAATACAAGTAGATGGACTCTTTACCATGAATATAATAAAAAGATTAAAAAATTGTATTGGTTTGTACCAATTTTTTCCAAAATATCTTTAGGATCAATTTGTATTGAATATTTTTGTATTTTTTTCAAAAGAAAGATTACTCCAACCATGTATTATGAATGGCATACATTAAGATTATTTATTTAAGGCCCCATAAGTGATTTTTTTCCAAAATATCAATATGCAGGCATATATTATGGACTGTAAAGTATACATAAATCTTCTCTATTTTTTCAAAGAATCAGACAATGTACATCATCACTATATGCAAATATTTGTAGTTTGCACAAAATCCACCATGATTATTTTACTTGTGCCTTTGAGATCTCTAAGCTTTTTGAGGAATTTGATGGTTATCTACATCTAGATCCATCAGGTGGATTTAGATGGATTCTAATAGATTAAACCTGGACAGCCATAGATGGATTACACCTAGACGGCCAGTGAACCGACCCTCTCGCTTGTCCTCCCAAAGTCCTCAACTTTTTCTTCTTGGGTGCATATTAAAAAAGAAACCTATTATATACTTGATTAATCTATTTTCTACACCATTCCTATCTAATTTGTGGCCTCTGATTGCAAATATGAATTTGAAATTTCCAAATTTTATCACATATGGCAAACAAAAAGGTCGTGTGTATTTCCCAAGGTAAAACCGGGGACAAGCAAGTGGGTCGGATCACCCCAACTACCTGGACCGGGTTGATTTGGATGAAACTAAGGGTTGCTTTACACCTTTAGGCCAGGCCAATTTGTTGTGTCAAAGGCCAAACATCCTCCCTTGTGATTGGACAAAATCCTAAAATTGGTCCCCAACCCTTTATATCTAGAAGCTGGGCCAATTTGGTGGAATGAATTTTTTATTCAAAACTAACTGATCTGACGTGGCCAAAGCTTGCTTATTTGGGTGCACCAAAAATGAGAGGCCAATTCTTGGCCTTGGGGCTGATGTCAAATTTTAATTAAAAAAACTTCTTTTATAAAATGCTTTTTTTTTTTCAATAAATCAGATCCATTGGATTTTGTGCAATTGGCCTTAAGAGGATTGACCCAACCTTCAAGTGTAAAGTAGCCTTGAAAATTTCAACCCCTCTCTCTCTCTATCTTTTCTAGGTTTTATTGAATCGGATAGACTTCTTGGCCTCAAGGTCTTTACAAATGGGAGAGTTGCCATAGTTGAGGACGGCCTTTGGGACTGAAATTTTGTGCAATGGGCCTTAGGGAAAATTGGCCTGGCCTTTAGGTGTAGAGCCCTAACTGAAAGTGGTAAGCTCCTGGTGAATCAATCTGCCCAGATACTTCTGCCCCAAAGCCCCAAACTCCGGCCGATTGGCTTTAGAATGATGGGTTTTCTTCGGTGCCGGCTGGGGGACTACAGGACTCTCCACAAGAATTCCAAGTTTTCAATGCTCGTGCTCATTTCTGGTCGTAACAACGTGGGAAGAAGAAACACTAATAATAAATCAAAGCATAATTGGCCAACGAACCACTCTGTATATGCGTTATAAACTCTAATCTTTTGTAAAAAAAATCTGAACCTACAAACGCATCATATGGCTCTAAAACATAAGTTGAACGCATTAGAGTTAATCGTAAAGTTCACCTTGTGTTTGTAAGCGGGTGTCCGAGGAAGATTTAACTAAATATAGTACAAAATAAACATGGCACCCAATTCCATCATACCTTAGTCTTGGTATTCCGAGGAGTTTCGTCCTGTGTTTTTCCCAAATCCTATTTTCTTGATCTTGCATTGCACACATTTTACAATTAACTCTATTGTCACTAATTTCAAATGCAAGGGCATTAACCCCTAAAGTCCCATTGTCCCCTTGGGAGACAAAATGGATTTTGGGCAGGCTCCTATGGTCTCAATATTTGTCGTAATTTTCTGAATTTTTTTGTAAAGATAGAAAATCACATTAGCTTTCCGAAAATGTAATTTTTATTTCAATCGGTGCCCGGTAGCAAAAGTTATGGCAGAAAAACTCCAAATTTTAGTTCGGCGGGTTAAAAAAAAACCTCACAAAAACTTTAAATTAAAAAATTAAAAAATTTGTTTCATATAGATTTTTATTTTCATCTACATGGGAAGCTTTGATTCATTCCGTTTGGATTTGTTCTGCAAAAGTTATGGACAATCTTATCTTTTGGGCAATTAGAGCATCTCTTGAAAAAATAACTTATAGGATTCATTTCTGAACTCAATTTTGACAATTTAAAAAAAAAAGTTTCACAAGGTTAAGATTTCTTGCTAGAACAATCTCACCGTTGAGATTAGTATATTTTAACCATATCTTAGAGCTATTAATGATTTCATTTTTCCTTCAATTTTGAATCTACTTCTACTTAACAAATTTTTAATGAGTGAAAACTAAGTGTTTCTTTTCTGAATTTTTTTCCTAGATTATCAACTCAATTCTTCATCATATAAAATTAGAAATACAAAATCATTAGAGCAAAAATTTTAAGTTAAGAAGGTTCAAAGCCAAAAAATGTAGTTGAACAAGGTGCAAAAAAACTAGATTCCTTCACTTTAAATGCAAATATCTTGCTATCCACACGGTCAAAGTTTCTAAAATTTCTTCCACACATTCTTGCACTAGTATAGTACAATATCCTATGGTTAAATATGCAAAAAACATATTAAATTTTTTTTGCTCTTTGCTATAAAAATGGCAGTTTTGAGTGGTTTTTGATGAAAAAAGGGCTTTGGGACTTAAGGGGTTAAGATGTAACAGTGGGATTTATGTTGCAACTTGTATTCTTTCTACAACGGCTAATGCAGTTCCATTTTCTCAATTCCAAAAAAAATATTCAAATATGATTGTGAAAACCAACATCATTTGCATGCTTGTCAAATTGTGAATATCTCAAATTCTACAAATATCAACTTCTTTCAATTTTTGTGTACAACAATCTTGAAATGATGTAACCAACATGCCAAGGTACAAAAAGTTTTTTTGGAGCTCTAAGAAAAAATTGACTAAATATAAAGTAAATCCAGATTATGGTGCACAAAACCAATTGTTTTAGACATGGCTAACTTTGAAATTAATTTTCTTTCAAATCACAACTTATCTTTTCTTCAAACTTCTATAGTAATGTGCTATATGTTACATAAAATAACTTTCATATATCTACTTTTGGACTTTGCCCATTGATGTACTCCTTATCTAGTATGAATGAAAAAGCTTCAAATCTATACTCAATTTTATTTGTCGTTATACATATAATTTTAGGTGCAAATTTTAGGTCTACCAATGAATTGTCTATAAGCTCTCATGTTAAGAATTTGCATATTATCAACACTTATTGAGAATTCGTAGGATCAGTTCTAGCTTTTTTTTTCATTTTATCAATTTAAAAATAATAATAATTTAAAAGCTTGATTTTTCAACAAGGTTGCAATTATATATTTTGATGTTCCATTTTGCATATTGAGACTATTTATCCTTGAATGCATGAGAATTTGGGACCAAATCTAAATGTACTATAGTATATAACTCCCTCCATTTATTTGATTCTTGTATCAAAAGAAGAGAAATTAAACAAGAATCTTCAAAACTATACAAGTGGTCAAAATTAAAAAATATTTTGAAATTTTCTTCAAATCAATTTTGGATTCTTTAATTTAAAAATTCACCAAAAAATTGAACCTTTTAACTTGAGTACTTGAATTTAGTCTCATATGTTGAATTTATAAGGTTATCAACATGGTTATAAATGGACACTGATTTTCATATTGTTGTATTTAGAGTTCAAAAACTTCATATTTCTGTGCAAAGTCAGATTTAATTTTTTTTAAATCTATTTTGTATGATTTTCTAATAAATATGCTTTCAAAGATAATACTCATAAGTTCTAATTCCATATCCATCATTTAGAAGTTATTTTGATTGCAAGGCATGTTTATTTGACCGTTGCAATGTGACTAATTTTGTACTTTTGAGTATGATGGTACAATTACTTTGCCATAATCTAGTTAAAATATAGAGATATCTATTTTACAAAGTTGTCTTACAATACCTCATAAAAAACTCTTCATAGGTCATATTTTCATTACTTAATGGGGTGTTTTTAACATGAAAGATGTGCGTGTAGATGTTTCCTACCTATATATGTAATCAAATTAAAAATATTCATCAACAATGTTTTTCAATCAATTATCTTGTAAGACATGAATATTAAATGCAAAAATGCACAAGAGTGGAGTTTTGGTCTATTGAAATTAAAATTTGGAATGCTTGATTGGGATTGCATAAGAATTGAATGTAATTATACAAGACCAAAAGATGCTATATGTATTCTATATTATGCAAAGTTCTTAGAATGGCATAATAGGCAATTTGTAAGATTATTGTTTCCTAGAGTACAACACAATGTCTTCAAATGTCTTGGAATCTCTTTTCAGTTTTCGAAATATCCAACAAAAATAATAATAATTTAATTATAGAAAAAACTCAATATTCCTTTAAAAAGCCTTAAAGATAGGATTGTTGTATATTTAATGTATGCTTTGTCTTACAAAAATATTAATGTGAGGTAGAATGACTTTTTTTCCTCCTTTTGGTCATTGCATAAATTTACACTTATTGGACTCACCAACATGTTTTGCAAAAAAAAAGCAACTTGAAGAAAATGTGATATACATTTTAGTCAACTTATTTTAAACAAAAAAGAAAAAGGTACATTTTAAGTTGGTATATTGTTTATCATTGTGAAACATAGGAAGGGGATATATTCTTTTTATTTTGGATGCTATTGGGTCTCTCTTAGTTCCCAACTCCTTTGAAATGATAGTCCAAAAGATTGTAAGAAAACAAGTGATTCCGTTGCTATGTGCTAACCTTGTGGCATTTTCTATTGACTTTATGATTTGTGGCATTTTCTAGTCCAATTTTAATCTATTTTGTGACATATACAATGGCCTATGGACTAGTTCATTTTATACTCAACTCGTCCCTACATTAATTAAATATACTTTTCAAGAGAAAGGGAGAGGGATACAATGAATAATGTTTGGTTCCTAGGCATACATAAAAAAATCTGTGAGTTGACAATTCCACAACAAAGTCTATAGGCCATTGTATATGTCACAAAATACAATTTGTATTATATTAGGGGCCATTACAACAAATCAAGATGATGAAAAAACAAATTTTTTCATCTTTCATGGAGAAGCAAGCAATTCAAAGAATTTTGATTTCTAAAACTGCAAAGATTCTCAAAATCCACCCTTCTACTATTAGAATGGAGCATAGTGGAATTGACTCCAATCAAATAGGAGTTAGGATTGAAAAAGCCATCCTACCTTACCTAGGAATGTAAATATGTATGGTACACAAACATAATTATGTTGAGTGATGAAAACAAGACATGGAGCTGCAAACTATCCGAAAGTGATAGTAAGAAACACTCACAATCTACTCAATTTTTTTTGGATTTTTATATATTATTTATGTGGCAATTATCCATAAGATGAGGACACTCGTTTATGCTATTTTAAAATATATCCATTTGGATTACATAGTTTATTGTAATAAAAATGTCTTGATCTTTGTTGTTGACCTCTTGGCCAAGTCATTTTTGGCACTAAGAACAAACATTCATGCTATGTAAAATTGAAAATAAATTTTCAAATTTTCTAAAGTCAGAATTGTCTTTGCCTAGTTTCATGATGCTTTCACTCATATGTGATAAGGAGAAACTACATTTTATGAGTAGTCTTGCCTTGTTGTCAAGCTAAATGCCAAATTAAAAAGTTGAAGTTCAATGTTAATGTAAATTTCTGGAACCTAGAATCTCTGCTTCGCAAGAGCCTTCTTAAGAAACTTTGCCTCTCAACTATTCTGATTCTCCTCTTGCAAGTGAACCATTGCACATTTCTATGTAAAATTTTAATTTTTTTTGTCTTTATGCAAGATTTGGTAGATTTTCAGTGTATGGAAGGTTGCCTTGACATTGTAAAGACGTGGCAACTTAAAAATGGTCAATGGATGACTTTCCAAATTATTGCAGAAATGAGGAATGCATCTATTGGTGTACAAATCAAATCAATTTTGAGTGACTACCTTGGTCATAGGTCGGCGTCCTTCCAAGACACTACAGATCTAAACTCAGATAGTGAAAAACGCAAAGAGAGAAATTATAAGAAGACTTGTTGGCTTAGATTGGGTAAAGGCGCAAAGCGCAGCTTGTCCTTTTAGGATGTGGCTTTGAAAAGGTCTAATGATGGACGACTTTTTTATTAACAATAGAAACAAAGAATGCACCTATTGATCCAATATTTAGAGTATTTTGGTGACTAACTACACACAATAGTGAAATTAGGTTGCCTTATCAATTAGGTTGCCTTACCTGAAACAAATTACCTCATGGTTCAATGCTTCTCCAGAAGAAGGCATATACAACTTGGCCTTGAACTGGTGCACTGATCTATGCTATACACATGGCTCTGGATTGAATGCATCATTGTACAAGAGCAGTGAATATTTATATAGTGTGGATTGTGGAGAAAGTAGTGTGGGGCAACCTAATTTCACTATTTTGTGTATCTTTAAGTCATTCACTACCGCATCCTTCCCAGGTGAATTCACAACCAACGATCTAAGAACGGGTTGAGGATTTTCAACCAAATGTTCATCCGTTTGGAGGATTTTTTTGAATTTACACTGAGAGCATGAAAAAATTGAGTAGAAGCCGAGCGAAATTTAGCCAGTTTTGGGATCGCTGCAAGTCACCACCAGTGAGGGAGGGCCAAGCCGGACTGTAATAAGACTCTTGTGCCCAAGGTCGCTCTCTCTCTCTCTGTCCCTTTTTCTCCCTTTTTTCTCGCCGACAGTCGCCACTGACTCCAAATGATCGACGCATGATCAGAAGTGGAGCCCGTCCCAGAACTGCATACGCTGCAGCTGATTTGCCACGTAAGCAGTTACGTCCTTCTTCCACTGATACAGACCCAGTCTGATGATATATATCTTTGTGCTCGTGGAGGCCAGGAAATAAGACAAATGGACACGCCAAATACAAAGAGGTAGGCTTCAAGGAAGGAAAGGAAAGGAATGGAAAGGAAAGGGGGGAGCGAATCTTCCAACTAAGGCAAGTAAGCTTTATTATTCGACGGACGGGGAGCGAAAAGCACTGTTACCAGGAAACTGAGGAAACTGAGTGAGATTGGCAAGCACAGCACCAGGTCGCTGAGCCCGCGGGGATAACTGGCGGGTGTCGGCGGGTGGTGGGGGTGGGACTGGGGTGGGACGGCGGATCTGGCCCTGGCGGGGTTGAGGGCCGCCCGGGCGCTGCGGAGGTTCACTTGACAGAGGTTCACATGTGGAGGTTCACTTGCGGAGCAAGGCAGAACCCAAGGGCATGTGCGCAGGAGCCTGGAACCGCCAATCTGCACCAAATCCTTCAACCACGCCACCCACTCACGAGGCGCCACTTGTCGTGGCGGATGGCGGATGGCGTCAGCATCCCCGCATGTGCGTGAGCTCGCTGAATGATGCAGTTGCTGTTCAGTGGCAGCTCCAATTCACCGATGCAACGGACGGGAGGGCCCGCCTTTACCAGATATTTGGGCTCCGGGGCACTGGGAAATGGCTGCTCAGATTTCCAGCGCTGTGGAAAGCACCAGCTCCTCTCCTCCTGGAAACTCCAGGAATGAAAGCACTTGGTCACAGCAATCTCTCAAGAGACGCAACCAATAAGTTGGGTGGACTGTTTTCAAAAGAGCCCTGGTGTCTCATTGGAAGTGGGCCACTGGGCCTCATTCAGTGCCCCGGTTGGAGCATTAGCCTCGCATTCAAAGCTCCCTCCACAATACTGATTGAGCAGCTACAATACAATACGGCCAGCGGGAGGATTGACGCATGTATTGCCCCGTCAAAGGGTAAATGTAAAAATTGCCCCCTATTTTGTGCCGCTCAAATTTTGTATTCCTTCATGGCTCCTAGCTCATTCGGGATCTCGAATTGCAAATATGAATTCAGATTTGCAAATTTTAATCATATGCGGCAAATATTTAATTTTTATGTTATTTGCAGGGGTAAAAGACTAGGCAATATGTACAGAAGTCAATCCTCCCTGGCCCTACACATACAACTTTATTTTTACTTTTCAGCGGTTTTACTCAGTGGCAGGGTTGAATATGCTTTCAATGCGAACATTCTTCATTCACACTTCAAAATAAGGTAGTTGAAAGTAAAAGCATTTTTTTTTTCAGTTTGGCAAGCTACTTCACCAAAATCACTATAAGGTTTTAGAAGCAATCAAGGGGAGTGCTCCAAAGATGGCCGTTTAAGGGGAGTTAAGTGGCATGAGTAAGCACATTTTGCTTTCAACTTTGAAAATCCTTACAATATTTGTAAATGTTATCAAATAATGAAATGACTTTGGTTGGATTTCTCTAGAGGTGGATAACATTCTTACAAAATAATAATCACCATTTAAACCATCCATCTAGTAGGGATAGGAAAGTGGTGGTTTTGGTTGTTTCTACTTTATAATTTTGTATCATTAATTTTAGCAAACTTGACGGCACTTTCTTAAAGCATTTTCTACCATCCTTCAAATGGAAACAACAAATGCCAATTTAGTGGTCTCTAGATATACATATGGAATTTGATGTACATATAAAATCAAAAAAATTAATTACTTTTAATTCAGCAGTCAACTGAAATCGGCCAGCTTATGAAGAGGTAGCGGCCTTCTTCATTAGAGAAAATATCAACCCTTTAGAGGGCTGCTCCTAATTGATAGATCAAGCTATTTCTAAGCTTGGTGTGTCAATCTGAAAAAATCCCCCGGTGAGCAATTAGCCGACTGCTTGCCAAAACAATCAGATTTTGGTTGTTTTGTTTTGTTTTGTTTTTTAATAATATTTTAAAATTTTCTTTTTTCTTTTTTCTTTTAATAAATTTTTAACTTGTAAAACTCGGTTCTTGCGCCACTATCACTATAATTTCAGCTATGCAGAAATAGGAGGAAAATGAATATTCAACCCCGAAAAATCAAATTTCAGGGTACTTCGGAGGCTTGCAGAGCAACCCTCTAGAGGCCTGAAATTTTCTCTAACGTAGGCCCTATTCTTCCCCTAATGTATACCTTATGCATATTATCAATTTCTAAAGGAATTATTCATGTCTTTATGTGCAAAAACTTCACTAGTATTTTACAACCTTAAACACACATTTCAAAAATATGATATTTATCTCATATAACAATCTACATCTTATAATTAGCTTCATCTTTTACTAATAGAAACATGGGCCGTGTAGACTAGTGAAGAGACCTACAAGAAGACCCCACATAACAAACTTGATTAAACAAGAGTCTTGAGGACATGCTTCTACTATGATTTCCATAATTGAAAACATCAAAATGAAGTTTATATAATTTCTTAAAAAAAATCATTTGTAAGAAAAGTAACACTTTTATCAGACACATTTAGTCCTCTTTGTCCTTACTACATAATACCCTGTAACAATACTGTCATTCTTACCAATTCGATTGTAGTAGAGATGCTCTAACAATCTATTACAAATGCCATTGTTATAAACTAAGACTGCAAAATTCTCTAAATTTGATTCTTTGGGACGCCGAGATAATGTGCTACTACCCTTTGCATTATTTTAGGATTCTTCTCTGAAATTAAAATTGCAACCTCTCATGTCAACATTGAGAAACAGTAAGCTAAAAGACCCCATTGCAGTCAGAATTAGGAGTGTGCCCTCATGCCATTGTTGAAATTTTTCAAATTTTTCCCACACAAAGATAAGTATGAGAGATAGTGAGGACATTTGAAATTATACTTTTTGGACCAAGTATGAATTAGTTTTGACTTTTTGAAGTGATCAGCCCATAGGGGTTTGTACGCTACCTTATGACCAACAAAATCTAAATCCAATATAGTCATCTTCCTACCCAATGCAGTCACAACATTTTCAAATATGGAATACCTAAAAAATCAGTTTTTATAAAGAATTTTACACTGAAAAGTTGGAAGTACCTATTGAGGTCACTAATTACTCCATAACTACCATGTAAGACATCGATTGTGGTCTGAAAAACCACAATGGGGTCATTAGGTGTCCATCATGGGCCATTTGACCGCAATGGGGTCTTTTACCTTAAACCCTAAAAATCCAGATGGTGATTCTTGATTTTCGGAATTTTTGAGAGGGTCCATAACATTGTTAACGGGCTATGAGAGCTCCCCCCAGGTGGAGGTATAATTCCCCCCAAGATCCCTGGGGGAGAATTAAGTTATAATGCTCGACAGTTGATAGGTTGGGCCTTGTCAGGTTGTCAGAGCTTAGAACGCTGATTTGCTGGAGGGCTCCTCGTTTGGGGGGAGCAGAAGGGACCCCGCAGTGAAGGTGAATAATGTTATGTCATATTGAGACCTTGGCTCAAATTTTTACTTATTTTTTACCAATACATACAATGTAATGTTCTTCACTGATTCTAATGATGTCGAAATTGGACCTGTATGACTTAATACTTTTCACATTATGATCGATCAAATGGATTATTTTAAAACCATGAAATCTCAGTCCTTGAGGGGATTAGAAACGTTCAAATTTTGTGCCGACTTAGACAGCAAGAAGACTCTCGGAAACAATTCTTGGTAAGCAAGATCGACGCAAGCATATAAGCGTTTCTACACGGGCAAGCATAAGCATTTACAATTCTCCATAACAAACAAGATATAACAAAACGGGCACAAGCTTACAAGAGATTAGGCAGTTCATGCTGATTCAAAATAGGTACATTAAATATGTTACATGATGTCATACAATGTTAAAAATATTAACTTAGAAGTAGCCAAATCTATGCCTCACTCTAACTTATCGACAGGGATCAGGTCTACTGTACCTGCAGCACCCACACTACCTAAGAGAGTGGAAGCACGGAATCTGCTGTTAGACAGACTCCATTCCACAAGCAATCTCCGCAGACTTGATTGCTCTCAAATCTTATTGACATATAAGTATACAAACCTTCATATTGTGGGCATTTCTACGTCTTGCTGATATTGAGCACCTCTAGTACGCTTTAGTGTACATTTAGTACCTTTAATAGGTGACTAGTAGTCACCTATTAAATGTGATGCCAAGGAACACAGACGCTCGGAATATCCGACGGGTTCCTTATCTTCCATTATGAAAACATCTGGTTCAATACCTGATTGCTTCATAATGACAAATCCACTTTCTATGTTGTCTATTAGTTTGTTCAAACATTCCACATAACCGAGTGGACGCAGAGGGAGAGCAGATTCAGAATCCAAGCTCGTTAACCTCTGCGACAAATGCTTGAGGATTATTGCGTATGCTTTTCTGTGTAAAACCTTGTGAGGAGCTGCTTCACCTGCTTGGAGTAAGTTATCCCTCAGTTTCTTCACAATCCAGCGAAAATCCTTGACAGTAACAGCATTCCCTAGAATTCCTCGGCATAAAATTGTTCGAGCAGCTGCGCATACAATCCGATCTGTTTAATACTTTGTCCCAAAGCTTTGAAATTGGAGAAGTTGAACTATTCCAGTGATCCAGATAAAATCGTATAACAAAAAACACTGACAGATCAGTCGAAAATTCATGCATAGGCTTCATCAAGATAATTCAACAGTACTCAAATAAATCCTATAACATTTCTGGCAACACAGAGCTCATATCAATGCAAATCCAGGAATTGATAACATGTAAGAACAAATTTTCACCGAAAAGTAAGAATGAGTCGACATTCTATAACCCAAAGATTTACATTATCTAAAGGGCTCTTACTTTCATGGGACAAAAGGACCCTGCTACAAGGTCATAGTGTTATAATTATTGTAGTATTCAGTATTTTAACAAGGAGAGAGAGGGAATTGAACCCACGATAGTTTCTGAAAACTATTCCGGTATATAATACCGGTGCCAGCCAACTTGGCATTCTCAACCTTGGATTTGATTATTAACATTATAGACCAGTTGAAGAAGGGTCCCTTTGCATCAGAAGAGAGTCCAAGTATTTCGGAAAGAATGTTCTCCAATGGATGAGGTGGCCTAAGCTCCATGCCTCACATAAGGATAATTCTTCCTATATTCTTGGGTCTTCAAGAGAGCTATGGGGATCCATACAACCTGGTATACAATGTCATGTCTTGCTTCACTCATAATTTATTTTTAAAAATTAAGACAATAAATAAATAAACAAGATAAGAGCAAAATATCCAAAAAATTAAGGCAAAAGAAACGAAAAGAGAAATGAAAGCCATCAATTAGCATTCAATAGGAAAACCCTGGCAGATCAATTCAGTCACCTTCAGTAACAAGATTATCTTCTTGTAGTAACTGTACAGTAAGAGCGTCGCCATTTGCAGTCACCACTCCTCCAGACCCAGGAATCAAATGAACATCTTGAACAATGTTTACATCTTGTCCAACATAATGACTCTGCATTTCCTCTCCTAGGGAAGGGAAAAGGTCGACCTCGCTTGGTTTATGTATGGAATTCAAAAATGAATCCATAAACGCGACCTGTCTGTCGGATCTGTAAAAAAGGAGGAAATAACGTTCAT
The DNA here is from genome assembly GCA_963969595.1 of Neckera pumila. Classification (NCBI taxonomy): domain Eukaryota; kingdom Viridiplantae; phylum Streptophyta; class Bryopsida; order Hypnales; family Neckeraceae; genus Neckera; species Neckera pumila. The sequence goes on along the minus strand of OZ018411.1, from coordinate 16,271,417 downwards.
ATTAGAATAAGTTCTGGATCAGTCGGTCTTAAAATCCAACAACTACAAAACCATGTAAAGAAAACAACTACAAACCTTCAAGTTCATGTGCAGTTTCTATCCTCGACAATGTAACAGTATACCGACGATGCTAATCGCAAGAAACTATTCACAACTCAACAACCAGAATATCTGTGAGGCCAATTGAAGAAAGAGCAGCTCACAAGTAAACTTGCTCTGCCATGGCGTTAGACAGACTTGGATGCAGATTCGGAATTCTAGACCTGCAAATCGGAACAATTGGAAGCATTATGACAACTGCTGCTCTTTGATTTTTTCAAATTCCATCCACAAAAAATAGCAAGAAAAGAAGAAGAATTTAAGAAGCAAAGACTAACACTCACAAGCCAGAAACCGAACTGCCCAGACACCTCTTAAGATGATCTAAAAGACGTTTTGTGAACATGTTCACCAACTACAGTGAGAATCAGGGGGACCAAGACATGTATGATACTTATGCATATGCATATCATGAAGATACACAGACGAGATGCAAGCCAGGGTGCAAAAGACAGACGAGACCAAACATCCTCTCTTGATTATTTTAACAGACTACCTTACTACATAAAGGGGAACACAAAGAGCTTGTTTGCTTTAGGCACCAATTCTCCAAACTGATAACACAAACTTATGCAAGTGATGCAACCTCTCAACTTAACAACGACCCTCTCTATTCTACAGTCCGCTCGCTGTAAGCGGTATCACTTGGGAGTAGATAAAGACACTTCTCAAGTATGAACATATAAACACAAAAACACTTGCGACATCAACACTTACATAATCGCACTGGTAGTCGACCTTTATAAAGGTAAAGTTCATTGGGCATTTCAACAGACCAAGAGATAAATGTTATTACAAAGTAAACATGTGAAGAACAAAATACTGAAGAAGGTTGTTAACGCCTAAAACATTCAACATCTTGAAGTGTACATATGAAGAAATGCATTCTAGAGAACAGAAGAAAATTTTCAGAACACTTATGTAGTACGGAGTATTAAAACATATGGAGGTACGGCACTTATTTGGGGAGGACTTTAAGCTTAACAGAAGTCAAAATCGTGCAAGTTCTCAGAAAAAAATGTTCGTCGTCAGCTACTCGGAAAGCAGTAGAGTCCAAGACAAGCAGTCCTCTCTTCATTCAACACAAAAGGCAGGTTTCCACGGAAGCATGTAGCACCATGCCGATAACACCACTTCACAAAACACATACCTCCAAAAACAACGTGATCTGCGTAATAATCCTTAACACGCCCTCGCTCGGCTTCCAGACCTCGAGCTGATCTTGGATCACCAACCCTCACCCCTTCACTACCTCCTCCGACGCCGTACGAAAGGCAAAAACACGGGCGGTATTAGCAGAAGAACCTAAACACTCCAGCAAACCACGATTGCCGTCTTCCACCTTTTCCTCAACCTAATGATTCCCCGCTTCTACAGCAAAGGCACAGCAGGTCCAAAGGCAGAGCAGCGAGCAGCGAGCAAGAAAGTTCGAAACTGAAGAAAGTGAGCGTCCAAGTGAGATTCTGCAAACTTTAAAGAAGCATTCCCTGTGCTGGCAGCCAAGCGTAATAACTCAATAAACAATGCAACTGGCCCCGAACCGCCGGCAGACAAAGGCTAGTGTAGCTTGGAAAGCAGGATCGAATTAGAAAAGCTGGAGAGAAAAAATTCTGTAACAAGAACCGGACCACATTCCGAACAAGTAACTGCTTCAATTCAACTAAATGTTTTCAAAGATTGGCTTAATTGCGCAAGCATCGAAATAACGGAGGAAACTTCTTCACACATGTGATTAAAGGTGCACAGGAGAGTGGCTCATGCAAAAGTCTGTCGGAGTCGGGGTTCGTCGGAGATTCGCTATGAACGTGACGACTACAGCAGTACTGTAGTGAGAGACATGCAAAATCGAACTGAAAAGCAGCGTTGGGGACGTTTTCGGAGTTGCCTCGGTAATTTGCCTCCTCTTCGTACAAGAAGCCCGAGCTTTTTTTGCACAAGTTGCATCCTCTCCTTATCAAAATCTCCTAGTTCATTTTCACTAGTTTTCACTAGTATCAAAATTTTCACCAGTCACTTTCCTTCTACTTCAAATTTGCATAGGCTACAGTCCTTCTCTTTCTAAGACGTGCCAGGTTTGGAACTAAACTCCAAATTTTACTACATTAATTCCTAAAGGACGAAGGGGTGACCTTGGAAATCATCCTTTTTCATTACCGTGTGACATCATCTACATTAAAAAATCCAAAAGTATTTATTGGAATTCAGCTACTGTAGAAGATCTCTCCTTTTCACAACAAATTCTCAGGATGAATAATTGCATTTCTGTCCTATACAATTTGACTCTCTGTCATCCATCAGCCACAAAAATGGCCACCTCGTTGTTTAAGGGTTAAACAAACATGGGACAAATGGAGTAGGGGTTGATCATACTGGCCAACCTTGAAGCGATACCATCTCCCGTCCTATCCAAGGACTCGAAGCCCCACAATGGACAACTCTAAAGCGATAACCACCTTGTTGAAAAACATACCCGGATGGAAAGTGGTTGAAATCTAACTATATTCATATCCGTTTTTACTTTTTGCACACCGGTTAATTAGTTGCCAGTCCTACCAATTTTTTGCCGAGTTTTGGATTCTCCATTTTAAAAGTTTAATTGGTTATTTTCCCCAATGCTGAGATGGCATGAGAGCTCTTCCATTCCAAAATGAATCAGAAATGCTGCCTGTATGTAAATCATCAAATCCTTTGATTAAGTTGAAGTTTGTCTCCTATTAATCAGATGATTAGTACTGTCCCGTGTTCACTGTTTTGCACAAGGTTCCGTTGATTGGGCGATTGACTTTTGGATTGCAGACTTGAGGCTCAAGTGACGTCTTCAAAGCTTCCTCCGCGGCTCCGCTGCCTGAGGATGATGGCAAATGATATGCTTCACTTAGTCGGCAAGAGGGCCCGGTGCTTTAGTGACTTTAGTCCACATGGGACGGTCCTGGCCGTCCGCTCTCCCACTGGAGTGGCATATGCTCCGTCGGCTTCGAAAAGGTGCCGAAGGATTCCGCTTTCACATTTGCCGGAGGACCGACCGAAGCTGCAGTGCCAATGGTTGGTATGGCTGGTGTGGTGGTGCATAGCATTGTTAGAGCATGCCCACCCGGCTTGCAAAATGCAGGTGGGCTTTGGCTTGCAAAATGCCAGCCATCTGTTTTGCAAGCCGGGCTGGGCCACCCGTCCTCTTAAGAGGCCAGCAGCGAACCAGCAGCGGAAGGTAAGAATGTTGAACGGAGGACGTGGTAAAAATGCTGGCCCTGCTTCGAGATAGAGCGAAGGTTCCAAATTCTCAAGTGGTGAGGGTTTGCATGTTTGAATCTCAATCTCCTGTGCAATACAAGAGGGTATGCTACAGTGAGAATACTCTTGTGATATTAGTGGATAGAATAATGAAAACGCAGGAGAGTTTTGAACTGGAAACGAAAAAATCTAAGATTCTGATGCTATTTACAAAATGTGCTAATACAAGAAGACCAATTAGGGAGCAATTAGAGACACGATCTGAGGTTAGGGTTCGTGAATTGAAGCTCTCAGGTAGCAACAAGGACGGGCGCTCTGATGAAAATTACAGGGGTTATTTACGAAACTGACCTCACGTAGGGCCTGCCTAAAAAAGGAGCGAAGAACTAATGCAAACCTTCTAACAGAGAAGCAGAATTTTCAATTTGTCCACACAGCCATGGAAGCAGCTCGAATGATAGACCATGCAGAAGACAACCACAGACAAAAAACCTATTCAGTGAAACTCTAGGTTGAAGACAAACGATACTAACATTTGAAAACATAATCGACGGAAAAAGAAGAAGACGATTGCCAGGAATAAAAGGGTGCGGAGAGGTGAAATGAAGTGGGGTAGAGGAAGAAAACTAACGCAAAGAGGTGAAAGCGCCTAGGCGCAACAACCGCCGTACTCACGCGCTCCTTGTCGCTTGCTGTTATGCAGGCCACGAAGCGGCTGGCAAACAGACCCGATTTTGCAAGCCAAGGTCAACTTTCAAGCGCTCCCTGTTAACAAGTCATCCGTTTTGCCAGACGGGTGGGGCGTTTTTGCCAACCTCGATGAACAAGTCATCCGTTTTGCAGGATGGGTGGGGATGCTCTTAAGCGGCTGAATCTTGACCCCCAGGTGGAGGTATAAATCGCCCCCCGATACCTGGAGGGTGAATTCAGTTATATTGTGAGTTATATCATTGGCCGGGTGGTGTAACTTTCAGCTGGCTCAATATTAACATAGTGCCTCGTGTCGGACCAGGCTAAACTGCAGCCATTGTAGAATGTGGGGAATTGGGACCTTTTTCCTAATGCATGAAAGCTTCTCCACTGTTCCAGATATTGCAAGCACTGGTAGAGAAGTTTTGACGCTCGAGGGCTCTTGCTTTAGAGCATCCCCATCCGTCTTGCATATTGGATGACTTGTCAAGAGAGGCTTTCAAAATTGCCCCACCCGTCTTTCATAATGGATGAACTTGTTAAGAGGCCAAGCCAAAAACCGCCGATGGCTTGCAAAACCGGGCTCTTTTGCAAGCCAAAGGGTGGCTTGCAAACCGGCTTGCAAACCGCATGAGACAAATACTTTTCCACTTTCCCCAAAAGCAAGGACATGATCCGTGAATTTGGACGTAGCTCATTGGATGGCGATGGCCTCTTAAGAGGCCACGGGTGGGGCGACCCTTCTTCCCTGGCTTGCAAAATGGACTACTAGGCTTGCAACCTGGCTTGCATTTTACAAGCCGGGTGGTGATGCTCTTAGGGGGGAGCAAAAGGGAGCCTTCCAGTGTTGGTTAACAATGTTATGTGAAGGCCCATTGCGCAGCCTCACCAGCTGAGGCGCCCCCACCCACCATTAGCCAGCTCGACTCCGGCAGGTGCTAGGCGCCTTCCGGAGGTGAAACCACCTTGGTGCAAGAACTCCTTCTCTACTAGGGCTTTTTTTTTCATTTTTTGAGAAGTGCCATAGTGGCAATATAAAATTTTGCAGTGGTGCTTCAAACTTCAAACTTCATCCATATTGGATAGAAAATATACATATCACATGTCTATAATTTGGTTTTCATCTACGATCTAGCAATTTCATCCAATTTTTTTTTTACTCTGAATTTTTTTGGGCAATTTCATCCAAATTTTTTGTCCTTTTTTGTACCTCTTTTTAGCCAGATTGTTTTTTTATGGTGCAATCTAGGACTAGAAAGCCAAAAGAACCCCCTGTTCTCTACCCCTTGGTCAGTGCTTTTTCAGACGCAGAAGAGAGCGAATCCTTTTTTCTCTCAATTGAGCAGATTGAAAAAATGGTGAGGTTTTTGGGTGTTAAAGCTTCAGGAAGAGTTTGCGAGGGCTTGGGAGCAACCCTTTTTGCGGAGGGGGGGGGTTTGAAAAAGTGCCAAGATGGTGATCACTTAAAATTTGGTGAAGCATTTTGTTTCTTTATACATCCATCTTTTGTACCATAAAACACTTTTCAATCAAATTTGTACACTTTTTCATCCAAATTTGACAATTTCACCCATATTTTAAATTGAATTGAAACTTTTCTGGCAAAAAAAGATTACTTTTTCCTGACGAAAAAAAGATTCTCATTATGAAATGGTGCTTTCTGGCTCCATTTTGCCCTCCAAAAAAGGGTTGCTTGGGAGAGCTTCCACTTCATATTCAATTATCTTGGTTTATTTATTTGTTTTATTCAATTTTCTTTTTTGCAAATGGTAGTACATGTTGTGGGGAGTGTTTTGGACTTACATTTTGTGTTGAGTGCTTGCTTTGCAAGGTCCTCTCCATTTTAGGGTTTTAGGACCAAATTTTTGTTTGAAAACAATTTGGGAAAGTTTTTGAAGTGGATATAGAGCCCACATTTGTGCTCAAGTGGTGCCATGTGGCTCATGCTCTCTTTGACAATGAACAAATGAACAATTGCTTGAGTTACAAAAGCCGAGCTTGGGAGGTCATGGGATTTCATTTTCTTTGGTTGTTGTTCTTGCTTTGTAAGAGGAAGAAATCAGATGCTCCACGTCTCTTTTGGATAGAGCCTCGGCTAGCGATACATTGGAATTATGTAAAGAGGGTAGTGTGGAGAGCAAGTAATGAAATGCACCACAACAAATTCAAAAAGTTTTATAGAATGAGTTTTGGTGCATTTGAAAACTTGGTGAATAGGTTGACAATATTCTTTGAGAAGTAGGTGTGTGAATCAAGTGAGTCCATAAATGGAAATCAAAAAATTGTGGCATGTATGCTTTACAAATTTGCACATAGTTATAGTCCGGAGCACATGGCGGATCGTTTTAAATTGGTGCTTCAACCATTAGGAAGTATGTGGACATAATTTGCGACATAATTAAAAACATACTTATGGACAAAGACAAATTGTTTAGTCATTACATTTGTATTCCTAATGAAGACTGCCTTCAAACCATCATATCCGACTCTGAAGAAATAACGAGATTGCCAAACATATGTGGAGCTATTGATGGGACTCGTATACGATTAACAGATAATCCTAGTAGAAGAGTGATGTTAATTGCTAGTGACTTTTTCAATAGGAAAAAGTATCATTCTATAGTTCTACAAGCGGTATGCGATTCACAAAAGATTTTTGGAACATTTGCGTCAGCCAACCAAGAGGAGTGCATGATGGTGGTCAATTCAAAGTCTCAAATTTGTATAAGAGTTTGAGGAACAGGAGATTCTTCAACAGCCGGTAGTTAAGGCAAAAGATGTCTATTGTACTCCTTATTTGATTGGAGATGTTGTATATCCCATCCGAAGCTACTTGATGAAGAATTGGAAGGCTCCAAACACCTTGAGAAAGAAGCAATTTGATAATTCAATGAACTCTAGTAGAGTAGTCATTGAACAAATGATTAGGATTTTGAAGAGTAGATGGAGGATCTTGAAGCATTTCAATTCAAGAGCGGATAAGGCCACTAGGATCATTGGGGCATGAAGTTGGCTTCACAACTATTCTGAGTTGTTGAATGAAGTAGAGCCTCATGTAGCTAATGCATGTTTGAGAAGAGATCTCCTAGTTGGATTTGGGAATGTAGGGTTAATCATGGCTAGGGATGGAGAAGCATTGAAACGTGAGGGAGAAAGATTGAGGAAAAAATTGTTTGCACAATGGATTTTGGAAAACCAATGAAGAATGAATGCTAACATATTGCAAATGCAATTTCTCAAATCTTTGAATGCAAATACTTGTATATATGTACATTGAATCATGTTGGAAAAAAATCTTTTATTGAATGTAGTGGAATTTGTAACAAATCCAAACAAATCCAAGCAAATCCAAATATATTCCATACAACATTGGTAAAACAAATTCCAATGCTCTAAAGCCTTGCAAGAACGTAAAACATAAAAGTTACTTCTACTTAGAAGGACTAGAAGAGTCCTTGCCCTTAAGCACTTCAACAAATAAAGCGGCCATTTGCAATTGTCCCTTCATTGCCAAGTCTCTGCTCTCTTTGTCACACTCTAACATCTTCTCCGCAATGAACATCTTTATTTTCTCCACCTCTAGAATTCCTTTAGAGAAACTAGTAATGGCAAAGGCAATAGACTCCTTTGCAGTAGCTAGCTTCCTCTTTCTCTTTCCAGCACTCCTATTAACTTGTCTTTCTCATCCCGGTTGGTTAACTGCTTGTGTACATGGGGACTATGTAGAAGTAGCACTTGTAGAGGGGGGAGTACCAGGAGTGGTATGCAAAGTGTTCTCCTCATCATCACTCACAACATGAACCTCTAAATGCTGCAAACGAACGCCCTGATCAACACCATGAGGGATTCCATCGATTTTAGCAGTACCAGCAAAGATATTGTCAAAGATTTCATACTATGTAGTCCAAGAAGACGATGGAGCTCCCATTTCTTCTTGCTTGGCCTTGTCCTCTTGGTAAGTAGTCTTCATCTTGTTCCACTTGTCCCGAGCTTGAATCCATGTTCTCGAAAGTTGTTAGAGAACTGTGCATTCAACTTCTTTGCAAAGACCTTCTAACTTGCTTGCTTGAATGGCTTCCAGTTCTACTCCTAGTACTTCTCCTCACACATGCCTACAAAAAAATTCAAAGTTCCCTCCGTCCATTCCTTCTTTAAAGTTGAAGAACCGCCCTACCTTCTCTCATGAGTCCCTTGAAAATCAACATCTCTCTCATTACTAAACATAAGTGCTAATAGCCTCCCCTCCCCCCCCCCCCCCTTGGAACCCCAAAAGTACAAACCCTAACTCAAGCTAATGAAAACTCAAAAAGGAAGGCACTCCCTAGAGCAGTTGAGAAGAAAACGGCCTCTGGCCTGTGGTGGCTCTATGGCAAAGGAGAAGAAGCCTGAAGCTACAAGGAGGAACCCCAGGCTCTGACAAGTTGCTACAGTATTCACCGCCTCGGTAAGTTTGTTGCAGTAAACGAACCGTGAAGGTGCAACTCTTATTTTTTGTTTGCCTCGCTTGTGAGGGCTCAGTGAAGGCAAACTTGCATTTTTGCGCCTTCATTCGCAACATCACATGCCCCCCGTTCGCCTCATTTGCGCGGGCCTAATGTTCGGGGAGAACTAACAGCCGGTTAAGTTAGTTCTTTGGTACCGATAGATGGTAGATCTTGGAAAAAAACGAGTTGCAATTTGAAAACATGGTCATGATAAAATCTATAAACTTTTTATCTAGAATAAAAATAGAAAAAAAATTGTATCTAGCACTTGAAAAAATGGTTCACTTTGGGAAATAAAAAAAAATAACTAATAAAATTCAAAATTTATCTAGAATATTGAGCTACACTACAAGTAGTCCTTTTTTTACAATTTTTTTTTTTTGCCACGAACTCACATTGTTTTCTTTTCACAATGGCAAATTTGTCAAAGATAAAATAAAAAGTCAATTTTTGGAGGAAAATTACTTGATGCTAATACCTTGTACCTCCCCTATTTCTTCTTGGGCCCATTTTGATGGCCACATTACCATAATTAGCGCCTTGTCCTCACCTATATTGCCAATGCCACCTTCATTTCCTTCATAAATTACCTCTTCCTCCTTGGCTTGGAGTCAAGAAATTGGCTACTATTTTTACCAAGTTTTTGCCTCACATGCATCCAATTTTTTGCATCTTCAACCAACGTTTGCCCTCAATTCACGCTCCAATTGTCAATGTAATGCCTTCTTGCAATTGTTGTTACTTGAAATGCAGATTGCAACTTTGCTATGCAACTTCCGTACAATTTTTTGATTTGCCAATGCTTGTTGTCATTACTCAATGCATGAGAAGGAAAAAAATTCAAAGTTCAAATTATATTTTTGTATTTTTTTGATTCTCAAGCTTGAGCATTTTGTGCTTCACCCTTAAAAGACATTTGATGTTTGACCTTGGTCAAATGTCATTGGATTTCTACATTAAAACACATATTTTAAAGTTTTAAAATTTTTCACACATAGTACTACAAGTCTAAATTTTAATCTCATTTTTTCAAAATTAAAAACAACAAACTCAATTTTATATGATTTTAAGAAAAAAATCTTTGTAAAAAACCTAGTAATTACAAAAATGCTTAAAACAAAATTATTTGTTTCAAAAAAATGGAAATAATAGCGACAAATATTATGGTTTAATTGATGTATCCCGTAAGCTTATACCAAGAGAAATTTTATAGAAAAAATTCAAAAAGTGGTACATTTGAGTTTTCAAGATGCTATCTTGAAAATGTTACATAAATTACAATTTTATCAATTTTGAAAAGAATTCAAGTGGAGTAAAAAGTATATTGTTGGAGTTACATCTTTTTAATTAAGCTTAGAAGCATTTAAAATCAAGAACTATGTGAAAAATGCAAGTTTGACTTTCAAAATGCCCGTGGGATTTGCAAGGTCTTTTAAGGGTTAAGAGTGCATGGTTTTTCCTCCTAGGCACCAAATGAAAGTAAAAAATCCTTTTTAGAGGACAAAAAACTATTCTTAGAGACTACATTCCTTTACGTTCAAAATAAGATTAAAAAAAATACAATCAAATTGTACACCAGGGTGATTGCAAGAAAGACCAGTACTACAACATTGTCACAAAAGTAGTACCGAAGCTTCCTTTTGCCATAACTTTTGAAGCATGACTCGCATGAACTTGAAATTTTTATTGTAGATTCTTCTTATAAATTTAATCACATCTCATATTTTTTAGAAATTTTCAAAAATCATTTTATATTTAAAAACCATATAAACTAATATATCACGTTTTGAATTTTAGGTGTTTTTACTATGTAAGGAGTCCCCAAGTTTAATGATATGTAGCTGAAATTTCTATGGTCTATTTCCATAGTAGGAAATCATGTTTCTACCAAGGGGCATTAAAAAATATTTTATTTTATGTCCTCTATGTCCATGCAAAGAGGGCTCCCTTGCGCGTGCAATTCTAAGCATTGAAGATGGTCTCAACATTGTTTTTTTGGTGAAATCTCATTATCATGAAGTCTTTCCAAATGGCATCTTTTAGCTTTTTTTAAAATGATTTTTCCTATTTTTTACAAATTAAAATGTCAAAGTATGTATTTTCTTCAAAATTTCAGCTCATCTTTTTTGTGAATAACTTTTGACCTAGATTTTTTTAGATCTGAAATTTTGGTGATATGCTATTTTTAGTGTCATACTATTTATCCATATTTTATTTTATTTTTAAAAATTTATATGCAAAAGCTCATAGTATTGGGAGTACTAGTCAAAATAGAACAAAAACGGAAGGTCATTCTTGCAACGATCCATCAAAGGAATCTGCCCAAAATTCTAAACAGTCCAATCCAAGACTTTGAAACTTTAGAAATTAAAGAGGATCAATTTTAAAATAAGGTAGCTATTCAAATTTTTTTACAATAGCTTTTGTCAATGCAAAGCCTTTTTTTTCTTTGGTCCACATTTGAATGATAAATTTAAAGACTCTCAATAGACTAGAGATTAAAAATGATCTATCTTGACTAATGAAAGCTCTCATATTTTTTGTTTTCTTGGCTTGGACCTATGTGTAAAGTGGTCCTAAAGAAGAAGATTTAAAACTATTACTTTAAGCTTGTTTGCATAGATAGAGTCAAAACTACCAATACTAGTTATCATTTACTAAGTCAAGACTTTAAAGAACCTTAAAGTCTCTTATAAATGCATCTTTGAAGCACTTTAAGAAAGATCCAAAACCATTTGTTAATTCTCCATTACATTGCAACCACCTTGCTCTATGTACAAATTGGAAACATTTTATGAAGGCAGTTTAACTCCTAAAGGCCCAAGGCCTTTTTTTGCCAAAAAACACCAAAAACTCCCATTTTTTAGCAAAGAGTGAAGAAAAAATTAAGAATGATTTTTTTGCACATCTAACCGTAGGATCTTACACCTAACTAGTATAAGAATTGTGTGGAAAAAATTTCAGAATTTTTGACCGCATAGATTGCAAGATATCTACGTTTAAAGTGGAAAAACAAGGTTTTCAGCACATCGTGGGATTGGATTTTTTGACTTTGAACATTTTTAGCTTAAAATTTTTGCACTACAGAGTTTTGAGCTTTAAGTCTTTATGATAGAAAATTGAGTTGAGGATCTAGGGGGAAAAAAAATTCAAAAAAACTTAGTTTTCATTGTTAAAAAAATTGTTAAGTAGAATTAGGTACGAGATAGAAGGAAAATCTAAAATATTCGTATATTTTAGATGGAATTAAAATGCACTAATCCCAATGGTGAGATTGTTCTAGCAAGTAAACTAAACCATGCCAAAAAAAAAAATTCGAAAAATTTGAAAAGTTGCATTAAAAAATGAGTCCTGCAAGTTTTTTTTCAAAAAGATGCTCTAACTGCCCGAAAAACAAGAATGTCCATAACTTTCTCATAACAAATCCAAATGAAATGAATCAAAGCTTTCCAGATAGAAAAAAGTATAATCTATGGGAAAAAAAATTAAAAAAAAAGAAAAATTATTTTTTGCAGAATTTTTTTGCTGCCCGCTCTCCCAAGTTTTGAGCTATTTGGGCATAACTTTTTTTCTCGGGCACCGATTGAAAAAAAAATTATAGTCCCACAAAGCTTATTAGTTTTTCTATCTTCTAAAAAAGTTTCAAAAAATCAAGACAAAATTTCAGCCCATAGGTACTTGCCCGAAATCCCACTTGTCCGTTGAACGGACACTTGGGCCTTTAGGGGTTAAGATCATATTGGTAATACTTCTGGAGATCCCTACTTGACAAAAATAAACAACAAACAAAGTCATATATTCTTTTCTTTAATTCACGCTTGTCCAAATTTCATTGGGTTTATCTTTAAAGTCTACATCCCCAAATCCAAATTGAAATGAATATAACATCATATTCATTAAAATGGGAGATTTCTAGGGAAGTGGGAGTTTTAAGAAGCACTACAAACTATAAATTGAAGAGAAATTTGAAGAGAATTTATAAATTGAAGATAATTTGATCTCTATAAATTATAATTAGGCAATACAATTTCACACATAGCACGCATGTGGTACCAAAATTCCCAAATATCTTGTAGTAATTATAAAGTACATAGATATTTAATAAAAATAAAAATAGAATGTATTTTATTGAATCAATGAATGCACAATCACTACAAAATGTGACTTTGTGGAAGCACCAAAATTTATAAATTTTTGCGTTATTTGTAACAAAGTATAAGTTATTTGGTAACTTAGCTAGAGACATTACCACCATTGCAAGTTGATAGTAAAATAATTTATGCTTTTCTATTCTCCTGAAGAGAAGTCCTACAGACTACAAGTGTCTCCTACTCTTCTACTTCTACAATGCAGCAAATATTTCTTATTCACGATTGTACCTAGTATATTTTGAGCATCATCCAATATATGATTGTTTCCTAGCTACATAATATTAAATTACAAACAATCAAGAGCTCTATATCACTCACTGAAATTTGAACAAGATCGATATCTACCCCACCACCAAAAACTTATGCCCTACGAGTGTGACCTACTCTTCAACATCTCAAGTGCCTTCAATATCTTAGGTCCTTGACTGTATCCGTTATTTGGTGCAATTTTCTGGTTGGCAATCTTCCGCCTTTGCTATTTCAAGGATCTCCGCTCCCAAGCATCCCATGGACGAGGACTACAGTGAAGTCTAGGTTGCCTATCATGTGTCATGCACTTGCTTCTTAAGTCAAGTTGTTTCTTGAATGGAGGCAAAGGAGGCCGCACAACCACTGATGCAAGAATTTTCTCCATGTACTTGCAAGTATTTCGCGGCAGTTCCTCTAACACATTTCTTTTGATGACAATTGGCTCTGGTACTTTCTCATCCTCCTACATAGACAAATAGAAATCAAACATTTGCATTTCATAGGACAAACAAGCATTAAAATACACTTCAAATCAGGAATTTAGAGTACTACTCACTTACTTCTGTGGCGACTAGATGGTTGAATTTGTCATTGTACAATTTTTGTTGCGTCACGGCGTTACCCTCACTATAATGCCGTGGTGAGAGTGATTGGAAACCACATTTGAGTAGCAAAGGAGAGCTAACAAGGTTAAGGCGCTTTCTACCATTTGGCGGATTGTCCACTACACCATCATCAACGGGCATCATTGAAAAATCCATTGTTGATTGCGCGTTGGCAGGCTAGCAGCAAAATATAAGATGTGCCGTAAGTTGCTTTTTGATATGGGAAATTGTCTATAGTCTAAAAAGGAATTAGCGGAAGCAACACACTTGCTCCCAAAGCCAATTTTAAAAATTGGTGCCTGTGACCAATCAAACCTTGGCAGCTCAGAGACATACATATATACAACAACAAGGGAATCATTTGACAACCATTACAAATAGTCATATATTTAATGTTGACCATGTGACATACAATTGATTAAATAAAAAACTAATGACAATGTAAAACCTCTACATCAGCTATTAAGGACCCACTCCAGCATTTGGACACAAATGGATGCTATGTTTTCCATCCATCATGATCTCCAAGTACTGGGCTCTGTCCGAATCTTCTAAGTCTTGCCATTTTTGTCTAGGGTAACTCTCACTCCACTCACTATAAAGCACATTAGAGACGACAAGCGCCTCACTAAGCTGCATGAACTTGGTTTTATCTGAATTTTCTGAATGGCACAAGCACCCCATGATATTATTAAACCGAAATACATCATATGCTAAGGGCTTTGCTACATGCAAGTGCCTTATCCAAGGAATAAGATTTTCAACTAAAAGACCGTCTATTGCTCCATACCCTTCACATAACCATTGGTCAAGCAAAACAACATTCGCAGGATCATTTGTAAAGTGCTTCGCCCGACTATCATCTACAATAATAGTATTGTCCCTTGAGAATATAGAGTTTGACAATTCATACAACTTGCTCAACAAGTTTATGAACAAGTCTTTCTTTGCTCCCTTCACCTTGTAATTCACTAACTTTGTAGACCTCCCCTTGCACTTGAGAATGTTGCACTCTTCTTGTCCCAAGACATAAGTTGGGGGTTCTATGCCACTAAACAAGTGATCGGAAATGCATATGGCCGAGGACCTCTTCATGGAGGTCCACACCTAGACGTTTGTAGAGGAGGACAACATCCGAAGAAAGGTCTTGTAATGGGGACGAAGAGTGACTCTTTCCAAATCAAAGAAGAAGTGTTCTAATTGAGAGGCAGCCTCATCGGATTCAATGTATCTTTTCTCTCTTGCAAGATTTCTCTTATCCTCACCTACACAGAGCACCCCATTTAAATCTAGGATGACATTAAGCCACTTTTGTGCAACCCCAGACTTGAATGGATGTTCCATGCTCTCCGCTTGACCTATTGTCTCACTGCTACCCTGTTCTAGATATATAGCAAAATTTGTATACAATTAATCAAGTGTACTGTCTGTAACATTTCGAATACTGAAGTATGGCGGTATAAAAACTTTGAGCATATATACGAAAGAAGAACAACTAAACCAAAATCTAAGTTCATCACACAAAAGGAAAAGAGCATAGTGGAAAGAATACGCAGTGAGTCCCATGCCACATGATTTAAAGAAGATACGACTGTTGTTGCTAGCATTTCGGATGCGGGAATGTGAATCTTCAGAAGTTCATGGTCTAGTATATCGTCTCTACTGATGTCTCCATAGCATCGACGAGACCCTTCTTGTGGTCGGATGACTCAAAACTAGTCACAACTATGTCTATAAAAGAGTCATCATTTGGACTCAATGAGTCATTGCAGACAGCCTCACAAACAAAGACTTGAGCAAAGTCGACAGCATCCAAGGGTAAAAGCGGCATACAAGTGGTGCCAAAAACTGGGCTTGCGAGGTTGGCAGTGGACATGAAACAAATAGTAAGAAATATATTTATTACATAAACTCTCACAGAGAGGTACAACAACAATATGTTCAGCGCATAACCACTAGCCAAAATATTTGCATGAAAATCAAACGTAACCAAAGGACGCATGCAAATAGAAATTGAACTCAAATCGAGTTGATTGAAAGGCAAAGAGTCACAGGGAACAACCTCGGGAAATATCAGTCACAGGGCCCTCTAACTGCTCCACCTCCAAATCCTCAAGCTCTCGATCATCTCGCCACACACGGTTGGCTCCATTATCAACAATCTCCAAGACTGTAGCACTGACACTGCAAACCACAGAAGGTTCTACATTCATTTGGTCAACATCAATTTCTCGCCCTTCACGCAACATCAACTGCTCATAAACAAGAGATGATGTCGATGACTATGCAATAGCAACATCTGATGTGGTCTTCAACCCAGAATTGTTTTTTGACCCGGCTTGGACATGCCTCGCACTAGTGGCTGTCCTATGAGGCTGGTTGTCAATCTGCAACTAAGAAGACTGCGCTATTGGATCATGTGTGAGCATAGGCCACGCTTGAAAGAAAAACTCTTTTACAAGATCCTTCATCATCTCCACGGTCAATTCTTGACGGGCTCTCTTATTTTCCATGCGTTGCTCTACACAAAGCCTCTCATTTGCCTCATGATTTTCTGAAGCAAATCAACTACCCACTGCTGGTTTGGACCCGTCTTTAGAGTCAAAGTAGCCTTTCTCTTTTGAATTTGCTGTCTTCTAGAGACGGGGTTCTGACCACGTTGTGCCAAGGTATTGGAGGAACCTTGCATGTTGCTGGTCTCTACAAAGCCGACAGACCCAGGAGCATTTGTTGGGGTCAACTTGAGTACAACAGGCTCCGCGTTCTCCAACGGAACAAGATTTTCGGACAAATCTATAGCAATGTCATCTTCATTGCAAGCCTCACCATCATCCATAACAATGGGCCTATGCTCTTTGCCTTTCCGAGAAGAAGAAGCTCCTTGTGAGTTCTTCTGCTCAATACACGCTTCATCAACAAAGTATTTTGAGTCCAAAAAATCATCTCTATCCAAGTTCTTGGCTTGCACTACAAGTGCCTCAAAGTCGTTGTGAAGGGAATTGCTGTCTATGACAAAATGATTCAGGGAATTCATCTGCAGTGACCGACAACATTATCTAAGTGCACAATACACAAACTCTGACTCGTACCAATTATAAAGAATCTCAAAAAGAACGCGTAATTGCAGTAGCTACGTCAGGCTGCATTCAGAAACTACGTAGCACAACACTTTAACTTGATTTGAGTTAAAGCACACAATGAAGGGGAATATGACATACCCAAGTTGCGCATACGACTTTCCCGCCAGCAAATACGGAAAGAACTTCCTTTGGAGGGGCCACAAAAAGGTCAAGCACTTTCAAATAAAACTCCATTCGAAGCTCGGTGGACTGAAACCTATAATCAACCTCAAATGTTTGGCGACAAGTGTTGTGCCTTGCCTTGGGGAGGACTTCAAACATCCTCGAGATCATCTTAGTCTTCACGCTCGTGCTGTTCTTTACCATAAAAAGTAATTGAATGGGATCTTTAGCTCAAGTGCTTCTTTCAAGAAGGTTTCTAACACATTCAAAGGCCGCACGGATGTACTCGGCGTAGTGCACAAAATACGTCGCTCCATATGTCGAAGTCCTAATGTAATTTCGAAGGTCCAACTCAACCTCTTTCTCTTTACAGATCCATATCCAGACTTCTGGATTGGTTACCTCGGAATCGATGGCTTTGTCAAGGACTTCCATGAAGGTGAGGTAGTATTGCTCGCTTGTCTTTTTCTTGTTAATTACATCCAGGACATGCCTGAAGTCCATGATGGCCATTTTCAATCTGGACTTTGTGGACTCGTTCCACACATTTGGGCCCCAGTTTCCTAGTTTGTCATTTCTCGTCTCATAAGGCCAAAAATGAGCTCTAGCAATGGGCTACGAAAACCTTCCTTTAGTCTCCAAGAGACAACTCTTCAAGGCTTTTGTTTATGTTTGATGGCATTTTTGAGAGTAAGAAGAAACTCTCGCTTGGGGTAGTTAGAAGTGTTTTCTTTGTTGCCTTCGTGACATTGTAGTCCAACTTGAACTTCTTCCACATGGTCCTCCTCATGTTTCCATCGTTGTCAAATAAACGCAGACTTGGCTTTAAGAAATGTAGTTGCCTTCTTACAGCTTGCTTCTGCTTGCACCTCTCAAGCCAATCCTTTGCAACATAGCAGTTTGGAAGTACAGCTTTCACCAACTTCATGGTAACTTTTGGGTGCCCGTATGTTCTATTAGGCGTCATGGATAGAAGATGCAAGGCCAGCCTCATCAGATTTGCTTTGAAATAATTCCCAATCCACTTGAAAAACTCTCGAGCAATGAATCCATCTTTCTCCAAATCACAGCCCTTTATGTTCTTGAATCGCATCAACGGATTGGGATCAATGAGCTCTCCTTGAGATTGGCTAGAAATCAGTTGAATCCAATGATCGTAGACGTTTTGACTCGCAATGATTATCTTGATCTCATTGTGGATGTCAATGTCCTTCTCTTTCTTCTGACTTAGAGCTCCTTGATTTTGAAGATAGCAAACACAATGAATGCATGTAGTGAACGTCAGTTTTAGGAAATGATTATTAGTGTCGTACGTGCAATCTAGGCGTAAGTATCCTTAACACGAAAATGTGCCAAGATAACACGAAATATCGTCCCAGGGAATTTCCGGATTCTATGTAGTATGTTCTAGCTATCCGTTTTTTTTTTCTATCTTTCTTTTCTTCTCACTTACTTACTCTCTTTCCGGTTTCCTTCACAATCCGGATCATAAACTATCCGGAATCCGGTTTACGTCTCTGCTTCCAATCCGGTTTTCTATACCTCTGTTTTACCATCAGAGGGTCTACTATTGGTCTTGTAGAGGGGTAGGGACTCACCACTCATTGTTCTCCTACAATTCTAACAAACACAAATCAAAACACCCAAGTACTCCAAGGGTTGTAGCAAGACGAGAAGATCCGGATCCTCACAGCTAAACCGGATGGTAAATCCGGAAAGCAGGTCACTCATGAGTACTTCACTCTCCCTAACTACAACGACAGATCTCAGAGTTAAGTATAAGGGAGTGTGATCTTTCTAGAGGTTGAATGAATTCTAAGGTTGGCAGATCTTCCGGACAGGTGGGAACTTCCTTGGGCGGGCGCTTACCTCCACACGGCTTGACAACCGGACTCGCTTCCCCGCTACTCAGATCCGGACTACTCTAGTAGTAATTTAAAGACACAGTGCACAGCTCCTAAGTCAACAATCCAACAACATTACAATAGCACACTCTCGACTTAGACCGTATTCTCCTAAATCCGGATTCCTCCTCACCCGTCCTTTCCTTCCAACACCCAAACCACAAGTCCACGCAATCCAGATACACTGATAAAGCCAAACTGCATACCCGAGGGCTTAGATTTCAAAAAGGGAATGAAATACAAATGAATATCAACTAGGATGGAATGAGAGGCAACTAACTTGCCCGCCCTTAAAAACCCAAATCAAAACCAAAGTCAACACCCTAAAAACAACAAAAGGGCAGCCCAAAACCAGGGCAACCTCACACACATACCAAGGAAATCCTGATTTAACCGGAAAGTCCTTATCCCTAAACTTCCGAAACCTGGACCCACACTAGGATTCCGGTTCCGGATCTAACTAACTAAATTCTAATCCACCCCCACAAGTAATCCCCTTTGAACTACTTGGTCATCTGAGACTTCTTTGAACTCCCGGCTCCCTTCTTGGTTGTCAATTTACCGGAACCCTTGGCTAGCGTCATCTTGGCAGCTCGAGGCGGATTCTGCCGGGTCGCAGGAGACGTCTCCTCTTCATCCGTATCCTCCTCAGAATCAGTAGCGGATTCAAACTCACCGGATTCAGATTCCTCGATCTCTTGTTTTGCTGGCTTCTTACCTTCCGGCTTCCGCTTCTCCGACTTCCGGAGTTTGAGTTGCTTCCCAGGTTCTACCATCTCTAGTTCTTCGTTCGGATCCGAGAATTCAACCTCCACTATTTCCGTCTTCGTGTTCTTCCGAGTTTCCGGCCTGAGTTCCGGTCTCGCCTCTGGAGCCGGATCTCCTAAATCGATCAACTGTGTCCCCCGTGCTGGTGATGGTTCCGCCATGTGGGGGAATTTCTCCGGGTGCTCCCTTGCCGGATTCATCGTTCCCATACCTTCTAAAAGGTCCCTCCGGACTGGCAATCTCTGCCCTGTCTTTCCGGATCCCGCCGGAGACTGTGAGGAAGGACTAAAAGTACTCACTGTTCCCCACTTCTGGAATTGACCCGAGGAAGGTACCTGGGGCAGCTTGAAGAGAGACTTCAAACCCGGGTCTTCTTTTGTTCCGGAAGTTCCGGTTCCGTACTTGACCGGCGACTCCATGAAGATATCCGGAAGCGGCCCGAACTCGTCCTTGGCCACATCCAGAGGTCTCAGGAGCTGTCTCATCTCGTCCAAAACGGTCTTCATCTTGGCCTCATAATCGACCAAGACCTGCAACACTCGAGATCCGGTGACGATGCCATCGGTATCTAATTTCTTCGTGAAGAGCGCGGACCGGATGATCAAATGTTTCGGTTGTTCTACCAACCCCTTCAAATCCCGGACGAGCTTCAGGGCATCCGTCTCCTTCTTCTGGGCTGAGATCGACAGTCCCTCCGTCCAGTGAAACTTGTTCTTGTAGTTATCCCGTTCCGCCTTCAGTAGTGCGATCTCCTTGTCCTTCTCTTGGAGTAGTGCCAGATCAGGTCTCTTCCGGATTTTGTTGAAGATCTGATCCGTCTCAACGTTCAATTTGCTGGCGACTCCTGTGATCACCCCTGCCATCTCGGCGTGCATCTTCCGACACTGTGCCATCCACCGTGCTCCGGCATCATAGAAGTCGGAGACATCGGTATACTCCGGCGACGGTTGGGTCAGGGCCGGATTCGATTCCGGCACGTCCATACTCGCTCTTCGTGAATCCGGATTGGTTAACTTATGCCGTTTCTTCTTCTCCAGCGGCTTCGGTTCCGGATGCTCCTCTTCTTCTTCGGTCGCTTCTCCCGTCGGCTTCAACTCCTCTCTGAATTCGTATTTCAAGATCTGCATTTTGGTCTCATACGCAACTTGTTCCGGCGGGGCCATGTAATCATAATAATGATACAAATGGAACAAGTACGTACTGACGGGACTCTGCTTGGCCTTCTCGACCGCCATCGCCATCTTCTTGACCTTCTGGTGAATTAGGCCTGTCCAATTCACGACCCGGCCTTCCACCGCCCCGAAAATCGTATTCGCGACTATGACCGTAACTCTCGTGGGCTTTTCCGGATATACTATGGGGATCAGGAAATTCAGTAACCTCCTATGACGCTCATTGCTACAGTCACTCACGGAGAAGCCCTCCTTGTAATGCGGTGGCTTCTTGAATTTCCCCTCATGAAACTTATCCGTCCGGGTTGCGCTTCCGGATCCGGACTGCGTTAACCCGTAAGTTTCCGCCCACATCCCTTCCATCTAGGACGATAACCGCCCTCTTAGTGTTGGCTCGAAATGGTTCGGCGCCCCAAAAACTAACTCCCAAAGAAAGTCCTCACTCCTCACCGTCCAGGGTTTCCGGATGAACCCTATACACCCTATTGTGGACAGATCTTCTTCTAACTCTAAACGTTCCCCGGGATCAGATGGAATGATCGGATATAAGAGTTTGACAAACGGAACTGTCTTCTGCCCCTGCGCTGACGTTTCTGTCATTGAACTCTAATCCGGTGTAATCGGCACCCTCCTTTCCTTCTCTCCCTATCCGGCCTAACTCACCACTCTTTCACTCTTCTAAGAGAAAACGCGCTCCAAACCTACAAACACACACCTCCTCGAGCGGAAGAAAGAGGGAGAAGAATGAGAAGATAATCCGTTTAAGTACCCGGCTAGTGACCGACACCCGTTGGTTCGGTCATTTAATGCGCCGCCTTTTTCAAACGGATCCCTACTTTTCCGTAGGCCAGACCCCTAGTTCGTAGGTTTGCCGGAATCCGGATCTCCTTCCGGTTTCCGGATCCGGTAAAAGTCCGTCCCTTACTCCTTCTACAAGTTTTTGTGAGCCGAAACTTTCCGGCTACCTAGTTTCTACTCAAAGTTCCGGTTCAAGGTTCTACTACTAAAAAATTTCAAAAATATTTACAGAATTGATCCTAAACTAATCCGGATTTCTAAATAATGACATTGCGTGCTCCCACAATTAGTACCGTAAAGAATTTCTGGTTCTGTACATCCTTTAGCATCCGCTTTCCTTGAGGAAGAGTCTTCCCTAGCTCAGTGGGTTCCTTTGGGGGTGATCCCATTTTGGTCCAAACGAATCTAGAACCAAGAATGTTTGTAGCCCAAGTAGGCATGAAGTTAGCAAAGTGATTCACTCTATTATAATATGCTGATATCCTCCGGACTATTCTATCGTCTTTATTCTAGACAACGAAGCACTCCCATGTCTGGAACTTCTCCTCCTTTGACTTCGGGACTTCTTTCATCTTTAGCATGCGCTTTGAAGCTTCAACACAATGTTGTCCGTTAACCATCTAGAATTTTGTAGTCTGCATGTCTTCAAATGTCTCTAGTTTCTTGGTCTAGTCTTGTGGCATTGCACACAATGTCATCCTTTTGTTTGGATCGGGCATATTAAGTAGAAAGTTTAGACACATATTCACCCCTCCCTCCTCAAGACTTTGGATGTTTAGGTTTTGAGGTGGTGTCTCCAGTTGGTCAATTGAAATCACAAATTTCTGGCCTATGTTGGGCACATATGAGTCACTGCAGATAGACCAATATTCCTTGCAAGTCTTGCAAGACTCTTTATAGTCAATGTCTTTAATACAACCACTAAGATCTTGAGGTATGTTCACGATTTCTGAGGCCATGTTGTCCTCTCCAACGACAGATATAGTTCTTTCTTCTGCAGCCTTTGTACTGCGCGTCTTCATTCCTGTTGATGGTGTCCCTCGACCAAACTTCTCTGTGTGCTTCATTTGGGTGTGCCTTCTTCCTATTTCCGGTGTAGTGAAAATAAAGGACCCTGACTCCTATCCAGACTACTGTATTCTCTAGCGCAGTGAGAGGAGTCATCCATCTTGCTTTGTCAGCCAGGCTCACTTTCATGTGTTCAAATTCCTTGATGAGCGCGTTCAATCTCAAAGCGAGTGTTTTTTGTGTCAACTGCTAGCCGTCCTTCTCCAACCAAAGCTTCTCATCGATCTGTTTCCCTAATGCTATTTGGAGGTCTTGAAAATTGTTGTTGCTGAGGCTATTGTAATACTTAGAGATTGAGAAGATGGTCTTCTTTGTGTCCATCACATAGGAGAATAAGTAATCGTGTTTTGTCTCTGGATCTGTCGTTTTGCAACAAACTAGGATAATCCCCTTTGGACCCATTATGACCTCTCTGATAGACTCTATCAATGACATTGGAAGGTTTGCTTCACTTCGTTCATATGCTGTTATAAAACTTAGATTGGTGGTCATTGAAACAATGATAATTGTCCAATATCTAACCATATTAGGCTCTTTCCATTCCCAGCAATCCTCGAGAAGAAGCTTGTCTCCATATTCGTCTGAGTTTTCTTTAGGTATCTGGACGCGTTGAAAATGCGTATTGAGGAGTTCCATTTGATCCGCCACCCCTGTATTGTAAGTAGTCTACAAGGTTAGTTTATGTCGACTCGAGTTAAAAATCGTTTTGTTCTTTTCTATGTATCTTGTGTCTAGATTTACTTTGCTTACTATATAATCTTGCAGATTGTGGTGTGCTTACATTACCAGATTTAGTTGTATAACTCATTTTTTACTTATCTTTGTTGTTGGCATTTATCTGGATTCGAGATGACTGGTGACTTATATGATCTATGATTCAGTTCTTTATCTCTGATCATCTCGACTCGAGTTGAGTGTTGACATTGTTTTCCTGATAGCACATGGATGTTCTTTTTACGGTTCAGTTATCGGTCTTTGATCATCTAGACCCGATACAAATGATTACTTTGGTCCCCCCTAGGATTCAGATGTTTAATCTACAACTACGTTCTCGATCTCTGATCATCTCGACACGAGATGAACACTGACTATCGTTTTCACTACTAACAAACAGCTTTGTTATCTACGATTCAGTTCTCGACCGCTGATCATCTCCACTCAAGATGAATGTTGTCATCGTTTTTCTGCATAAGAAACATATTTGCAACTACAATTTGTGTGCAACTACAATTTGTGTTTTAGTTATCTTGATTTTTGATCTGTTCAACTTGGATTGAGAGGAACTGTCATGCGAGTTAGTTTTGATGGGGACTGGGTTTTTGGGACTGTTGTTAGAAGGTTTCATCTTGACCCGAGATGACTTGGATATCTCGTACTTCTCACATTTTCCTATTCTATCTAATGCTCTTTTATTGTTGATTGTTTCTTGTCATTCATCTTGGTGTGAGTTGAATATGCAATGCTTCTTTATTGTTGATTGTTTCTCGTCATTCATCTTGGTGCAAGTTGAATTTGCTATAGGATTTTGCTTTCTTTGTTTACGGTTATTTTGAATGGCTGATTGTAAAGGATTTGTTCTTCTATGCTTTATGGACCCCATTCAACTCAATCAGAGATGAATTGTCTGTTACAGATCCCATTCAACTCAATCAGAGATGACTGGTCTGTTAGATATTGTAATGTTGAGCTCAAATTGAGTTGAATGTTAGTTTTCCCCTAAGCTTTTGGTTTCAATTTCTTATTTTTTTTGGAATTTTGTGCCCTAAATGGCTGGTAAGTTAGGGTATAACAATTGTTTCCTACTAATTCTAAGACAGGTTTCTGAATCCTTGGGATAATGACATAACTAATGCTCGCCTAAGCAAATGCTTGGCAAAGGAATCACTTGAAAACATGTTTTCAGGTTTTAACATTGATATTTAATATATTTAACATTTTTGCAGCAAAAGCGCAGTAAACCAAGAACGCAGTGATGCTCCAATCAAACACTAAGCTCCCTCTAAATGCCAAGTGCAACGTAGCAACAGCCCACGGAAGCTTCAATTTAACCTGGAGAGAAACATGTACAAATCAAGGTTACATACAGTTCATATCCCACGCTTCATGACTGAGCCTATCAACAACACCATAGAGCTGAGCATCCTCTGCAACGATAAAAAAATTACAACAACACAAGCTTGAAGCCATATTTGAATCACATATGAATCACGAGATTCAAATCCTAACTCATATTCTAATTCCAAAAATAACATCCTAATTGAAGAGAGTTGTGTTCTTGAGTGTCTATTTAAGTATTGGCTTGTAAGTCATTTCCGTTTACTTGTGCATATCTGGCTATTGTTTTTTCTGCCACAGGTCTTGTTATAAAAATTGGAGCTCTATTGTGCCCTCCTCAATTTGCCTAATACTTGGCGGGACTGGCTTTTTCCCTGGCTGGCTGCCTGCTTGCCTGCCTTGACCCTGCTTACGAAATTGAATTACGGCAACATTTTGCCGAACAAAAAAGTTGGTTCAACACCGTCAGTGCAGGACATTTTCAAAAAACAAGGAACTGAAAAGGTTGTAGATTTTGTGAAACAAATCGTTCAACAACTTATGGCTCTATAAAAAAATTGAAGAACGAGGTCAGCACTCTGTTCAACGTACTTTGAAGCTACCTACATGCGAATGTGCAACATTCCCAGGTTTTGAATTCAACAAGGCCTTTGCGGCTTTCTATTTATGCAATCACGGTGTTAAGACAAGAAAGTTGCGAAGACCTACCTCTCCACCTAGAACTGTCTGATGCTTGGATTGCACCTAGTGAAAGAAGGATGAGCCAGGGCTATGAAGTTCATTGACTGCTCTTTCACTCTACAAACAATTGAAGTTGCTAAAATTGTTATAATTGACTATAAACTCCAAATTGACAACCTTGCAGGCACTGATCCAAGAAGAAAATTAAACGGGTCCTCAAATGCAGGAACAAACGGAAGGAACAACAAGCTAGGGTTAAAAATGAACATCACGTATTTGTCCAAAATTGCAATGCCACCGACTGTTTTCTTAGCTTCCACATACACCTCTTTTCTTATCGACCTCTATTGAACTGAAAAAATCGCCATGGAAACGCAGGATACAGTGCTACTTCCCGCTAAGTAAATTCATTTCTTGGAGTAGAGGAACCTCACGAGACCAATACTGACAAGCTACAACAACATCAAATCACAGTAGAAAACACCAGACCAAATGCGTTCAAGCAGCTTCCATACCCTAAATCCTCAAGCAATGAACAACATCTTCAAAGTGATGTTCAGTAGATGCAGGTTCTCCACATTGCGATTCCAATTCCTATGCCGCGCTACTTCTAGCTAAGTAAATTCATTTCTTGGAGTGGAGGAATCTCACGAGATCTCTTATGAGGGGCTACATCATCAAATCAAAACCCTAAACACCAGACCAAATGCAAGAATGGAACTTGCATTTTCTAAACCCTAAAGTGCATTGAATAGCAGTTTCAAAGTGAGGTTCAGTAAACGTAGGTTCTTCACATTGCGATTCCAATTCCTACGCCACGACAGATAGGAGCGTTGGAGTTTAGGGTTCACAAACAGGAGAGTCGGAGCTGACTCACTTTGTTGGCACTAGGGTTTTGGGCAAAAGACCGATCCTAAACCGTGGAGCATGACCTATGACCGTGGACCATGGATAGGTACCCATGACTATAAACCGGGGAATGGTACACATGAAGGCTTTGGGGGAGGCTTTCTAGTGCCAAATAACACTAAAAAAAAGAATTTGCCTCTAAATGGCACCCAAAAAATAGGACAAAAAATGTAGATGAAATCTTAAAAAAAATTCACAGTCAAAGAAAATACGGGATGAATTTGCCATAACGAGGACAAAAACCAATTTATAGACTTGTGATATGTGTCAAGGTGATATTTTATATCTAATATGGATGAATGTTGATGTTTGTAGCACCGCTACAAAATTTTATATCACCATTAGGACAGTTCTTAAAGATTTAAAAAAAAAAGCCCTTTTATGCATGAATCCCAAATTTGTAGCCTAAAGCTACAGTGGTACAAGGAATGTAGAGATATAACCCTTAAATCTTGAGGCGGATGTTTCATGTTTGATGAATAACATACAAATTCCTATGTAGAAGAAAGTGCAACTATGAGTCCTTGAAATGTTATTCTAAAAAAGGGTTGGGTAGATTTCCTACCATAGTGTTTCTTTGAATCATTGCTTTTGCTATTTCTAAATTCAACAATTTTGACGGTGATGAAAAGGGATTATTTCTAGGGTCCTCCCTCTCATCTTTCATAAATTACAAGGACAAAGAAGATGAAGCAAATTATTGTGGAAAACTATAGCATGAGGTTTTAAACATGTCAAATGTACATACTGGGACAGTTGAATATCTATTTATGTACCGCTGAGGTAAAATTCATGTAGGGTGAAATGTGAATTAATTAATACAAGTCCCCTATTCAATGTACATGTGGTTTTGTTTAGTTTTCCAAATAAAAGTGAAAGGTTAGTTTTAGGATTTGGACTCTTCACATAAACACAAATGATCTCATTTTCAAATTCTACTCTTGCCGAGTGAAAAAAGACCCACCATAGGAGAGACCTTAACATTTGGAAGCTATACATAAAATATATGGACAAAAAATTATTGGTACATTAAAAAATAATGTGTATGCCAAAAAATTGTTTTTCAAGTGTTGTAAATCTCCTATGATTATAGTATTCAATATTAAAAAGAAGTCTAAACATCATGCAGGATAGAGGCATCCTTTTCATAATACATGCGGAAGCTAGAGAGAAAATTAATTTGGTTATAGAAATGTTCATTTAAACCAGGTACATGATTGTTTTTAGAGATGGTAGCTTCCACAATCCCAATTTCCATACACTTGACAAAGTAATGAATAATTTCTAGTTTGTTTATACTTTTTTATGGTTCCCCATTTGTCATGATAATTTTGAATTACCTATGAATATTCTTTTGTTTTCTTATCCCACATCATATTAATTTAATATCATCAACTACTGACTTCAAAATTGTAAGGCTTTCAGAGAATATAGAATTTCATTTTAGAAATATAAATTAGTAGAAAATAAAGTGGAACAATCTGCACCTGAATGTCAATAACTTTTTCAAAACAATGATTTGTTCTTCCCTATTCACAAATAGACATGTTTGCTCAAGTGGATCACTCTATGTATATTTTGTACCCCCGTGCATTTGTTAGGGGGCTATTTACCTCCCAAGGAAAAATAAAAGGAACCATCTAATTACTAAATTTGACAAAATAGCCTATTTTATGTCCATTTTCATATCCATATGAATGCAATTTCTTAGGCTACTTTCTTTAGAAAGCAAAAAATTGAACTGAAAAGCAAAGCGGAAGCAAAAGCATTTGGAAAAATAGTACAATCAATAAATACGTGCATAGAGTTTAGCTTATTTCTATGCATTTTCAAACAACTTTGATTATGCATTCCAACACTTGTGACTTTTTACTTGGTATAACAAATTTCATTCTTTTCCGCATACTGTTTTTTGGGGTAAGACACTTTGATTAAAATAAAAAATAAAAATAACATCACATCCTATTTTTTTATTAGACCCCCAATTAGACACTTGGTTTGGTTTGAAATTTTCTATTCTTTTTTATATCATATATATTTTTGTATGACACGGGTTGGTGCAAAAGTTTTGATTATTTTTCACACCCTATTTTTTGGGGGGGGGAGTATGAATATGAGTGGAGGACTCTTTAGTTTAGGTGAAAACTTTCATATTTGTTCACATCCTATTTTTTGGGATTTGACACTTGGGTTGTTGTGAAAGTTCCAATTTTTTTCACACTCAATTTTTTTGGTGTAGGACTGTTTTGTTTAGGTGTAATTTTTCATTGTTCTTCACATCCTATTTTTGGGGGTTAGGCACTTGGGTTGGTGTAGATTATTTGTTTGGGATCTCAAATTCGGCCATAGAAATGGTTGTTTTTTAATTTGAACCAAACTACTGAAATATCTATTTACTAGGTCAAATTTGGATTCTTCTTTGGATTTCCAAAGAATTTCAAACATTCAATTTGAACTGCAATGTGAAGTTCATAAATGTACATAATAACAATTTACTAATTCAATCTCTGATAGTGAATGACACCAAAATTTGATTAACGTGAAGATGTTCTATACTATAATGTATGGCGTGATAAAACATACGATACACACACCAATATCTTCTTATGAAAAGTTGTAATGAGTGGAATATTCATTTTTTGCTACATTATAATGCGATGAGAATTCCAACAATACTTAGGGAGTGCATGAACAAAAGGTTAGTCATAGGATCTCCTTACCCATATCCAATTTCTGTTCACATAAATCCTTTTTGCATTTCAAACTTCAAAATTCCCATTTGAATATTTGCTAATTGAAGTCTTCCACTCGCCCCCATGGCCGAGTCTAAGTTACTCAATTCACCGCCATCCATTTTCGGGGCTTTGTACTAGTTCCACTCCCACTCTATTTTCTTAATCGTAAGTGAATCGCAATTCAGTGATAGAAAATTGGACTCCATCACTTTGTAATTGGTTCATTCGCTCCCTATTTTTTGTTTTAGAAATGAATCCCAGCATCACTTTTTAATTGGTTCATTCCCTCCCCATTTTTTTAATACAAATGAATCCCAACATCACTTTGTAATTGGTTGATTCCCTCTCCATTTTTTTTAATAGAAATGAATTCCATAATCAATTTGTAATTGGTTCATTCCCTCCCCATTCTTTTTATTAGAAATGAATCCCAAAAAAATTCCACTAAAACACACTTCATTAAATTAAATTAGAAAATTGTGAAGTACAAGTACGTCGAAGATTGAGAAAAAACTAAATCGTTACTATCTCTAAAATGGGATAATATACAAATATACCTAATAGTGGCATTGTTTTAATAAGGAAGTTATTCAACAAAAAATCTATTCTAAAATGCTTTTTAAATTAATTTCTGATGTAATTTGGCTCAGTTCTTTGAATTATAAGGTTTAGGAGCATGAATTGTACATTATTATTTTCATTTGATAAATTGATTTCATTTTGTGCTTGTACCATTTTGCAAAATGGATGAGAATGCAAGCCAAGTAGCCAATTGCACTTAGGAGTTCATTTGTTTTTTATTCTTTGGAAGTTCATGAGAATGGCATTTTTAGAACCTATTGATTCATTATTTACAGTAGCAAGGTTCTTGCATCCCTATTCATTTTCATTTTTGTATATTGAATTGACAAGACCCTCAAAGTAGGTAGAGGTCCTAAACCAACTAATTTTTTAGAAGACTTTCTGTTAATGACATGAAGAAGCTTCTATGTTGAAATTTAATTTAGATTTAGTTGAATTCAAAAGACCAATAAAGTCCTAGGTAGAGATCCAAAATGAACTGAGGTAGTTAAATTTGACTACAAGAAATCATTCAGCCAATACCAACTGATCATGCATGTGATTAGAAAGACGCGACCTTCTAATTATCCCATATTGTTTGGTAAATAGTAGCAGACTTCCTATAAGAAGGCTTCTTTGTCATAGTCAGACAACCTCGGAGACCAAATGGACCGTCTTCTCACGCTCTGCAAGTATGGGGGGAAGCTCGTATTGGTCTCTGGGACCCCCCTTCTTTTGTTCCAGTTTGATCTTGATTTTGATTGTGGTCCATGATCATTGAAGTTACACACTAGTATAAATCATGAATTGGTGTTGTTAAAAAAATGGAATCTGAAGTGCCCTTGGCTCCAATTTTCATTTTATATGAAAATAGCCCATGATCATTGAAATCACACACTAGAATAAACCATGAGTAAGTGTTGTTCAAAAAAATGGGAAAGTGAAGTGTCCTTGGCTCCAGTTTCCATTTTATATGAAAATGGCCCATGATCTCTAAAATTACACACTAATTGAGACCATCGAGTAGTAAAGAAAAAAGATTTGATAAGTGTTTAACTAATTGATTCTATTTACTGGTGTGACTAAAACAAAATTTATACTTGCCTAACTATTTGATATGGGCTTTTTTGAAAAATGGAAAATTGAGAGTGGTTCTATAAAAATATTTAGAAGTGGATAAGATTGAGTCATGATTCCATTTTGTTTAATACAATATTGAACTCCATGACTTTGTAATTGGTTCATTTCCTCCCCATTTTTTTTATTAGAAATGAATCCCAACATCACTTTGTAATTGGTTGATTCCCTCCCTATTGTTTTTTTAATAGAAATGATTCCTAGCATCACTTTGTAATTGGTTCATTTCCTCCCCAATTTTTTTATTAGAAATGAATCCCGACATCACTTTGTGTATGGTTCATTCCCTCCCCATTTTTTTATTAGAAATGAATCCCAACATCACTTTGTGTATGGTTCATTCCCTCACCATTTTTTTTTAATTGGAAATGAATCCTAGCATCACTTTGTAATTGGTTCATTCTCTCCCCATTTTTTTTATTAGAAATGAATCCCAACTCTAAGATAACAAAATTGGACTCCATTACTTTGTAATTGGTTCATTTCCTCCCCATTTTTTTTATTAGAAATGAATCCTAGCATCACTTTGTAATTGGTTCATTTCCTCCCCATTTTTTTTTATTAGAAATGAATTCCAACTCAAAGATAATAAAATTAGAGTCCATCACTTATTAATTGGTGCCACTCCCTCTCCATTTTCTTTTTGTCAAAAGTAATCTAAACTTAATAAAAAATAATTGGATTGCATGGCTTTCCACTACCTATCTATTTTTTTTATCACAAGTGAATTCCAATTCAATGATAAGAAATTGGACTCCATCACTTTGTATTTGGTGCCTCCCCCCTTTTCAAAAAAAATCACAAGTGAATCTAAACTCAATGATTGATAGAAAAGTAGACTCCATCACTTTGTATTTGGTGCCTCCTCCCATATTTTTCAAAAAAAATTACAAGTGAATCCTCACTCAATGGCTGATAGAAAAGTAGACTCCGTCACTTCGTATTTGGTGCCTCCCCCCACCTTTTAAAAAATAAATCACAATTGAATCCAAAATCAATGATTCATGGAATAGTAGACTCCATCACTTTGTAGGTATTATCTACTCCTTCTCCATTTACTTATCACATGTGAATCCCAATGCAAGAATACAGAACATAGGAGCATATGGAATTTTTATTATCATTTTTTTAGAAAACACAAAACTAGAAGGGAATTAGAAATTATTGTTGAACTTTGAATAAAATAAATTACAATAGTTTTCAGAAGTACTGGTGGAAGTTTGACCTCAGTCCTACACTCCAAACCTTCAATTGTAACCCTTATACCTTGAACCTGGATCTTGTCCCTCAAGTCTTGACCTTAATTAGTTAACATTGGATACTGTCACTCTTTTAATAGTTTATTAGAACATGGCTCCTTTCATTGTTTGTTAAAAGATTGGTATATTATTTATATTGTAATTACAGTACTACGGGAATTATTATTTTTGCAAATCACATTAAAAAATCACTTCTGAAAACGGTACAGTGCATTCTCAAAACCTTTGAACAATAAATCCGCCTTTTGAATAGCAAATCCGCTTTTTCATAATCCGTGAATGATAATTGAACGGTTCATAACCCATAAAGCCTCCACCTAAAAGATGACAAGCACTTTTGAAAACCATTGTCTACAAGCCCACCGCCCTAAGTTAAGCCTGTAGCACCTGCATTCTAGAAGGATGACAGATGTATAGCTCAGAAAGTGACGAGAAATTTGATTTTCATTTTGCACTTGATTGAAATAGAAGATTCAAAGTCTGATGCATTAAATTTTCATGTTTGTAGTAGCCCCAAAAAATTCACGTACCGGATATTATTGTGCTTTTGTTAGACCTTTTGAAAATGCCGCTCCATCTTCCCTCTGGAATTGTCTCGCACATTACCTTTGCTTGTTCTCACTCCAGTCCTTGTCCTTTGTTTGGTGTTCACTTCCGCTTGCTGTACTATAGCATTGCCCTCTTCAGCTTCTTCAATTCCGCCATTTTGGTTGTTACTGAGCCTCTCTTTAGTGCAATCGAGCCCCCCTTGCACACTCAAACACCGCGTGTTGGTACAGAATACGGCTCTCTTCAGTGCAATCGAGGCCCCTCTGCTTGCGCACACACTGCATGTTGGTATAGATTATGGCTCTCTTTGGTGCCGTCGAGGCTCCTTTGATTGCGTCTTGGTACAGATTATGGCTCCCTGTTGATTTTGGGAGATTGCAGGTCTTCCATTCCAAGGTATGTGGGTGTTCATTGCGGATTCACAAGGCGTTCTTGTCCGTCCAGCATTATTCAAACTGCAAGTAGCTGTGATAGAGTTGCTAATTGTCAATGCTCTTCAATGTTAGATTTCTGTGTGCTGTTGAAGTGGGTGATTGATTTTGGTTCTTCTTGAGGATTGTGTTTCTCTTGAATCTTTGTAAATTTTCATGCAATCTCTAAATTCTGAGGAAAGCAGACAAATTCGGGATTTGTTACATCTTTGCTATCATGTAAAAACGTCGTTAAAATTGTCATAAATTCTTGAATTTCTAGAATTCAGCACTTAGTACCTAGGCGACGAGATGACTAGAGCTTAAATGCGTTAAGACCTAGAGATGTACAGTAGTTCCGGCAAGTTTGCCACCGGAAGCATGATATAGAATAGTTGTGATTTCTGTGATTCTTAGAATTTCAAAGTTTGTACCTAGGCGATGAGACGACCAGAGCTTTAGAAACCAATATGAATTGATTTGACTGCTACGATACACGGAATTTGGGAAGCGTTTTTGATACTTTCCTTTCCTTCATGTAAAACATACTTGTTATAACCGCCGTGAATTCCGTGATTTCATAATTCGGCACTTAGTTAGAAGGGCGATGAGTAATTAGACCTCTAGAAACCAACATGAATTGAGTTGATTGATGTTGTAGACTGAATCTGGGAACTGTTATTGATTGATGATCTCTGAAATTCTTGGAGGTTCTATATTGAGTTCTTAGAGTTCTGAGAACTAAACAAGAATCTGAGTGGACTGAGATCATAAATAGACAAATAGGTTCTGATTAATGAACTGAACAAGAATCTCACTAAAATCTACTAGGTGAGATTGTTGTTCAATTCTCGGAGGTTCTATATTTGAGGTTCTATGTTCAATTCTTGAAGTCCTTGGAGGTCAATATGTTCAGTTCTCTGAGGTCAATATGATCTCATTATTGATTGAAATTCTCAAGTACTTTGACTAACGACGGATGAGCAAGTCATCTCGATTCGAGATGAGTTCCAGACCATTGAAGTCCAAACTGCTTAAGTCCAAACTATTATTCAGTTCTAGGAGGTCAATATGATCTCACGGTTGATAAAAAATTTCTCAGGTACTTTGACTAACGGCTAATCAGAAATTCATCTTGAATGGAGATGAACTGCAGAGAACTATTAATCCAGACCACTTAATTCCAGACTACTGTTGAGTTCTCGGAGGTCGATATGATCTCATTATTGATAGAAATTCTCAGGCACTTTGACTAGCAGCTGATCAGCAATTCATCTCGAATGGAGATGAATTCCAGACTACTACAAATCCAGACTACTAAATATCTTGACTACTAAATATTATCAAAATCACCAAAGTAGCAGTTTATTTCGATTTGAGATGAACCAAAGATGATCGGTAATAAATGTGATTACCAGTGAGCTTGACTTCATGAGGATGTGTATTCATCTTAAGTCGAGATGAACTCCTTATGTATTATGAGATCATAAACAGATTCTATTAGTAAATCGCTTAGTTTTGTTTCCCAATATCTGGAATCTAGTATTATACGTTAGGTTTTTTGCAATGTTGGAGAGATAAACTCTGAGGTGGTTAGTTCAATCTGATCTAGGCAAAATACATTGAATGGAAGTGGTTACAGTAATGCATCTATGATGATAGCTCAGTCATACACTGAGTGTCCTCTTTTGGATTTCATGAAGTATTATACAAATTTATATGTTGGAATTGCCATTAGTGCGTTCACTCGGGTCCATTGAAGTAGTGATATTCGTCCACAATATTATCCATTTGGTACAAACATCTCAACTTGCTTTGATTTCAGTCAATGATGGTTGTCATATTAGTTTGACTAAGAATCCAGTCATTTTAATTTATTTATGTTCTCCTCAAATATTATTCGACTGACGAATTCTCTCTATTCTTATAATCCATCACTATTTTGTTTGTGACGGCACATAACTAGTTCAACCAACGCGTATTCAGGTATTCAACTTGAGTTGAGTGGAATATTAGACTACAGCGACGTGCCACCCGTAACCAAACATTGACTGAAATCTTACATCAGTGGGAACTTTCAATCTTGACTAGATTGAACAATGAATCGATTGTACTGGTAGAAAACAATACTTAGCACAAGCACACAATCTGTTTTAGTAATGTTTTGGTTGTTTGTTGTATGATTTGGCTACGGTTTTTAACAAATGTTTATAACCTCTATCCAGATACCATGGACACGGGACAGCACTGGAGGTTGACACCTCCAACGAAGGAGAGATTGAAAATATTCCCGAAGAAGATGTTGGCTATCCAATCTGCAAAGGAATCCCGTGATGTTTGTGGAGCACAAAGGTTGTCGTCCTTATGAATGCTACTGGTCTACCAGTGGTGGATGGAATTTGTCATAGCGTGAAGTCCGACCTTGTTCTAGGTTGCGATGGACCGTTAGGGGATTCTTTAGTCGCGGTCCATTTTTTGAAGTCCCTTGACTTTGCAGTCGTTTCAAAAGATTGAAAATACTCTCTTCGAGTATGGCCCATTGACCGGGTGTTCTTGAAAAGTACTAGTCTTCAAAATCATGCGGTTCAACATAGCTTCAATTGCCATAAAGTTCTTGAGTTACAAGCATCATCTTTGCATGCAAGGCCGTATGAAACATCTGTCAGAGTTCCTCCTCCTGAAACTTGCATGAAGTCCAAAGAACTTTTGGCAGATGAGTCGATTAATTCTATTTTGAGCAAGATGTGCTGCTCTTTCAATTACGTGCAGCCATTTCCAAGAGACAAGATTCGGGCCTTCCATGAACGTATGTACCGCAATTCATCATTTGAATTTTAGTACCACATGAAACAGGACGTGCATCGATAAGTCCGTCGAAACACTCAGGGGAAGAGGGTGGTCACTCTTGAAGGGATTGACGTTTGCATGGCGGCGTGGCGGCATATTTTGGTGTATTGAAATCTACCTTCCATCGCTTTCAAGGATATGCTACAGTTGGTCAACAAGCTCAAGCTCACAAGAACTTGGGTGCGCACAAGATTTGAAAGCATGCATCACAAGCCACGGCTATGTTAAAATGTGTACTTGACAAGTTGGCAAATCATATGCCACATTACACACACAGTCTTCCTTCTAGAGAGAAAAAGGTGTCTATGGTTTTGTCGGCCACCTTTAAATGGAAGGTGACAATTCCCAAGGTCAATGCAGCAAATGCTGTTTTTGGGTTGAAAGAAGTCTCAGCTTCCAGTATTAGCAAGATCAGGAAATTGAACTTTCTTGAGTATACAGCTAAAAACCAAGAGACAATTTTGCACGCTGCTCTAAGTGTGACAGATATAACAGTCTGAAGAAGACTGCATGTGCAGGTCTAAAACGCAAATAGATCCATTGTTTATAGAAGCATTTGGCTACAACTCGAGTTCATCGAGATCAATATTACGCAAATTGGTACAGGTCAAGTGCCTACCCTCACGAGTGCTTGACGATCATGCATGACAAAATGGATCATGCTAAAACTGCGTCTCCTGTCTTCTCACACAAGAATAAGCAACTTGATGGACTCATGAAGCTCCCGATCTTAGTGACGGGTATGATAGCTCATGGGCATGGAGATGTGCGTTATGCTCATTACGGGCTTGATATTTTCCTACACGATTCAAACTATACAGTTGGTTCATTAGCAAAGCTTCTGCAAGACATAGAACTACCCTCCAAGTATTCCTCACGGGAATGATTCATTTGATCAGGCTCTGCTCCCCTCTTTAGCGCAATATTGCGAGGATCAGACATATGTAAATCATCGTTGCATCCCGCACCCGAAGTTCCAATTCCACCAAAGCCTCTTCTTCCAATTTTGAATGTTCAGATGGATAACGCGACTGGCAATAACAAGGATAGGTATGTAATCATATTTTGGTCCCTTCTAGTGGCTAAAAGGATTTTTCGTGAGGTTTATGTCAGTTTCATGTTGGTCGGTCACACACATGATGACATTGATGCTTTGTTTGGGAGATGGAGTATGCAATTGAAGAAAGATAACTTCCTCACCATCCCGTCTCTCATGAAGTCCTTTATGAATGTGGATTCAATACCTACAATTCCT
This sequence comes from Neckera pumila, assembly GCA_963969595.1. Taxonomy (NCBI): domain Eukaryota; kingdom Viridiplantae; phylum Streptophyta; class Bryopsida; order Hypnales; family Neckeraceae; genus Neckera; species Neckera pumila. The sequence continues at coordinate 16,234,561 of OZ018411.1, read as the reverse complement.
CACCTCATTGAAGAGGTCCTTATTTCAAAGCTTTCATAGAAGGTTCACTTTTGGAAGGAGACGAGGCACTTATTGGCCATACAAATGCCCAACAATTCAAGTTCTATTTGAATTCAGAGGATAATCCACTCATGAAGTACAAACATTACTGCACGGATAATGATTGGCTCCCAGAGGAAGGTGGGGGGATCAAATTATGGCAAGAAGATTTGAAAGGAAGGAGTACTTGGCCTTGTGGGAATCCATTGCCTGTTGTTCACCTTCCGATGCGGAGCATAGACGATATATATAAGGAGTTGTCTAGGTTTATCAAGCATTGGGAGGGATTGTGTGAGGAAGACAGAAGTGGAGAGTACAAGAGACGCTTTGAACATTTGGTATTGTATTGGCAAGGGGTCAATGTGACCTTGAAGGAGCCAATTGAACCGTCTGCAACATTGAAGGACGGCTTCTGGCCTTACTCTCACGTCGATCCAACTGAGGAGGACGAACTTAGTGAAGATGGTGAGGTTCGTGAGGAGTTTGCTGAGGATGATGCCTTTGTTGGGCAACTTTGCAATCGCCCATTGCCCTCTTTCCGAATGGCATGTGATGTTTTGGAAGGATACTTTGTCGCCGTTTGGCCAGTTGATGGTGATGCAAAGCCTATATGGATTGCAAGAGCCTTGACTAATCCTTTCACTAACCCGGATCTTCCTAATTGTGTGTTGATTCAATATTTTAAGCGCACGTCTCGCAAGCGAAATGTTCAAGAGAGTTATTTTGGATGGGACTCCGCCAAAAGATTGCGTTGGAAAGTGGACGAGACCTAGAACTCGGTGTGGGCCAAAACAAATGCGTTGGTCACAGCCTAGAAGTCAAGGGTGAAGAAGGACACCGTCAAATGTGTCCTAAAAATACCCGCAACTCAAGTTGATGTTATTAGTAAAAGTCTAGACTCTTATTCCGATTGAGCATGTCCAAGGCAGTATAGAAAAACTTTATAGTATTTAAGGTACTTCTATTAGTTTTGTATGTAGTTTTTTTCCATGTTACTGCTTTGTATAACCTTGAAGAATTTTCTATGATTATTTATATATTTAGTGTTATAGAAAGTGTCTTATTGATTGGAGTGTTTTGATTTCATTTTGTAGTTTTGATATTAGATTATTTTCTATATTGTATGAAGCACCTTGCGGAGCACCTACGTTTTTATGAAGTTCCGAATATATTTGTTGTTATACAATGCATTGTCTACATGGCATTGTTTTCCTTATTCATTGACTCGATAAATTTGTTTTCAAAGTATCATGTCATGTATAAAGATTGGTAGTGGATAAAACCACTTTTAATTTTGTTAACACATGTCACAATTTTAGATAGGGGCTGGTTGGTTGTTACTTCTTTCCAACCTGCAAAGGTCACTAGGCAATACCAAGTCATGTATATCTCATAGTCACTCATACAAATTCAATGGGAATTGCACTCAGACCATGTGAATGAGATAAATAGCCTTGTACAATCAACCGTCCAACTCATGACTTGGTAATCAACAAAAAACACAATGTATTTATATGTAACATTGCTTAAGTAATAATGTCCAATAGATACTAGGACACATTAACCCTACTATAGACTCCTATTTTAATGGAAATTTTATCTTCCAATGGAAGAATTTAGTTTCCTTCACCAAAAATATACTTCAAGCCAACTTCAAATTTCGGGCCTACAAATGGACAATGTTATTTTGGGTGGGTCCCAATCTCCCACTTTAATGAATAAGATGTTATATATGAAATCTAATATTATTTTCAACATTTTCAAAAGGACAGTGAAACTTTATTGAAGTTGACATTGAAATCCATACATAATGAGCTTGACTTCCTAAGCCTAATACTATTTGTATGTTTTAGGGCTCTTTATTGCTAATAATAATATCTTATTTTTCCCTTAAAGATTGTCTTATGATCTTATCAATTCTTCCCCATTGATTTCTCTCTTAGCATTCAATTCTTCTATCATCCTCTCTACTCTTCTCTCCATCATTATAATAGCTTCACATAAATTTATCTAATATTTCATCTACAAAGATGGCCTTCAATATTTTTGTCATTTCTTCTACAAAGATCTTCTTCCAACTTTATTTTTCCTTGGTCAGAAGGAACAATGAAGGAACTTTATTGTATGGAGTAGCATTGTTGGGCCTACACTAGGTGACAATGTTGCCACTGTGGGCAAGGGCAAAAATTAGAAGTTAGCAAGAGTTAGTAGCAATCTTTAATTAATAAACATAGAATCCAATGCAACAAGACAAAAAATAGTAAAGTAATCAGGACTTTTGGAACTCTAATCATATTCCGGAGCTAAAATAATATAGTACCTAAGGTGACTACACCTAATTTTGGCTCCTTTTAAAAATTGACCACTCTAGATTGTTGCCAAAAATGTACTCCTGTTCTTTATAAGAATCAATGGTCAATTTTAGATACATCTTTTTTTAGCACTTTGAAAATTTGTAGTTTATTCACATAATGTCCAAAAAATGCATTCTAAGAGAATCTAAAATCCTCCTCTGACTACCAACAAGACCCCCCTCAAAAAAAAATTCAATATAATAATGGGACCATGTTGAATTGCTTATTTGTGCATTTTTTGATGTAGTTACTTTAACCCCTAAAGGACCGAGGTGATTTTCCTACCAAAAAACATTCAAAACTGTCATTTCTATTGCAAAGAGAAAAGAGTTTAAAATTTTTTTTTTTTTTCATATCCAACCGTAAGATCTTATACTTGACTAGTATATGAATATGTGGAAGAAACTTCAGAAACTTTGACCACGTAGATTGCAAGATATATGCATTTAAAGTGAAGAAAACAAGTTTTTTTCCACCTTGCTTCACTAGGTTTTTTGGCTTTGAATCTTTTTAGTTCAAATTTTTTGCACTATTGATTTCGATTTTCTACTTACTTATGTTAAATAGTTGAGTTGAGAATCTACCAAAAAGATTTAGGAAAAAAATCACTTAATTTTCACTCATTAAAAAATTGTTAAGTAGAAGTGGGTACAAGATTGAAGAAAAATCTAAATTGTTAATAGCTTTTAGATGGAATTGAATCACAATAATCCCAATGGTGAGATTGATCTAGCAAGAAAATCTAACCTTGTCTAACAAAAAAAATTGAAAAATTCTCAAAATTGCATTCTAAAATGAATTCTACAACTTATTTTTTCAAGAAGATGCTTAGATTGCCCGAAAAACTAAGATTGTCCATATCTTTCTCATTATTAGTCCAAATTGAATGAAACAAAGCTTCACATGTAGACAAAAATATAATCTTTGAGGAAAAAATTTGAAAAAAAATTATTTTGACTTTTTGTGATTTTTTTTGGGCTGCCCGCAAAATTCCAATTTTACTTATTGTGCCATAACTTTTGCTCTCGGGCATCAATTAAAATAAAAATTATATATTCACAAAGATCTCGCAAAAATATACAACCTCAAAAAATCCCAAAAAAAATTACTAAAAATTGAGATCGGAGGAACCTGCCCGGACCCAAATTGTCCCTCGAGGGGACAACCGGTCCTTTAGGGGTTAACATCCGAGGGATCTTGCCTACTACAAATGATACTATCTTTGTACAAATTTAAAAATGTTACATATTGTATCAAAACATAACTCCATGTTATTTCCTGTTTCAATTTTTTTTCTTTTTAAATGGAGGAAACCATTGCATTAACTACTAAAGGCCTAAAGGCCCCTCGGGGGACATTTGGGATTTCAGGCAGGCTTGTATGACCTAAAATTTTGGCTTGAGTTTTTGAGTTTTTTTTTAAGATAGGAAATCACAATATCTTTCTAAAGTATAAGACTCTTTTCAATCGGTACCCAGGAGCAAAAGTTATGCCACCTAAAGTCAAAAAAAAAACTCGTTGAGCAGAAAAAAAAAACTACAAAAATTTTGTATTTCTTAAAAAATAAATTTCTTCTCAAAGATCATGTTTTTGTCTACATTTGAAGCTTTGATTCATTCTATTTGGACTCAAAAGGAGAAATTATAGACAATCTTGTTTTTTCGGGCAATCTAAGCATCTTTAGAAAAAAAAACTTACAGAATTCATTTTTAAATGCAATTTTCAAATTTTTTCAAATTTTTTTTTGGAAAAGTTAAGTTTGTTTGCAAGAACAATCTCATTGTTGGGATTATGGTGTTTTAATTCCACCTAAGAGCTATTAATAATTTAGTATTTCATTCAATTTTGGACCTACTTCTATTTAACAATTTCTTATATGTAAAAATGAAGTTTTGACATTCTGAAATTTTTTCCCCAACTCTCAACTCAAATGTTCAACATAAATTTTTTAACCCAATGGTGTGTAGTGCAAAAAAAATCTACAAGTGGCCGTCAAAGTCATTTTAAATTGTAGGCCACAGTTCAAAAAAAAACTCTTTTTCCAACTTCAAATGCTAATCTCTTCCAATCCATAAGGTCAAACTTCATGAAATTCTTACCACATGATCTAAGACAAGTGAAGTACAAGATCCTATGGTTAGATTCTAAAAAAAAAATATTATTGGTTTCTTGAGTGATTGCAATAGGAATGGCAGTTTTTAGTGGCCAGAAAATGCCTTGGCCCTTTAGGGGTTAAAAAAAACTGTTTTACTTTTCACTTCATTGAATACTGAGGAGAAGGCCACAAAAGGTCAGTCATCTTCCTGAATAGTGGCATTTCAATCTACATTTGTTTTTTTGATTAAAGATTGCTTCAATATTGATCTCAAGTACTGGGAACTTTTTGGAATATTAAAATCTCTTTAGATTCTATATTTACGCTCAGTGACTAAAGCAACTGAAAGCAACTGAAGGCGGAGGATCTAGTGGTGTGTTTTAGTATTATTTTGGCACAAATTGTAAGCGAATTTCCATTGCAAGAATTGTTTGTTCATCTTTTCGACAACCTCACATTCAAACGACCTAAATCTAGTCTTGTCTTGGACTCTGGAATACCAGTATGTAGGCCAAAGAAATGAAATAATGGACCACAAAAACTGAACAGGATTCGAAGCATGATTCGAAAGTGGAACCTCCTCCCTGTAGTCTGCTATTTCGCGCATGGAAAAGATCGTTGACACAGTTGTCATCCGTTGCAGACATTCAACTACGATTAGAGCAACCCCACAGCAACGAGCCAAAGGTAGTCAACATGGGCAATGAGCGGGCTATGGCTTAGAAATTGATCCACGGCAGGTACGCCAAGTGAAAAAACATGCCTAGCCATAGCCAAAAATGAAGAGAACACGGGCAAATGGAGACTCTTGAACGCGGGTCGCCAAGCTGTTAAATAATCTTTTTTTTTGAGTCTCACCTTTTGAAAGCTTCTCTTCAAAAGTTGAAGAGATTCTTTTTAAAATAATAAAATTGAAAGTTTGGAAAACGTTTTGGTCACTTGGTGAGTCTTCTCGTGGGACCGTGACTCATCAATCGAAATGGCGGCACGCCAAACAACAAGATGTCTTTGTTTGCATGGTGCCCTTGTTGCAGGCGTTAGATGTGGGGTTGCCCTTATCGAGCTTAACCCTGTAAAGACGGACGGGGTTGGTCTCCGTGGAAATCATCCTTTTTGATATAGTATGTATCATCTACTTTAAGAAAACCAAAAGCACGCATTCGAGGACAAGCTATTGTAGAAAGTCTCTCTTTTTTTGCACAAAATTCGAAGGATGAACAATCGCACTTCTGTCCTATATGCAAGATTCTTTGGCATTCATCCGACACTTAGTATTTGCAGCAATGTTACAAGGTTAAAGAGTCTGCTCTTCAAGCAACCTTCTGAGAGTTGATTGCATTTCAAGGAAGCTAAATTCCTTGAAACAATTTTTAGTAAATTTTTGGAGGAAGAAAAATTGAATTGGCATCTAATCCAAGTTGTTTCATATTTTTTGGACCTTTGTGGAATTAGTTGCAAATTTTTGAAGTTGAAATGAAGTGGTCACTAAAAGCGTCCGCCTCTTGAAATGTACATTGTTGGTACATGGAAGAAAGCAGAATATACATTCATGTTAGTGGTCGCTTTTAGAGAACCCTACCTTAACCATAACATTGATAACTAGCCTAATCCATTCTCCCTTGGAACTTAGGATAATCCTTACTTAAATCCTTAAAAGTGCATTTAGTTTAATGTTTAATTGGTTAATTCATAAATCCTTAATCTTGAAAAGGCGGAACCTATGATTGTATGGTCAAATTTCAAAATTCTTGAATTTGAATGGTTCATTTGGTGACTAAATTTAATTGAAATATTTTATTTTTATTTTCATTGTGTAGAGATGTAGTTGCATGTCTTTTTACAAATCTTAAAATTGGAAATTGTTTTGTGAAAATTTTGAAATTATTTTGGACTTTTGAGTTTATTTGAAATAAGCTTTGAAATCTGAATATTTCTCCATGGGTGCACTCCATGGTGTAGGACATTATGTCGTGTAAACCAGTTTCTTGTGTATTTCTTAATTAAAATATCAAATTTTAATAGGCCCATATTTCAAATGGTTATAAATTATGAATTTTGAGAATTTTTAAAATTTCAAATTGAAATAAAAACTAAATTAAGTAAGGTTCATTATATTATTTGGAATCAAATTTTATAAAAAAATTGATTTTTAATGGCTAAAATGAAAATGAAGAATAAGTTGGCAAGAGTTGCCAAATGTACTAGAAAGCATCTTTTTAGAATCCATAGATTTGGTATCTTCCCTAAAAATATTCTCTAGATCTTCAATTAGGGACTTTCCACCACCAAGAATTGTACACACACTTAAAAAATACTCCCTAAAATTTTGGATGCAAAATTATCTATTTTAAGTAAATAATGGCATTGTTTGAGCATTCATCAACCACAAATGGTTGGTCATGCATTCTAGGGTTAGAAAATTGCAAAGCCAAATACATACACTTGGATGATGTTAGGTGGGTAAACATTATGAAGAACTGAATTTTTCATCCAATTTATTGATTAGACTACTTTGAATGTGTTTGCATTTATTTAGAGGTTGATTGAAATTCCTTCATTGAGTTGTTATTGACTTTTCTAAAAAAGTGTCAAATAAACAAATTACAAAAGATGCTTTTGTAAGGGATTTGGCAACTAAAAGCTCTTTGCTATAAATTTGATTTTTAGCCAAAAGAATTGTCTTAGTTGAATTTGAATTCAATTAACGAAATGAAGTTAATTAAGTCTAGTTTATATTCTAACTTAAAATTTTGAATTTTTTTTTAAATTAACTGACTATTTACAACTATTTGAACTTTAGGCCTATAATTATTGTGTACTAAATTTCTAATTATAGAATGATACAAGATTTAAGGTAACACCAAGATGTTTTACACTATAACCGCATACATGTGTGGTGCAATTTTTAGAATTTTCAAGTGGCATTCATTGTACTTTGTATGATTTCCTTCATTCTTATTTGAAAAAATCACAATTATTTTAGGTTTTAATAAAAAAAATAAAAATAAAATTAGATTCTACATGTATAGTTGTACTAATAAACTTTTTGAATAGAAGAAATATTATTATAATCATTTTGGCCCTATAGGGGCAAAAATGACTTCAGGTAGGCTCACAGAGTCTCAATATTCATTATAGTTTTTTGAAACTTTGGTAAAGCTAGAAAAACACATAAGCTTCTTGGGAATGTTAATTTTATTTCAATTGGTATCCAAAAGCACAATAAATGAAGGTCAACGGGCAACACAAAAAACTCACAAAAAGTCAAAATAATTTTTAATTTTTAATTTTTAAATATTATATTTTTGTCTACATGTGTGAAGCTTTTATTCATTATGATTGGACTTGTGATGAAAAAATGATGGATAATCTTGTTTTGGGGGCAATCCAAGTATCTTCAAAAACAAATTGTTTGAGAGGTTTAAATACGCTTGCTTGAATAATCTTACGGTTGGGATTATTATGTTTCAATTTCATCTTAGAGCTATTAACAATTTTGTTTTTCATTCAATTTTAGACCTACTTCTACTTAACAATTTTATAAAGAATGAAAATCAAGTATTTTTAAATTTTTTTTCCTATACCATTACAAGGGGCTATCCATTATAGATATTTCATTAAAAGAATTTTGGGGCCTCTAGAGGGCTGCTTTAAAGTAACCATCCAGTCTATTAAAACGAAGATAGGTCTCCTATGAAAATTGTCAAAAGTACATAGTCAGATGATGTGAATTTTGCAAAACTAGTTAATAAGAGCAGGTCTGTCGCCCAACTTCCACAATAAAAAAAGCCAATGCTGACCATCGTTTGTTCTTGGTTCACTATTGAAATAAACTCCAGATTTCAAAAAATAATAGGTCAATATTAAACACTCAAGGTTTTTAATTAAAAATTAATTACCAAATTATCCAATCAAGTCTAATTAAATAATTTCAAGTGGCTTTTGAATTTGCGTGTTTCAATTTGAAAATTGGAACCTCTTTATAGAAGTGGGGTAGTGGTAGGTAGAACAATGCATGTGGGATATGTAAATTAGGATGAATAGGAGCTCTACCACTCATAGTTAAGTGAAAAAAACAAATTGTATTAAAAAGCAAAATTTTGGACTTCATTTAAGCATAGTAAAATAACTTTATTGAAAAAATTTTGGACTAAGAAAAGTTGGATAATCAATCTAAGTTTCATATTCAAAAATCTTTTTGAGACTTCAAGTCTCAAATCAAAAGTTATGGACAAAATTCAAACCGGATGTTTGAAGGAACATTTTTTTTGACATTTTCTTTGACATTTTCAAACATCCGGTTTGAATTTTGTCCATAACTTTTGATTTGAGACTTGAAGTCTCAAAAAGATTTTTGAATATGAAACTTAGTTTGATTCTCCAATTTTTCTTAGTCCAAAGTGTTTTCAAAAAAAGAAATTTACTATGCCTAAATGAGGCCCAAAATTCAGCTTTTAATACAATTTCTTTTTTCACATAACTTTGAGAAGTGGAGCTCCTACTCATCCTAATTTACATATCCCACATGCATTGTTTTACCTACCACTACACTAAAAATGATATTTAGTGTAGTATGACATTTAGTGTTTTACCCCCCTACCAGCCACAACACTAGATCTGAATTGTAGACGATTTAGTGTTGTGTTGGACCTCAATGCGCCGCCTCCGCTCTTGTCATCTCCTTCCTTGGCCTTCCCTAGATTGTCACCTTTCCTTGCGTTTTGAAACTCCTTCCCTGGCCACCCTTGGATTCACTCTCTGCTCTGCGCCTCTCTTCCCCGATTTTCGAGAGCCCTCTCCACTCCGTGTCTTTGCTCCACGATCTACGAATGGCGTGATTTTTTTTTTGGGGGGGGGATACTCCGTCGCAAGGTGGGAACTCCGAGTTTCAAAACTCCCGCTTCCGCGCCCGATTGAGTCTAACGTTGTAGCCCGCCTGCGCTTGCCTGACCTGGACTGGAGCTTCTCACCGGCGCTTGATTGGAACTTTTGACTGAACTGAAAGCTTCTGACCAGCTTTTGACTTGACTGAAGGCCACCTGCTCACCACATTTTTTGGATCCCGACTCAGCTCCACTTGCTCAAGTCCCTTTCCCCACCAACTCAGGTCGCTCAAATTCTCCACCAACTGCAACTAACCCTACTAAGTCATTCGACCTCCACTCACGTCTATCGACCTTTTTTTTTTTTTTACTCCCACCCCTTTGGTAATCCGACACTTCGATTTGCAAATTGAGAATTTACCTTTGCCATGTTTAGGAATTTGTCATGGCTGCTCTAAATCCGCCAGCAACTTCTACACCTCGTCGCTTGCAGCAAGTTTCCACAATTGTTGTCCGCAAGCGTGTCATCACCTTGATGGTTCAGGACGAAGTCGCCCATGGTCTCCAAGGGCTTTTTGTCCGCACAATCAACACCTTTCTGAAGCATTTTCGAGCGCAGAAGAGTGCCAACCTCGTCCGAGCTTCTCGTTGGTGGGCTCAACGTCAACAATTTTGCAATGAAGGAGAGGTTGACATCCCATCTCCACCAATTTCATGCAGTAGGAGCCGGATGGGAGGGCTGAAACAACTCCACACAAAGGCAGCTCCAGGTCGTGGTGCCAAGCAATCTGAATGGGTACTTTGGATCTACCCTAAACTCCTTAATGCTTTTGACCAATTCAGAAAAGCTGGAGTGAAATTCTCATCCAAATTGCTCATTGAGTTAGCCTTGACTATCTTGCTAGATCCTACCTCTCCGTATCTAGCCCAATCTTGTAATCCCAAGGACAATGTCCTACTCACATCAAAGTTGACCCCAAGTTGGGTTCAACAATTTATGCATGTGCACAACATTGTGTTGTTGTCACAACAAGGACGTTTAACTTGTAGTCCCGATAAGGAACTACACATCGAAATGGCCACAGCTTACCATCTCGATGTGCTGCATAGGGGATTTAAAACAGGTATTTTAGATGAAAATCTAATGGAGAATGTTGACGAAACACATTTTGTTGTGAATTTGGACAATGGTCGAACGTTGGGATTTAGAGGGGATACGAGTGTTAAATACGCCAAAGTAGTTTCCGGTGGAGACTTTATGACCATAGTCATTAGAATCTCCGGGGGCTGTCGATCAATGATTGAAGCCCCCATGCTCATTTTTACCAATTCTAGCAGCAATTATCCTATTCGAGGCTTGGAAGACAATATTCCAGGGGTATGCTACAGGACCAGGCCTAAGGGCTGGATGGATCAAGCCCTTTTTGCAGAATACTTTGGTGAACTCCAAGCCTTCCAACCCGATGTTCATGGCCGGGCAAAAGTCATTTGGATTGACAATTGTACCGGCCATAACATCACCCAAACGTTAACGGCTGTTTTGGAAACAAAACAGGCCAGTCTTAGGTATTTACCACTGTGTTCTACACACTTATGCCAACCAGCAGACACATTCATCATCTTCAAAGTCAAGGACGCTTAGACCAAGCGATGGGAAGCGAAGAAGATTGAGCTCATTGCAACCAATGCTTGGCAAAACACTGCTCGAGCTGATGGGCAATGGTCAGGAAAACTCACAAATCCGGGAAAAAGATTTTTCCTACAACTGGCTGCGGATAGCGTTGAGGATGTGAATAGAGAGGTAGATTGTCATAATATGTCATATGCTAGGAAAGCTATGATTAGATCAGGTATGGCTTTGGGTGTTGATGGCACTTGGAGTGTCAATCAACTCTTTCCACATTTGCAGGAAATTATAGCCAAGCATCAACCATACTTCCAAGGCCAACAAATTCCAGCCTAAGTATGAAATCTGTATTTTCTTATTACATCTAAATATTAAGTTGTTTTTCCTTATTTAATGTTCAAAGACTTCCTTCATTACAAATGTTTTCCACATTCTCTACTCCTTCCATCATTTTACTTGTCTTCAATCTTTTCCTTTGCAAGTTCATTTTTTTAACGTGTTCTAATACTAAATGTAAACATTTTCAGATTTCAGATTTACCATAGAGCATATTTAGTGTTAGAAATTAGATTTAGTATTACTTACTTATGATATTTAGTGTCAAGGTTTGTAATTAGTGTTGCCAACACTAAATATCATTTTTAGTGTACTCCACTTCTATAAAGATATTCTCCTTTCATCTTCAAACACTTCAAATGTCCACAAAATAAGTCTTTCACATTAGCATAAAAAATTTCTTGATGGTAAGCCATTTGACTATTTTTGGGCATTTGCATTTTTTTGGATTGAAAAGGAAGATGCATCCAAATAGAAAATGCCCTTTGGAGGACCCAGATTTTCTCTAATGCTACTTTAACCCCTAAAGGACCAAACGGCATTTTTTGACAACATTGCAAATTTGGGGAGCTCACTACAAACGGATATTTTATTTTTTTCTTTAGAAATTTCACATAACATGTGCCCAAGAAGTAGCTTTGAGGCCCAACGATTTTCAAAACTTTTGACTACATGGTTAAAAAATTATTGGATGATATGTCATTTTCAACAGTCGACAGACAATTCAAAAGAATTCTAAAAAATCACTTTATCAAGAAATAAAAATTTGAAATTGGTTTTCAAGATTTATGTATATGTGTAAAGCTTTGAATTATTCCATTTTGATTTATGAGATGAAAATGATGAGGTGTTCTAGTTTGCGGGCAATTATGGATTCTCTACTCTAAGTAAACTTTGAAGTCCTTTATTTAACTCAATTTTTAATATTTTTTTCAAAAAATAAAAGTGTAGGATGTATATTGTTTATTAAAACATTACAACTATTGGCACTAACGTTTTTCAATTCCATAATTAATTCTTAACAATTTTTTGTTTTGAATCATTCTCTAATTTTTTCTACTACCTATATTTTTCCTATTTGTTGTACAATTCCAAATGATCTGAAATTTTTTTTAAGCATGTAGCCAACTTGCTTTGAAGGATGCATCCAAAGAATAAACACCATTTTGGACATTTTTTCATTTAAATGTGACCTTGTGAAGTGTAGCTGCCTGGTTTTTTGCAGAGCCAAAAAAAGTTTTGTTGTCAATTCAAATGCTAATATCTTGCAATCTACAGTGTGGAAAATTCTGAAATTTTTTCTACATATTCTCGAACAAGCTGACTACAAGATCATATGGTTACATGTGTTTAAAAAATGTTTTTTTTCTAAAATTTGGTACTTGTACTAGAAATGGCAGCTTTAGAGCATTTTTGGTGAGAACATAGTCTCTTGACCTTTAGGGGTTAATCCATTTTATACCAATTGAACAAACAGAGTATGAACTCAAATCTCACGTCAAAAGAACCCACTTTATGCTTCATGTTCTGTTTTGTACAATCTACATCATTTGAGAAACTATAATCGATGTATTCATACAAAGAAAATGTCCTTTTGAGCACTTGTGCTACATAAGGATCTTACCGATGTGTGGTCCTACTCTCATTTTCTCTTAAAAATGAACTCACAGTAATTTCAAATCTTTTGAGACAATGTGGAATTTTCATGAGCTCACATCCATGCAAAATCATTTATAATAAAATCATTCATTCACTGCATAAGAAGATATTGAAGTTTGACTACACGATCATGGATTCGGTCATTCAAGGGTTAACAGAGCTCCAGTTGGTCCATTGCCTATTAAATTTTTGCGAGTATGTTCTGAGCAACTGCGTCAAATTCCTCAAATCCGTGAACTGGCCATTGAAGAATTAATTTTTATCAATACTAAGCTCCTGTACTGTACTGTACAGCACAGTACACATGTGAACTCATCCACAGAAATAACTCCAGCTTTCCTGAACTATGATACCTCAAGTCATACTGCAGTGATCAAAGGTTTGCATGAAAGAGCGAGGAGGTATCATTTAAATTACAAAGAAGGATTTGAAAAATTGGAAGCGCTCTGGACAGAATCGCACAAGGCTCTCGATTAGTTACCATGAAAGTCACAATTAATAAATTAGCAAGTTTGACAGTCCCTAATTGCGATGACACTGCTGTCCTGAAATTGTAGCAATTCATGCTTCCAATCTTTTCAGACCTTCCAGTCCCTTTCGCTCATAGCAGACATGCTGAGGTGGTCCACTTTCTGAAACAGCAGATTGAGTGCAACTACACCTGTGAAACAGACTTCTAGGGTTTACGAAACGCAGTTGGGCAAAAATAATTTCACTTTATATCTCGACGCTAGAAGCTGCTTCTTATGAAGCTGCTAAGGTTTCCCAGCCGTTCGCCTCCATCTCTCCGATGCTCTGGTGGGGGTCTCTCATCAAGCGCAGCGACATGGAAGAAATTTCTTGCACCAGGAGAGAAGCCATTTACATATTTGGAAGTTCATCTCTGGCACTGGGTCCCCAACAGTCGAGAAAAACTGGGAGAAATTCTGTACCACTTTCTCTGAGCTCCCAGTTTGCTCGGCTCTCAAAAGATTAGAGGGGAGATAATCCGTGTTCGTCACAGCTTCCCTCCGATGCACCAGCTATACAATGAACGGTTGTGTACCGATGGTATTGAGCTCGTACGATTTCACATCGTTCGCGATGTTTGCCATGGTCTTATCAAGTTTTGATTCGTACTTGTCCAGCACAGATGTTGCGTTTCTCGGGTCAACCAAAATGCTGCAGACGTCATTTCTCTTGTTGATAGAACCATGGTAATGGTAGTAACGGATTTGGTCACGTTTCAAAGCGGCATTCTTCCCTCTACGCATGTTCATCGACATGTGAATCCCTGCTGCCTCAGCATGCCGAGCTTGTACAGCATACTTGCGATCGTAATGTATTCCTCTCTTTAAAACCTTCCGGTAGACGAGTTTCTCAAATCCCCATTTTCTGCGCAGAATAACAGATTATCCGATTAGTCTCAGCACCAGTTTGATCACATTTAGCATAATCAAAATTCTTAACTTGGATACGAAAAATCACGGCTAACCCTAAAACTGTAATGGTTCAGGTGAGCCTCTCTAAGGTTACATTTAAATGTTTATCTCAGAAGTCTCACAACCATGACTTAAAAATTTAATTCACTACGAAAATTTTCACGAAGTATTCAACCAAAATGATGCTACTGAAACAAAAAACAAAAAACATTGCTAATCGAGTAGCTTGTCAAACATTCTACAATGAACCTGTCCAACTGAAGTCAAGAAATGGTAGGATTCCACACCTTCCGTGTTCACCCTTAGTGGAATTATCAGACACACACACACCGTTCGCAATTGGAACTTGCTCGATGGTAACCTGCGTGACGTCGGGTTTCCTGTTGAGCACATTTGCCAAAGTCGTCGACGAATCCACATGCATGTACTCATCAATGTCAAAAAAGAATGTCCAGTTTGCCATGAATCGGGACCGAAAGAGGCAATCGTTCACCACCAAAAATTGGTTATGGTAGTAGCCATCGTAAAGCTCTTGCTGCCTAATGTTCTGCAAGGTCACTCTTCCTTGTTTGACCCACGGCTCAAGCACCTTTCGTACGTCTTCGTGAAAACCCCCAGAATCATGAAGGATAAAATGTGACTTCTCACCAAAGAATTTAGCATGATAAGCCATCCATTCCCGCATTCTTTGGGGGCTGATATCGCCATACACTGACGACCCGCAGTAGACATAATCGTAAGGAAAAGACTGAGGATTGAAGATACTAGCATTGTATACCCCCTTAGACTCCTCGAGCACAACTATCCTTTCCGGCTGCCTGTAGTGGTCGCCATAACTGGCGTACAGAATCAATTCGCCACCCTCTCTGTTTACCCCGACATCTTGAGCGAAAGAGCACGTGATCACTACCACGGTGTATAGCTTGCCATAGTTCCAATCCGGTAAAACTTTGTGTCCCCGCCCCTTGACTGCCTGGCCACCAGAATTTGGCACCCACTCACAAGCATAAGGCGGTTTGTGGTGAGTTTCAATAGATTTGGAGATGAGGCCAACGACAGAAAAGACCCTAGGACCTCCTCGATAGGCACTCATTTCAATGTACAAGTGTGTTGCTAATCCGTGTGGCTTAAAGACTTGAAGCTCTCCATGACTTACATCTATCGAAGATGTGTCGACCGTCTCATGGAGCATTTCTTGTGAGAGAGGATCATAATGCTTCGGTTGGATTTCTTCCAGACTATTCAGCTTCACGGTATCTGCGCACCAGATCTTCTTGGTGTCGAAACTAGTAAGGGGGAGGAGGTGCTGAGTGACTAAAAGGAAAAATCCGATCGTGAGCACCATAGCGAACACGACATTTCTGATTTGAAACTGGATTTGGCATCCTAAGTCTTTAGACGTGCACAAATTCTCCCTCGCTTTCTCCGTTCCTTTCTCCACCACAACGGCCGTATAATCATTTTCGTTCCTCGCCATGGCACAAAACCGCGTCGTGACTCCGAAGAAGAGAATAGAGAAAAGCTGCTCTCTAAACAAATTAGAAACAATCAATTACAAACACCTAATTGTATACTGCCGTCGATGTTCATCAATGTTTGATGTCCTAAGCGCTAGCTTATTCAAGCTGCTGTGTTACAAAGCCGCAATGAGACAATAAATAAGTCTCAATTTTCTTGCATAATCTGCTTCTAGCAAGCCATGAAAAAATAATTGTCCGATCCGCCTATCTATCAGTTTGGCTAGCGTCAGAGTAAAACGAGCCTTCGGTACATCAATCCTGAAGCTATTCCAACCGAGAAAACGAACAGAATACCAATCGAGTTGTGTAGGTGTCTTTCAGAACTTATCAACCTAAATTTGCAAGATCGCTCCAAATGTTCATCAACCTCTGATGTCCTAAGCTGCTTATTCAAGCTGCTGAGTTACTAACTCGTCACGAGACTATAAAGAAGCCGCAAAATTTCATGCACGATCTGCTGCTAGCAAGCCATGAAAATGATTTGCCGATCTGCCTATCGAACAATTCGACCTCACTAGTAGAAGTGCATCCTTTCAGTACACTTAAGAATAAAACTGTTCCAGCTTTATAACCTACTAAAACGACCAGAACACCAAGCAAGTAGTCTTAATCTTTTAGACCTAACCAGCATGAAATCGCAAGATCGCTCCAAATGCACACTCCTCTCAAAACTCGTCCTCGTGCTGATAAAGCAATTGGCATAGTGCGCTCCAAACGTCCCAATCTTCAAGATTTCAAAATCAAGCTCAGTGCGCTTGAAGGTATAGTAAAATTGTGAGCACGCACACCAACACGCGACTACGCAGAAATAGTACGCGTACTGGTCAGTGGTCACTGGTCATGTGTTAGCTCAAGAAGACACTGTCCTTCTCAGCACCTCGAGTTTGATTTTCCACCACTCGCACTGTCGTCCCGTTAAACTCGTCAACAGTTTCTCCGAAAACACGTTTCGTGAGGGTTTAGACGAGTAAATAATCAAACGAAACGTGTTTTAGTGAGGATGGCGTCTTCTTATAAGCTGGTTGACCAACTTGACGTCGTCTCTCTCAAACTGAAACGGAAAACAGACGAAGGAGTGTGCGGGCGATTGTTGACTGCATCGTCGGTCTTCATGTAACAGAAATTCCTGCACTAATTTGCGGAAGCTGCGTGTGCCAGTGGGACCGGCCTCGAGTTGCTTTCGTTTCTTTGTTGTTTGTCTTGACACAAATGGTAAAAGCAGAACAGAAGTCCCGTACAACTCAGCTCCGTCGCAAAAGCAACAGTAGTGGGTGGGGCCTCAAGCTTCAGCGCGCATCCCAAGCGGGGCCTTTACACTTGTGACCGCCGTGTGAGATGGAGCGTTTTTGGTGGAAGAAGCTCATGGGTTTTTCAAAAGAAATCGGCCGTTGTGGTTTTGCAAAGGTTGGTCCGAGCTTCATTTGTCCAGCCTGTTTGGCTTGGCTGTCTTGTTCCCCGGTGTTTTTTTATGCAACGGTTTTTTTTTTTTATGCAACGGGTTTCCATTTGTTTAATGAAGAAAAGAAAAGGGTTGGTCCGAGTTTCTTGGAGTGATACATGTATAGTGGTCCTCCCTCTAACATAAAGGAACATGAGTGGTAATAAAATGAATGTAATCACTTTTTAACCCTGTAAGGCTACGACGGACACAAAGAATCTTTGCATGTAGGACAAAAGCGTGATTGTTCATCTTTAGAATTATGTGCAAAAAGAAGATGCCTTGCAAAGTAGTTTGACCTTGAATTTTTGTTTCTTTAAAGTAGATGATGCACACTTTATCAAAAAGGATGATTTCCGCGGAGACCAGTCCGTTTTTACAGGGATAAAGAGTGTATTTAGATTATAATAGTACCAGACAACTCTCAATCATCTACCCTATTTTGCCAACTATTTTGCCATTCAAAGAATTTTGCATAGCATAGAATACAATTGCCATTCTTAGTCTCGCATAATTCTTACACAATCCAAATCAAGCTTACTAAATTTGGATTTTTAAAATTGCAAAACTCTATTTTTGGTGAATTTTAAAAGTCAAATCTTATGCTTTTGTATAAGAACTAGCAGTTGGCGCTTGCTATGCTACGCATTCATCATTAGAAATTTATTAGAATGTTTAAGTATTAGATAAAATGCCGAACAAAAATTTCAATAAATCTTCAAATAAAAATTACTAAAATCTTTGTATAATTTTGTTTATAAGTAAGCATATATTGAAGTGTGCAATAGAAATTTATTGAATGATGAATGAAATATATGCAATGGTGAATAATGTAAAAGATATACATTTATTGTAATGCATTCAAAAATTGACTCAATTGTTACAAACAATGGCAACCCAAAAACTTGGTGAATTGAAAAAAAAACTTGTAAATTTCAAAAACTTCATGAACAACTTAATTGTTGTGAATTGTAAAGTGATATTACAGAGGTGATTGCAAACTACTATTCTATTTTTGTAATATAACATTGTATGAAAATATTATTTTTATCTATGCATAATTGAAAATACTTTTACAAAATATTAAAATTAATTATTTCAAAGACTTATTGAAATCATTATCATGCATTCTATTCAAATATATCAAAATTTTACTAATATATGATACAATGAATGCGTAGCATAGCAAGCATGAGCCCCTATTATTAATGGTAGCATTTGTGATATTACAAAGAGAGTTATGATTTTAGTAGTATGATAAATTGAAATTAGGTAGTGGTGAATTTACTTACTTGGATTGCATAGATATGTAGGAAACATCCATAAGCACATCTTTCATGTTAAAAAATATATAATAATTTACTGAAAATAGTTGGTGGTGAATGTATTTACTTCAATTGCATAGATATGTAGAAAACATCTATAAGCACATCTTTCATGTTTAAAAAACACTAGGCATTAAGTAACAAAAATATGATCTATAAAGTGTTCAATGTGAAGTGTTGTATGACTAAATTTTGTAAAATAATCATTTCTGTATTTTAACTAGATTAAGCTGTTTGACACAAGTTCATATTATGACTAATTTTGTACTTTTTAAAATCATGAAAAAAAAATTTAAAATTTTCATCAAAAATAAAATTTTGCATTTTTAAAATCCTAATTTGATATTGCGCACGAATTATGCAAGACTAAAAATGGCAATTGTATTCTAAATTATCCAAAATTCTTTAAATGGCAAAATACTCGGCAGAATAAGATGGATATTTGAAAGTTGTTCGGTAGTGTAAAACATTCTTGAAGTTCATTAATACATGCTCCTTTCATTCTAAATAATTTTAAATTGAAGGTTGCTCTTGAATTATGAGCTTCTATAGAAAGAATTGTTCTTTATATTGTAAAATGATAGTGTAGATGTTGTATCCTCCTGCCTCCTTACTCAAGAATATTGTATGATGTTGTGGTGATTGACTCCTAAGTGCCTAAGCATTTTTAAGTTTGTTTTTCCTATAAAAAAGAGTATGGACTTATAATAGTCTCCAATGAAGCAAATGGTTATTTTTTCAAATTTTAACCATATAGATGTTTAAAGAGCTTATTTATTAGTGTGTATACTAGTTTTTGATTGTGAAATTGCATAGGAGTTGTAAGATTACAACAAAAGAAAAACACTTATCCTATTCTTAGTGATACAAACAATTAAGAATTGTGTCAACACACTGTAATGCGCTTCCAAAATCCTTAAGTTCAAGTGAAGAGCTATCAAACTCACTACATATTCCACCTTATAATTGTTGAAATGCATTGTTTTATAAATAGAAATTGGAAATAACTTAGATTTCAAATCAACTAAAATTGAAAATTTGTGCTCAAAGTCGTAAAATTGAATAAAATTGGCAAGCTTTACTTGTCCATTAATGGTACATATATGCCGTGAGGCACTTTCAAAAATCAAACATTTACTTTTCTAGTGGAAAATAAAAAATTTCCAATAGCTAACCTTCAATGTTGCCTAAAAAAAATTTTAGAACAACAAAAGGAATTTAATTGCCCACACACAAACAAACACAAAATTTTGGAGCAACCATATATGGTTGCTTAAGCAATTAGGGGTTAAGGAAACAAGTTGTTAAATTATACTCCGTTATACTTTGAAATAAGAATTACTCAATGTTGAATTTAACTCTTTAACCCCTAAAGGTTGCCAAATACACTAGAAGAAATCTAATTTTAGATGGCATTTTGTAATTTTTTCAGACGGATTCTAGGTGACATAAAAAAAAATGACTTCGTTTTTTTCTTCAATAATCATGTCTAATATAACATTTGGATGCTATTAAACGTGATTATTGAAGAAAAAACAGAAGTTTTTTTTTTATGTCACCTAAAATCTATCTGAAAAAATCACAAAACACCATCTAAAATGCAGGTTTTTTCTAGTGATATTTTGTTATAAGACAGTCCTTGAAAGAAGAATTTGCTAATAATGTTTGAGTAAAACAACATCCATTAACAACCTTAGACTACATCCATTTGGGCAAATATGCCCATATTATCACCAATAGTATCTATAACAAAAATTAATGAAAAATAATATATATTTAAGTTTTTAAGATTAATATGGATTAGGTTTTTCACATTTTTTAAAATACTCCTTCCACCCTACAATGATCTTTGTATTGGCTTTAACCCCGTAGCGGGTTGACGTCCAGATTATGCACGATGTACAGAAAGGCAACGTTGTATCTCGGAGGCTGTGAGGCTTTTTCATTCGTCGCTTTTTCTACAGACAGGTGGAAGAGTTCTACAGTCTAGAAAGGAAAGCCCTCCCCCAAATACGACGTCCGTATTTTCTGAAAAATAGTAAGGCACGGAGATGCCTCCCACTGTTCAAATTTCTGTTTGCCTGATGATGAAACCAGCGAACTTGCAGGGGAAAGAAATTTTCTTTTTCCGACTCCTGGGCAGCGAAATTTGGAGAAGCTCTGGTGCGCATGCTGACGTCATAGCAGCTAAGAAATTTCTGGACAACTGCTCAGAGGAATAAAAAATTAGAATGGTACGGTACTGCTGCTAGGCGTGATTACGAAGTGTAGGCAACAAGGCAACGTAGAATTATACGTGTTACTTGGTAAGACAAAGTATGCATAAGAAATTATGTGAACACTACCGGCTAACTCTTGAATGCACACACAAGCAAATTGAAGTACTGCATTCCTAGTAGTCTGTTTTCCGTTGTATTTCGTGGCATGTACCTCATGAGGGTTTGAGGGATGTTCCCATTTAGAATTTCTAAAAAATTTAAATCACTGTGCTCATGATGACCCGCGGTGAAGCAATGGCAGCTCGCAATTTGTACCATAAGGATTGTGCAACTCATGCATTAGTACAATCAATATTCAGTAGCTGTCGTGATGAGCTCAGAGGGAGTCCGATTGCCGCAGGTACTGGGCAATTCAGTGTCTTGGCAGTGGATGAGTGCTGCGGTGGGTGACCGCACTTGGTGATAAAAAAATTTGTGGCACAAATGGAAGCAGTCGTTGCTAGTGCTACATGATTTGAACGTCTTACGTGCTTCATGCACATTCCTTGGTGTGCTCCCTAGCTTTACGATGACATTCTTTTGAGAACATTCCTCCTAATATTAAATGTGCGCAATGAAAAGTACAAGAGTATTATATGTGCTGCTCTGACGTGAACGTGAAGGAAAATGACGTCAACAGCAAACAGCAATGACAGTGCATGATGGGCAGCTACGAGAAGTGGAAACGGTCAGAAGGGCAAGTAAAAAATCTTGCCGATTCCTGTCATCGGTCAAGTAGCGGAAGTCTCCTTTCTTTTGCATGATAACAACGTCCTTTGAATTGCAAGCCTCACTGCCGCGAATCGGTGCAAGGTTTCCAAGCTCTGTAACTTCCTTGGCATTCCAAACATCGTGAACCTGGAAGTCCATATTTTTCGAGAATTTTGCAGCCCCCTTTGCCACTTCAAATTGTACTGCCGTGAAGAGCAGAAGCGCTGCCCGTGGCAGTCAACGCTCAGAAATTCCTGGTCAAACACTATAATCTCTGCATCCACAGACTGTTTTCCAGTAATCTTTCTTCCGTTGAACTGTAGTGACGGCGATTGCAAAGATCATGCGGTTACTTTGTATTTAGTTCCCTTCTTGCTCTAATTAGCGCACCTGAAATATTTTTAGGTTTTCCTCTTCTTCCTATCTCCCGCATGAGTGGTGCCGCTAAAGGGTTAATTTTTTGTCCCAAAACATTCTTCCTTATTGTACTTTGTGAAGTTGCAAATTGGTCAAATTTGGATTTTGATTGATCTTTGAGACTAACAAACAACTATGAGAAGTAGATCCCCTATATCCATGCAATCATCAATTAGAAGACAAATGAAATGACTAAAGGGGTCAATCAATACTTTGAAGCCAATCCAATAGCCATTAACCCCTAAAGGACCGTTGTCCCTTCGGGAGACAAATGCTTTTTTGGTCAGGTACGGACCGAAATTTTGTTGTGATTTTTTGAAACTTTTTTTGAAGATAGAAAAAATAATAAGCTTTGTGGGAATATATTTTTTTCACAATCGGTGCCCGGGAAAAAAAGTTATGACCAAATAAGCTCAAAACAGGGGACGGCGGGCAGCAAAAAAAATGGAAAAAAATTTTAATTTTTTTTTTAATATTTTTTTTCTCATAGATTATATTTTTGCCTATTTGGAAAACTTTACTTCATTTACTTCGGATTTGTTATGAGAAAGTTATGGACATTCTTGTTTTTGGGCAGTTAGAGCATCTTCTTGAAAAAAATAACTTCTAGGATGCATTTTTGAATGTAATTTTTCAAATTTTTCAGATTTTTTTTTTTTTCATGGTTTATACTACTTGCTAGAACAATCTCACCATTGGGATTAGTGTTTTTTAATTCCATATTAAAGATAGTAATATTTTAGATTTTTCTTCTATCTTGTACCTATTTCTAATTAACAATTTTTTAAAGAATGAAAAACAAGTTTTTTTGGATTTATTTTTTTTCTCTAGACTCTCAACTCAATTCTCCACTATAAAGATTTAAAGCTCAAAATTCTATAGTGCAAAATTTTTAAGTTAAAAATGTTCAAAGTCAAAAAGTCTAGTCCCGCAATGTGCTGAAAACTTTGTTATTTTCACTTTAAACGCAGATATCTTGCAATTTGTGCGGTCAAAAATTCTGAAATTGTTTCCACACACTCTCATACTAGTTATGTTTAAGATCCTACAATTAGATGTGAAAAAAAGAACATTTTTCAATATTTTTTACTTTTTGCTATAGAATTGGCAGTTTTGAGTGTTTTTTGGCAGAAAAAGGGCCACGGTCCTTTAGGGGCTAAGTTACTTCTCTACAAATCCTCAATGGATTGAAATAGTTTTGTGCCAAATTTGTATTAAAGCTACACAAATTGAGTTGAAAATAATATGGACAATACCATTTTAGCCCATTATAGTAGACTTGCACCAATGAATGTTGAAATTAGGTTATCTTACTTTATATTAGATTCAGTATAGTGGCTACAATTGTTATATTTGTCATAACATCTTGAACATAGTACCATTCATCTTCTAAAAGAAATTTCATTGTAATAAACAATGTATTATTTTTCCCTTTATATTCTATTTTTGAGATTTTTTCAAACATGACTTCTTTCAAATGTTTTTTTTTTTAAAAACGTGAAAATCTAAGGATTATTGATTTTTGAAAACATGTCACACTTCGCTTATTAGGGAGGTCGGGAATACTATTGAGTAGTGAATATCCATTCATATATATTCAAATATGAAATTTGGAGCAAATGGTTATATAGCAGGCTATGAGCTGTATTATAAAATGATTCAAAAAAAATAATTAGCTTTGCATGGTATAGAAGTCTCAAAGTGAGCTTATTTCTACTCACATTTTGAATATGCTAAAATATTTGGTGGTTATTTTGGTAGATCACCATCTTTTTAGAATTGTTACAATTTGAAATTTTTGTATCATTTACATTTCAACTATTTTCCTACTTTTACATATTAAAATTTTGAAGTATTATTTTTTTTTATCTTTGTCAAAATACCTATTTTCTTTGTTTTCCTACACAAAAAATTATTATGAGTATAATCTTCCTTGCATATAATCTTTTTAAGGGTCTAAGTATTGATCAAATTTTTAAAAATTAATTTTCTGTATTTAAACTATAGAAGGAATCAAGTGTACTACAACAAAATGCAAATATGATACATACACACACACACACACACACACAGATATATATATATATATATATGTGTGTGTGTGTGTGTATGTATATATGTATTTTGTAATCTTCCACCTTATTTTACATATGAAGACCTCTATTTGCTCTTATAAATTCTTCTGACTTTTTTGTAGCCATCTTCATTCTCTGGCCACTTCTTTGCTATTTTCATTATCATTCTAACAGCTCCCAAAAAGCCTTTGTTTAGTTTCTTCAAAAAGATTAATATTTCAAATACATTCAAGAGCATTATGATACTATTGTATATCCTATAGGATTAAAGAGCCTATTTTATATTTTTTTGAGAAGACGCGTAGGCTCTATTGACTTCATATTTTGAAATTTTGAAAAGCTTTATTTCAAGTCATTCTGACAAGTATTGTAAATGTTAGAAGTTTTTTTTCAATTTCAAAATAGGTAGCTAAAAAATAAATTCAAAACAATGATTAATAAAGTTTACTTAATACTATAGATAACTACTCAAAATCATTTGAACCATTCAATTTAGAATAATGAAGTGAAATTTACAAGGAGTTTTATTTTGCAAGCAATGGAAGTAGAAAACTTAGAATAAGCCATTTTTGGACTTCAATTTTGAAAATTTTCAAATGAAAACAAAAAGAAGTATACATCTGATTTACTGGTACAATTATACCATTGGAATTTATAAATCTCAATTATTTATAAAAGTTATTAGCAATTCAATTTTAGCTTTTATTTGTTACCAATTTCTACTTTATAATTTTTTAAAAGATGGATATGAAAATTTTTTGGTTAAATTTTTTTCATACACTCTCAACATATTTTATAATATACTAGATAACCACCAAAAATTTGATATTTTTATTTTCTTTAAAAAAAATTGAAAAACAAAAACTCACCTCTAAGAAGGATTATAAAAGAACTGTTTTGTAAAGTTTAGACACATTGAACTTGCAATTGGTGGGGATTTTGACTTTAAAATATTGACAAAACCTATGAATAAGTCAACTAAAGGATAATGTGGTTGGATTTGTTATAGAACAAATATTGATGAAAATTTTAGCCTTGCTTTGAATATGAGTATTTTGAAGCAGTTTTTGGGTCTGAAAATACTACAATATTTTAAAAAATAAGTGTTTTTTTGTGCCCCATTCTAGTTTAGAATCCCCTTACCAATTAGAACTTCATTACAACAAATTGGACATAAGTAATGCATGGTACATTTTACCGCCCTTGTAAAGGTTGTTGAACAATCATTTGATGATCTTCATTTGGATCATTGCCAAGTAGTTTAGTCCATGAATCCAAATTTGAATTCCTAAAGTCTATATTATATACGGTATAGATTATAAGGTGCCTTCCTATATACATTTCAACCATGGTATTATATATATGTGATTAATACGTGGCCAATCCCTCAATCATCTATATAACATTTTTTAACAATAGTGTGAGAGTTTTATTCCCTTTTGTTATTGTTTGCGCTCTTCACTCAGTATGGCTCAATCTCAATTAAGGTAGTCTACTCTAAAAGCGACTATGCTCCAAAAGTAATCATAACACAAAGGTACATTTTGCTTTCTTCAATGTACTAACAATATACATTTTAGGAGGTGGTTAATTTTAGTTGTATTTTAACTTCAAAAATCCTTAACAAATTCTACAAAGGTCTAAAAAATATGAAATGACTTGGGTTAGATGTCAATTCCATTTTTCTTCTTAAGGAAATTTAGAGAAAATGGTTGCAAAGAGTTTACCTTCTCCTTTAACTCCTAAGTGCTTGGACATCTGACTTCTGGATGATGAATACATTGAAACTCAAGTACTATTCATGTTATTGCTTAGATGAAAGTCATCCTAGTTTGTGGAGATACTTTATCAAGTTGTTGTTCTATCTAATGGTTGGATTTGGTGTTAGCAGAGTACATTTTTCCTTTTCTAAAATTACAAATGTAGAAGCATATCAGGTGGTTGACCAAGCCAATATTGCACTGACTCTAGTTCAAAACTAGATTTGCAAAACTAAGGTCCTAGATTTTAAGAACACAAAGTTTCAAAAAATCTCTATGTTAAGAGAACCTCATTTCAAAACTATTCCAATAAATTTACTCAAAAATGATAATATTTTGCTTGTATCAAATTTAGGAGGAATTCAAAATTTCTCTTTCAAAATTTGTAAAAAAATATTGGTGATAAAGTTGGTAAATACAACTCAAAATCTACATTTTTTATTTGTTTATGAATTCCAAAATATTCTTCCAAATAATATTTTATGATGATTTTTTCTCAAATCATGAATTTTGAAGAAGACTATGGACGTTCAAGGGGTCATGACTTGCGGCTTTCAATTACTCACCGCTTAGCTTATAATCACTCAAAACTTACAATCACTACAGTAGCTACTTGCTTTTGTTAGTTACTCACTCCTTTAGCATGGTCGAGTCTATAGTAGTTTAATGAGCCTCTTGTGGAGACCTTTCTATCCCCCCCCCCCCCCCCCCCCCCCCCCCCTCCCCTCCATTTTATCCTTGGGAAAATTACAAGAACTTTTTATTTGCAATACATGATAAAATTTGCACATTTTATGTTCCTATTTGCAATCAGAGGCCCAAAATTAGATAGGAGAGGTGTTAACAATAGAATTAACACAGCACAAAATGTGGGGTTCGTTTTTTACATTCATCCTTGACTTTACTTCCGCAAGGGGCTCATTGTGCTACAATAGACTTGACCCTTTAGCATGAGACAGTATATTCTGTCCATTTGAATTGTAGCTTTGATCGAATGGAGGCCCTGCTCTTTCTAACATGTTCAAGAATTTTATATACAATAGAGCATTGCCATTGTTACGCTAAATTTTAGCCCAACCCGGTGCTTGTTGAACTTGGAAGAATTGTCACCCCCCACCATAAACTCAGGGAAGGTGATTACTAAGCCGGGCCACCCAAAAAAACAATTTGCCACGGAATCTTCCCATGCCATCTCTTATTATACTGAGCTACTATCCCGAGTACCTTTCAAGAATAAGGTAGGAGGCAGTCCCTTTTGGGAGAAGGGGGGGCGAAATGGAGCCAGAAAGTACCATTTCATAGTGAAAATCTTTTTTTCGCTAGAAAAAAGTAATATTTTTTCGCCAGAAAAGTTTCAATCCAATTTAAAATATGGATGAAATTGTCAAATTTGGATGAAAAAGTGTATGAATTTGATTGAAAAGTGTTTTATGGTACAAAAGATGGATGTACGAAGAAATGAAATGCTTCACCAAATTTAAGTGATCGTGATCCTGGCACTTTTTCAAAAAACAAAAAAGAAGGCATGGTAGGAGGTTCTTAAACCGCTCGGGCTCAAAAATTGCCCACCTCCTCAATGTTCATTGCTTGTACATGTTGCTTTTTGCAATGTACAAGCTATGAACATTTGAGGAGGTGGGCGATTTTAGAGCCCTGCAAAGCGTCAAAAATTTGAACTTCAGAAATTCATAACTAATTCCTCAAAGCTCCAAAAAATATGAAACAACTTGAATTGGATGGCAATTTCATTTGTCTTTGAAGGAAAATTTACTGAAAAATATTTCAAGAAGTTTCACTGCCCCAAAATTCAGTTTCAGTTCTTAAGTGAGCGCTTTATGAACCTCCTACCTTAGTTGTCAACTTTTTGTCAACATGCCCAGCCAACACGACACGTGCATAAACAGTAACTGATGCCGTGGTGCTATGGTGCAGAAGAGTGGGGGACTGGGGGACCAACATCATACCAGATATAAATCCACGAAGTCAATACAGCAAAGTTCTTTTGCTGAGTCGCAGTTCCTGCGAAAAAGGTGGCGATGCTCTTAGGAATTCAGCAAAGGTGAGAAGGAAATTTATGAAATTGGAGTGGCCCCTGTGCAATACAGTAGTTGCATGCTATGCTTGAAATTGGTCCAAAGTCCCTTCTTGTAAGTGGGTTAGCCCCTCTGGACAGCTGATCCACTTCAATCTTTCTAGAAGCTCACTGGTCATGGATGAACTTACAATACTGTCTGGTGCTTCCACGTGCAAATTTCCCACTGTTGACTCATTTCCATTCGGAATGGTTAACCCCCTAAATGATGGACCCATGATCATTGATTTGAAGCCTCACTGCCCATCACTCAATTTGTTGTCATTTTGCAACTAGATATGTATGAAGTTTTTATGTTTATTTTTCAGGGATGAAATTATATGTCTTCTGTACTTCACAAAAAATTTAGACTTTTTTTTTTGTAGAAAACTGACTTTTTTGACAATTTTTGAAGAAAAAGTGAAGAAAAATCACACCATATGGAAAATTATTTCAAAAATCCGAAAATTTCACCATGTGTGTATATAACAATGACAAGCATCATGGTGTAAACTCAATTTTTGTGTCATTCTATAATTAGAAAATAATTGACATTGAAAATACACCTAAAGTTCAAATTGCAATAAAATATTCAATATTAGGAAATTTTTCAAAATGCAAAATGCAGTAGAAACTAGAGTAGTATATGACCTTGATTTTTTTAGTTGGGCTCAACCTAAAAATATTCATTTTTGCGGACAAATTTTAAATTTAGAGCAAAGAACAAGAGTTTCTCAAAATACACTAAAATAGAATATTCTGTGATCTGCTTTTTACTAACTTGTGACACACGCTCCAAGGTTGTTTTTTACTAACTTGTGACACACGGGGTTCCAAGGTTGAGTAGCTTTGACCTTTTAAACTTCTTTAACTTTTGAAGGACATTGCCTCCTATGACCAAGGTAGTTACCAAAATGTTCAAATTAAAGAACCAAGAGGTGCATTCTTTGATTCTATACTCAACAAATAAGTCATCCATTGGACACTTTTGGTCCTTGGCGTCCTCTAAAGGTTAATCCCAAGTGGTTAAACTAAAGATATATAACATTCTTGGACATAAAGAACATGGTACCTTTTCTATATTAGCGATGTCACATGAATATATGTTTGTTAACACTGCTACAATCCCTTGATTTGGAAGAGAGTTTGCATTTCAAGAATTGTGCCTTGAACCCATTTGATCCACTCTTTTTCCCTTCCTACCTTTCTGACCCATCCAACCATGCCAGATAAGCAAAATGTGTTGACAATTCTGACAAGTTGTTAAAGTAACTCAGCGTATGATAGTCCAAGTTTGAACTAGCCTAATGCACGCCAAAAATTTCTTGTGAAATACTTTTTACAAGTCACTTGTACAACTGAAGAAATTTTTGGATTGCATTAGGTCGGCCCAAACTTGGCCTGTTATAGGCTAAGTCACTTTAGGCTTCTTTATTGGTGTGTCCTCAGTAACTCAAGAGAAAAAAAAATGTAAAAACTTAAGCAAGGCTTAAAAGGAAAAGGGTCCTCCCGATGGATGTTTAACCCCAAAGGACCAAACACCATTTTTTGGCAACATAGAAATTTTGGGCAGCTCACTAGGATTGGAAATTTTAATTTTTTTCTTTGAAATTTTTACATGATGTGCCCGAGGAATAGCTTTAAGGCCCAACAATTTTCATAATTTTTGACTATATAGTAAGAAGTTATCGCATGATATGTAATTTTTTGTGTTTGGTGGGCAGTCCGTGCAGCTCAAAAAAATCTTTAAAAAACACATTTTTTAAAAATGAAAATTTGAAACTGATTTTATAGATTTATATATATTTGGAAAGCTTTGAGTCATTCCATTTGGATTAACAAGTCAAAAGTTATGAGGAGTTTTAATTTGAAGGTAGTTATGGAATCTTTACTCTAAAATAAATTTTGAAATCCTTTATCTGACTCAATTTTCAATATTTTTGAAAAAAAAAAAAAAAAAATTGGATGTAGATTGTTTATTACAACACTACAACCGTTGAGATTGACTTCTTTCAATTCCATAATTAAATTCTTGAGAATTTAGTATTTTGACTCATCCTCTACCTCTTCCTACTTACTATTTCTTTCCTATATGTTGTACAATTCCAAATGATCTGAAAATTTTCAAGCAGACAACTTGCCTTGAAGAATGTTTCTAAAGTATAACCACCATTTTGGACGTTTTTTCATATAAATGTGACCTTGTGAAGGGCAGCTGTCCGGATTTTTGCAAATGACAAAAAAAGGATTTATATCAATTCAAATGCTATTATCTTGCAATCCACTTGGTGGAAATCTTTGAAATTCTTTCCACATCTTTGTAAACTAGTGTACTATAAGATCCTACGGTTACATGTGTTCAAAAATGATTTTTTTCAAAAATTTGGTACTTGTATTAGAAATGGCAATTTTGGAGCGGTTTTGATGAAAACATAGTCAAAAATATTTAGGGGTTAAGAATGCTATGTAAAAATTTGTACTGGAAGGATATGGTCAACTGTAGTAATTTCTTGACAATACCTGTAATGCGTTAACCAATGTGGAGAAGTACTTTGTTCCTTCCATTGGAATATTCTTTGACCTCTTTGGGTTGGACTTAAATATACAGTTGGGCATGTACATTGATTTGTCCTAATAGTGTATGTGACAGTAGTTTATCAAAGTGACATTGTTTTGAATTAGTGCATGTTGAAATATTTTGTTGACATTTGTTGTAAATTTAAAAATCAGAATTATTGTACAAATTCAAATTCAAATATGTTGCAGCACACAGGATAGAATTCAAACATGTTGCAATAAACAGGATATAATTCATATGTTGCTAAATTTTAATTATTAAAAAACAAACAAGTCTATCACTAAGTTTTGTTATTTAATATTGCAATTTTTTTGTCTATTTTTCAACAAAAGATTGATACAATTATACTACAAAAAATGCACTAAATACTCAAAAGAAAGAATAGTCGAAATTTTGTTTGGAATCATGTGCCAAAGAAATCACAAATTTAAGAATTTTAATCCCTAAAGTCCAATTGTCCCCTTGGGGGACAAATTGAATTTTGGGCAGGTTCCTGTAAAAAAAACAAAGGACAAAACTACTTGAAGCATCCAAACTTGGGGGTAATAGAGTTTGGCGTTGTGTTTCCATTAGAGAAAAAAGCAGCATTTAGAGGACTGCTCTAAATTGACATGCCAAGCTATTTCAAGCTTGGCCTGTCAATCTCAAAAATGCCACTAGCGAGCAGTCAATTTTTTTTTTTGAATTAATTAATTTATTTATTAAATTTTTACTCGCAAAATTGTGTTCTTGCGCCAATGTCACTGCAGTTTATGCTACATGGAAATAGGGGAACAAAGCATTTTTCAGCCCCATTAAGCAAAATTTCAGGGTTCTTCGGAAGGCTGTGGAGCAGCCTTTCAGAGGGCTAATTTTTTCTCTAATGTTTTGTACTATTCTTTGTTAAACCATTAGAGGAAATTCCAAGCCTCCAAAAGGCTACTCCGCAGCCTTCTAAGGTACCCTGAAATTTGCTTTTACTTTGCTAAAAAAATTGTTTTTCCCCTATTTCCGCCTTGCTGAAACTGCAGCAGCAGTGGCGTAGGAACCAAAAATTCTGAATACAAAATTATTAATTTTTTTTTAATTTTTAATAAATAATTTTTAAAAAAAATTAAAAAAAGAAAAAGAATCTGCGAGACTTGAGTGCTCTAGCGAGCAGTTAGAGACTCTAACTACTTACCAAGAGCAAAGTCGAAGTTGATAAGCCATGCAAAGAATAGCATGGCATATCAACTTCGAACAGCCCTCTAATGGGCTAAATTTTTCTCTAATGCCTTCTTTGAACATTCCTTCTAATAGACATTTCGTTAAAACAGCAATATTCTTCCGCCATTTTTCTATCTATTTTCTAGGACTGGTATAGATTAATGTTTCAGAGCACCTGTTCTGAAAGGTGCAATAAGGTGGAACCACCTATAACCGATCA
Organism: Neckera pumila; assembly: GCA_963969595.1. Taxonomy (NCBI): domain Eukaryota; kingdom Viridiplantae; phylum Streptophyta; class Bryopsida; order Hypnales; family Neckeraceae; genus Neckera; species Neckera pumila. The sequence goes on along the minus strand of OZ018411.1, from coordinate 16,202,646 downwards.
CTTAAGGGATTTTGGAGCACCTAATGAGCTATATGTGGCAAGAGAAAATTTTCCCATGTAGAAAGATAGGAAATATTGGAATTGCCATAGTAATTTTATTTGCAAAATTGAAATTACTATGTATTATGGGAGCCAAAAAGTGTTCCAAACCAATTACCAATATCTAGAGTCTTCTAATTCCTATCATTCAAGTACTAGCCTCCTACTATCTACTTTCTTGTTACTTTCTACATACTTTAGGACATGTGTCATGATCTTACTAGTTCCAACTTTAAAAAAAGTAAAAAACACATTACGAGCCTTGATTGAAAATAGGGGCACTACCAATAGGACATTTGTCCTTGGTGGGAAATGGGTGGTTCCACCTTAGTATCAATTGGAATACTGCAATTTTAACAAAGCTGACGTTATGTACAGTTATTGATTTCCATGAATTTTTTAAGATTTGCTTCTTCTACTATACAATGGGGGTACAAAAGTATCATCGCCCCCTTTTGTTCCCTTACAAACTCTCTCATTTTCAAAATCTATTTCTTACAATTTCTGTTAAATTCTTGAATCATTGCATTCCTACTAAGTCTCAATCATGCATACCAAATTTCAACTTCAGAAAAGCAAAATTCCATTTTTGGTGAATTTTCAAAAGTCAATTTTTATGATTTTACATAATATTTTATTGAAAAAATTCCATGCTGAATTTTTTAAATTTGATTGTGGAGATAATTAGAAAATGTCTATATGCACATTTTACATTCAAGAAGCATCTCCAAAAAAATTCATAGCTCCCTCTATAAAATTGATGTTGGGGTGACAATGTCCTAATTTTGAAAAAATAGATATCTTTTTATTGTAATTAGGTTTTGCTAGTTAACTATCACATTATAACTCATTTTGTACATTTGAGCATGATGGTACAATTTCCTTGCCAAAATCTAATCACAATAAAAAGATATCTATTTTCCAAAATTAGGACATTGTCACCCCAACACTGAATTTTTTATAGAGGGAGCTATGAATTTTTTTTGGAGATGCTTGTTGGAAGTCAAAAGTGCGTATGAATATTCTCTAAAAAACTCCGCAATAAAATTTAAAAAGTTCATCATGAATTGTTTTCAATGAAATATTATGTAAAACCATGAAAATTGACTTTAAATATTCATTGAAAAATGGATTTTTGCTTTTTTAAAGTTGAAATTTGGTATATATGATTGGAACTAAGTAGGAATGCAATGATCCAAGAATTACATATAAATTGTAAAAAAAAGTGTCTGAAAATCAGGGGGCATTTGGGTGGGACCGAAAAAGGGGCGATGATACTTTTGTCCCCCCATTAGAAAAAATTTTAACCTCTTGGAGGGTCGTTCCAAGTTGACATGCCATGCTATTTCATGCATGGCCTGTCAATTTGGAAAAGTGCTCTTTGTGAGCAGTCAGAGTGTATGACTGCTTGCCGAAGTAGTCAGATTTCGCAGAATTTATATATATATATATATTTTTTTAAAGATTTAAAATAATAAAATTAATATTAATAATAATAATTTATTATTTGAAAATCTGGATTCCTGCGCCACTACCGCTGCAATTTTAGCTGGGTGGAATAGGGAAAAAACAAATTTTTATTCCACAAACCACGTAGCTTGAAACCAAAATCTATATATGTCCTAGTTGTGCCCTGAAATTAGACCCTTTTGAAGATATGTGCCACAATCTTTGGTTTGTGGAATATCACGAAGTTGTAGCACAGGTTGAACCATCCATATGTGATCATTTAAGCAATTTGAGGACAGATCATGAGCAATAAGAGGCATTGCAAATTATTCTTGTGTAGAAAGATAGAAAATATGGGTGATTGCACCAAACACCTATACTATAATTACCATTTGTTGCATTTTGCAACAAACTCATGATATTTTTTGGAGTACTTTAAAATGAGGAAAATAGTTTTTAAAAAACTAAAAAATATGGCCTATGTATGCACCTTTAAGATGAACGTAATTACCAAAGGAAATTCATTAAAAAATTCTTTAAGTAAAGGAATTAAAAAAGTGCCAAACCTTAAGAAAATAGATACTTCAATGTTTTTGTTTTAAAAAAATGAGAAAAAAATTAAATAAAAAAAAAAAATAGGACATTTGTTGCAACTCTATGAAGACATTCATTCACCAAAAAAATCACCAAAATAATATTTTATATGTTACAAAATGTAACTAGAAAGAAGCTCATTTTGTGGACTTCTACACCTCATACAATTAATTATTTTCAGAATAGCTTTAGACAATAGCTACAAGTCTACCAAAAGACCATCTTTTCCAAATTTCAGCTCAAAATTTGTTTTTTGAGGTAAAAAATAGTACTGAAGTGTCCTAAATTGGCAAATGTGACGTTAAATTGGGGGCTATTCGTCAATGGTAAAACATTTTTGAAAAATTTCAAAAAGTTAGACAAGGTGTATGGAATATTTTATTAAAATGGCGGTATTCCACATGCCATTTTCACGGTGTGCCATTTTTAACCATCTAGGACAGATATAGATTTTAGAACAATTGTTATGAATCATCTAGGATAGGTATAGATTTCAAAACGGGCGGTTTGAACTGTAAAGTGCCAGAGTTCCAGAATGATGCCATTTTAATGAAATTTACCATGTGTATAATAGTCATAAGTACCTTGTCTATGAATTTAGAGTAATTTGGAATCATAAGTCAAAATTTATGGCCAAAAACTAATTAGCACGCAACATGTGACAGAAAATAATACAAGTGTTTTGTGCAATCATCTATATAGAGACTACAAATTTTGTGTAATTTTTTTTTCCAAATTTGAAATTACAATGAATTTTTGGAGCCAAAACGTATTAAGTATCGATAGCCTATGTCTAGACCCTTCCAATTCCAATCATTCAAGAACTACTTTCCCACTAACTACTAACTACTTTCTTGCTCCCAATCTTGAAAAGGAGAAAAAAACACCTTACTAGCTTTAACCCCTAGAGGACAAAGGCCATTTTTTTGCCAAAAAACTCTCAAAACTGCCATTTCTAGTGCAAAGAGTAAAAAATTCTGAAAATTGTTTTTTTTGCACATCCAATGGTAAGATCTTATACCTAACTAGTGTGACAATGCGTGGAAAAAATTCATAATTTTTGACCGCACAGATTGCAAGATATTTGCGTTTAAAGTGAAAAAAACAAGATTTTCAGCACATTGCGGGACTAGATTTTTGGACTTTGAACGTGTTTAACTTAAAATTTTGCACTACAGAGTTTTGAGCTTTAAATCTTTCTAGTGGAGAATTCAGTTGAGAGTCTAGGAAAAAAAAGAAATTCAAAAACACCTACTTTCATTCTTAAAAAGAATATTAAGTAGGCGATAGTACAAGATAGAAGGAAAATCTAAAATATTAATATTTTTAAGATGGAATTAAAATGCACCAATCCCAATGGTGAGATTGTTCTAGCAAGAAAATTAACCACATGGAACTTCTTTTTTTGAAAAATTGCAAAAATTGCATTCCAAAATGAATCCTACAAGTTATTTTTTTCAAGAAGATGCTCTAATTGCTCCCAAAACAAGATTGTCCATAACTTTCTCATAAAAAATCCAAATGAAATGAATCAAAGCTTCCCAAATAGGCAAATATATAATCTATAAGGAAAAAAAATTAAAAAGAAAAAATTTAATTTTTTGCAAATTTTTTTTTGTTGCCCGCTCTCCTCTGTTTTGAGCTTATTTGGGCATAACATTTGTTCCCGGGCACCAATTGAAAAAAAAATTATATTCCCACGAAGCTTATCAGTTTTTCTATCTTCAAAAAGAATTTCAGAAAATCACGACAAAAATGCAACCCGTAGGTACTTGCCCAAAATCCCATTTGTCCGCCGAAGAGACAATGGTCCTTTAGGAGTTAAGTGGAAATCTGTTCTAGCCTCAATTGGAAATAGCTGCACCCTTGGTGTCTATCTAAGGTGGGTTGGGATTGTTTCATTTCCCACCATGTTACTTGCGACTGGTTGGTTTGTACTTTTATTTTTGCAATGAAATTCGGTTTCATTTATATAAAGAATTAAATAAAAATTGAAAATGAAAATGAAATAAATAAATAAATAATTTAGCTGCACCCTACAGATATGGGTACTTGAGTTAGTTGAGTATGCATCCTTAGTCGGGAATAGGTGGTCCGAACTTAAGAAACACGTACCAATCAGTTATGATCTTCGTTTGCAATATTTATCAACACGTGATGCAACTGAAGTGCCTTAAATCAGAATTAAACACTCGAGTCTTCTACGTACAATGATCCCTTCGAATGAAACAGCCATAATAATTACACTGAATTGTGCAATTAGGTTGCCCCAGACTACAGTTGACCATGTCTGAAAGTGTTAGATATGAGAAATTAGTGGGGAGCAACCTAATTGCATAATTCAGTGTAGTTTAACAGGCTTGAATCTTCTTCAATAGTCCCTTCAAATCGTATTGTAGGTACTGTATTAATTTCATCTTCACAAAATAGTGAAATTAGGTTGCCTTGTCAATTAGGTTGCCTTACCTGAGATAACTTACCTCATGGATCAATGCGTGTTCCATATAGAGGCGCATGCCACTCTCTAAACCAATCCTTGAACTGGTGCACAAATGTAAACCATACACATGGTTCTAAAATCAATGCATCCTTGTACAAAAGCAGTGAATATTTCTATAGTGTGGACTGTCGAGAAATTAGTGTGGGGCAACCTAATTTCACTATTTTGTGTAAGGTATCATTCTAGAGGTATGCAACTTGGAATACGGTAGAAAGGACACGGCACGGTTTAGGAACCGAACTAAACCGATGGCAGAACATCGCATGCCTGAACTAACTGGACATTAAATAGTCAGTTCTTATAGAATTGCAGTAGCATAGACACATGGGATCCTGCTGAGAATTCTGGGAATATTGATAACTGTAACCTGATGAACATATATAATCAAGCTAGAGTAGGTGTACTCGTTTGCATCGTATGACTTTACTTTCGAGAGATGTTCTGACATCGGCATTGAAAGAGAGATGGCGGAACGTAACGAAGAATAATTTCCTTTTATATAAAAAACTTGCACAACTCGAAATCTTTATTCATTTGAAAGATCACCATCTGCCCGTGAACAAGTTTCCTTGCTTAACATCTGCAAGTCAATCTCTCAGTCATTCACATCAAGTTTGTTCCCTTGTATTTCACGATTCACATGAGTGGAGGAGGTCAACTTAGTGTCACAGGCCTTTTCTCTGCTCAGCTAAGAGATGACTCTAGATAATGAATTGCTTCTCCAAGGTTCAGTGAGACACTCAGTCTTGCCGATCTGCCTGGCTTAGAAGAATCCCTTTGCCTTTTGATTCCTACTAAGGTCTTCATCGATTGCCGCCAAAATGACCATTGAACTGTGATACTGACGACGAAATGTAGACAGGAGTCGAGTTTGACAGAGATTTACGAGTGAGCACGCGGCCCCAGAGTGAAGTGAAGTCCACTCCGGCCAGCAAAACTTAAAGGCCAAGACTTCCTGGTCAGCAATCGCCAGAATCACTGGTCATGGTACATTTTGCGAAGGTACGCAGCCTCCACAGCCAAGACACCTGCAGATATGCCAGAACATGCTCAGTTATATCGCACCGATCCTACTGAACAAATGTAATTCACTACAGACGCCTATTTGAAACTCTGCGTGTGCAAATGCATGGACCACGAGATCATCCGAGTGCAAGACAGATCAGAAGTTTTCTCCGTCGACCAAGAAATACAAATGAAGATACACTTCTACATCACTACAATGTATCAAAATTTGACGTGACTGCGAAACGTGACGTTCCATATCATTAGTACTAATAGAGTATGCAAATCACTTACCAAAATATATGCCAGCACATCATGTTCAGTTGAATCGCATCCAACTAGCTTATTAGACTGATTAATTTATTACGAAAATACACTTTTTGAAAATCTGCACGCGCGGTGAAAGGGAGGACCATACCATCCGAATGCAACACAGATCGAAAGTTACTTACTTCGATCAACGAAGAAGTACAAAAGAAAAGACAGTTCTACAATATATCAAAACGTACTTGACGTGTATGTGAAACTTGATATTCCAAATCACTTGCAATGATAATCACCGGCAGTCGTAAGTTTTAATGAAGAACTACTTGACAGCACTTTCATATCATCCGTACAAGTCCCTCTACAGACAGACCAGAGGGCACATGTGGCACAATCACATACAGCGCCGAACATTCAGGGCGCAAGGCGGTACGTACACTAAGAACACAGCAAAAAACCAGCTCATTTACAGTCAATAGAACAAGTTAGTACAGGACAACCTATATAGCAACAACGACCGCAATCATGCCTATATCTCTCTGTGCAACTAACCTGCTCGAACGGTACAGACATGGGAGAGACCACAGGCCGGGGCCTCCTGCACTTCCACTTCTTCCTCTTCTTCTTCATCTCCAAGACACCGCGGCCTGCAATGGGAACGACTGACTCAGCACTCCATGCCAATGCATGCAAGAACATCCCTCACAGAAGAATCTGGTTGTGCGTTCAACGAATAAGTACCAGCACGTCCGCCCGGAGCATACGCCAAGCAAACACTCCGAGCGCCGTACTCCCGGCCGAAGCTCGAACACTTGCACAAAATCTTCTACAGCGAAGTCAAGTTCAAACCGGGATGATGCATCATCATGAGTGGAGGGAAACCAAAAGATTTGTTCCTAACCTTGAGGATGCGCAACACGTGTTGGAATCCGACGACGATCTCAACAATCTGACCACTGTACATATAGATATAAATACATACTCCCCGGCCACTACGCCGTCAACCTACTTGTCCGTGGCTGACTGTCTGTCTCACGGTCTGTCGTCGGCCCTCCGAATAGACAGAATCGTGACAGTGCTCTAGCTCCTGCTGAGTCCTGAGTCCTGACCTTTCTCCCACGAGGCATGTCGTCCTCGGGGCGCGATCAATTGTCCTCCCAAAACAGACATATACGCACAATCCCCTGCAAGTACAGCGTGCAGGGTCAATGCCCGCAGTAAATTCCTCTCCCGGCGTCACTGGCCGCGCCAACCATGCATGTTTTCCAAGTCGTCCCTGAAGCAGTGAAGCTCAATAACTCCCGTCGTCGTCGTCGTCTTCCTCCTCCTAGGCGACCACACACTTCCTTTCTTTCTTTTTTGAAACAAGTCAGAACATTTTCTTCTTCTGCCAGGCCCCCTGTGGCTGGCAGGCTTGTAATAAGGAAGACAAGCCTATCATCACCCGGATTTGCAATCTGAGTACCTTGGGGCCAACTGCAAGAGGGGCACATATTTTTCAGAGGTAGGCGCTTGCTTCACAAATCAAATGCAAGTAGAATTATAATTTTGTGATTAAAATTGTAATATATGTGAATTTCTGAAGTGGTCTGCTTTGAAATTACAAAATTGCCCATAGAATGGAGTCATAATGTCCTATAAACAACCCATAACTGCCTTTCTATGTATCTAATGGCAATTAAGTACTCACCAATAAAGGATTGACAAGATTATCCGTTGTTGACATTATTGCATTGAATTTGCATTAGAAAAAATTTGGAGCCTCCGGAGGCCTGCTCCAAAGTGACCAAACCACTCTATTCAAAAGATAGGGCTGACATTTAGGAAAGTGGCCAGAGTGAGTAGTCAAATCAGCTGACTTTCTTGAAAATAGTCAAGCCAAGACTATTTTTGTGAATAATAAATGTATCTACAATTTTTTTTGTTTTTTTTGTTTTTTTGAAATACATGGTCCATTGTATCCATAGTTTTAATGTTACAAACAATGTTTAAACTTAATTTTTTTCAATGAAGTCAAATTCAATTCAATCAAGCATAGAATTTGGCTTAATTGGATTTAATTTGACTTCATTGAAAAAAAATTGGTTTCAAATAATCCAAATTAAATGGCCATCAAAGCTAGTTGCCAAAGGCAGCTAGCTAGAATAGCCACTTAATTTGGATTATTTGAAACCAATTTTTTTTCAATGAAGTCAAATTTTCTTATTTTAGCACAATTTGGTGTTAAATACAAATTGTTAAAAAGTGTTAAAAAATCAAGATTAAGGTGCATTAGAGTACCTTAACCTTGATTTTTAAATCCTTTGATTTTGGATTTTAAACTAATGCCGACCAGCATTAGAGAAGAATCAACCCTCTAAAGGGCTTCTCTACGAACCCCTTTAGTACCCTGAAATTTAGTTTTAAGGGGCTAAAATTTTATTTTTTCTCCTATTTTTGCACAGCTGAAACTGTAGTGACAGTGGAGCAGGCACCCAGATTTACACATAAAAAATTAATAAAAATAAAAATAAAAATAATAATTTTTAGTAAAATAAAAAAACAAAAAAAATAAAAAAAAATTGCAAAATGTGACTGTTTTGACAAGTAGTCATACACTCTGACTACTCACCAGGGATACTTTTCCAACTTGATAGGCCAAGCTTGAAATAGCTTGGTATGTCAATCTGGAGAGGCCCTTCGGAGGGCTGATTTTTTCTTTAATGCTAACAATAAAATTGCAAGTGGGTGTATATAAGGAAAAAATCAATTCTAAAGCCCCAAAAACCCAACCACAAGGGCCTCAGAGGGTTGTAGAGTAGCCCTCCAGAGGCCCCATATTTTCTCTAATGGTCAAAAAAATTAATGGATTTGGATGTTTTTATAGACAGAATTGGACAACAAACAAAGTTGGATTGTTTTTAGACCTTATTTCTCTCCATGGCAATGAAATTCAGGTTCATTTGTATCGTAACAAACATAATAAACCGGACAAATTATCCTCTCTGTATGTTACAAGTAAGACATACAACATTACTAATAACATGTAACAAATAGTACTAGAGTCACAAAAATACTGTTTGTTACATGAAAAATATTTTTTTTAATTTTAATTCAGAAAAAGTTTGAAATTCAATATCTTTCACATTGTAGGGCTTTGTTGTAGTTTGAGAGGTTGCGTTCTTGATACAGATAGAAAGCTTTATGCATGAAGGAGTGCAAGGGCTTTATTGTCATGTGAAAGGTTGTAATCTTCATACGAGTAGAAAGTCTTACGGATGAAGGAGCGCACGGCTTTGTCTCATGGCGTTTGGTCATGCGATGTAAAAGTTATCATTAGAGAAATTTCAGGCCTTTGGAGGGCTGTTCTATAGCCTTCCGAGGTATCTTGAAATTTACTTTTATTTTGCTCAAAAATTCGTTTTTTCCCATTTTTGCCCAGCTGAAACAACGGCAATGGCACAGGAACCCCAAATTCTAAATTTAAAAAAAAAATCTTTAAAAAATCTTTAAAAAATCTTTAAAAAATCTTTTAAAGAAATTAAAAAAAAAATTCTTCGAAATGTGACTGCTCTAGCGAGCAGTCGTTGACTTTGACTGCTCACCAAGAGCACTTCCAAAGTTGACAAGCCATGCAAGAAATAGCATGGCATGTCAACTTCAAATGGCCTTCCAAGAGGCTGAAATTTTCTCTAATGGTTTCTTCAAAGGTATCAAGAACGAGGTTTGGAATTCATAGTTTCTTAGATCTCATTGTATCAATCAAACAAAAAATCAAAATCACACAAAATACACAACCTAAGTTAAAGTATAGATATATGAGGGTCGTTGCAAAAATGACCTTCCGTTTTTGTTCTACTTTGGCCGTTTTCAGCCATTTTTTTGGGAGTACTGTTATAATAGAAAAACATTTTAAAAATAATATGAAAAATATGAGAAATGTATACACCTATAAGAAGAAGATATCCTATGAAGGAAAAGCAAAAAAAAATTCTTTAAATAGGAGAACTAGAAAAGTGCAAAATCGCAAGAAAACACCGTGGAAAACACATACTTTAACATTTTAATTTGTAAAAAATAGGAAAAGAAATTTAAAAAAAAACAGAAAAACGCCATTTGAGAAGACTTCATGGTAAAGAGATTTCACCAAAAAAATGATCCTAAAACCATCTTCAATGTTTAGAATTGCATGTACAAGGGAGCCCTCTTTGCATGGACATAGAGGATATAAATAAATATTTTTTAATGCCCCTTAATAGAAATATGAGTTTCTTCTATAGAAATTTCATCTCCAAATTTCATCAAGTTTTTAACCTACTAACCCCCATAGTCCCAAGGCCCTTCTTTCTTTCAAAAAAAATTCAAAACTGCCGTTTTTATTGCAAAGAGCAAAAAACTTTACAATTTTTTTTCATAATATGTGATATTGCACTAGACTAATATAAGAATGTGGGAAAAAAAAGCTTTAGAAAATTTCACCACATTGATTGCAAGATATTTGCTTTTAAGGTGAATAAATTGGATTTTTCAGCATGTTTCTTCACTAGATTATGTGACTTTGAATCTTCTTAACTTAAATTTTTGCACAAAAAAATTTGATTATAAAATTTTGTGTTGAAGACTTTAGTTAAAATTCTGAAGAAAATTAGCCAAATTAAAAAAAACTTGATACATTCTTTACAAAATTGTAAAGAAGTTGGTACAAAATAAAATAAAAAATCTAAGTTGTTAATAGTTCTAAGATATAATTGAAACACACTAATCCCAATAGTGAGATTGTTCTAGCTAACATACTTAACCTTGTGGAACTTCTTCTTTGAAAATTGTGAAATTTGATTTTAAAAAAACAAATCCTATACATTATTTTCTCAACAAGTTTCTATGATTGCCCACAAAACAAGAAGCTTTATAACCTTCACTTCACTAAATAAATCCAAAGGGAATAAATCAAAGCTTTTTATGTATACAAAAAATAATCTATGATGAAAAAAATTTAATTTATTTCAAAGTTTTGTGGATTTTGTTGTTGCCAATCTTCCCCATTTGGAGCTCATTTTGGCATAACTTTTGTGACCAAGCACTGCAAACAATGCTAATGTGAGAGCATAAAAATGTGAGCATACGAGCCTTGAGCATGGCCTTGAGCGCATGTATAAGTAGTGTATTCTACAACCATTGAAGGTTCTTATAATATAAACACTTATACATAATAGGTATCATAATATAGTTATACTATAATTTCGAAAGGTTGCTATAATATAGACACCTATAACATAGATGTACAGTCTTTTAGGCTCATGGATTCATGCTTTTAAGCTCACATAATTGTAGCCTTCTTAGGCACAAATTGGAATAAATAATATATTCATGTAAAGCTAATGTGGTTTTCTATTCAAAGGGAAAGTTTCAAAAAATCAAGTGAAAATTTGAATTATATGAGCCTATCCAAATTCAGTTTGTCCTCCACAGTGACAATTGGACTTTAGGAGTTAACAAAATAATATATATACCTAACTTATCAACATTTGGATTATTTTAACATGCAAGTTACTTCACAATTAATTGATGTTCTAAAGAATTAGTAACATTTAATATGTAACATTTTTTGTTGAGGATCTAGAAGGGGGGTGAAATTCTACAACATATATAAGACTTTTAGAAGCTTGTCAAGGTAATAAATATAGAGAATCATCTCTAGGGTCAATCCCAATGCTTAAATCTCTAAAAGATCACGAGTTCAAATTTTGAACAATGAATGAACGGAAATACATTCCAAGCACACAAAATGCATAATTTTTCATCCATCGTTTTTTTTTGGAAGAACCGGGTGTTAGTTCTTTATTATTTGTATGGTATAGATTTTACAGACTTTGCTTTTGCAAATGATCTATTATTAAATAAATATTGATAGGTTTGGCTTCAAAAAATAACCTTTTTAGTTCAAAAAAAGACCCTTCAAAAACAAATTGAATAAAAAAGTGAAATAAAAATCTTTACAAACCTCTATGATTTGAAATTATAGAAAAAAAATTCTTATAAAAAAAAAATGTTAAATCTATAGTTATTTTAGAAGGACTTTTCAATTTTTGGCTCCAAATTTTATTGAAAAATATTGGTTTGTACATTTGTTGATCTAATGGTGTGGGTGTGGTTTATAAATCATATTTTACAATTATTATTTGAGAGTCATCATTAAAATATTGTTCTAAGTTGCATTTTATAATAGATATTCACAATTTTGGAAATTTGGACAACCCTTGTTCTTTTACGGTTAAGAGGAGGCGACTCATTAGAGAAAAAATCAGCCTTTGGGAGGGCCGTTCCAAATTGATATGCCACGCTATTTCAAAACATGGCTTGTCAACTTGGAAAAGTGCCCTTGGTGAGCAATCAAAGTGTATGAACTGCTTGCCGGAGCAATCAAATGTTGCATTTTTTTTTTTGAATAACTTTTTATTCAAAAATCTGGGTTCTTGCGTCGTTGTCACAACAATTTCAGCTGCGCAAAAATAGGGGAAAAAATATTTTTTCAGCCCTTCAAAACTAAATTTTAGGGTACTAAAGGGGTCCGTGGAGCAACCTGCAGAGGGCTGATTTTTTTTCTAGTGACACTTTGGTCACGTCCATCTTCGTCCTCATCCTCCTCCAACAAAGAAATACTACCTTTGATTCAAAAAAAGACCCATGTTTCCTTTGTAAAACATAAAGGAAATACAGATCTTTTTCAGAAACAGAGGAATATCATATATGTTCCACGGATGAAGTTTCTTTGTCTTTGAACGTTGAACAGATGAATGTTGCGATGAACGTTGCGGATGAAATTCCAAGGATGTCTTCAGTTATTCATCTCCTGAACAGTAGTCAACAGTAGTCGTCACCCTGACGAAGCAAGAAGGTGACCAACCATAATCCCGTAATCCCAGTTCCCATGACCGTCCAACGGTTACCTCGTGATTCATTCGTGTACCCTGCTACGTACGGTTACAGTAACTGACGGTCAGGTTATACTGGCGGAGGTATAGTAACTGACTAATTGAATAGTACTATACGATTTGGTCTGTACGTATTGAGATGGGGGGCGTATGGAGGCATATACCGCCGACCAGTGTACGATCTACATATAATATGTACGTATTTTGGATCTGTCGATATTACATTTGGATGCAATTGTATCAAGCAAGAAATTGTTCCGAGGATGTCCACTTGTTTTCTTCTCTTCATGGAATGTAAGGTTGGGACACCCCAAACCACCAATTACACTGGGAAAAACACTAGGTGCTCGATTTACCCAAATGAAAGCAGGCTGCAACACACCAAGAAACGCAGTAGCTTACTTGGATACCATGGTCAAAAGTTATGAAAGTTCAAAGTTCATATCCTTGGTATCAACATATAACCATTTTTGAAGATTGTGAGGTGACAATTCTGGGCCAACGATGATTTGTACAGTAGTAGTGGCAGTTTTGGATATGCCTACAGGTACTCCATTTCTAAATAGCAATAAATTGGCGACTGATGTCAACAATTCAGATATCAAGTGAGTCACTTCACTAACTTGAAAATTCTGATATAGACTAGTCTATCTCAGTGCACATTCACAGTGTACTCAAATATCCGTATCATCACACTCCGTAATGTTCTCGTGTCATCGTGATTCACCTAGTAAGCTTAAAGCCCATTCAGCCCTCGCTTCATCCCACCCACAGGCCACCATCGATATAATTAAGACTCACGAAAGGAGCGACTTCGGCGTCGGTGAGTTCGTGAGACCAGGTTGCTCGGCCTGATTCGTTTGCACCGGGGCCGAAGCACCGATGTTGCCCGTAAAACACAGTCCTAAGTATACAGAAATAGAGCAAAAAAAACCAAGAGTCATGAGAGAATCATCTAGAAAGAAAGAAACTGCAGACAACAGGAAGAGAGCAATGCAACAATAATGCCGGCAGGGAGAGCGATACCGGGGGGTCTTATATTCAGCATGTAACTCCCCCCCCTCAAATCTTACTTAAAACAGAAATTCCAGGGGGGGTGAAGTTACATGTTGAAAATTATACCCCCCGGTATCGCCCTCCCGTTCTTCCTGTGCGCGCGCCACAATATATGAATGCAACCATAATGGATGCAATCACAAATGCCACCACAAATGCAAACCACAAACGCAGCCACAACTGTCACCACAAGGCTACCACAAATGCTACCACAAATGCCACCACAAGGCACTCATGAGCTCAAAATGAGGGTTTCGGTGCAAAGTTGCGTACCCTTCCACGGCAGTATCCCCCCAGCTGTACCACCCCACAGGATTGATGATTCCGGCGATCTCCGTGAATGCAAACACTACCCGGGAGTACGCACCCCAAGCCCTCCCCAAGTACACCGTCGCAGCTCCCTTCCCCGTGACTTTGCAGTTCATGAACGAGAATCCCGTGTCCTCATTGGGATCCGACCTCTTCTGCGCTGTCAGGGAGCCTCCAGACGTCGACAAGACTCTCAGCTCACAATTCTGCACCACATCGCAAACACAAAACGGAAAACACTTCTATTTCCGATCTAATCGCAAAATGTTTGGCTACGACAGAATTTGTAACAAAGAGAGCAATTAATTCAAAGCTCGGTACCCAATCACAGGGAAAATGATTACCTCGTACAACGATTTTCCGTTGCCGAAGATGAAATCGACTGAACCTGCGATGAGGCAATCTTTGAAGTAATGTCGACCTCTGTCGTCGTAGAGCGTGTCTTGCTGCCCATAGAATGCGCACCCGTAAAACGCATTGAAGTCGCCCGTGGTTCGCAACGCCACTGCTTGCTGCTGCGGTATGCCCCCAGGTCGCGGCGAGGAGTTCTGCAACAATCCCGAATGGGGAGAGGAACTATGAATTGAAGATGATCTCGAACATGAGAAATCTAGCTACGTACTTACACAGAATTAAAGGTCTATAGACAGTTGACAGACCCCATTGTGCTGGCCACTACAATAGGCAGTAGCAGTTCCACCACATCAACAATTAGTTTGCAGTGGTTTTGTAGTGGCTCCTTACTTTGCTGAAAAACTTATGGTCTATTGCGAACTTGATGCAAAAGTCTTGGACACTATCTTGCAAACTTGCTGCAAAAATCTTCGATACTGAACCAATGCATGTCTATGCCTATACAGTTCAAAAAAAATTTGCAATCTCAAAGTAGTTGCAAATTCATTGCACAGTGTGGTACTAAACCATTGCAAAAATTGTAATTTGTCATTGCAAAACAGTTGCAAAGACTACTGCAATGTCATGGTAGTGTACCTCAAAGGAGATGTTTCTGGCTGTGAAGGCAGACGCGCTGACGCCGAACGTGGAGGTCGTGTACGTGGTACCCGTCTTGACCGCGGCGATGCCGGAAGTGATTTTCGTCACATCTCGACCAGCTCCTTGCAAGGTGATCTGGCTCTTGCTCTTCGGCACCACCACCCTTTCACTGCAACATCGCCATGAATTCAAGGAATCAATTAGCACATTTCCAATTGAGGTCGAAATTCTTTTCTTGATGCTGCACCATTCATTCTCCTCACTGTCTTCCACGATTTAAAAAAGGAGCCACCAAATCAGTGTGCCATAGAGTGTAGTAGTTGAACAATTGCCAACTTCTCGATGGTGGTCCCAAGATACGCTATTAATTTAACACAGATTATTGTTCAATTACTGTACTCTATGGCACATTGATTTGGGGACCACTATCGAGAAGTTTTTCACGTGAGGAGGGAACTCTTGAATCAACACGTGGCCTCGGTCAATTACTAGCCAGCACAAGGTCAGAAGCTCACTACAATTATGTTCCAATCTCCATGAATAGGAAAACAAATTTATGATGTTTGAATTCGTATCAAACTTAAGGAATAATCAGTGCTGCTAATGCATTGACAGCCTATGTTTCAACAGAATGGTCGAAATTATGCAGGAATTGGGTTGATCAGATCGAGCTGAGCTTGCATACTCGTAGATTCCGGGGTTCACTTTGATTGTGATGGGGTCTTTGTTATGAAGAGGGACCGCATCCAACGCTTCGTTAATAGTCTTAAAATCTCCAGCTCCACTCTGATCCACCACTATCACCCGTTTTCCCGAAGCTGCATCCTTCGCAACCCACGCTTGAAAGTTGACTTCCACTGTTGTGGAATGAACCGGCCGTATGCTGGGAACACTACTCAAAGTGAAACATACCAATATGAGCATTGAGCTCCACATTCCTGTCATTGCAAGACAAGCTGCGTTATTCAATCTCATCAACAACAAAGGCCCTGCAGTTCAATTTTCATGGCTGGGAGGCCGAGTTTGCGAGTTTCCGCTTCATCATTTTCATTCCGGGATTAGATCGAGGATTATATTGGTACCGACATCTTGTGCAGAAATATTGTTAGGCTTGCTGTGTTTCCAAAACAATTTCATGTTTTCGTGATTCAATCCGGTGCCATGGAAAGGAGAGATTGCGCCAGCAACCGAATATACACGAGGCGGAATCGCATGGTTCACCAAAACTGTGTGGAATCCAAAGCCCAACACATGAACGTGGTGTGTATGTGATCATATCAATGTCATGAGGTGAAACTCAGTTTGAGAAGGCTTCGTTGATCCGGAAGCCATAAAGGTTTAAGGACACAATACCTAGGTGGAAATTGGATGTTTTCGTGACTTTGATTGTGAGAGGGACTTCATCAAGATGAGCAATGGTTTCACAGGGAGATTATCCTTGTTTCCCTTGCGGGGAATATCATAAGTTTCCCAGATGACGGAGCGTTCCATCAGGGAAAAAACAGTGGCACAAATTTCCCTGATGGAAACCAGGAATGGCAATCTGGGGACTAGAAATAATCTCGTTGCATTTATAACACATACCGTGAGAGTAGATATCCAGTAGAATGCGAATACCTCAATGGGATGCTTGTTGATGCATACGGTAGTGAATCTCATACGATTGTGAAGAGGATACATTGGTTACGGTAGTTGAACATTTTGGGTGAAATTACTACGCTAGGAAACAAGAACATAATGAATGCATACCAGAAGACTTCCGTGACAGAGAGCACTGACTCTAACCTCTCTGTGAGATTTGCATGAATTGAGAGTTTGTTAATTTCATCCCAGGTCTCACATCAAAGCCCCAAAGTACAGTTTAGGGACACAAAAACCAAGTATTAATGGTAGTTCCTTTGAGAAGTTCAGCACACAGGATCAGTCACCAAACAATCTATTGGCCTAAAGGATGGATTTTGCAACCGAGTTTGACATGAGTTGCTAAACTTGTTGCTAAATCAGCTAACCAAGCAAATGGGAGTTTCTTTATATGTCATTGAGAAAATGTGAGCAGGACTGATATCAAGTTCTCTACTGATCTTAGTTCCAGCACTTGTGCAACAGTGGGATTTATAAGATTGTGCCAGATTGAGTTCATCAGAATATATCAGCTTAACGTGAAAACACAGAAAACTGTAAAAAAAAAGGAACTCAGCATAGTTGAACTTACCTGTCTTCAGTGGGGAGAATATTTTTCTCCTGTTAGCAAATGGAAACTGTGAATTTACAAAAGAAAAGTATATTTTTTGGACCACCTAATTATGTGAGTTTAGTTTCTAAAAGTGGAAAATGTGTAGTATCCTGAAAACCACCTTGGACTTGCCTATTGTTGACCTCGTTCAAAGTCACTCATTACTTAAAAGTAAAAAGCCAAAAAGAGGCATGTTGAAGTCCTCAAATTGTGCCAAACTTGATTAATATGATCTCTCCCTACGTAACTAAAGGCAATCTGCATTGGCAATCTGTTTTAGCTTAGTTACCTCTATGATATGGTGGCAACTGCTTAGTTGTCCCTAGTATTCTCTAAATTATTAACAAATCTACTCAATAATCACTCACATGTTCCTACTATGCCCCATGCATGCTTCAAATATCCCTTCAAACAATGGTTTCAATGATAATCTATTTTAAAATTAGAGTGCTTTTAATAGGTATAGGAACAATTTTGGATGTTTTTAAGTTATAGCTTGAGGGATCCAAGAATCATTATTATTGATAGTCTAAGTGAGTAAGTCACAAATTTTTATTGATTGCACCAAAGGTAGGTAATCCCATTATGAAATTTGTTCCAATTGTGTCCCTATCTATAGTAACCTAACTTTAAATAGGTCATCACTAGACGTGTAGAGAAAAGCAGAATCCTAGTTACAGTTGGTGTCCTTTTCTTTCACAATCATTCATGTCTAAAAAAAATAACCAAATTTTTTCCACCATTTCAAAGGGTCAAATCACAAATTGTGGCAAGCATAGGGACCAAAAAGAGCTCCTCCCCTAATGGCCCCCCTTGTTTACTCTTTGTTCAAAACACATGCACTTATTATTTACCACAGATGATCAAATTTGAAAATTTGAAAATCTAAAATTAAAACCCCTAAATAGTTAGAATAGTCTAGATGTATGTAATCAAGCATTTGCAAAATAAAAGTAAATTATTACATTTTTACTTGGCTAGAGCAATGGATGGGTTTGTTTGTCCCCTCGGACAGAATACTATAGTATAGTATAGTGTATGTGAAAGCCAATTTTGGACAAGAAATACCAAAATTGAGTTTAGACCTAGTTTTTAGAGGCCACTGTTATCATATACAAATTATAAGATGACATATGACATTTTTAATAAAATTACTTAATTTATGCCAAATTTGACCTTCTTCTAAGATAAAGTAGATGCTCCATTTTACATATAGTACATCAGAGCTAGGCTCCATTAACCATGCATACTATACATTAGAGGGTTCATTTAGCATACAAGTATGAAAAGATTTAATTTTTTGACATTTTGTTTCTTGCATAACTTGAATTTTTGCTTAACACAAAATAAATGTGCAAAATTTAAAATGGTATAAGAGTCAATAAGATGGTTCAAAGTTCACTTGTATGGTGAATGGAACCTATTCCTTAGGATGAACTTCTATATGTCTAATTATAAATACATTATTGAGTTTTTTAGAGTCAAAATTGCCTTCTCCAAGTTTGATAATGCTTCATTTTCATATGAGTAGGAAAAAATATATTCTAGGAGTAGCTTTAAAAATAGTTTTCTGAAAATTGAAAACTTGGACCTCCCATTTTTCATGAGCCTCTCTCAAAAAATTTACCAACCGGCAATTCTATTCCTTTTGCAACTACTACATACATCCATATCCAATTTCTGAATTTCTTTTTGTTTTTTCTGCACAGTTTGGCTGATCTTGTATGCATGGAAGTTTGCCCTTTAAGATAATGCATAGCCCTTTTTATGAAGATATGTGTCACTCAAACTAGATTTGTAGAGTCCGGTGTTGAATCCTAAATGAAGACTGGACTCTCCAAATACACCAACTAATTATTGATATATTAGTTGGAATTATTTCTTTTTTATTGCACATATAGAAAATGGAGACTTTATTTGAGATTTGGTATAAATTAACCCGTAAGGTCTAGCATATTTTACTCTTAGAATATGAAATATATAACTAAAATATGATAAGATATACACCATTGGATTGAAAATTTTGCAACTAACATCATTCATTTGGAGGTCATTTTTAATTTATAAACCTTATTGTGTCTAAATACAATGCTGTACATGTAGAATATGAGTGACCATTTTGTAACTCTTTTCAGACATGTCGGCAGTGCAATAATATTAATGATGTATATTAAAAGTGCTATGTGTCATTAAATTTGTCTTGTAATGAATACAAACTTTTGTAACTATTATATACGCCAGTTCATGCACCTTGTATGTCAAATACACAAAAATACCACGTTGCATCTCAAATCGAGCTTCCTGAATCTTTCAAATTTATCATAAATTCTATCTTAAGGTTAAGGTAACCATAGTTGATCACTTAACTCCTAAAGGACCAACATGCGCTTTTTGGCAACATAGAAATTTTGGGCAAGTACGTGCGACTAGAGATTTGCATATTTTGGATTGAAATTTTTATTGAAGGTGGAGACAAGGAATATCTTTCATATGCACCAAATTTCATGACATTTGGAAATACGAGTCAAAAGTTATGGCCTAATATGTTACTTTTTTTTGTAACCGAGCAATCCGGGCAAATTAGAAAAAATCACTTTTTTCAAAAATAAAAATTTGAAACTGGTTTATTAGATTTATATAAACGTGGAAAGCTTTGAATCATTCCATTTTGATCAATGAGTCAAACGTTACAAGGGTTTTTAGTTTACAGGCAGTTATGGATTGTCTACTCTAAAATAAACTTTGAAGTTGTTTATTTCACTCAATTTTTAATGTTTTTCAAAAAAATAAAACTGCAAGATGTAGATTGTTTATGAAAACATTGCAACCATTGGGATTGGCATTTTTCAATTCCATAATTAACTTCTTAACAATTTAGTGTTTTGAACCATTCTCTACTTCTTTCTACTTACTGTTTTTTTCCTATATGTTGTACAATTTCAAATAATCTGAAAATTTTCAAGCATGTAGCGAACTTGCTTTGAAGAATGAATCCAAAGAAGCACAACCATTTTAGAGTTTTTTTCATAATAATCTGACCTTGCGAAGTGCAGCTGCCTGGTTTTTTGCAAGGCCAAAAAAAGGACTTTTGTCACTTCAAACGCTAATATCTTCTAATCTACACAATGGAAATTTTTGAAATTTTTTCCACACATTCTCAAACCAGAGTACTACAAGATCCTAAGGTTAGATGTGCCCAAAAATGATATTTTTCAAAAACTTTGTACTTGTGCTAGAAATGGTAGTTTTGGAGCATTTTTGGTGAGAACATAGTCAAGGAACTTTAGGGGTTAAAAGGATTTTTTTAAAATGTCATCAGCAATTTAAGGGGCACAAAATTTATTCAATGTCAAAAATAGGCAAGAAGATAGGAAATATAGGGATTGAAAATTTTTAGTAATTTTCCTGCCGAAATTGAAAATACTATGAATTTTGGGAGCCAAAGAGTGCTTGGAGCTCGTAGCCCAATGTCTAGATTCTTCCAATTCCAATCATTCAAGAACTACACAAAGTGATAAAATGGAGTTGCTTTAATCCCTAAAGACCTAAAACACAGAATTCATCATTTTTGCACTTGGCCTTATAAAATTGCACTTACAAACCATACAAGCAAAAATGAGCTCTTCACCAAAAGGGGGGGGGGAGGTGCCCATTTTTGTTTTCTTAGAATTGTAGAGAATTGTAGAATCAAACATTCATTCTTCTTTGTGCAATGATTGTATTTGAGCCATCTTTTTTCTATTCATGGAATACTACACATGATTTTTCTTCTCAATTCACAAGTTCACGACTGCAATGATGCTTTTTGATATATATACAAAATATTGTATATCATTATTACAAATGATTTTTGTAAGTGCAAATAGCTTCAACATTTGCATATATTCAACTAGATAAGCTCAAGTCCACTACTATTGACAATACAAATATACTACATTCACAACTCCTATAAGTTCCCCTAAACGTAATACTTCACTTCAATATGCATGTACGTCATTCCACAAACATTCATTGTCCAATTCCTCCATCTGCATTGCAATGTGTTCCAGCAAATGAGGTTTTGCTAGTATTGGAATACTGACATCTTTTTCCGTTACCTCTTCATGAACTCGTGCACTATCATATTGCACAATCTTGCTTCTTGATTTCATAGGTATGTTCATCCATGAGAAAATAGCAGCTTCTTTCTCTACCCATCCATGTTTTTCACAAGAAGGCTCCCACGACGCTTCCATGCAATTTGCATAACGCTCTCTGCTTGAGCTTCCCACCTATGCCATTTTCTGCCCTCTGGATTGGCCAATACCATATCACTTTCATCTCTGCTGCTCGTTTGCGTTGACCAAATTCCAACACCTTCCCAAGAAAAAACAGCACGCCTTCTTGTACTTCAGTTGCCTCCACATTGAGGGCCACAAATTGTCCAACTCATAGGTCTTTCTCTGGTTCGAATACTAGAAATGGATCCTGCCCTTCCTCTGCGCTTGTTGTTGCAGCTGCATCTGTGCCTTCCTTCACCCTCCTTCTTCTCGAGGCCCTATTCCCCACAAATTGTATTGGTTTGTTCCTTCGGGGACCGAAGTAGCCTCGTGCTTCTGGATTTGGCATTGTTGCCATGATTGAATCTATTCCAGCCAACATCAAGTTCGATTCTTTTCCTCCAACAGAAACTCTGTTCAACTCCGTGTGCTCTCTTTCATTCCCTTCAACTCTTGATGGCCAAAATGGTAGGTCTCGCTCCACTGTTCTATCTATATTGGGAAACTCTCTCAAATACTTCTTGAACTCTTCTGTTTTCTTTTTTGCTTCAAAGTTCCTCTCCATGTGCATTCCTCTCTCCACACATTTGTCCTTATATACAATGAAATCTTCAAGCGCCCTCAGCTCTCTCTGATCTGCCGCAAACACCTCTGCTAGATCGAGCTTCTCTGTTGGGCTCGGTACGGATTGTAAGCACATGTGCCCTTCTGCCGGTCCCCACGCGTCTTTGCTGAAGTGCTTGTGCTGAACTCTAGGCACTCCATTCTCCGTGTAGAACCTCATGTGATGTGGAAACGTTATCCCTGTCAATTGATCTCCCCCCTTCAAAAGGTGTCGTGTGATGAATGATTTCTAATCACGAACATTCTCAAGTTTTCGTGCACTGACGGAAGACTCTGTGTATGATGTCCCTTTCTCAACCAAAAACAACAACTCATCCAGAGAATCAATATTGGTCCTCTTCAGCGTATTTGAAATTATACTAAACCGTTGGTCTTCGTGTGTGTGCCCTACAATTAAAAAACATAATTGCACCTCTTGGAAGTAACCCATGCCCACTAATGCTGCACACAAGGCAAACATGTATATGTTCTTGTTTTTGCGAGTTGTATTGTCCGCTTGAATTCGCAAAGTCGGCAATAGCTTCCCCTTTCGTCTCCGTACATCAGATATCACGTGCATTATTGTAGTTATCACCTGATTGATGTCATGCTTGTAATGTGCGTCAATCCACACATCTGCATATAATCCAATACCATGCACCAGTACTCCACAAAGATGAGTTTTCACGAATCGAGATTCAATGTTCTTCACGGTTTGCCTCATCTTTGGAACCATGGTCGTGTTTTGGTCCATGCCGTCCAGTATCACTATAAGAAAAGCCTGTTTTTGGCGGCGTTTAGGCAAAAATGCATCATGTTTTTTCAAACATCAGATGTTCTAAAAAACATATACATGTTTTGCAGAAACATGTACGTGTTTTGCAGAAACGTGTAAGTGTTTTGCAGAAACGTGTAAGTGTTTTGCAAAAAACGCGACTATGTCATTGTAGACGGCTACGTTTGTGATGATGTCGACTGCAACATGGCCATGATTTTATATAACGTCGCATACAACAGAAGCTGCCACGTCAGCAAGTAGACTTGGAAAAGGGCAGCTACGTGGCATATTTTGGAAAAAAAATTAAAAATGGATGGATGAACCTCGGGCCAAATGTTTGGAACAACGGGTTGGATGTCAAACTGGACATCTGAGACAACGTAGGCTAATTATCCCATATTGTTTGTCTCACCATGGACAAAGAATGGGTACAAATATGACCCTGAAAATCTTCATTTTCACGTAATTATGTCATCAAGATAAATTTGATGATAAATGGTAAGTTTTTTTTAAATTCTTGGTGGATTCTACTTTTTTTTTTATTGCATAATTTTATTGATTAATTTCTATTGACTAATTAGTTTTTGAAAAATGGATTGGATGAAAAAAAACGGATTGGATGAAAAAAACGGATTGGATGAAAAATGGGTTGGATGAAAAATAGATTGGATGAAAAATGGGTTGGATGAAGAAAACAGATAGATGAAAAAAATGGGCTGGAGGAAAAAGTTGCCTACGTGGCCCTCTGTGGATGAAAAAATTGCCTACGTGGCCCTGCGTGGATGAGAATTTTGTGTATGTGGCCTCCATGTGCTTTCATTTTGTAAGCTTGGAAGACCCTGTTTTGTAGGGCGTTAGAAAAAAACAAGCCAGAAATTGGCACGTTTTTTGAAAACACCAGACGTTTTTTGCTTGTTTTCTATGATGCGATTTTAGGTGACATCTACGTTGACTCTCAGACATATCAAACTGGACATCATACGACGTTTTTTCAAACATCACAAAAATGGCCAGTTTCTTATAGTGTATTAAGCACATGTACAAGTCCGGTGTTATCATTGCTGACCTCTTAAACAGCTAATAATTGCGCCTCTCTTCCATTTGATGTTGGATGTGTATAATGTACCACTTCTTTATCTCCGCACGCACTGCTACATTAGTTGTACCTTCTATTCCACATTTATATTCCCAACAATGGTAACATTTTGAAAATTGAGAATACGGGGGAATTTGTACGTGTGGAAATTCCTTGGGCCACAACCGATGGAAAGAATCGAGGGAAAGTGGCTCTCCATCTACCATCTTCTTCACTTCTTCGTTGATGTAGTTGAATATATCCACTTTCGTTGTGTTCATGGGTAATAATATCAATGGTACTATGCTGTTGTCTGCCTTCTTTCGTACTTGTCTGTGGGGTTGAGTGCATCTAACTTCCTTCACAAACTCTTCAAAACTCTCACGTGCTGCAGACAATTTTGCTCCTTCTCTCATGTGACATGTGTTTCCATGTATTGTAGCCACTCTTCCATATACCTGTTGAGATTGCTTCAATTGCTTGAACCGCCGTTGCGAGTAACCAAGTGCTGTAGCGTAGCAAGCATTGCAAACATGAAAGCCATCCAATTTAGTCTCATACTTGTCCCTCTTCTCCCTTTCCGTTCTTTTATAGAAAGCGCTCAACATTTGTAGCATCCACGTTGATCGGAGCTCATACTTCTGTCCCCATGCCATGTACCTCTGGTTCAATATGTACTTCTCGTCTATTTTTGTCAAACAATTTTGTTTGCATCCACCTTTATTTTTGGCTGCCAATACACTTTGCAAGGTCACTTTCTGACTCAATGCTTCTCCTCTTACACGTGGTCCTCATTCTCGTCTCCTTCGGATCGCCATAGAATAACTTCGGGTACTACTACAATCCGGTAACCCATCCCTCACCTCTACATTGTTTCCAAAACTATTCAACTGTTCGATTCTTGAAGAGCTTTGATGAGGGGTGCTACTAGTACCAGGGGTGCTCTGAGATATTTCCGATGGAACAGGACTACTGTTGCTCTCGTGGAACTCAAATTTAGATGTCGCTACAGGAGAGAAGGTAAAATTTTGTCCTCTATCAGATTCTGCAATGCTTGCCCTTGCTTGTCCTGTAGTACGGACCCTTGATTTCTTCCACCGAATCACCAACCCCACACATTGACCAAGCCGCTCCCCTACTAGTTCTCCCGTCCAAACTATTGTATCTACAACATGCAACACCTTCACAGCAACCTCATGAGGGCATAGCTTAACATGGTGCAGCTCCATTCCACATAGAATACTTTCATCAATGGCTCCAGTTCCAACCACTCCTCCACCTTCTGAGAGCAGTTCCACGGTGTCTACCCTCCTCTCTGTCCTAAAGTCATGCCTTTCAATACTTCTGCTTTCAAATAAAAGTGTACAACGGGCTCGGACTATCCTTTGTCCAACGCTTCTTCCAGTGGGCCTTCCCGTTGTTGCTATTGCCGGAAGTGCCACAGGACTCCCGAAACCTCTGACATCCATAGTTGTTGTTTACTTCTGTTGTTATACCATTCACATGTGCATGGCACTGTTAGGCCAATAAATGAAGACATAAGTTCTGTTGCTATAAAAAAAAAGAACTCAAACCATCAATTCCCTTCAATTTATACTAATTTTTTGTTCATGTCGACCTAATATTCTTTTTTTGAGAAAAAAAAAGGTAGAATGCATTAACCAATTCAAATAAATCTTCCGCAAAAGTGCAATCAATTTTGCTATTATTTCTAACTTGTTTTACAACTTACTTCATGTAATTAAAGCAATTGAAATGGACATTGCTAATTCTTGCTAAGTTCTCAAACACAACATATTGTTTTTATAGTCTAGTTCTATTGAGTTTTCCTTTCATTGTTATAATATGGGTTAGACCTTCATATCTTTTCATTAACATCATGAATTCATTTCAAATTTGAATTATATGTACATGTATTTCAAAAATATTTTAAGTCCAATTCAAAAATTAGTACTCATACTTCAGATACTGCAAATACAAGGTCATATATCAAATTCTAAATACCATATCTTCAGAACCTCAGTTCTTTCATATACTATACTTTGTTCACTCCTCAATATCGGCGTGCATGATGAATTGCAGAACTCCGAAATTACTTAAAGAGGTTTCTTTTGATTTGCAATCTTACATTTTTTAAAATGGAACATTTGCCAGGATAATTGTCGTGCACCTTCCAACCTTATAGGAATTCATAACCACATTTACAACTCTCCATAGCTATTCCTCAATAATCACATATTGTGAAATATGAATTAATTATAAAATTGTACATTCACAAGAATATGGTCGTATGATTTCATTACAATCACTATGAACTATATCTAATAATATATGGCAGCACGTTGAACGTCAAGTTCGGCATTGGAATCATAGGGCCATTTACATTTCTATCACTCACAAGATATGGGGTAAAAAAAACACCCATTACATCATAAACAAATTGTAACAATGTTGTATACCAGAATGCACAAATCATATCTACATTCTACCATTTGATGCTACATTAAATAATAATATCGAGTACATTTTGAATGCAACATTTAGACTTCTTTTAGAACTTTTTTGAATTGTGCTTAATAACTCCAACTTCTACAAAAATAATAACTCCTTCTGTTTCAAACTATTTTGTTTGAAATGTTTGATTTCTACAAACGTTGTCTTGACTACCTCTTGTATTGCTGTTTCTCAAGTTTGACTTTTATTTTACAAATATTAAATCAACGGAGCCTAAATTTCTAAAAACAAAGTTTATAATCTTCATTTAACACATATAAGAAGAGTAACAACATCTAGACTATAGTAATTGTGAATGATGTGCATGACAAAGCACGCACTTCTTATTGTTTGCAAATGTCTCTTTGATCTTATATATCAACATTTCAACATTTTTTTGGCAAGACATCCATACTATTGCAACACTTGCATTGGCATATTTGACACGTGCATCTTACTATTCCAAATTCTTAATAATCTAATCATCTATAACCACTCTCTATTGTTCCAATTCTACATCCACATTGTTCCATTCCATAGATTTTTCAACTATTATTATTTAAATTTGGAATGCACTACATTCACTTTTAAAAGCACTACCTTCAGTGCCGTGGAAAAAAGCAAGTGAAATTGCACAACATTGTTTTACTACCATTATAAATTCTAAATTATGAAGCAAGAAATAATTAATGTTTTTTTCTTGTGTTTTTAAGCCCTCAATTACTTCAATCAAACAAAACCAAATTAAGGGAATAATATTGAATTACATTTCATAGAAAACAATCCAAATCCAACATTCTTCAATTTCTTTTATTGAATACATCCTTCATCAATATTGATGTGAAAATCATCACCTATCGCAAAGTCAATGTCCTAAACTTTCAAAAAATAGTTTATTCAGCCTTTACTAAAGTGCCGTATGAAGTTTTGAAATTTAGAATACCACTTTTTAAATTTTATAGGATAATGACCTTCTACTTTGTAATGTAATTGAGATATGACAAATTCAATTTTGATTGCATGGAACTATATTCCAAAGGAGTCTACTTTGTATGTTTCCTCTAGTACTTTCAAAAAATTCTATTCAAATTATGACTTCATATATTTGTACTACTAATATTGATTGCCCACAAATTAAAATCATTATATGTCATAATTCACTCCTTCCATTCTAAATTCACTTGTTCAATATTTTTTTGAACACACAAATCTCTAAAATATAATAAATCAAAGCAAATTTATCAAAAAATATTTTTTGATAGAACAATTTCACGTCAGATTACAACATGAAATTATCACTTTTGCTACATTTATGTGCATAAAGTGATAGAAAGTTTTATAATTACGCTACTCAAATTACTCACAAAAACTCCATCTTGTTTACGTTCTCTACAAGCAACGAGTGAATTCTTAAGAATATCACAGATTCAAATTTCTAATGGAGTTACATACACCATTATTCTTCTTGATACTATAAAGTGAAATAAATACATAATCATTGAATACTTCAATGATATTGTAAAATACAAATTGCAATACATTTGATACTACCAACAAAATTAATATGTTTAAATCAATTTTTAACACCGGAGGATGCACTCCGTTCTACTTCAACAAACCACGTGCAAACAAGTGGTTTCAAATAAACTATAATTTTGACCTAAAATTTTGAGCATTGTTTAATAATGATTATAGGTTTTCATTCCTGAAATTTCCAACTCAAAAAAAATGTGAAATGATTCCTAGAAGAGGTTGAAATTTAACTAAAATGACATGTTCTTCAACTCAAATGATTATAGAAAACACAATTACATGAACATTGCATTACTATTCAACTCAGAATGAGCTTTCAATAGTGAGTCATTTTTAGAAATTTTTGGTTCATTTTCTAGACAATTTTTTCTTATACAGGGGTGTGAAAGTTATTTTTCAGTTCCACAGTGTCTCTTTTTAATTCAAAATTTGTAACTAATTATCATGAACAAATAAAAATATCAATAATTCAAAACATACACTTTCAAAGTATGAAAAATTAACTCATATTTTTTTTTAATAATTTATTTAAAATTCAAGAAGTAAATAGGGGGCCCAAAGTTTAGATCGCACGTGGTTTTTTATGGACACTCTAAGTGAACCTCCCTAGATTTTTAATCAACTGTGCTCACATGTAATCTCACCTTCTTTCAATTTCTATCTAATATTAAAACTATTTTTTAGAATCCAACATTAAGCAGTAATATATATATGCTTGAATCATTGCTCCAAATAATGAACTCACAACAATTATGGAAGATGACTACTACCTCTTTCCAATTCTATGGCTTATAAGAAAGCACAACTTTTGTACATCAAGCTGAATACTAAGCCTTGATTGAAAATACAATTGTACATTACTTGCTTCTAGAATTTTATCACACTAAAACTCAATTATCTCGAATTATGGTGCAATGTAGATAAAAAAATTCCAGAACATAGTGGGCAGGACTATGATAAAGCCTTTTACCTATTAAGTACTTCACTATGTGTGCAAACATCATCAACTTCCCTTACATGCAATAACCACATTCTAACCACAGAATGACACATAAATTATGATATTCATTTAAGTACGTCTACAACTATTGTTTGTTACTTGAACATTTTAAGACCACAATATTAAATTATAATACTCTTGCAAGAAATATATTAATTCATAATGCACAACTTCTTCTTATGTTCAGATAATGTGTGTCAAAATGTATTTGAATCCTTTTTCCATTGCCAATATAACGTATTCACAAAATACTTGATAAGTATTGAAAATCTTCATCTCGTTCCCTACAAAATTGTCGACATAAAAATATACTTCATAAACATCACATCATCACATCTTCGCTACATTAAAGTGAAAAAAACCAGTTCTTTAAAACATTGCGGGACTAGATTTAAGGACTTTGAACATTTTAGATCTAAACTTTTTGCACTACTGATTTTTAAGCTTTAAATCTTTATAGTGGACAATTGAGTAGAGAATCTAGGAAAAAAATAAAAATAATCTTAATTTAAATTTTTTTTAAATTGTTAAGAAAAAGGAGGTATGAGATAGAAGGAGAATCTAAAATACTAATATCTTTTATATGGAATTAAAAAGCATTCATCCCAATGGTCATATAGTTCGAGAGAAAAAACTAAACCTTGTGTAATTGTTTTTTTGGTACCTGCTATTCCCCGTTTTGAATTCATTTGGGCATAATTTTTTTCATTGGAAAATGATTGAAAAAAAAATTGGTTTGCCACAAAGCTAGCAAAATCTCTATCTTCAAAAACAGTTTCAAAAAATCACAACAAAAAATCTACTTGTAGGTACCGGTCCAAAATCCAATTTGTCCCCAACAGGGACAATGGACTTGTGAAACTCATATAACTTTGTACACCTCTTCTTCATAATTTGGGGTCTCTAATTGCAAGTATGAATTAGAAATTCTCAAATTTTATTGTATGTGGAAAATTTCAAAATTTCAACTTCTTCCCAAGGGGACAAGCGAGTGGTCAATTCACCCCACCCTAGTTTATTGGGATAGTTTGTTATATTTTTTTATTACTAAAACCAAAAAGTGGAAGTAATACAAAAAAAAGTGGAACAACGCACTATGCATGACAATCCATATACTTCTCAAAACCATGTGGATGAAAAAAATTAGATGTACAAAAATGAAGGTAAGGTAGGACGCTCTAAAAGCGACCGGCTTCAATAAATCAATCCTACAAAATGGTATTGAAAAAATATGAGTTGGTCTTCAAATGGACCACTTCATTTATTGGTCCAAAAAATTATTCTTTATAGCAAGAGCTAGTCATTGTCCTTGATTTCCTCAAATCACTTTAGAAGTTGTAAGTGGATGCATTTTGGAAGACCTAGGGTCACAAATAGGTACCTAGAAGAGAAATCTTATAAAATTCATAACTAATCAGAAATGCTTCAAAAAATTTGAGACCAATTGTGTTACGTTCTTCATCCATTTTTCTTTCTCTGAAAATGATGTTTTGGGAGTTTGAGCCCAACTAAAGAAACAAAGGTGAGCTACTCTAGTTTCTACTCCAATTGGAATTTTGGAAAAATTAGCAAAATTGAATATTTTATAGGAGTTTGAAGTTTGCATGAATTTTTAATGTCTTTTATATTCTAATTATAGATGTATATGGTAAATAATTTTACACCATGATGTTTGTCCCTATAATCTGCACCCATGGTGAAATTCTTATATTTTTTGAACTAATTTTCTATTTGATATGAATTTTTCTTCACTTTTCATTCAAAAATTCTTATAAAAATCAATTTTTTTTTAGATTCTGAAAATTTTGTGAGGTGAAGAGGAAATGTACTCTCATCTGTGAAAAATAAACACAAAAAGCTTCAAGCATTTCTTGTTGGAAATCGGCAACAAGCTGATTGCTCAGTTGTGAGGCTTTGAGCCTGCGGTCATAGGCTCGTCGTTTCTGGGTTAAAGAACCAAAATACATCCGCCCAACCGAAAAATACTCCAAACCCCGCGTAGCTATGTGGGGTCGACAATGAGCTTGAGTCAGGTATTCAGCTTACCTCTCCGTCGTACTTTCTCCTTCCGCTCCTCTTCGCCACTCCTCGCCGCTCCTCTTCGCCACTCCTCGCCGCTCCTCGAAGTAGGACCTCGCTGTTCCTCCTTGTCAGCTCCTTGCCAGCAGCTCCTCTCCTTGCCGATGCTCTTCTCCTGTGATGCTACTTGTGCTCACAGAGAACAAGTGAGTGTCAGTTTGTCAGAGGTCTTCTTTAGTTTGGCTGGTGGCTTCAGCGAGTTAGGGTTTGCAATTTTTGTAGTTGAATTCCGGGAGACCCTACTTCTCAATCCCTGCTATGGACTGGTGGCTTCATCGCGTTTTCTCTCAGCGTGCCTTTTGCAGTTTTTTGTTGTTGGAGAGCTCGATCGTTTTAGACCTTTGTCGTTTGCGCTAGTAGCGGCTGCGAGCAAAGTTCCGCGTCGACTGCAGGTTAGCTTAGGTGTTAGGGTCCGTGGTTTTCAGGATGACAAGCTAGGGTTTGGGTCGTGGTTTAGGGTCTGAGATAAAGGAAAAGTGAAGCACCACAAATTTCAATTACGAAGGCAAGCAAGCAGGGATTGCACAAGCTGTGTTACGGAACTGCGAGTGTGAGAGGTTAACATCAACTGATTTGTACATTTTCATGTAACCCAGAACAATCAACCATTGCAATTATTAGAGTTGAATTTCTGGAGACCGTAGTTCTTAATCCCCGCTATGGACTGGTCACTTCTGCAGGTTTAGGGTTTGCAATTTTCATATAAATTTCGAGAGACCCTAGCGCGCTATGGACTGGTGGCTTCAGCGAGTTCAAGGTTTGCAAATTTAATGTACATTTTGGGAGACCCTACTTTTGAATCCCTGCTTATTGATGGCTATTGAATATATTCAATAGGACGGGTAGTATGTAGGACTCTTTTGCAGCTACGCACTTTGGATTTTGAGGAATTCGCCAATCAAAGATCTTCCAAATTCCAGAATCTTTAGGCAATTCAGAGAGCTCTATGTGCAAAAACTGGAGGTAGTACTGTGCCTTTGACGACATTGGCCTTTTTTTACTTGTTTACTGTCCCAATTTGGAGTCTGTCAAATTTGCATTTCCTGATCACTGATTGCTTATCACTGATTTTAGATTCAAATCCCGTCACTGGAACAGTTCACAAGTCGACAAACTTCCATGCCAATCTAAGTCTCACTGTTTAGGACGAATTCCTTATTTTCTTCTGACCTGGGGATTTCATCATCGACCTTTTGGGCTGTTGGTGCTCTATCTTGCTCTTGCGCACGTGAAACAGGCAGGTTCAACTTCACGAGATTTGGAATTCGTCTTGCTTGTCTGTAGCTTATCACGGATTTAGAAAATTTGCTAAATGTCAGCGAGATAGTAAGCTCAGGGGAACAGTCATTCGTGTCTCTGATGTGTTGATTTTGGTCTCTGCAAGATCAAGCTATGCATATCCGGCTTGCTCTTTTAAGAAAAATTCACCATTATCTGAAGGATCGGTCACTGAATCTACTATGCACTTTTGGCGTCACTTAGTTGAGATTTGTTCACATACTCCTTTATTTTTGTTAGAAGACACTGCCAGATTTCAGTGACGTTGATGAGTGCTGTGTGCAGAAAACCGCAGTAAATTACGCACCCCTGGCGTGCCCCCAGCGCTTTCCCTTTGCAAATTTTCTCGTAGACCCAAGTAGCCCCTGCTGCTTCCTTCACGCATTCTTTCCGTTTCAGGATTCCGAGCAAGCTTGCGTCGACTTCGGAATAAACGCGTCCCTCTTCTGTCTTGGTGCAAGTGGGGAGAACTGAAGCCGGGAGCAAGCTTCGGACTTTGTGTTGGATTCGAGGGGCGTGTGCTGCCTGCAAGCTTGGCGTGGACCGATCTCCTCTGGAGGGTTGCCTGTTTGGTAAAACGGATTCTTGATGGTGGACGTCTCTTTCTTTGAGGCGGTTGGAAAGCCTGGTGATTCGCTTGCTAGATTGAGCTTCATTTCGGAATATTGTGTATTGGCAGGTGGTGTTCGGTGAATCTGTGACAAAAAGTGGGAGCTTGGGAAGTCGTGAGTAGGAAGGGAGTTTTGGATTGTTCAGGTGTGTGTGTGTTGTGTGTGTTTTGGGGTGACATTAGAGGTGATAGATCACTGGTAAAATTTGTAGAAAGTATGGGTTGAACCATTTGCTTGAGTTTCCACTAACAACACAAGAATTGCTCAATTGACATTCAATTTTTGATTTTGGGTCAATTTTTCCAGGAGAAGATTCTGAAGAAGGATTTGGTATGTTTTTTCAAGAGATATGATAAACGTGCAAAATTTGTAAAGGTAAAGTTTCCTAGAAATTGGATTAGCCGCAGGTTGGACTGCGCAGTACTACGTTGTCAAGTAACTCTTTAGACTGGATATAATATACTCCCCAAAATAGTTAAGTTCCATTGTTAGAACTCTTGAATCGGTAGTCTGACCTTAGCTGTTCTTTAGTCACATGAATCACAACTTGCCACATTTGTGAAACTAATCTGCATTGAGATTATGGAAACCCAATGTGAAGTTGTGATTTTGAGGCATCTACGCTTAAGTTGCTCTAGGTGGACGTCTGAGATTCTACTGAAAACTTGGCAGTGTGTCTAATAATGCCTGAGCTCTGTCTGAGCTCTGCCGTGGAATCAGCTCTAAGCTCCACGAAGATTGTACAGACAGAAGAGTTGCTGACATTTGAGATTCTACAGACAGAAGAGTTGCTGACTTTCCATTTGAGATTACTAGCCTTGATTTATAGAATTAAAATCTGGTTTGAGAATTGCAGAACGCAAGACTTGCATTCTTAACACCACGAACTATAGATTTCATCAAACTCATCAAACTGAATTTCATCGTATTACCTTGCAACTCGTTCCTATTCTATTAACAAAAAAAATTACAGCATTTGAGCTATTGGTTACAGCTATTTGATTACAGCATTTGAGCTATTGGTTATTTGAAATAATGTGGTTTAAAGTGTACCTAAAGATGTTTTGGATGCCACCAGCGCAATTATCTTGGATCCAATCCATTTGCAGAATTTGACTCATAATTCTTCAATTGCTGGGGATGGTGAGCAAATTTGGAATCATATTTAACATTTGCCTAGGAGGAAATATGTGTCCGATTCTTCCGTATTCTTTCATTTGGATAATTTTGGAAAGATGCATCTAGTATTGTCAAAAGCAAGATGAAGTTGGCTTTCCTTGGGTAACAGTATTGATTGCGACGAATGCTTCTAGAAATATCAAATAATTGAGATTTTATCAAGTATGTCTAGTCTAAATTTTCTCGTTGGAAAAAATGAATTATGCTTTGAAGTCTCACGAGCCATGGAACTCTCTAATGTAAGAAACATTCTTGTTGATAAATTTATCTTACTGTGAAGAAATATTAAATAAGTACTTCAATGGGTTTAGTATAAGGTTTATAATTTCAGAGTACCAGCCTAACATAAGAAGATTTAATTATTAAAACCAGAATTGTAGTCTTTGTGAATTTTCAAAATTAAAAGCATGTTCTTTAGTTTGGCAAAAACTAATTATTTTTTTATGAAGCTTAAATTGTGTGGATAATTTGTAATCATTGTAGTTAACATTGTTTTCAATATCAGCTTGTAAATAATTGTTGAAGCCATGGCTATCACTACATTTAAGATTTGTCTAAAAGTTGTAGGCAATTAGGAGTTCAGTTTTCATTCTTCATTTTCTTTTCCCTTTTTAATCTTTTTAAATTATAATCCTTTTCATATGCTATAACACAAAGGTAAACATACCAGACAACCGACCAATTTGGAGTCGTTAATATCTAGGATCACACCCATCACTCCCCATGTTCATAAAACGCGTCGAAATTGGAATAAACCAAAATAAGAAGGATTTCGTTTATTTTGCTTGCGTCAATGAGCATGTTACAATCATATTGTAATTGATGTACCAAGAAAAAGTAAGCTAGATTGTAGTAATATAAAGTAGTAATTATGGACTACATAACTTGTACATGCTAGCAGCTACTCTTTGTTGTTGTAAGGTTAAGGAGGATCATTAAATGGTATCTAAACTACTAGCCTTCCAGTCGTCAATTAATAAATGGGCTACAATATGAAGGACTTGACCACCAGAAGTGGACAATTTAATTAAATGTTAGAATATTACAGTAGAATTTTACTTTAATAATAGAATAAACTAAGAGTGGGAGGGAAGATGACAATTTTTCATTCTAGCGCATTGATTTAACAATCTTATGTATATACAAAAGTTATTTTTTATGTGGTGGAAATAGAAAACACGGAAGTAGTCGTATTGGTGCATTTCAAATTAGGTTTAGAAGTTGTTCAAACTTTAAAGTATGCAAGATTTGGTGACTGAGGAAGTCAAATACATG
Source organism: Neckera pumila (assembly GCA_963969595.1). Classification (NCBI taxonomy): domain Eukaryota; kingdom Viridiplantae; phylum Streptophyta; class Bryopsida; order Hypnales; family Neckeraceae; genus Neckera; species Neckera pumila. The sequence continues at coordinate 16,167,130 of OZ018411.1, read as the reverse complement.
CTTCAATTATTGTACCAATAGGTGAATTTTTTGTTTCTACTATGAAGAGTCCACGCTCAAATTATTGGACCTGTAGGTGCATTCTTGGTTTCTATAGAGAAGAATTAATTGATCCATTGACAACTTCCTGGCCTCAATGTTATTAAATGGTTAACATGCAAGTGTGCCTTCTTTAATCTTACCAAAAATAAACGTGTTTTTTTGGGAATTTTGAATGACCAATACCCTATTTAACTTGCTTGTACATTGACTCAGACTCATTGAAAGAGTGTTATTTTCTGGAGTAGAGACACTCGTCCAAGATTGTTTAGGACATATATTTTGTGGAAGTATTTTTTTCTCTTAATTTCTCTTCTAGTTTATTATTGTCTGAATAATTTTCAACTTTAGCATTATTATGAGTTTGTACAAGGATAGGTTGAAACTCTGGAAGCTTTTTGGATTGACATTTAAATTTTGTGAAATAGAGTTGTTGAAGGAAACTTTTTTTAATAAGAGCTTTTGTTTTCAATTCTGTACAAGCTTCGTGCAATTGTACACTTCTCGACATAGTTTTTGAGTTTCCAATAGAAGATGCAATTGCAATAGTTAAGCTAGTTTTGAAGTTAGAAAATGGATTAAGTGGGGGAGTCTTGGTCATAGGATGATTGGAGCTTCTAAGTTGACCCCAATTTTGGACATTACTGAAAAGGATCTATTTACAGATTCAATATTTCATAGTCATTTGAATGTATTATGTTACTAATAAAACCCATGATACTATTATGTGAGAACCCATGCTAGTTTTAATGTTGTTTTGATATGTATATAAAATGGATGTAGCGAAGATGCTATAGTCTTTAATCAACCATATTTGCCTGTAGAGGATAAAGAACAAGAAAACTCATTTGAAACAAACCATGGAAGGTTTGTTGAAGAGGACGAAGATGGGATCCAATTGATATTAGAGGTGTGAAAGATTTTTGAATAGCAAGCCAGACTATCGAAGAAAAGGCAATTGCTGGTGCTGACATTTTTCAAGGTTTATACTTTTCTTGTCATTTTCTGATTTTTTTTCTAGTCTTTGTTCTTGGCATCAACTTCTTTTTGTATTTTGTGTTTCCATATTCTTTGTTTATGTGCCTATTGCGTTGACTTTCTCAACTGAGCACACTATTCCTGTAGAGTGATTTGTTGTTCAAAAATTTGGCAGATTTTAAATGCATTGAAAATCCTTTTTAGAGGTTGCACAACCATTGAAAATGTTCCTCTTATCAAATGAATGTCAAAGGTTTTTCATGAATATTTTGTTGTATTTATCTTATTGCCATATCATTATTTGAAAACAATAGTGTGAGATAGAAAGGCCTTCACATAGTTAGCCCTTGAAGGATAGACCTGTGACCATTGTTTTGAAGCCTCACTATCCATCACTAAAGTTGCTATCATTATGCAACTCGATATGTATGAAATGTTTATATTCATTTTTTAGAGTTCAAATTCTTTGCCTTCTATATTCACAAAGAACTTAGAGTTTTGGGTGGAAAATTGAGTTCCCAGAGAATTTTAGAAGAAAACATGAAGGTAAATCACATTAAATGAAAAATTATTCCCTAAATCTAAAAATTTCCCCATATGTATATATCATAGAGGAAAACATCATAGTATCAATTAAATTCTGATGGCACTCTAAAATTACAATTCAATGTACATTTGAAATGCACTTTAAGTTCAATTTGCAATATAATATTGAATATTTTGCCTTCTTTTGAAAATCAAAACGATATAAAATTTTGACTAAATGACCTTCATTTCATTAGTTGGATTGAAATTCTAAAAATATTAGAATTGTGGATAAATTTCAAATTTAATGCATAGATAAACTTTACAAAGTACAGTAGAATTGCATATTATGTGATCCATTTTTTTTACTAACTTCTCATTTACATGAATCAAGTACTTTTAAGACTACAAATTAAATTGCATATTATACATTGTAGCTTTCGAGGCCTTATTCATGAGTACAATCTATGATGTAGCAAAAAATAAATCGAAAGTTTTAATACTCATGGTTTTGAATGGAATGATGTTTGCTTGCAGGGAAGTCATGGTCATCAAAACATACGATGACTGGATTCAACATGGATGGTGGCTTCTTGCAACAAATGCTCATTTGCCAATGCTGTGGATTACAGAGCGGGCATTGCAGGAAGATCAACATTGGACAGCCTTGGGCGTAGAGCGTGGGAAGCTGACATCCATCAGTACTGTTGCTCAAGATGTCATTTTCATGAATGTTATTCTGGAAGGAGGCGATGTGGCAAAGTATAAGTTGCAAAGGAATTTGATGATGGTTGCAGTTCCTTCTATCTGTTTGGATATTGCCAAGCCTATGAGGGTCATGCCTAAACTCCAGGAGCACTGGATTTCAATGCCAGAACCACTACAGAGCGTACGTAGTGCAGCAGTGCAGAGATTTTTGGGATTGAATCCACAAGATCTTTTGAGAGCTCAACGACATGTGGCGGAAACCCTGGCTTACGAAGAGATGCGTAGAACTTATCCCTCCACTATTCGAGACAAAATCCCTCCACGAGAACATGAAGAAATGGATCCCATATACCGAATACTGGCAGCTCCAGTGAACGTGGATTGGGTGCCTGTTCAAGATCGTGTTAGAAGGCGTTCATCACCACGATCAGTCGAAGACAATGAATCTGTTCCCATTATCGTTGGACAACGAAGAGTAAGAACAAAGCGCGGAAGAATCTCACGCGGGGCACCAGTGGAACATGTACCACCTAGTAGAGGCACATCCTTTGGTGGTGTTCAGCATAGCGGTTTGATATCACCACGTGCTGAATCTAGCAGGACAATGTCTGTAGGTGTTGGTTTCAACACCTTTCCAGTGTCAGCATCCACACAAGCGGGGTCATCTAGGGAGGTTCTCCAACGGAGAACGGGACCTCAATGTATTGGAGCACCCAAAACTGCTAATCCACGTGGAAGAGGAAAAGGAAGAGGAACTCCACATCAAATATGTCCTGAAGTGGTGGAAAATATTGGAAGTGCTACCAAAGAAATGGATGCAAGCGTAGTGGAAGAGGAAGTCGAACAGAGCAAGGAGTTTGAAATTGTAGACGAAGTCTCTGAGGAAGAAGAGACTCATGGAGCTCACGAATTGGCAACTGTAGGTCCACTTGTACGGTTTCCATTGAATGACGATTTTCTAGCTGGATACTTGTGGGGTATAGACCTAGTTTTCAATGCAAAAATTGCAAATGTCCGAGCAGTTGAATATGTAGAGACGAACCATCGAGCATTGACCGATAGACGTGTTTCAACAATGTACAAGAGACTTTGTGGGAAAGATGAGCCGAATATGTCACCATTAACTTTGCAACAGATTGCTTACGTTCTTGAAGGAGTCAATAAAGAAGGTGCTCCAGAACGAAGGGAGATTCTATTTTCACAAGTTGGTGCAGCGAAGGGGTTTGACTCAATGTACCTACGGAATGGTAGATCATTTCTTGGAAATCCGAACATGTCAAAGATCAATTGGTTGGAGAACAATATCATCTGGAAGCTCGTAGATGGTCAACATGTGGTTGCAGCATGCAAACAAGGTGAAAGACAGCATGACACGGGATTGATTGACGATGAAGAGTATCAGAAGATATTTGTTGAGAGAAAAGCACGATTTGTTGTGTACAATGATTCCAAAGTGTACATTGAAGCCTCAGTGCGAATAAATGCAAAGGAGCTTAAGCGAGACTTCTACACAACTATGGAAGAAGACCTGGTGAAATTACGAGCCATTTGGAAGGCATGTGGGAGACCGAATCCGCAATCACGTGCAGATGATGCACAACAAGCACAAGCTGTAACAATGGTTGCAAGTGCGCTGCAGTGGACAAGGCCATATGCAGGAAATGTATCGCTGGGGGGTATTTATAAGAGGATGACAAAGTATACTCGTCATGCATGGCAAGAAAATGAAGTCGCGTATGAAGCTGTTCTGCAAGTGTGCCGTGATTACGAGGACGGGTTTCTTTGATACAGCAAAGATGATCAGAGGAAGTGGAAGAAGTATGCAGATAAAAATCATTGGATCCAAATGTTGATGTAAGGGACAGCAGGAAAAGGATGGAGAGGCTTTGGCTAAGACCACTAGTGAGGGTCCCAAAGGCGCATTACTTGCGATTGGCAAAATAGCTATCTGCAAAACAAGTTGTTGATGGTGAACGTCCAAAGCAGAGATTGTTTTTCAACCAAGCTAGCAGCAAAGCTCTTACCAAGGGTACTTTAGCTTGGACAACATAACGAATTCAACGAAGAGAAGCAGTATGAAATGCACTACAGTGGTTGATGGTTGAATCCAAGGTTGTACATCCAAGTACAATGCATAGTTTTTTCCTCATAAATGTGCGAAGATTTGAAGGACAAGACCGTAGATAGATGAATGTGCTAGCTGAAGTAGTGGATACGAAAATGAAGAAAGTGTGGTTGTCTCCTGCAGTGAAGACGGTAGAAGCTTTCCGTAGATTTGAAGCTCTCATACCTCCAATGATAAAAGATCATTACGCGAGTATTCAACGTGGAGAACCGGGCTACCACAGATATAGCATGGACGTGAGAAGTTTGGATGAGGCGTGTTGGGATTGACAAGTGACTGTATCATCTGGTTCACTTGACATCAACAATGCACTTGTTCCTATTCGATGTGGAAGGGATTTCTTTACACATGCGGTTGTACAATTGGGAACACCTTGTTTGTGGATATTTGATTGTAGGCGGTGCGGAACAAGAGGGAAGAATGCAGCTTGGACGGACGTTGAGTACAGTACCGCCATGCATATAATACAACAGTGGATGGCAGGGATACACAGGTGGACCGCAATATTTTTGTTTCCAGCAGAAACCTATTTCGAGGAGAGCATGAGGGAGAAGATGGTATTTCCATTAGAGTATACGTGGCAAAAATGTTACTGGGTGTTTTCACTACAAACAGTGTCCACATATGTACATGACTTGCAACACAACGGTCAAACAGATCATAGTGTACAAGCGGTGAGAGAAGTTGCAGTTGTAATGGTACATCCTACTGGATCGCGAGTGGCAGATAGTGTACAAAGTGATTATAAATAAGTTCCTATAGTGTTTACAAATTCGTGGATTCAAGGGAGGATGCCTTCTGTGGTGGATCAAGGGGAGAGAACTCCTACGGAATTGCAACGATTGGTTGCTACATATCTACCGGAGAAATGGGGGCTAGTTATGGTTGACATTACAATAGCTGTACCAGCTATACTGCAAGCTTTTTTTGTGGGTAATCAAATGATTGTGTTAGATGGTTCGATAGATCGTACTTGCTTTCTCTACAATACATTGCAGGAAGTGAACCGTACAGGAATCCAAGCGCAAGGAGCTGCAGTGCCAGTTATTGAGAACGCAGGGGCATCAACGCCTACAAACAGTAGTACACCTTGCGCGGAACCTTTAGTAGTTCATGTGGAACACTTTAGGACAGAAGAAGATGACAAAGACCTTTTTGATGATGAAGAAGAGGACGATGAAGACGGCGAAGATTTGCACTCAGAAGATACACCAATACGAGAAGGATATGAAGTAAGAGAAGGAAGTGCAAATGACAAAGAATATATTCAAGGGGAGGAAGATGAGATTAAAGAAGACGAGATAGAAGAGGACACAAAGGATGGCTCATCAGATTTGGAAGAGGAAACATCCGACTCAGAGGATGGTTCATTAGAGAACTCTTCTGATTCATCAGAACGAGAGGATGATTCATTGAAAAGAAAGAGAGCCGTTCAAAAGAAGAAAGGGAAAGGCATTAAAAAGACAGCAGAGCTTCGGAAGCCAAAAGGGAAGTCAAAGATTGCAATGTCAATGCCACGTAGTGTTCATCGAAGCAGTGTCTCTGAAATGCATGAACTTCAAGTGGTGGATGAAACCAAATATTACGTAACATCTGAGGCAGAGGCAGAGGCAGTTGTACAAGAAGATGTTACAGAAGATATGGATGTAGAGGAGGTAGCTGAAGTTCGTTCGGGTTCAGAGAATCAAGGAAGGGAAGACAATGAAGGGGGAATGCAAGACACAACATGTGAAGTGGCAGTATTAGCAAGCGTGATCCCTTCAACTGAAGAGGCAGTGATAGAAATAAAAAAGATCATACTTGTGGAGGGAACGGTCATTCCTGCAGTGGAAGAGGTGGATACGGAGATGGAAAATAAGGTGCAAAAATCAATGGAAGTGGTTTTGCCTCCAACATCAGGAACAACAACCTTGCAGGAGACGACATCAATAAGTTTGGCAAATGAAACACATTTTGATATTGTGGCTTTGGCATGGACCAGATCGATGATAGAAGGAGTGGATGGATTTTATTATGACCCAGAGGGTATTAGATATCGTCGTATTGTAATTGAAGGCCAGTATAGATTTGAGCAGGTAACATCAATCTTGGAAGAAATGTCGCACGTGGATGGAGTACCTTCTGCAGGAGCAGGAGATGTGGTTGATAGGGCCTTGGTTTATGGTGAATTGCGAATTCCACATGATGTTTCTGCAATATTCATTGAAGAGCCTGTGAATAGTGCAGAGGAAGAAGATATAGGAAGTCAAACTTCGAGGGTAATTGCAGAGACACGAGAGTCACTTGAGTAATAGAATGATAGATTTTATACGGAGAGTGACCTTAGCAGATAGTAATATTTTGAGTGTAACGGCAACAGAGTTTGGTCTTAGTGTGTGAAGACTACTTTATTCTACTTTTGCAATTGACTAATACAAAATTGATGGTGTGTTATTTTCAAACAAAGTTCAAATGTTTTATAATATTATGTAGGTGACTGGAAGTAAATGAAAAGAACAAGAAACAGTAATTGCATTGTTTGTATAAGGAAGTGAGCTTCTAAAGGATTAGATATTTAGAAACTAATAAATGTACACAATTATCAAGTGCATCTCTAATCACACTATACATAAGTGTACTATATGCAATAGAAATGGAAGATTCATGTTGTACAATTGGCAAAGAGAAAAGTTTTGAATTGCTTGTGAAATTGGTATACCACATTTTTGAAAATTAAATAAATGCACTTATTTGGTTGCATAATTAGTGCACTTCACCAAGTGCAAAAATGACGAATTCTGTGTTCTAAAGCCTTTTTTCTGCCAAAAAACATTCAAAACTGCCATTTCTATAATAAAGAATAAAAGAAATTGAATTTTTTTTTGCACATCCAACCATAGGATCTTACACCTAACTAGTATGAGAATGTTTGGAAAAATTCAAAATTTTTGACCACATAGATTGCAAGATATTTGCGTTTAAAGTAAAAAAACCAAGTTTTTTAGCACATTTTGGGACTAGATTCTATGCCTTTGAACATTTTTAACTTAAATATTGCATTTTTAACTTAAACATTGCACTATAGAATTTTGAGCTTTAACTCTTTATCGTAGAAAACTGAATTGAGAATCTAGGGGAAAAAAAAATCCCAAAAAACTTAATTTTCATTACTAAAAAAATTCTTAAATAGAAGTAGGTAAGAGATAGAAGGAAAATCTAAAATATTAACATCTTTTATATGGAACTAAATATCACTAATCCCAAGTGAGATTGTTCTAGCAAAAAAACTAAACCGCATGGAACTTTTTCTTGAAAAATTGTTAAAATTGCATTCAGAAATGAATTATTGAATCCTACAAGTGGAAGATGCTCTAAGTGCCCAAAAAACAAGAATGTCCATAACTTTCTCATAGAAAATCCAAATGAAATGAATCAAAGCTTTCCAGATAGACAAAAATATAATCTTCAAGAAAAATAAATTAAAAAACAAATAAATAATAATTGCAAATTTTTTTTGCTGCCCTCCATCCCCTGTTTTGAGCTTATTTGGGCATCGATTGAAAAAAAAAGTATATTCCCATGAAGTTTGGCAATTTTTCTATCTTCCATAAAAGTTTTGAAAAAGCACAACAAAATTCCAGCCAATAAGTACCTGCCCGAAATCCCATTTGTCCCCTGAAGGGACAATGGGCCTTTAGGTGTTAACAATTAGGTTGCCTTCACTAAAGAAATTACCTAATGCCACTTACTACTTGTCCACATGGAGGCACATGCGATTTTCTAAACCCGAGCCATGAACTAGTGCACCAACCTATGCAACGCACATGGTTCCTACATTTTTGCATCCTTCTACAATAATTATTATACACATCCTTCTACACATTATTATATAGTGTAGAATGTTGAGAAATTAGTGAGGGGCAACCTAATTTTACTTAGTTATTTGTGTACTTTTCCATTCACTACTTCCTACTTTTTTGCTCACTACTTCTTACTTTTTTGCTCACTACTTCGAGACATGTGTCATGACCCTATTAGTCCCAACCTTGAAAAGGAGAAAAAAACACATTCCAAGTTTTGATTTGAAATTTGTCCCAGCCTAGGTGGAAATAACTGCACCCTACATATTGGGTATGGGTCGTGGTTGACAATGGGTAGTTGGGTACCTCCACCTTAATTCTTCGTTAGAAAAAATGGCAGTCGGTCGTCATTTTCCGACTCGACGTGGCACCTGGAACCTACGTGGAATGTCCGCGTCACCCAATTGACGCGGTCGGCAATCCACGTGAGCAACTGGAGAAGGAGAGCTGTTCCTCGCGTGTGCTGTGCAAGTTTGGGCTCGCAGCGTGTTGGAGATCATTGCCAGACCCCCGCCGTGTTGCAGGCATGTGCAAGAATCGATCCTTTCCACAACCTCCGATTGCAGCGGGCAAGTTGTTCTGCGCAGGAATCTCTTGGTACAGCCAATTGTGCACTTGTCATTTCATTTCTGTACTTTTTTGCGATTGCGCGGCTCAATCAATTCCGTGGAGCTCAGACGCGTACGATTTCAGTTTTGTGGGTGCTCGTAACTCAGAATCATGTGATTTGGAGGCTCTGGATTTCAATTGAGATGGGTTTGGGGTTTCAATTAGATTTGTGGTAGCTCGCATTTGGGTGAGGATCGAGCGACTAGGGTTTGATTTTGGGTCACTTTGATCCAAGGATTGGTTTCAGTTTCTGATTAAATCCTTTGTTTTCTCGTTTTGTGCAGAAACAGACTAGAGCTCTGCCGGATTTTATCATCTTCCACGGATTTGGTTTGAGCAGGGTAGTTATTCACAATGAGTTTCAATTTATTTGGGAAGAGGAAAACTCCCGCAGGTATGTGATTGCTACGAATCGTTCTGTCTGTGATGTTTTGGGTTCTGTAGTTCTATAACCCTAGTTTGCGACTGGATTGTGATTCTCGGTTTGTAAGGTAGAGGATGCTATGTTTGTCACTGTAAGCATTTCAACCAATATGTAGGGGTGTGCTTTCATTGGGAGATCACAATGGAGCTCACTGGAGAGATCGTTTTGGGTACAACAAAAGTCAAATGCTTCTTAGAGAAACTTTTTATCAATTTCTTATGCAATCTTTGAAAGCGGGGGCTTTTAGACCAGTATTGAAGGGCCATGGAAAGTCCCACTTCCATTCAAAGATCATGGACATCTAGCGAAATCATTCTTGCACCGAACTTGCTATGGAGGGCCTACCAAGTGTAAGAATAGATATTTTACAGTTGGTAACAGAGGTCAGAAGGGATCAGGTCCCTAACGGTTGAGTAATCTCTACCATATCTTCCGTTGTTTTGCATCATGACAGAGCTTCTGCGGGAAAACAAGCGCGCACTTGATAAGTCTATTCGGGAGATAGAGCGTGAGAGACAAAATCTACAGAATCAAGAGAAGAAGTTGATCATGGAGATCAAGAAGACGGCCAAGCAAGGCCAGATGGTGGGTTTTACGGATGTGGATCACAAAAACTGGATGTGCTGATGTGTTCTTGCCATCTACTTACATTGTTACGTGTTGATGAAACCAGTTATGAGCATTCAGGTCATAACGGCAGGACGGCTGATATTATTTTGGATTCTACTCTCTAGCTTCACGCTGTCTCTATTTATCGCAACTACCTTTAATCGACTGTTTGCATAGGCTAACTCTATCAATTTTGGCATTATCTTTGTAGGGCGCAGTGAAGGTTATGGCGAAGGATTTGATTCGAACTAGACATCAAATCACCAAGTTTTATGGTCTTAAATCACAGCTTCAAGGCATCTCCTTGCGCATTCAGGTGAGTGGTAATTCAAAAAAGTAGGAAAACGGAGGATACCATTAGGGTTTTCAGCCTGGTACAATCTCATACTTATGGTTAATCGTTATCTTGATGCGGCAGACATTGAAGTCAACTCAGGCTATGGCGGAAGCAATGAAGGGCGTCACCAAGGCGATGGGTCAAATGAACAGGCAGCTCAATTTACCAGCACTGCAAAAGATTATGATGGAGTTTGAAAAACAAAATGAGAAGATGGAAATGACAACTGAAGTTATGGGTGATGCCATTGATGACGCTTTGGAAGGAGATGAAGAGGAAGAGGAGACTGATGAGCTTGTGAGCCAAGTGCTTGATGAAATTGGTATTGACCTTGATTCTCAGGTAAATTCAGCTCTCTCTATAACTTCCTCATCTGCTTGTTTCTGCTTGTTTCCTCATCTGCTTGTCGGCACCAGTTTGACCAAGGTCATGGATGACACGCTTTTTTTAATCTAATCCTTATTGTTGCCAAGTTTGAACATCAGGAGTTTCCAGTTGTGTCCATCTTTGTCGGTGTGTAGATGGAAAGCCCACTGAGGTTCATGAATGTAGTTGATCATCTCACGAGGGGTCTGACGGACTATTGACCCTTAAGTGCCCGAACTAAAAAGTACAGAAGTCCGCTTTGGAAGCGAATAATTGATACTTATAGTAACTCTTAAATTATGTTTCTTTTTAAAAAAAATGTAGGGTATGATATTAATGCATCCCGCCCGTCACCCCCACCCCCACCTCCCTGCCCTCAATCTTTCCTGAATGATTTATTTCAACTCATAAATTTATAGAAGCCTTCACTTATGAGCATTTGGGCACTTAGTGGTTAACTTGAATTCAACCCGGTTTCCACACAAATACCGACCTCTCGTCTCATGTTAACATATGTAATACCTGTTTTCTCAGTAGTGTATTTGCAAGGCTCTTGTGGTCTAGCTTGCATTGGTTTACAGTAGTGCATATGCGTTCGCTTATAAACTCTGTGCTGCGTGTATGACTAACACCTGCGTAGGTTTTCATTTTCTTTTGAGTTGTGCATTATTACGTTGTATAATGTAATCGGTGCAGCCACAGCAATATGGTTTGACTCTTTGAGCAGTCAATGTTTCAAGTGTCTCATGTTTGCTTGCATGGTGTTCCAGTTGATGAGTGCTCCAGCTCATGCAACAGCAGTTCCTGCTCAAGCTACACCATCGAAAATTGCTCAACCTCAGGGAGCAGGTGGTCCGCCAGCTGATGATGGAGGGATCGATAGCGATCTACAAGCTCGTCTTGACAACTTGCGCAAGATGTGAGGCCCATCAGTTGGGTTACTTAACATATTCTTCTTCTCAGGAGACTTATACCAGCTTTTCATCAAGTTTTAAACTTGTTCATTGAAGTGCTCTATTTTGGCTGGGCCAGAAGAGAACTTCGCCTTTGTTAATACTGTTTCTCTGTATAATAGGGGTACCATTTCGTAGAACTGAGCCATTGGATTGTTTGTTGTGGCATTGATTCTTCCAAATAATATTCTGGAGATTTGGATACTGTATATTCTGAACTCCTAATTTTTTTTTCTTCATCTGGCAAATGTTGTTAGTTCTCGTACAGTTCTAATCTCAGGTAGCTGCAAGCACTGAAATCCTGCTTTTGATGGTATTTTCTCATACCAGAGCTGACATTTTCTGAGTTCTGCTGAATCATGTGTGCCCGTGTTACTGTGATACAAAGTGAGTTGATTATTTAGCAGATAGTTTGTTGCCTCCCAATTCAAACTGTATTTATTTTCCTGATAGAGGTAGTTACTTATTTTTCTCTTTCGCCCCATCCATGAGCCTATTTTCAGTTCTTGTGCCCTAGGTGCAAACATGGAATTCTTGCTTGCATTAAGAATCTGGACGCTGATGCTATGACAGGGCTTGATGCGACGTTCCCACGGTACTCGCTAGTGTGAGGCCTCACCCCAAAGCGTCACCTTTTCTGGTCCTACAATCTCCTTGGGTCAATCTTCTAGGGTCAAGTTCCAATTTTTTTTAAATGAGGTTGTTAGTGACCTCGAGAAACCCAACATAAGTTGTTTATAGTAAATTTTTGATACTTGAGTAATATTCTATGAATTTTCGAAGTTGAAAGTATGAATTACCTCCATATGCCACTAAATTTTCCACAATGGATAGCAATGAAGTATGAAATGCCTCAACTCCCATTAGTTGCCTTGAAGAATTCTTCAATTCTCATTGGTTTAAAACTTGTGGCATTTTTGGATGTATGTAGATGATCATTTGAGGTTGAAAGGTAAGTGGGAAAGAGGCTACCTTATTCTTTGTAAACCTTATTTTATTTACTGAACCTTAATAATAGAACATCAACATATGCTTTTGTTTTGCCAAAGATTTAGAAATGTAATCCTTTAAGGTCTTGAGCCTTTCTAATGGTAGTTTTAGCCCTTTCTATTCACCTATGTTTAATATTAAAATTCTTTTATCAATAGTTGAATGCATCTTTTTTGTATAATCTTTAACTAATATGCTTTCTTCCATTTCAACCTTTGAATTCGGTTTCTGTTTCTTCCATTTCAAGAATATTTATCAACACTCTTCATAGAAAGAGGACTACTGAAGTCTACATAACTTGAAAAGCCCAGACAATAAGCATATATATATATATATATATATATATCTCATGTGCAATGATTTGACCACAATTTACTAATATCCATCACAACCTATGATGACCTTTGGCCATGAAGAGTTGGTCATAACATTTGAAACGTGAATGATTTCAGATTTGAATTAGTGTGCATGCCGGAAGAAGCGAGATTTTGTCCCTTCTTGACTCAAAAGGGTAGGTCAAGTACTTCGTGGATTTACTTGAAAGCACCACAAAGACAAGATTGATTCCATGCTTGCTTCAATGTAAGCTAGAAATCAAGGACTCTTTAGCAAATATTCAACTTCTTGGCAATACAAATATTGTGATCATAATTTATACTAATCTTGTGACATTTTAAAGAAGTTGCTCCAACAGCTTTGGGGAAAAATATTTTTTAGTGGACAATACTAAGTCCATCTTACATGGAGTGTATCAAAATGTAAATGAAGAAGATAAGCAAATGTCTTGTTTCATACTTGTTTTATATCTATACTTGAATGTTGGACTTATGAGTCTTTTTTCTTGGTTGTTGTCTAAATATAGTTGAGTAGGATAAGATATCACAATGGCTACAATTGCTAAAGAATGTAATGAACTTACGCCAACTATACCTATTGAAAAATTTCACCTTCTAAAGCCTTATACATTACAAGGGAGCAGTGTCAATTCGGACATTTTTTTGTCAAATTTTTGTCAATTTGGACATTATTTTGTCAATTTTCTGTCAATTTGGACATTCTTTTGACAGGATTTTGTCAATTTGGACATTTTAGTCAATTCGGACACTGTTTTCTTGTAGTGTTAGAAGAGAAAGTCTAAAAATTTGTAATTCCAAACTTTCAAATACAAATCTAAGATCCAAGATTACTTCTACATTGTCCTCCAAATGAGAATCATATTATTATAATCATAATAAGATTTATGATATAATCATATCCAAATTCATGATTAATTCTTATCACTAAAGTTGTAGGCAAATATTTTGACCAAACTTGAATATTCTACTTATCACTATTGCCAATAGCTATTTGATGATAAAGCTAAATTTATAGCAATTTCTAATTCCTAAACCCCACACACTCAAATTTGCAGCAAACAAACTAGTTGTAAAGAATGGACGATCTTCTTTGAAATGGTCTTAGTGATTGTATGCAATTGTATGTAAATTAAGATGATCTTCTTAATGAAACCTTTATGCTGCAGGTTTATAGTGAATATATTAATGGTGCTTGCTACTAGACGAGCATGAATAAAAGATTTCATCTTTTGTGAATGTCAAGTGTGGATAGAAGAAGAATAACTTTGGGCTTAAGATCAATGTAAATGAAGAGTTTGTTATGGATTGTTCTACCATCTATACCACAATGATGTTGATAACAAGTGTTGTCCTTGGAAATCCTTTTGGAAATAACTTGACAACGGTGTACATTTGATTTGGGGCTTAAATCCATCCCTTTGGATCTAATTACATATGAATAAAGAAAGATTACATTGTTGAAATCTAACCCATCAATTGGAGCACTTTGAAGGTTCCAAATTGAAGCAAAGACAACAACCATCTTCATAGTTCAAATTACACACTAACTCTCCAATTTTTTTTATTTCTCGGGTATGCTCTACCTATAGTTTGAAAAATGAATGTCACTTTTGTTAAGTTGGTAGAATTCTATAGCTTTGACATTTTTTGGGTGGATGGTATAAATGAAATGCAAATGATTACCAATCCTATTATTTAATGTTTTATGTAATGCTAAATGCCGCAATATTGACACCCTAGATATACCAAATTAATATTGTTTGACCACAACATCTTATTCTACCTGAAGGTTCTACCTAACTTAATTGGTTTTGGTCACTCTAATGTCAAAACCAATCAAGTTGGGTGGGTTCAATTTATTGTTGATTGGTGGAGTAATAATTTATTGTAGTACCCATTTGATGTAAGTTAAAGACTTAGAAAACAAATTTTGTTTGCACTCATTAATGCAAGTCTTGCCTCAATACACTCTATTCTATATTTCAGGTCCTCATGGTCAATCCACTAAACCCTAGAGTATACTTTGATATTGAGATTGAGAAAAAATACAAAGGCCGCATCGTGATGGAACTTTTTGCAGACACGGTCCCAGTCACTGCAGAGAATTTTAGGTTTGAGGTTATCCCATATGGTTTGATGGATACATTTGGTTTCATTCTCTTCTCCCCCACCTTCCAAAAAAATTTTAGAATCCAATTTTGTATTAATTGTTTTGAGCTCAACTTTGTTTACCATCCAATGCTATTAGAATTAAGTTCACAACCTTGATCTCAAGTATTTGTAGAATCACCATCTCAGATGTTGATATTGACTATCACTAATGGTGAATGGAGAATGACTATAAAATAATAAGTTGCATACATCAAATTCATAACTAAGTATATTTTAACTAAATAAATGACAAAAATACTAACCTAATTTATTGGATCATGGTTGTTTATTGGATTGAAATCCTTGCTTTTGTTTTTTTGTTTTTTTGTTTTCAAATTTTCAGATTTTTATTGTATTTCCAAATAATATAGATTGAAAAATACAACAACCAATGTTCTTTTCTTTAGATTGCAGGTGTTTGTGTACAGGTGAGAGAGGAGTTGGTAAACTTGGACAAAACTTATGGTTTCGACATTCAATGTTCCATCGCATCATTCCAAGGTTCATGTGTCAAGGTGGAGACTTCACCCACGGTAATGGAAAAGGAGGCGAGTCAATATTTGGAGTGACGCTCCATGATGAAAACTTTTTGCGAAAGCATAGCGGGGCGGGTGCTTTATCAATGGCAAATTTTCATGAACCTCACACCAATAATTCCCAGTTTTTTATTACTATGGTCCCTTGTCCATGGCTTGATGGATTACACGTTGTCTTTGGTCAAATTCTTGAAGGCTTCATTGTTTTGAAGGCCATTGAAGCATGTGGCACCTTCAATGGCAAACCAAAACTCAATGTCATTATTTCCAAGTGTGGTGAACTTCCTTGTGGAGTTGAATTTCGGGTGCCTTTTTTTGGTTACATTAATCCATTAGAACCAACTAAAGAAGGAATTGAGTCGCCGCCTCAAAAACAATTGAGAGGTTGTTGTGGTTGCTACCCAATTAATATTCCTCCACTAGTAAAAGGCTCGTGCTATTGTATGCAAACTGGGTATCACGTATTTTCAGGAAAACATGTTATTCGGAAACTGGTTGATCTTAGAATGATGGGGCCTAGAAAATTGGGTCCAAATCAAGCATTTGACCATTCTAAATTTGTACCATATTCCAAATGTGGAGAAATGGAACTTTAACCTAATAACCAAATGAGGACTAAATTTTTTTGATGAATGGCTTTTGGGAAAAATTGACAATTGAAATTTCAATTTGCCAAATAAATTATCTTGAAGACACAGAATTTGGAACTTCTTATTTGATATTGTTTTGACCAAACCATGACAAGACTTTGTGGATTATAAAGGGCATTGTCAATTCTATATTTGAAATTCCTTTATCAAGTCCATTTCAACACTTTCACTTAAAACTACATCCAAAAGTTCAAATCATGAAAATAACATTTAATAAAGAAAAATAATAATTGAATTCAATTGAAAAATATTAATATGGAAATTTTTTTTATACAAAAATAGAAATAAAATATCTAGCAAATTTAGTTTGACATACTTGTCTATTGAAAAAAATTTATGACTATAAAATGTAACAACCTTCTTTTGGGGGGATTTTTTGGGAATTTTGAGTGCATTGAGTTAGTATGATAATGCATTAGTCTTTTCCTAAATGCCTCATTTCAACTATTAAAAGTTTCTATTTCAAAAATTTCAAAAATTTTAGTAAATGATACGGTTTTAAATCTAGATAAAATATTCTTTTTGCAAAATTGTAAGTAGCATATTAATGGATGACATCTTGAAGGTTTGAAAATCCTAAAAATTAACAAAATATAGCGCATTGCTATATATAATTACTGCACTACACCATGCAAATGTCTCCAACAGTCCTTTTTATACCATGAGACATGTCAATGCCTTGTTTTGCCAATACAAACGTGCCACATTGTAGTTAGTATGTGGACAATGGAGATTATGTTAGCAAGTGTTACAAGGTGGAAGTAAAGGAGCAATTAAGGAAAAAACAAGACATAGGACAAAAAAAATGGAAGGAAATTTAGGCCAAAATCAAAAGTCAAACAACCTTGTAGGAAGCACAAGGACAACCTCAAGGTCAATGGCAACAATTGTAATAAGCGAGGCGGAGGAGTATGATAAAGGAAGATGACAATGGATCTAGTGCGGAGGGAGCAAGAATGTTATAAAGAAGGCTGGAGTGAGCCTATTCAAATCAAATCAAGAGATTGGAGATGAGTGGAGGAGACTAAAGAATTAGCAGAGTACAAAAATACATAAGCAAAAAAAGCAAATGAGACACAAAAGACAAACAAGTCAGATTTATAGAGAAATTAAGGAGGAGCTTAAATCCATAGAGAACAAGATGGAAATGACATAGCATGATAGGGTTCTATTTGAATCCTAAGGATAGATTGTAGAAAGCAAATCAAGTATAAAGGGTGGTACAATGTAAAGACCTCAACAAGCAAGCTACAACAATTGTGAGGGAGGCATTGCATCCTATCGCACTCATTAGATTTCCAACAACTTTGTTGATGTCAAGGCTCTTGCCTTCATATGTTTAGAATATGGTTACATTCAATGCAAATTTTAGTCTATTTTTCAGGCAATCTACATTCAAGTACTCTAGCAGACAATTTCAAGGTGCTTGACAATCGTGTATGCCTAGTTAGGATTTATTTTAGAACCATATTGACTTACAAATAGATGGATTTCAAACTTTTATATAGGCTTAGAAAATGTCAATGATTTTTTTTTTCTTACACGAAGTTGAAGTCACATTTCCCATGAAATTCAAACTACAATAGAATTGGATAATTTGGTGATATGAGATACAAAGTTTTTGAGTATAATATATATGAGTGATGAAGAAATCTAGTCTAATATATATGGCTTTGGAACAATAAGTAAAGCAGTGTATATATAATTTTGATTTTGCCACTTAATTCTAGTGACTGGCTTGTTAATTTTAGTGTGTGTTTCCACTTGGCCTTACAATAGTGATGTTAGATTATTACATTAGTTGTAAATGGTAGCACATTCCCACCTAGGTGCTTAGCTATTCACCAAAAGGTTGATTCCCACTTGGCCTTACTTAGGAACTCTCTTTTCTATGTAAGCACAGAGGAAAAATTGTTCTACTTTTGGTTCACACAAAGATGTACTAGAATCAAGCTTCTGTATTATGTGGATCTACAATATGGACCTCGCGTTCACAATGGCGGGGTTTTATATGAATAGATGGCCATATCTGTTATTTTGATTTAAAGACATTCCCACTTGTGCTCCTACTTTTATCTTAGTAGTGGTTGATATGACAAGTAGACCTCTATTTATGATTAAGTCTATGTTGGGGTCATATATTGCCTATGATTTTGGTGGTTGCCTTCTAATTTCCATTATTCCATAATGGGCCATCAAGAGCTCTACTTGATACAAGCAGCCTAAAAATTATAAAATCTTCATTTTTACAAATTTGACCAATTTTTGTTACGTACTACATCAACAATGGTGGGCCAAAAAAGCACAGGAGATAAATGGCCATAGTAGCGTTGTTAAGCCCATACCACATCATTTGCCATGCTAACAAATGTACCTAATGGTGAAGAACATATCCAAGATGATTTGAAAAAATAGATGAATGAAAACCGTGGCCTTACTTAGTTGCAACATTTGTTTTTTTCATCATCTACATATTGTACTTCCAAGAGCTTCAAAATAAAAGTGTTGCCAAAGACACTCCAATTTCTCTTCATAAACAAAACATTCCAAAATATTACAAGCATTTGATTCTTCCACAAAGGTTGATTAGTACTTACAAGGATGCTATAATAATCTTCTACCTTACATGGGTGGAATAAGGTGTGGCAAGGAAGTGGAAATGAACATTGATGAAACTAGCAATGCCATCATTGAAGTAAGAATGTACATCATTTGAGTAGTGAAAATTCTAGCAATAAATGCTTAAATTCAATCCCTCACAAAAAATCTCTTATTAATTTTATGCTCAAACTATTTCCTATAATTAGGGCATTTTGCAAGAAATTGGGAGTAATCAGAGTACCGTATCGGCAAGTAGGTTATCATACACAACCATTGTTCACTTTTTAATTACAACCTTTGATCTTTATGATTTAAGGACGTAAGATGCAAATTGAAAAGAGTGAAGGTCATGAGTTGCAACTTGTGATGGCAATGACAGCAAGTTGCCTATGGCATAGAGCCACGGTAGTCTTGAAAAGTCAACAACCAGTTTTGTTATATGATTTTTTAAAATAGTATGAAAAATTTCAAGAAAAATGGAAATAATAGTGACAAACATCATGGTGTAATTGATGTACTCCAATTTCAGATGACTTTGACAGCCATTTGTGAATTTTTTTTGCACTAAATATCATAAGCTTAAATTTTTTTATGTTGAACATTTGAGTTGAGAGTCGAGGAAAAAAATTTCAAAATGTCAAAACTTGATTTTCACATATAAAAAATTATTAAGTAGAAGTAGGTCCAAAATTGGACAAAACACTAAATCGTTAATAGCTCTTAGATTGAATTAAAACACCATAATCCCAACGGTGGGATTGTTCTTGCAAACAAATTTAACCTTGTTAAAAAAAATTTGAAAAAATTTGAAAATTGCATTAAAAAATGAACTCTATAAGTTTTGTTTTTTTGCCTGAAAAACAAGATTGTCCATAACTTTTTTGTTTGGAGTCCAAATAGAATGAATTAAAGCTTTAAATGTAGACAAAAACATGATCTTTGAGAAAAAAATTATAAAAAAAAAAAAATCAATTTTTTGAAGTTTTTTTCTTCTGCCCGACGAACTACTTTTAAGACTCCGGATGGCATAACTTTTGCTCCTAGGCACCGATTGAAAAAAGTTATATTTTTAGAAAGCTAATGTGATTTCCTATCTTCAAAAAAGGTTTCAAAAAATCAAGCCAAAATTTTAGGTCACACGAGCCTGCCCAAAAACCCAAGTGTCCCCCGAGGGGACTTTGGTCCTTTAGGGGTTTTAACCCCTAAAAGCCCAAGTGTCACCTCAACGGACACTTGGTACTTTGGGCAAGCTGATGTGACCTTAATTTTTCACATAATTTTATGAAACTTTTTTGGGAGATAGAAAATCACATTAGCTATGCGTGCATATAAATTTCACCAAAATCCAACATATACTCCAAAAGTTATGAGCATTTGAAAAAAAAATCTCAGTTTGAGAATCTGCTGCCCTTGCCTTTGACTCCCAAGGGGCAGGAGAGGTAGCAAGAGTGGTGGCAAGAGAGGCTATTGTTGTGCCTATTGGGAGGTCACATTAGGCTTTATGAGCTTGTAGATGTTAGAGATTTTGACATTTTTTCAATTTTTATTTCCTACTTCTGAAATACAAGCGCATCTTTCAATCCACTGTTCGTATTTTCTAGATTTAAAAATGTGTGGTGGGAAAAATTATTTGAAAATGGCCTAGTGTATTGTCATTTCTTGGGACATAGTGGCAAATTTTAATTTTTTTGAATGTCGGGATAGTCTTGGATTGCCTTGAAAATTGGCATGCACATGCCTAACATATTTCCCCATAAGATTTTTTTTAAAATTGGAGGTCTGTAGTGGAAAAAATTCAGCAAATGGCGGTCAAAGGCATCTGAAATTTTGGGGCACAACGGAAAAAAAAGAAAAAAAAGACTTTGAATGCAAATATCTTGCAATTTATACGGTCAAATCTCACGAAATTCTTACCACATATTCTCACACAAGTTAACTACAAGATCCTGTGGTTACATTCCCAAAAAATCAATTTTTCAAACTTTTTTGATGAATGTTCTAGAAATGACAGTTTTGGGTGTTTTTTGAGGTAGAAAAGGCCTTGGGCTCTTAGGGGTTAAAGGGCCTAACAATCATGCATAACCCCAATCCATTTACAGCTTTCCAAATCTACTCTACAATTTTTTTAATAGAATTTTTTATTTGATTTTTCCTCCAAGATCTAGTGAAAAAGAGGCTCATTTCCAAGAGCCCTCAATACTACAAAAAGTCAAATTCTTGAATAGAAAAGTCATAATCACTCATTTCCAAAATTGTTTTTTTATGCTAAAACTAGACTTCAAATATAATTTTTATCTAAATATAAACTACTAAAAGTAGCAATTTGATTAGGTTTTTATTTAACTTCAAAGTATTGTGGACTCCCAAATTGGGTGCCTCCGGCATTTAGTGGTTAATAATGTTTCACTGATAGGAATTTCTAGGCTTCTAACTTGTACTGTAAACACACTCAGTGACATGCTTTCTCTGAGTTTTTGGTTTATATTTCCTCCGAGTTTTACGGCAGTCATGTGTTGTTTCAATGTCGATTATCGGCCTGTTATACTCTAATAAACTGAGTCAGTCACGGTGTGTTCCACTTGCTGGCAGTTACATTTTTTATTTATTTATCGAAAGGCTTGCGAAACGGGCTGCTGCGAGGAAGGTCTGACCATTTTTTTTCCAACACGGTCTGCACCGGCCCTTTTTTTTTGGTTTCTGAAAAAGTGCCAGGATGGCGATCACCTAACCCCTAAAGGCCCAAGGCCATTTTTCTTCCAAAAATCACTCAAATCTGTCATTTTTATAGCAAAGAGAAAAAAAAAATTTTAATGTGTTTTTTGCATATTTAACCATAGGATCTTGTACTACATTAGTGTAAGAATGTGTGGAAGAAATTTTAGAAACTTTGACCGTGTAGATTGCAAGATATTTGCATTTAAAGTGAAGGAATCAAGGTTTTTTGCACCTTGTTCAACTACATTTTTTGGCTTTGAACCTTTTTAATTGAAAATTCTTTCTCTAATGATTTTGAATTTCTAATTTTATATGATGAAGAACTGAGTTGAGAATCTAGGAAAAAAAATTAAAAAAAGGGAAAACTCAGTTTTCACTCATTAAAAATTTATTAAGTAGAAATAGGTTTAAGATTGAAGGAAAAATGAAATCATTAATAGCTCTAAGATAGGGTTGAAATATACTAATCTCAATGGTGAGATTGTTCTAGCAAGAAATCTTAACCTTGTGCAACTTTTTTTTTTTTTAAATTGTCAAAATTTAGTTCAGAAATGAATCCTACAAGTTAATTTTTCAAGAATATGCTCTAATTGCTCGAAAAATAAGATTGTCCATAACTTTTGCATAACAAATCCAAATGGAATGAAATCAAAGCTTCCCATGTAGATGAAAATAAAATCTATACGAAAAAAAAATTTAAAAATTTTGATTTAAAGTTTTTGTAAGGTTTTTTTTTCTACCCGCCGAACTAAAATTAGGAGTTTTTCTACCATAACTTTTGCTAGCAAGCACCGATTGAAATAAAAAAATACATTTTTGGAAAGCTAATGGATTCTCTATCTTTGAAAAAAAAATTCAGAAAATTACAACAAATATTGAGACCAGAGAAGCTTGCCCAAAATCCATTTTGTCCCCCGAGGGGACAATGGGCCTTTAGGGGTTAAAATTTGGTGAAGCATTTTATTTCTTTGTACATCCATCTTTTGTACCCTAAAACACTTATCAATAAATTTATACACTTCTTCATCCAAATTTGACAATTTCATCCATATTTTAAATTGGATTGAAACTTTTCTAGCGAAAAAGGATTACTTTTTTCTAGCGGAAAAAAATTCACTATGAAATGGTGCTTTTTGGCTCCATTTTGCCCCCCCAAAAAAGGCTGGTTTGCACATGCGGCACATCAAGGAGATGGCTGAGTCAATAACGGTAGATAGAATTTGAAGTAGGTCCTCCGCAAAACGAGTTACAGTGAACCACTCTATTACCACTCAAATTTTAATTCTGCCTTCATGTACCTATGGTTTTCAATTTCATTCTAACATATGTCCCTTGGTTACATAAGGGCAAAGTTGAGATAAGAGTGATAATAAATTGGTTTACCTTAACTCTGAAAGATGACACCACTGCAAAAAAGTAGTTGATTGATGACTCTCAAGATTATTAAGAAATGAAGAATGCTAAGTAATTAAGTAACTTGCTAAGTAACTTGGTATTAGGTCTTAGGATTAATTGACTCTTCAATGTCGATTTCTCACATGTAGGAAAATGTTGGAAAGTATTATTTGTCATGGATGATGAAAATTATAAAACTTTGAAGTTGTATTCTAAAATTTTGAACTTATCATTATTCTTCAAAAATAAAAAATTGTGTTTTTGGTGAATTTTTGAAGGCAAATTTTCAAATTTGATTCAAAATAGATTTATAAACAACTTCTACAATTAGACTACATAGATAGTTTCTAATCTTATGCATAACATCCTATTTTCTTTAAAAAAAATTTACACATATGATAAAAACTTAATTGCAAAGAAAGATCATAATAAAATCTTAGCCAAACTATGGCATAGAGGGGCAACTGAGTAAAAGCAAATAGGACTTAATACACAAAAGGCTCCATGCAGTATTTGATATTAACAAAATAGGACTAAATATACAAAAGGCTCCATGCAACCTTGTAGGTGGGAAGGGGAAGGGGGCACCAACAAAAACCATCATTGATTGTCCAACAACAAAGGCAACAATCATCTCATCTTTCAATTTCAATGCAAACATCATAGAGTTGGAGAAAGTCCAAATTTCAGAAAATGCAAGGATTTGTTTTAAAATGCAATTTAGAAGAACAATTAATGATGACTTTAACCCTTAAAGGACCACGTAGCATTTCTGGCAACACAATGTTTTGGTCATCCGTTTACAAATGAACTTTACTTATTTTTCTTTGAAAGTTTCACACATGTGGTTGAGGAGTAGCTTTTAGGTGCAACAATTTTTAAACATGTAGTGCTTGCATTGTCTAGTCTCCAAAAGCTATAAGAAATTTTAACTTGTGGGCAGTTATAGAATTCCTACTCTAAAATAAACTTTGAAGTCTTTTATTTAACTCAATTTTCAATATTTTGGGAAAAAAATAAAAGTATTCATCTCCAAAGCAAGGCTAAAATCTTCATCTATATTTATTCATTAACAAATCCTCAATATATTGAAAAAGTAAGTTGGGAATACATATAAAAAATTTCAACAAAAATTATTGCATATTCATTCTTAAAAGACATAGTAAGTAGAAAAAAATAAAAAATGATTTAAAATACAAATTGTTAAGAATTTAGTTACAAAATTGAAAAATGCCAATCCCAATGGTTGTAATGCTGTAATAATAACATTATGATTTTACAATTGGTGAGAATTTACTCTAATAAATCAACTAAAGGATTCTACAATTAAATTTGTTAAAAAATAAACACAAATGGAAATTTTAGCCTTGTTTTGGAGATTAGTCTATTAAAGCATTTTTTGGGCCTCTAAACATGAAAGAACTTTACGGATTAACCCTTAAGGATCTTTGCATTCTAAAATTGGATGCACTTTCAAGTCATATATAACTTTTCAAAAATTCATTTACTGAATATGATTTGAAGCAAGCAAAATAGTGATGGATTTAATTTTTACTCCATTTTGACATTTAAAAAAAATGGAAACAAAAAAATCTAATATATATTGTAATTGACATTTTAAACTTCTCTTTCCACATTATTTTTTTTATAAATCACAAGAATTTGGATTTTTAAAATTTTTAAAAAGTAAAACCAACATCTAAAAACAACACGGAGTACCATAGTAAGAAATATTATATGAAAATGATCAAAATTTATCTAGAATTATATAAAGGCTAAATATAGCTAGATATTGATAATTTGACTTGAAGGACATAGCTAAGGATGTTGTATGTGTAAATAATTTAAACGGCTATTAATATTTGAGAAATGTTGCTACTTTCTTCATTACTACATCTACCAATTAACTTGAAGAAAATTCAATGAATCAGATTGTCTTCATTATATTTACCAATTTACTTTTACATTTTGAAATTTGAAATTATTACATTAATAATTTTTCATAAAATTAATAGAGATTTTCCACAATGATAGAAATTATATAGATTAATTTAATGATAATATAAGATTGATATCCAAATATAATTTAAAAGGCTAAATTCAACTTAAAGATGATGACTAACCATATGAAAATGGAGTGTGGTTCTCAAGGGATTAACTCCTAAGTGCTCAACCATCCATTAGTTGGATGTTGAATGTTGTAAAAAGTGAACTTCACTGAATAAATGTTCATTGAAGAAACTTTATGAAAATCATATAAGATACCAATAGAAAGAAGAAAGAAAATTCTACATGAGTCAGTAATATAGATTAATAGATATTATGAAAGAATTTAATTGTATATTATAAATTTTGAAATCTGTGGTCAATTGTGTTGCTATGAGTTTGATTGATCCAATCATTCAAATCCACTTTCTTAATTGTAAAGCTCTTGAGAGGATGTTTATATACTTTGAATGATTTTATGGAGACCTCAAAGATGGAAAAAATGTTTTTCCATCCAACTGTGGGGGGGAATTGATTCAATGAATGGGGTTGGCTATTCCCTTCTAGTGATATTTTTTGACATTCATAAATGACAAATACATGGATCATCTTATAATGTACTTGAACAACTTCTACTCTACTCTTTTGATTTGAATTTTAGCCATAAAATTGATCTTTCACCAACTAAAGAAATAAGACTTGTCTGTCTAATTTGTACTCCAATATGAAAATTTGATAAAATCCTATAATTAAATATTTTATTGCAATTTGAACTTTGGTCTCAATGTAATTTTTGAATTTTCAAATGATGTGGTAATATCTATGTACCATGATGTTCTACACTACAATATCCCCTAAAGATTTTTGACTATGTTTTCACCAAAACCGCTCCAAAACTGCCATTTCTAATACAAGTATCAAATTTTAGAAAAAAACATTTTTGAACACATGTAACCATAGGAGCTTGTAGTATACTAGTTTAAGAAGATGTAGAAAAAATTTCAGAATTTTCCACCATGTAGATTGCAAGATAATAGCGTTTGCATTGACAAAAATCCTTTTTTAATCACTGCAAAAATACGAGCAGCTGCCCTTCACAAGGTCACATTTGTATGAAAAAATATCCAAATTGGTGGTTATTCTTTGGATTCATTCTTCAAGGCAAGTTAGCTACATCTTTGAAAATTTTTAGATCATTTGGAATTGTACAATATATAGAAAAAAAATAATAAGTAGGAAGAGGTAGAGAATGACTCAAAATACTAAATTGTCAAGAGTTTAATTATGGAATTGAAAAATGCCAATCCCAGCGGTTGTAATGTTGTAATAAACAATACACATCCAATGTTTTTTGTTTTTTTCAAAAATATTGAAAATTGAATTAGATAAAGGACTTCAAAGTTTATTTTAGAGTTGAGATTCTATAACTACCCTCAAACTAAGAATCCTCATAACTTTTGACTCGTTAATCCAAATGGAATGATTCAAAGCTTCCTGTGTACATATAAATCTAAAGAACCAATTTCAAATTTTTATTTTTTTTAAAAGTGATTTTAAAGAATTTTTTTTTGTTGCCCGCCGAGCAATGAAAATGACATATCATGCAATAACTTTTTAATCATATAGCCAAAAGTTATAAAAAATTTTGGGCCTTAAAGCTACTCCTCAGGAAAATGTTGTGTAAAAATTTCAAAGAAAAATATTAAAAACTCCGCTCATAGTGAGCTGCCCAAAAATGCTATGTTTTCAAAAAAGCATGTTTAGGGCTTTAGGAGATATACAACTATGAAGAAATTTTCAAATTTCTATGCATGTGGGCATATGTGTGTAGATTGGCTATATGAACACTCTAACTAATAATATGATTTGTTGTAGTTTTTTCTTTCTTAGCCAATAAATTTTCTAATGTGATTGCCATCTTGGGATAAGGTAATTATGTATAAAGTAATGTGGAATGAAAAGTAGACGCTCTTAGGATTCTTTTGTATTAATTGGTTGGATTCCTTTTCCATTTCAAGACTCTAGAATGCAAAATTGGCATATTTTGTTGATGTTGTACTTTATGTTTACAATATTCTAATATTCCAAAGGTCTTCTAATTTGTAATTGGGGATCTGTTCAAACAAAATCAAGTGTTTTTTGAAAAACATGGCTTTGACAACCAAATTTTTGGAGTTGCCAATTTTGAAAACCAAAAATTGAAAAAGTTGTCATTTAAATCATTTAAGAATAGATATAAGTTGTTCTCCAAACTTTGGAGCAAGTTGTCAAATTTTTGCTTTGTTCATTTACCTACATGAATTGTTTGGTGCCACATAAAGAATAATGTTCAGCCAAAATGATGCCAATTCAGTTGCAAATAGCTTATCCATTATTGTCATAGTATCATATGTGCCAACTCTTTTATCCTTGATACTTAATCTTGAAAAGTGGAAAATTATTACCACAATGTTTTGCCAAATATGATCCGATTTTTGAATCGATAGATCCATACATCATTTTTGCAGTAATCTTAGAAGTCATTAGTGGGTCACTTTTTGACCTTAGCGTCCTTCTAAGGTTAAGCCAAGAGGGAAATTGCAAAATATGTTGACAAATTCTTTGAAATAATAGATAAAAAGTTTAAAGGAGCATTTTCTAAATTATATATAATAGGTTTGGAATTGTCTGCAAGACATACACTGTGACTGAGAGCATCTACACCATTACTCTCTAATTTGACAAATCAAGTGTCTCCTATTCGACTCAAATCATTTGTTTTATTCCTTCCATTTGCCCATGTCCCATCTATGATCTTCGTTACCAATGCAACAAGGCACTATTCATACATTATTCATGTAGTCAAGGCCCACCCTACTCTATTCATGTTGGTCTTGTCCAATAGATTATGTTATCTAGAATATCTTTATAGCAAATGCAAAATTTTGGGGCACGACCAAAGTGATGAACAACACTTATAAATTTTGAGCAAAATCCACAAATTGGAGTAGTTGGCCAAATCTTTTTGGTTCCCCATGCAAGAGGGAGGCACCACTTTCAACCTAGGCATGCCAAAAGCTAGGATGGCCAACCAACTCTAGCATACAAGGGTGTAGATGCTCTTAGCCAATGATAAAATAACTACATTAAATAGTGAAATTAGGTTGTCCCTCACTAATTTCTTGACATTTTTCACTATATAAATATTTATTGTTATTGGACAAGGTCCATGCCTTCTTGCTTTGCAATTTTATAACAATTTTATACATAGAATCTTCCAACCCTTTCACCATGGTTAGTCCATAATCCAAAACAAAGCTCGGCAAAATGTAGTGTAGTGGTAAGCAACAATTGTGCTTCTCATAATTTTTCAAGGAACAATACTAAAGGAATACTAATGGATTGATACTAGTGGTAAGCCACTTGGAATTGATGAGCTTAGAGGCAAAATAAATTTTCAACAATTCATGTTCAAAAGACCCCTTTCATTCAAATGTATATACCTTACTAGAAAATATAAAATCACAAAGTGGAGTGCAAGTAATGTGCATATAGCCTTGGTTTTCTTGATTGGCCTCTTGCATTTGGAACAAGGTTTGCTGTTTGTTTGAATCTTGCACAAGAGAATAGAGATGCTATGGGAGGAGGTATAAATTTCAAAGCAAAACCTTGTCAAACTGTCGTCCCCAACTATGCCTAAAAAGCTAAGGCTAAACCCCTCAAACAACTTGTGTTTCCTAGTACCAATTCCTATAATGCCACCTAACTTCCTGAACAATCTAAAGAAGACTATCAAACAAAAGTATGAAGAGAAACAAATCAAAAGCTACAATAGGTCCCATGTTTTTGGTCTCATACTAGTTTATGTTCTTTGACTTTGCACATTCTTCAATATCTATTTGATAACAATGATGGAGTCCATAGGCTAGTGTGCCTCTTCCCATCATTGGAAAGGAAGTAATCATGTATGATGGGATTCACTAACCTATACTTAAAATATACATATATATTTGACTATTTGTACTTCAAACATGTAGGACAAAATGAATGTCAAAAGTAGTGACATTTCACCAAACCCCGCAGTTGTAGACAAGGTCACAAGAACCAACACCAAGTTGATATTCCACTACATATTCATAACTAGGGGCATGGCACTACTTAACTTATTCAATCACATTACCCTCATGTCAAATACCATGCCCTCTAAAGCACCTCATCTAGCAGGAAATGAAGAAAGAAGATATATAAAAGGAATAACCCTTCTTTGATTGTTGCAAAACCTATGTATACATCCACCATTGGCCACCAATACATATTTCATTTTCACACTAGCAAAAATCGTGGCAATAACTAGAAATAAGATGAAGGAGAGTATTAACTTTCCAATTGTCCTCAAAGTAAGACCTTAAGAAATATCACACGTACTTTTGAAAATTGTCAAGGAGGTCAAGTGCTCCACTTCCTTTGGCAAGGCCGCCAAACTTGAACAATCTTCTAAATAGAGAGTAGTCAAGGAAGACAAGTACCCTATTTCCTTTGGCAGGGCTACCAAGTTAGAACACCCACTCAAATCTAGAGAGGTCAAGGAAGACAAGTGCTCCACTTCCTTTGGCAAGGCCAATAAGCTTGAACACCCCCATAAATAGAGAGTAGTCAAGGAAGACAAGTACCCTATTTCCTTTGGCAGGGCTACCAAGTTAGAACACCCACTCAAATCTAGAGAGGTCAAGGAAGACAAGTTCCCCACTTCCTTTGGCAAGGCCACCAAGCTTGAACACCCCCATAAATCTAGAGTGGTCAAGGAAGACAAGTTCCAAATTTCCTTTGGCAAGGCCGCCAAGCTTGAACATCGTCGCAAATTCATAGTATTCAAGAAAGACAAATTCCCCACTTCTTTTGGCAAGGCCACCAAACTTGAACAACCATCCAAATTAAGAGTAGTCAAGGAAGACAATTTCTCCACTTCCATTGGCAAGGCTTCCAAGCTTGAACATCGTTGCAAATTCATAATATCTAAGAAAGATAAATTCCCCACTTCTTTTGGCAAGAAAACCAAGTTCGAACAACCACTCAAATTGAAGGTGATCAAGGAAGACAAGTTCCCCACTTCCTTTGGCAAGGCTGCCAACCCTGAACAACCATCCAAATTGAGAGTGGTCAAGGAAGACAAATTCCCAAATTCCTTTGGCAAGGCTACCAACCCTGAACAACCATCCAAATTGAAAGTGGTCAAGGAAGACAAGTTCCCCACTTCCTTTGGCAAGGTTGTCAAACTTGAACAATCTTTTAATTTCAAAGTAGTCAAGGAAAATAAGTTCCCCACTTCCTTTGGCAAGGCCGCCAAGCTTGAACAATCTTCTAATTTCAAAGTGGTCAAGGAAGATAAGTTCCCCACTTCCTTTGGCAAGGATGTCAAACTTGAACATCCTCGCAAATTCATAGTAGCCAACAAAGACAACTTCCCCACTTCTTTTGGCAAGGCCACCAAACTTAAACAACCTTCTAAATTGTGAGTGGTCATTGATGACAAGTTTCCCACTTCCTTTGGCAAGGCCACCAAACTTGTACAACCATCCAAATTGAGAGTGGTCAAGGAAGACAAGTTCCCAACTTCTTTTGGCAAGGTTGCCAACCTTGAACAATCTTCTAATTTCAAAGTGGTCAAGGAAGACAAATTCCCCACTTCCTTTGGCAAGGCTACCAAGCTTGAACAGAAACTTAAATTTAGAGAGGTCAAGGAAGACAAGTTCCCCACTTCCTTTGGCAAGGCCACCAAACTTGAACATCGTCGCAAATTCATAGTAGCCAACAAAGACAAGTTTCCCACTTCCTTTGGCAAGGCAGCCAAACTTAAACATGATCTTAAATTGAGAGTGGACAAGGAAGATAAATTCTCCACTTCCTTTGGTAAGGCCACCAATCTTGAACAACCATCCAAATTGAGAGTGGTCAAGGAAGACAAGTTCCCAATTTCCATTGGCAAGGCCGCCAACCTTGCACAATCTTCTAATTTAAAAGTGGTCAAGGAAGACAAGTTCCCCACTTCCTTTGGCAAGGCCACCAAGCTAGAACACCCGCATAAATCTAGAAAGGTCAAGGAAGACAAGTTTCCCACTTCCTTTGGCAAGGTAGCCAAACTTAAACAAGATCTCAAATTGAGAGTGGTCAAGGAAGTCAAGTTCCCCACTTCTATTGGCAAGGCTACCAACCTTGAACAACCATCCAAATTGAGAGTGGTCAAGGAAGACAAGTTTCCCACTTCCTTTGGCAAGGCCACCAACCTTGAACAAAAACTTAAATGTAGAGAGGTCAACAAAGATAAATTCCCCGCTTCCTTTGGCAAGGCCACCAAGCTTGAACACCCCCATAAATTTAATGAGGTCAAGGAAGATAAGTTCCCGACTTCCTTTGGCAAGGCCGCCAAGCTTGAACACGATTCTAATTCAAGAGTGGTCAAGGAAGACAAGTTTCCCACTTCCTTTGGCAAGGTTGCCAAGCTTGAACATTGTTTCAAAGTGAGAGTGGTCAAAGAAGATAAGTTTCTCACTTCCTTTGGCAAGGTTGCCAAGCTTGAACAAAAGTTTAAATTGAGAATGGTCAAGGACAACAAATTCCCCAATTCTCTTGGCACGGCTACCAAGCTTGAACACCCCCATAAATTTAAAGAGGTCAAGGAAGACAAGTTCCCGACTTCCTTTGGCAAGGCCGCCAAGCTTGAACATGATTCTAATTCAAGAGTGGTCAAGGAAGACAAGTTTCCCACTTCCTTTGGCAAGGTCGCCAAACTTGAACATTGTATTAAAGTGAGAGTAGTCAAGGAAGACAAGTTTCCCACTTCCTTCGGCAAGGTCACCAAACTTAAACACTCTTTCAAATATAGAGTGGTCAAGGAAGACAAGTTCCCCACTTCCTTTGGCAAGGCCGCCAAGCTTAAACAAGATTCTAATTTAAGAGTGGTCAAGGAAGACAAGTTCCCTACTTCCTTTGGCATTGCTCCCAACCATGACCAAGATTCTAATTCAAGAGTGGTCAAGGAAGTCCAGTTCCCCACTTCCTTTGGCAAGGTCACCAAGTTTGAATTCTCTCTCAAATTTAGAGTGGTCAACAAAGACAAACTCCCCGCCTCTCCACTTCCCTGCTTCACATGACTATGAACTACCTCCTTTTGCATTTCTGGATTTGGATTAGCAAGTGAGAGTTGCTCTTCCTTCCTTAATAGATTTAGTCGAGCCTTCTCCATTTGGAAGGTTGCAAATACTTCTTTCACTTTATGCTGAACCCATATCCTTTTATTGTTGCCACAAAGAGACTGTGACTCCATTGGATCACAATCTGGAATACGAAAATGGGTACCATCTCCAAGCTCCAACCATGCATCACTCCGACCATAATAGTAGGCAGCTATTTGGCGCACATCTTTTGCCTCTTGTGGTGTTTGATAACTACCAAGAGAAAGCATATTGTATGTTACAAATCCACCTAGAGGGTTTTTGTCTCTAGGTGGTTTGAATCGTGGTTCATACTTGTAACGAAGTAAACCACCATCAATGTCTTTTACAGCTCGCCTATATATCCCTTTCATCTCATCTTCATTGCTTCTACTTTTCCTTCGTTTAGCTAGTGGCCTTGGCGGATAAGTTGTAAGTAAAGATTCAGAAGTTGGAGTTCCATCATGACAACTATTCAAACTTGCAACAAGGGCCTCAGGAAGAATTTCACTTTGGAATTCACCAGGGCTATTAGATAGTAAATTGTCAATATTTATCTGTGGACTCGAAGGACAATTGGCAAGAGCTTCGAATTGAATCTCCGTTGTGCTACTAGTTGCACAATCAAAAGGACGCTTGCCACAATCTTTGAGCTTGGCTTTGAAAGCATAATGTTGTGTCATGAGAGTGTACCATTCCCGTGTCAAGGTTGTTGCCAATTTCATTTCACGTCGCTCCTTCTCTGTGATCTTTGAAAATTCTTTTGCGTTTGCCAAGCAAAACTCATCCACTTGTTTAAATGCCTTGGACAGAGTGTCAAACCGATATTGACATTGCATTTTAGTATGTGCAGTTCCACATATTTTGTTAACTTCTCCAACGATGAAGTCCCAACGCGTGGCATTGTTTCCTTGAGGAAACCGATCAAAATCAACTATACAAGAAAGTAAAACAGAAGTCTCGGCGGTTGACCAATTCAACTTCCTTGATCTTCTATTTTCATTCTTCTTGTATAAAAGTGGCGTGTTGTTATCTGCTTGCGATATGCTTTCTTCTGAGTGACGTAGTCTTCTGGTGTCTTCTATTTGAGGCCATTTGGTTTCCTCTCCCAACAAAGTAAGAGTTTCCTTAACATCAAACGGTTGATGCTCATTTAACATAGTCACGCCCCTTGTTTGATACTCACTCTCAACATCTTCACCATTTACCATTGTTAGGTCTTTGTTCTGTACATCATCAATTTGTCCTTCTGAAGTAGCTGTGCAACAAAAGAAAATATAGCCTTGAATGTAAGACCCTTCAATGTAATAATATTCAGCACATAATAAAACAAAACGAAATTGTAACCAAGCGATTACACTGTTACTCAAGGTTTCAAGCTCTTCTTTCACCTCGACTAACACGCATAACATTCACAAAAATAATTAGGATATTTGGAGGTGACAATAGCTTCAACCTTTTGTACTGCTATCATTAGGTACAAAAGCATTTGCAAGAGAATTGTTCTCTAAGGGCATTGTCTTCAAAACTACATAAATTTGGCAATAAGTGGAAATAATAATAATAAAATTATGCAAAGAAAAGTTACCTTTGAATTGTAGCCATGAGAAAAGGTCAGAAGAGTGTAATCTCAGCATTCCTTGTAATTGTGTCATTCCACCAAGTTCTAAAATAAGGTTTTGGATGTGCTTGCGTTTGGCTATTGCTTCTGATGTACCCAAATGAGGAAAATGCAACTTCCCTTGCTCAACACCAAAGCTAAAGTTTGGTGACGCTGATTCAAGGATAACAAACTCCACATAATACAACAAGTAAACGCCAGAGTCGTATCCAATGGCTTCTTGTGGAACCTGAGATGTAGAGAAGCATGAGCATACTTCTATAACTTATAAAGTGTTGAAAGTTTTGAAAAGTTTATAGCATGAAAATTGTCAATCAACATAATGCACAAACAATGCAACATACCTGAGCTTCAACATATTTCATACGAAACAATGCTTGAAGTATGTCGGAATTTTGATGGATTTCGGTCCATGCTTTGAATATGAAACTAAGCAAGAGACGCAACAACCATGCACAACGTCAATTATTGACATCCTAGACACATTGGATCATATATGACTGACTTTGATAGGAACTGACAAACAAAGAACAAGTCTCCAGAGGGAATCCGTCACAAATATATTGTGTCATTCCATTTGGATTAACAATCTACTCTGTGGCCTTCCTATGCAAATTAATACTGAAAAATGTTCTTACATGCAGAATCTCAAACTTGTCAAGCCTCAAGACCTTTAGAAAATGCAACTGATAGGGAGAATAAAACATCATAAAAATGTCATCTCAGACTATGCACAAATGTGTAGCAATTTACTTTAAACTCTACAAAAACTCACCTCCGGATGTCACCTTCTAAGTCATCATGCTTCCCTTCAACCGAATACAAATGAAAGATACAAGGTGAGCGATAATGTACATCTGCCAGAAAACACATGAATGAGACATTCAAGCAATCCACAAATCACTTATACCACCATAAGCCACTCTATAATACGGAACACAAGGTCTTACTAGAAGGGAATCCAGTAATGTTGTTTAGATAACACACGATGATAGGACTCTAGTAAGTCACTATGAAATACGGAACATAAGGTCTTACCAGTAGGCAATCTAGTAAGGCTATTTAAATGATAAATGATGATGAGACTCCAGTGCTCCCTGCCATTCAAGGTATGTCCACCACAAATATGAGAGCCTTAGAGACCGATATAGATCTATAGAATATTGAATCTATCACACCATACTAAAATAGTTGAAAACTCCTTTGCATCATGTTCTCAGTAGCCAAATGAATGTTAATACAATTTATTGTTAGACTTCAATGACAAAATTCAATTCCATACAATGCACAAAAAAAGTTTATAAGTGACACAGAATGTGAACATTACCTTTTGAAGACAGGAATGAAAATGTAGTCCTTCTCAAACAAATTTACTCCTTGAATCCACTGTCGTGCTTGCTCATAATCAATATCTATGGATGTAGTTTTGGTTCCAAAAGTGCTAATGAAGAAAGAGCAGTTAAAGAAGAAAAAGCGATCTTCATCCCTAATGGAAAGAACATTTTTTTCCAAATACCTACAAACAAACAACACAATGAAAAGCAATGTGTCTAATTAACAAGCAATGTAAAGATTAGACAACCTACAAAATAAGATCAAAGACAATTATCCCAAGAATACAACTTCTTACAACATAGACCGAAGGGCACCTCTTAACAAAAAAATTTCACATTAGTCGAATGATTCATTTAGACTCACTCAAGTGGTACCAATAAATAGGAATACTCACTTAATATAGAAGTTGATGATTTGGATACTCAAATGCTTCTTGGGTTGTAGACTTTGCAAATCCGTGTCTTCAATTCTTGCAGCGTTTGGATCACCTTCAGGGAAGGTGAGTAGGGTGGATTCAGATAGTCTAGCAAATTCTGTGATTGCCTCCTTCAACAATGAAATGGGTGAAATCTCAATCACCATGTGCTTCATCTTGTCAACAACCACCTATCAATCCAACAATCACAAAAGTTGATTCATTTGGTCCAATGTTCTTCTACATCCAACAAATAGAAGAAATTATAGAACAACATTGCCCTCCTCCAACATTGTAGACTGAGGCTATGTGCTACGATACCAAAACGTGTACCAAAATCAATGCTTCCTTGTATGCATAACTGGGTGAGGACTTGCACCTAAGGACAAGGCATGGCATAGAGGTTGCAGAGATGGGAAAACTTTCATATTAGGCTTGCATGCTTGTGAATTACATTGTACTTCTTGGATTGCAAGCTTAATTCTCATTCTTAGCTAGTGGTCTAGTTAAAGTGGTTCCACCTTTGTTGAGGTCAACTTGCTAAAAGCAAACTCAACAATTTATATACTTCAAAGCAACCATTTGTTCTTTGTAAAACATTCATGGACTATCCAAAAATTAATTTCCTATTATTTTAAATTAAAATTCATGCTTTGAATGATTTATTTAATATTTTCTATATAATATTTATAAATTTTCAAATTGATCAATTATTTAAAAAAAATAAAAAAATGGAGTTGTTGCCTCTATGATTTGAACACCAAATGAGGTAATTGATTTGGTTTGGTCTAAATTTCTCACATATAATTGCAAGTACTTTGCACAACCCTCTTAGTGACATTGAAATAGTGTATTTTCACATGCACTAAAATAGTTAAGAAATAAAAATGCATCATCATATCAACCAAATGAGTCATTGTCTTATTAAGAACAAAATGATAGAATAATCCAAAAATCACTCGCATTCTTTGATTTAGGAACATAGGAAGTGAGCCAAAAGTTGGAAACCTTGCTTAGTTCTACAAAACAAGATGATTTAACCCAATCATAGTTAGTCACTAATAAGTCACTAAAAATTAACAACAATATGTAGTCCTCATCCACAAGAATAGAGTATTGTAATCAATTTAGATACATTATGACCAACAATTCCTTCTCACCGTACACAATCATACAATCATCTAGCGTAGCTTCTTAACAACTTAGGCAAAAAATCAATAATTAAAAAGGTGCCTAAATTATTGGGAAATTATTGACCTAGTTTGCCTAAAAAGAAACATATATACTACAAGATTGCCTAATTTAGAGAAATTCAACTTGCATGTGCTCAAATCTAATACATTAGCATTTGATTTGCATTCTAAAGTTGGCACAAGTTTTCGTATCTCAAATCTAATGTGAAGCTCCCATTATCCAATTACGACCCTCCATACTCCATTTAAGTAGCAATTAAGCTATACACAAAGAGTTGAACAATAGTAGTTACAAAATTGATTGATAGCAACTTTGACAGTTGTGAATTAAAAGATAGCACTTACAACCTTCAGGGACAATGGACAAGTGACCACAATTATGAAAAATGACAACCAAGCTGAAGTGAACAACTTGGATGAATTATAACTAATTTTAATTATATTTTAGATTTGTCCAATTTTAATAAATTATTTTTTAGGTTGGCTAATTGATTTTTGTACTTTGATTAATTATTAGGCAAAAAGCTGCCTAAGCTGCTAGGAAGCTATGGTAGTTGACAAGCGGTAGAAATACTACTACAATATGATGTGCTCAATTTGATATTGTGTTGTAAGCTAAATGAGATGACTCTTCCATCACCCACAAGTACATGCTACACAATAGAATATTACCCTAGTGTACAAGATTGTAGAATTGACAACAAATGGCTTCTAAATTTCATCCAATAGAAACAACCCAAGCCACACTCTATCATCATTGATTGTGAACCCCCTAGAGCAAAAATAGGGGATTACTTGCATCCTTGCAACCCTTTATTGGTACAAAGTACTTAGTTCTATTTTGCTAAAGGGGTCTCTGCAACAACTCAAAAAGGCATTTGGAAGGTTGTTTTTTGCTCTAATGTGAAAGAATTTTAAGTGATTTCTACCTAATACTAGTTCAAATGAAAAAGTCTCAACCAAAAAAGGAGAAAAACTAGAATTACATGGATGATACCTCATGTGTATTTCCTTGAGCATGTGAGTCCTTCCAATTGATGTTTGGAGTCACTAATTTGCAAATCTGGGACACAATTTCATTCCCATACTCTGCAACTTGCTTTGACCCTCGAACATATGGTAAGCCATTGAGCTTTGTGAGCTCATCAAGTGCATACTTCCAATCATCCACCTTTATCAATCCGTCAGGATCATCCCTTGCAAATGTCTCCCAATTTTGAAACCATCTTTGCCTCCTCTTATCATCCTTCAACTCGTTCACAGAGAGCCCATAAAATAGAGGAAGAATGCCCAAATTGATATTTGGTTGCATTTCCTTCTTAGCTTCCACAAATGCATTGAGCTCAACCATGGGCCACTTGGACATAAAGTACTCCTCCGATAAGACCACAACAAACAACTCACATTGTTGAATGATCTTCAATATCAAGTCCGAAGAATTCTCACCTTTGAACAAACTTTTGGACAAACTTTCACGATGTCCATCAAAAAAGGGATACGGACAATGCTCCTCCAAGGCTTCACACAAATGATCCACAAAGTCCTCTTGAACTCCACTGTGGCTAAGAAAGATCTTGTACTTGGGCTCCAAAACTTGATTGTCAGTGATGGCTTCACTGGAACTACAAAAAGCAACAAAATCTCTTCAACACTTGATGCCGTTGAATTATCAAAGAGTATGGAACACAATCAAAGTACTACCAACACTTTTAGAAGTACAACCGTAAAAGTAAACAAATGTGGCATCTTCAAATTAAGAAAAGGGTCTCAACAAGAATTACTCAGGAAAACCTCAAGAGTTATAGCAGATCACCTAAGATCAATAGAAGTGGGTAGACTATCCTTGCCATCAAATGTTCTACAAATCTCAGGAGGCACTAATGTGCAAATCTGGGACACAATTTCATTCCCATACTCTACAACTTGCTTTGACCCTCGAACATATGGTAAGCCATTGAGCTTTGTGAGCTCATCAAGTGCATACTTCCAATCATCCACCTTTATCAATCCGTCAGGATCATCCCTTGCAAATGTCTCCCAATTTTGAAACCATCTTTGCCTCCTCTTATCATCCTTCAACTCGTTCACAGAGAGCCCATAAAATAGAGGAAGAATGCCCAAATTGATATTTGATTGCATTTCCTTCTTAGCTTCCACGAATGCATTGAGCTCAACCATGGGCCACTTGGACATGAAGTACTCCTCTGATAAGACCACAACAAACAACTTGCATTGTTGAATAGTCTTCAATACCAAGTCTGGAAATTTTTTACTTTTGGACAAACTTTCCTGATGTCCATCAAAAAAGGGATATGGACAACGCTCCTCCAAGGCTTTACACAAGTGATCCACAAAGTCTTTTTGAACTCCATTATAGCTAAGAAAGATCTTGTACTTGGGCTCTACAATTGGATCATCCCTGATGGCTTCACTTGAACTGCAAAGCAACAAAGTCTCTCAACACTTGATGATGTTGAATTATCAAAGAGAATAGAACGTAATCAAAGTACTACCAACTTTCAGGAGTACAACTATAAAAGTAAACAAACATGACATCTTCAAATTGAGAATAGGGTCTCAACAAGAAATGCTCATGAAAACCTCAAGAGTTACAGCACATCACCTAGGATCAATAGGAGTGTATAAACCATCCTCGCCATGCCTGTAAGTATATTATTCACCATGACACATTTCAGTATTCATTCAAAGTCATAAAATTTATCCGCAATATTCCTGATGCTTGTAAATGAGTTGTGTGGCGACGTCATTATTGCAATGGAAAATATTACGCTCGCTCTCATCATGGCATCACATCTCCACCCTTGCTCTCACGTAAGCCATTCAGTTAAGGCTAGAGAAGATTAAAGGCGCAAACTAACAAACATTGAGCCAACAAACCCACACATCACAGGTGCTCAAATCACACAACTACTAAAATCCCGATATGGTCAATACAGGGGTAATCTCGGCAAACACATCTTCTGGCCCACTCTGTAACCAACAACATGTTCATGATGTTACATACAACAATAAGATACATGGATACATGTAATACAAATGTGCACTGAAAAACACATGAAAGCACTCAAAATCTGGGGACATAATAAAGCAGTACGAGAATTACAAGAAAACGCCTTGAAAACAACCCACCCACCCTAACCATCTAATACAACTCAAATATAACTCCCGCATAGTCCAAATTTATTATAAACTTGGCCCACTACAAGGTGCAAATACATGCTCTAACGTGATTCTGCAGCATGCATAGAAATTTCAGATCATTTCTGTTATTCATTGTGAAATCTTCTAATTTTAGTTTACCATTACCAATCCTGAGTTCCCGGCTGGAGCGGGCAGAGAAGAGAGTGCTCGGTTCGGCTGCTGCAACTGTGCAAGTGCGAAGTACTAAGTAATGCATGATAGTCGCTAATTATGGCAGCAAGCCAGGAACTTTACTTTGTAAATTTGCAAAACACTGGAAAGGAAAATGTGCGCTTCTTTCGATTCGCTAACAAGGCACTAGGTGATCGAATGAGCAAATCACCAGCCACTCGCATGATCAGACCAAACTCGGAGCTCGACTATTTAAGCTTAGACCGCTGAAGCAAGAGAGACAATAGTGAGAGAGGACGGAAGCATAAGATAAACTTACCGCCAAGGTCCCCGCAGATTGTGTTGTTCGATGCCTGGTGAAAACGAAGAGCCCCTTTCGCGCTCACCACCACGCCAACCTTGACCGATAACAGACCTGCCTCCACTGCTGACTCCTATCATAGTGCAAAGGTCACCACCTAGACAATCAGAACCTCCGTTGGACGCCTGTTCAACTCCACGTTACTATTGTGTAAGTAACCTCAGAAGTTGGGGTGCCTGGTTTATCGGAAATGCTGCGTGGGTGGGGGCAAGAGTGGGGGATGGGATAAGCTCGACCTACTCCCGCCAGTCCCGATAGCAAGCCGACGCATTCTCTAACAATGGAACTGCCACCAAGTAGACTAGCCTTATTGCATTAGAGCCTTGAGTTCAGAACTGTGCTCTCACAAAGTTGTAAATTTGCCAGTTCTTCCCTCCAAACTCGGTCAACTGTAGATTTCAAATTCATACGCCTGCCAAAGTCACTCAAACCTGCCGTTCAAAAGAATATCCCCATCATGATGTCCTTAGTTCCTTCGAATCATTACTTAGGCATGCTCATAGACATCCAACAACCAGATACCTCTAAACAGCAAAGCCAAAACTTACAGAAAAAAATTCCTCACTTGCTTGCAAGATTCCTCTCCGCAAACCATGGATACGTGTTCAGAAGCAACATCATAGCACGGCATACGGATATGATTTCAAGATTTACGGGAGTGATGTCCACCTTTGCATTAAAAAATTAGTTCATAGCTTTATCAAATACTAAAATCAATCATTGTAGAGGACCATTGCATCAGAAGTAGAAGGACCCTATCATGTCTCTGAAACCCTAAGGATGAGATAAATCAGATCCCACGCAATTAGGTTGAGTGAGAGACGCAAGAAACTAAGTTAGGCCCATGCCGGCAATCATACAACCGAAAAATTCACCACAGCTTACAGAAATGGGGCTGCGAGGTCTAAATTGTGCTCACACCGTATCCATCGAAGAGCCATGCCTGCTCCTCAGATCTACCTGAACGCAAATACAGACACTGGGAGGTGAGTACTAGAACTGTGTCCATAAACGTCAATTTTCAAAAATCACCGAGGATTTGAACATGACAAACGAAACGCAAAAACGATAAGCACTAAAGCATAGCTAGCAAATCATCACGAGAGCTGTTCTCTTCAAAGAACTTGATTTTAGCTCTGAAAGCAAACCCTGAAAAACCCATCAAGACAATCAAAACAGAATAAGGGTAGGAAACGCAAGGGCAACTTTGGATATCAGCGAGTTGCGTATTCGGCTTGATTATGACGCTCGCTGCGGAAGTATACAAAATGAGAGATGCAGCAGGAAGTAGCTTAGGCCGAGAGCACAAGAAAGGAAACCACGACGTAAATAAATGTAAAGAGACGCAGGTTGGAAAGAAGTGCAAAACCCCGCACGCACCATTTAATCCACAAACGGACAGATATCGATCGGCAACGCTTAGTGTCGTCCCATCTGCGGTGGCCGCAACCAAACCCTAAAGTTACAAAATCGCCCCAGTTGAAGCCTAGTGCGAGGGACCTCGCAGAGACAACGTGTGTTTGGTGGCATCGTGCAAAAGGAGGCAGAAGTAAGAGGCTCGCGCAGGAGTAGGCAGTAGGTAGGAGGAGGCAGATGCCGTAGGATGTTCAGCCCACGCACATCCGCCGTCCGCCTGGACAGGTGGCGGGGCGTGATTGGCCGGGGCGAATTCTCCGGCAGGCTGAGCGACAGTCCCACCAGACACCAACCCTAAACCTGCCGCAGGTGAAATTCGGAGCTCACAGGCGTACCTTAGTTCTCTTCATTGAAAAATCTTCTCTCCATTAAAAAACCGGCACTTCAAATTTGAAATGTTCCAAGTACTGCAGGTCGTAAAGCAAACAAAAAACACAATGAACAAACAGTGCTGCAATGAAATACGAAAATGGCTGGTTCATGGCTGCTTCTACACATTGAAAGGTTTTCTCTCAAGGAAATTAAAGGTGAGAAAGCATTTTTCATTGATACTAACATATCATCGCACCCAGAAGTTTCTTAAGTAATAGAAGCTCTATTATAAGGAAAAAATGAAACATGAATATTGTATCAGGAATTTTGTTTCTATTTAGTGTCTGATTTGCACTTCAATCTTTTGAAGATCACATGAGAGACCACGCCTTCAGAGATGACCTCATGATTTGTCTTGAAAACCACCAGGACTCCTTCGTAATAATTGGCAGTGCATTAGCAGAAGACATTCCAGACAGCAATACAGCATGGGAAG
Source organism: Neckera pumila (assembly GCA_963969595.1). Lineage (NCBI taxonomy): Eukaryota > Viridiplantae > Streptophyta > Bryopsida > Hypnales > Neckeraceae > Neckera > Neckera pumila. The sequence continues at coordinate 16,124,569 of OZ018411.1, read as the reverse complement.
AGAAAAGTCTGCTCTTTTCAAAGCATTGGTATCGAGTCATTTGTAGTGGTGAGGGTCGCTGTACATACTGCTTAGTAATGAATCTTACAATAATGCAGTCGCCCTGATCCCTTGAGCATGTGAATTAAGTTAGTGCAAGTTCAAGCTCTAAACATTTCTTCTTCGGTCTGATGGAAACAAGATACTCGTGGATAGTGATGATGCTTGGTTCTCTTGTTCAGATGTTTAGAGTTGTGTTAGAAGCAGAGTATAAATCCACCATGGTTCTTTTATGTACGATACATATATTGTGTACACATACAATGTAGCTGATCAAATCTTTGGTGAACTTGAAGCTTCCAAATTCATGCTAAGGTAGACAAGCCTATTACCACCCTGATTTGCAATCTGAGTATATTGGGGCCAATTCCAAGAAGGGTATGTATTTTTCAGAGGTGTGCGCTTGTTTCGCAAATCAAACCCAAGTGGAATTATAATTTTTCAATCAAAATTGTAATTACTGTGAATTTTTGAAATGTCAACCCTGAAATTATAAAACTACTTGTAGACTGGAGTCATAAACATCATACCAACAACCCATAACCACCCTTCCATGTATCTATTAGCACGTAAGTATGGACCAATGAAAAATTGACACATTAGTCTTGGTGATATCAATGCTCTAATTTTGTCAGGAAAGTGAGTGGAGTTGGACGAGTGTAGTGACAGAAATGGGGCCAAAACTAGGATGGCGGAAATAGGAAGCTGGTGGCTTTAGGCTGGTTTACCTTACTTGTCAAATCAAAGCACTCCTAAGCTTTTGAATCTAAGGAATGTTGTGTTGTGTGTGTGTAGAAGATCGCAATATGGCGTAAATGGTTTAGGGCAAGATGGTGATATGGCATGCAGAAATTTGTTGACAAGGAGTTGATTCCAAGGTCTGACTTTCTAGAGCCTCTGATAAGCAGGGCAGTGAAGGATTATGAAGTGTAACACTTTCAAGGTCAGTGAATACATTATTGCTTCTGTCAAGTTGGAAGACTTAACATTAGTTTTTTGCTCTTCCAGAACTTAGTATCGGCCTTAGTTCTTTAACCCCAAAGTGACAAAGAGGACAGAAAGTGTCCTCATACAATTTCAAGTCCAGTTCAAAGTGCTTTAACTTTTGCATCCAAGGTCCAAGTTCAATAAAACTTGTTGGGAAAGTTGCGTTCTCTCCTCTTAAGTTTGCGTGGTACAATTTTCAGATCAATCTAAGATGTATTGATTTTTTGGAAGCCAATCGAAGTTCAAAACTTCAATTTGAAATCACCAAACTGCATTTTAAGGCTGCAACTTTGGGGCCTTGCATCTCCTTCATCCATTGTTTGTTTTCAATAAAAATTTGTTGCATTTTCCCCTTGAAACTTAGTTATTGTAATAAAATTTTCATGTTAATCCAAGTTGATTTGAATGTTTGGGAGCAATTCAAAGCTCAAAATCCTGCCATTTTTGGAGTACATTGAAATTTGGTGGCTTGTATCTTCTTCATATAGAGTCCATTTTCAATAAAAAAAATTTAGGAAAGTTGCGCACACTAGCCTAGTTTGTGTTGCTAAAATTTCATGTCAATCTAAGAAGTAATGAGTGACTGAGAAACATTCTAATAGAAGGAGATTCATCCTTAGATGTGTGTTTTTGCAGTTTTTCTTGCTCTTTTTTGACATTTCAAAGCTTTTTTGTAGACACAATGAGTCAATTTTTTTCAGCAATGTGTTTGTTTACTAGTTTTGAATCACTTTGTAGTGTTAAGTTTTTCATTTGAGTAGGCTGAGAAATCAAATTTCACCTCCAAACCTATTTTTGGGAAAACTTCAGCATCCATTTTTAACACTAAAACATTATGATCTTGCAATCTATGTGGCCAAATGACTTCGAAATGTGTACATGTCACCTACAACATGTACACAAGAAGATTGTACAATTGAAATTTGTATAACTTGAAGACATTTAGATCTATAAAGCTTCATAAGCAATGACATTTTTGAACCTTAGAAATCAAATGTCATTTTGGGGTCAACCCCTAAACGACCGGGGGTGTTTGAGCATAGCTCTCGTTTTTTTGACTAGCTCTTGAAACAAACATTATTCCTCATTTGAGTGCAATAATTTTGATGATCGCCACCTTTGAAATGAAAGAAGACTTATGTAGCTTTCCTATAAAAAAAAAGATCAAAGAAATCACACAAATTTTGAAAGAATGCCACCATTGACAAGTTTGATGAAAGATGTTTAGTTAGGCAGTACTTTATACATACATTGAAATGGGAATGTTGAAATTGGAGTGATCCAAAAACTCTTATTTTTTTTTTCCACGGGTACATATCATCATGGTACTAATGTGTATTTTTTTCAAATAATTTTGAAGTGTAGAGAAAAAGATATGAAGATGTGAAGTGATAGTCTAGAGTGTCTTTTGCATTCTCAAAAATTCATACAAAATTGCAAACTTGATCATTTCTCAATTGGATTGCACCAACAGGTTCAACGGAAAAAATCATCTAGGGTCTCTTTGTTGTTCATAAGTTGTTAATGAAGTTTAACATATTGAATTTTCTACAAATGTAGTTGCAAAAGCCACGAGGTGGCCTTATGGTCCTTTAGTTAAGATTGTGCTTAATCATATGAAATTAGTAATTAGTGATTTTCAAATAATTTCTAGTGCAATGACATGATTTTTGTTGAAACTCTGCATCAAATTGTAAAGCAATTCCTGAGTTGGAGAGCAAACCTGCTCTAGAGGGCAGTGGAGAAGAACAAAAACATGGAAGAGCAGGTTTGGTAGGAGGCTCAGAAATTGCTCATCTAAGGGGTAATCTGGCTTTTTCATGCATTTACTTGGATGGGAATATTTTTAGCTTATTTTTTAGACATAGAGAACTAGAAGAAGAACCTAACACAAGTGGTTTCATATTTTTTGAAGCATTATTGAATTAGTTATGAGTTTTCAAACAAAATGTGCCGTAGGTTCCTATTTATGACCAAGAAAGGGCCATTTCAGGCTTGTTCTCCAATCTGTACCCATGCTATGAACGCCGGTATGAGCTGTGCAAATAATTAATTTTTTTTTTTCCAAATTTCATTTTAAGAAGAATTACTTTTTTTTAATCTGATGTGGCCAAAGTTTGGCCATATCACCTTGCTTTAGTGGTGCAGTTCTTGCAATGGGGAGCTCAGAAAAACTTGTTGGAGAACTTGTGGGCAGGGTTGTCACCGTCACGTCACGTCAGGATCCAACCCCAGCATCTGTCCGTATCCAAAAAAAAAGAATTTTTTTTTGGACGGTCCATCCGTCCCTGTTGACAACCAATTCATCCCTGTCAATGGACATGCCGTCCAAAAAAAAAAGAAAAAAGATTTTTTTTTTTGATCCAAACGCGATTCTGATGCATCTGGACGTGTTCGGACCATCACTAACGGGCATCCCAACATAAAAAGCCAACATCATGTCAGGATGGACAACCGTACTTGTGGGAACCTACGGCCCTTTATAGAGCCCAAATTCTCTCTAATATTAGTGAAAATTTTCTTTCCCCAGTGTACTTCATTTAACCCCTAAGTACCTAAGCCTTTCTAAGTGTGCTTTTCCTTTGAAAAAAGAGTATGAGCTTATAGTTATATTCAATGAAGCAAATTGTTTGTTTTTCAAAATCTAATTGCATAGATGTTTAGAGAGCTTGCTTATTAGAGTGCATACCAATTTTGACATAAATTTTCATAGGAGTTGTGAGATTATAACAAGAGAAATGTAAATATTCTATTTTTAGTATGCTGTCCTCCCTACAATGTTTGATGAATTTGCATATCAGAGTTTTTTGGAGTTCACTTGGATGTGACATGAACAATTTGAAACTGCGTTAGCACACTAAAATGAACTTCTAAAAAACTTAAGTTCAAATGAAGAGCTATCAAACTCATTACACAATCCACCTTATAGTTGTTGAAACGCAGTTTTATTTGATAAGTTGAAACTGTAAATAACTCCAAATCAACACTTGCATGTTTAAATTTTCAACGGTGAAAATCACGAAAACACTTTACTCTTTCCAATGGAACCATTTTCAAAGCAAATGGATAAGTACAACTATTTAGATCTCAAATGTGGCAAGTTCTGTTCAAAGCCGGGAAATCAAGTAAAATTTGCAAGCTGTACTCTTTCACTAACATACATATATGCCTTTGAGGACCTCTCAAAAATAAAATATTTACCTTTTTTAGTGAAAAATAAAATTTTCCAATAGTTAACCTTCAATACTGCCTGTAAAAAATTTTAACCGGTCAAAGAAATTTAACTGCCCATGCCCAAACGAGCCTAAAATTTTGGAGCGACCATATTTGGTCACTCAGGCAGTTAGTGGTTAATTGTAAGGCTCTGAAAACAATCTTCCATTGCTTTAATCTTTGTGGAAAATTAGCATGCAAGTTCTTAACAATTCGTAATTGCATTTTGTCAAAATAGCAAACTCTTATTTGATGAGAATTTGATATATGGTCCCTCCAAATCATTCTACTCAAGAAAAAGAACTATCGTTTTTTCAAAAAATGAACTTTGATTGATGATATTGTTAAATCAATAAGATCAAAACTTTGAAACTAAGAGGATGGAGCAACAACCACTAGAAGAAAAAGAGGGGTTTTGCAACTACAAAAAGCAACTAGTTTTGAGTTGCATTGGACGTTTGCAACTACTAATATTCTGGAAGCCTCTAGTTGTTGTGGACAAGTTTTTTAGTTGCATCATAGTTGTAAGGCAAAACGGATTGTTTTTCATTTGGCAGCTTACTTGGAACTTCATCATACGCTTTATGATGTGGTTGCTTACGTGGTATTCACTGCTGCTTGAGGTCAATAACTAAGTTGTCACTTGTTTGTGACTTTATTGCAACTTTGATGCTATGGGTTTGCAACTTCATTTCAATTTATCTTCAACTACTTTGCAACTGCTTTAGGTATATGTGGGACTATGGGACAATGTAGCCGTAAGCAGTTTGCCACTCATTTACAACATGTTTGCCACTTTTTACCAACTGGTTTATGACTAGGTTGTGACTTCTCTACGACTTTTGTGATTACTTTATAGGTCATGTGCAACTTTTTTGCAACTTATTTGTGACTCGTTAATCATATCTGCAACTTGTTTGCAACTACATTTTATCTCCTATGCATCTTAATGATAAATCTGTGCAACTTATTTGTGATTCGTGAATCATGTGTGCAACTTGTTTGCAACTATATTTTACCTCCTATGCATCTTAATGATATATTTGTGCAACTTATTTGCAAGCTGTAGGCAACCACATACAAGTGTCTTACAACTCATTTGCAACTGAAATCAACTAGTATACAACTCATTTGTGATTCATAATGTCATACAACATGTCATACACAATATACCATACATAGTACTCCGTACCATATATAGTACATCATACACCACATATGATACACCATATAAAATACACCATATAAAATACATTACTTACTACATTGGACCAATTATGTCAGGTAGCTCCAAAGGCCACTTGATGTGATTATAGAGTGTTAAGAAGACAAGATAATTATACCAGTGGGGTAGTAGGAGGTATGACAAACAATATGGGATACATAAAACACATGAATTATATTAAAGTAAAAATTTCAGACTACATTTAGGCATAGTAGACTGTTTTCTTTTTAAAAACTTTGAACTATAAAAAGTTGGAAAAACAAACAACCTTTTATCTCCAAAAATCCATTTAAGATTTCAAATCTTTTATCAAAAGTTATGAACAAATTTTCAAAGAAAAATTGGAAAGAGCATTTTCTTTGACATTTTTCTCGCATCTTCTTTAAATTTTGTCCATCCTCATTGTATATGGCAAATATGAAAAAATATTTTTTCTAAATGATGGAAGGAAAGAAGGTTGAAAATTAGTATTACATAAAAAAAACTTGTGCTCAATAGAGATTTGTAGACACATCAGATGTGTTTGTCAACATCACTGTTTAAGCTTCTAGTTTGACTGCTCCAGAAGATGTGCCTTCTTCCGACTATTCCATCTTTGATCAAAGCCATAGACTTATCTGTAGAAGACAGTCTCTTAGCATCTTCAAGATATTGAGACCTTTGTAACTCAAATACCATTTTATTGTTTTAAAGTTTTAAACTATCTTTGCACTATCCCTTAAATCAAAAAGAATTCATACACAAATGTATGTAGTTTTTTGCCATTTACGAAAGAAAAAGGCAATTAGAAATGAAATGTTGCATGACAAATTATGAATAAATTTATTATAAAACATAATAGTCATTATTTGGTATTTTAAAGTGTGATTTTGAACCAAAATGAACTTGATGTAGGGAAATGATACATTGCATCTTTTGCATCTCATGCAACAGAAGAATACATGGTGAACTTGCAACCATAAGACAATAGCAAAACAAGGTTGTTCAATTCTAATTGATAAACAACAAATTCCACAGCATTTTGACTAACAACTCTAACTACAGTTGTTTTGTAGTCAAATTCTTGTTGTTTAGTAGTTGTTTCTAAGTTGTACTTTAGTTGATCTATACTAGTTTTCCAATCATTTTGTAGTTGTTTTCTAGTCATCATGTGGTCATTTTTTTGTTACCATCTTGTCATTTTTTAGTTGTAATATAGTTGTTTTTTAGTTGCGTGAGTAGTTTTCTTGTAGTTGTTTTGTAGCTGTTTTGTAGTTGTAGATTAGTTAAATTCTAGTTGTTTTGTAGTTGTTTTTGAGTTGATTTGTAGTTGCCATTGTAGTTGTTTTCTAGTCAAACTCCGGTTGTTTCCTAGTTGAAGTATAGTTGTTTTCTAGTGAAATTGTAACCAAATTTAGGTAATATGCAACTAGGCTTTGATAAAGTGGACTCCACAGAATGTAGAGTTGTAAGGCCATATTCGTTATATTGAGACTTTTCCCAGTCTCATTTTTATCTTCGACTCGAAGATAAAACGTTATTACTGTTCAGTTTTAAGACTATTTGGTAAGTTGGGACTATAATATATTAATATATATAAAAACCTTTGATTGCCCAAAGGTTGCAGTCTCATCTTATCCTTGACTCGACGATAAATCACTATAACAAGTTTAGGGTTGAAGTCTCAAAATGTGCAGATTGTCTCATTTTAACGAATAAGGCCTTTTGTCCACATTGACAAATCTAATGAATAATGGATGTAGAATTCTTCACGTTTATTTTGAATGACTACTCTGTTACAATTCTATAACCCAACATTTCATTCTACAACTACTCTGCAACTACAACAACATACACGTCAAAGTCGGTGCAAATAGAGAAAATTACAGTTGCAGGACAGTTATATAGGACACTTAGTTGCATGTGAGTTGCATATGGCCAATTGTGGTGGACATGTTTTTCTTCTAGTGAACGCTCGCATGTGAGCCTAGAAATGAGAGCATACAAGCCTTGAGTTTAGATATAAGAATAGGTGTTCTACAACAATTAAAGGTGTCTACAATAAAGGTATTCTATAACTATAGAAGGTGCTTATAACGTAGGTACCTACAACATAGGTGCCTAAGTTCATAGATTCATAGACTCAAGATCCTAGGCTCACATGCAAGCAGCCCTTGAAGATGGATTAATTTGATAGTGATGAAAAAGATCTTCGTTTGAGATTAATTTAATTTTGATTCTAAAAATAGATACGCTTTCATTTCAAAAATGACAATTTGGAGGTGATTTTGGAGGGATGACTCCCTTTGAACGTGTAGGAGTTAATTTCTAAAGCAATAAATCCATTGCAAAATGGTCAAACATCTCATCTAAGCTAAATTTAGACTTTTTGAAATTGTGTTCAAATATCAATCTCATATTTTTGTATATAATATTATTGATTTTCTATCACTATAAAAAAAACCTCAAATTAAGTTGCAAAAAATTGTCATTGTTCTAATTTTGTAGCAAAAAATAAAAATAAACAATTAAATATAGAAAAAATCCAATTGATTTGAATTATTTGAAGAACTCAAAGTAGCAAAGGAAATTTTTGTAAAGAATTATCAGTCAATTAATTAATATTTTATATCCAAAACACTCTTGCTAATGATCTTCAAGTCAAATGCCATTGTCAAGCTAAATTAATCATTTATATAATTGATATATAAAATTTTGATGCTTTTCACTTGTAAAATAGTATATTTTCTATTGATGTTATTTCTTTAGAATTTTTGGTAGAAGAATAAAATTATTGTAATTTTAAAAATGATATGTGAAAATAAATTTATATCAATCATAATACATTTAGAGTAATGTGAATTTTTTTTATCATAAATGAAGGTTAGAATGAAAAATATAATATTATAATTTAAATTTGAAAAATCTTTGAATAGAAAAAATATAAATAAAATATTTACAATATTGTGTAATTTGGATTTTGCAAATTTGCAACATAGAGCTTGCAAATTTTGCAGTAATTCTTTTGAATTTTGGATATTTTCAAAATTAGAAATTGGAGTAAAAGCAAAACTTGTGAAGCTTCATAGTTTAAATCCATTACTAAATCCATTACTAAAAATGGTTATTTTGAAAGTTACAATCAAGGTTGACCAATATATATTCACTTTTGGAATGTGCAAACATTTATTGGTTCAACTTATGCCGGACCCCAACACATAAGTTAGTAGTTAAAAGTACTCCCATGTATAGCAAAACATTTATCCTTGTAAATGAAAAAACTTACATGTATTCACATGTATAGGATTAAAAAAAAATATAGTGATAAAATGCTCTTCTATATAAAAGTGGAAAAATAATTGTGTTGTTGAATTTTTTCTATATTTAGGATAAAACTATTTATATAATAAAAAATTCTTCATTGCAGAGGTTATCAAGTATGGAGTACTTTATTGGTTATTTTTACTATAAACATGTATACTAGTGTCTCCAAACTCATTAAGTCCATAGTTCTAGATGATGAGAAGAGTGCTTTAGGACAATGTCTTGTCCAAATAATTTCTCATTCATCCTAAGTGATGCTTGAATCTGTAAAAGACAACCCTACTCCATGGCCAATTTGACGTGGCCAATGAAGATTAATAATACATATAAATAAAGATACAAAGAAGATTTGCAAAAACTTTAGAAAAGATTCATGCATTGAAGGATTTGTTGTCTTAATATACATGAGTTAGAAATACTCCTTTGATTAAAAGACTTTTTTCTTTTATAGGAATCAACTATTTGTGCAATAAAAAGTTACATCATGTACATAATAACAAGTACTCATGGAATAAAAAGCTACCCCATTCATAAAATGACAAGCACCTTTGCAAGAATAAAAGTTCATATAAAAATACTAAAATGAAAATTTTGTAAAAATAAATGTAAACAAAAATGTTGAACTACAAAATTACATGATTATTTAATTATTTAATTATTTAACCCATAAATCCCAAGAGTCTCTAAAGAGACTCTTGAAGGTTTGGGCACCTATAATCGCAATTTTTGGCAAGAATTTTTTAAACTTCTTTTTAACCCCTAAAGGACCAAACGGCGTTTTTTGGCAACATGGTGATTTTGGGCAGCTCACTACAAATGAAAATTTTATTTTTTATCTTGAAAATTTTCACACAACATGTGCCCAAGGAGTAGCTTCAAGCCCAACAATTTTTAGAACTTTTGACTACATGGTTAAAAAGTTATTGCATGATATGTCATTTTCAACGGTTGGCGGGTAGCTCAAAAAAATTATGAAAAATCACTTTTTTTAAAATAAAAATTTAAAGTTGGTTTCTAGATTTATTATACATGGAAAGCTTTGAATCATTCCATTTTGATTTATGAGATTAAAGTTATGAGGTGTTCTAGTTTGCGGATAGTTATAGATTCTTGGCTACTCTAAAATAAACTTTCATTAGATGGAATTTGGGGGCCTTACAAGGCTGTTCAAGCCCGTTCCCCAATCTGGCCAGATTCAGTGAATAGTAGTATGGGGTTGTCTAAATTTTTTTTTGCAATTTTTTTTTTCTTGCAAATATTATGTTGTTTTTTTGGAAATTTTTGCAAATATTTTAAGCAAAAAAAAAATCAAAAATGACATAGCAGTTGTTGTGCCACGTTAGGCAACTGCTGTAGTTGCATTCCCGCAGTATGGGAATGCCAGGGAACTTGCAGCCCTCCAAGGCCTCCAAATGGGAGTCTTTTATTTATCTCAATTTTTAATATTTTTTGAAAAAATTAAAAGCATAGAATGTAGATTTGTTATTAACATTACAATCGTTGGGATTGGCATTTTTCAATTTCAAAATTAAATTCTTAACAATTTAGTGTTTTGAATCATTTTCTACTTCTTTCTACTTATTATTTTTTTCCTATATGTTGTACAATTCCAAATGATCTGAAATTTTTCAAGCATATAGCCAACTTGCTTTGAAGAATGAATCCAAGGAGTAACTCCATTTTGGACATTTTTACACATAAATGAAACCTTGTAAAGTGCAACTACCTAATTTTTTACAAGGCCAAAAATACGGGTTTTGTTAATTCAAACGCTAATATCTTCCAATCTACGTGGTGGAAAATTTGGAATTTTTTCTACATCTTCTCAAATTAGCGTACTACAAGATCCTATAGTTGTATTTGTCCAAAAATGTTTTTTTACTAAAATTTGGTATTCGTATTAGAAATGGCAATTTTAGAGCATTTTTGGTAAGAATATAGTCTCTAATCTTTAGGGGTTAAGATAGAAAAATTGATTATCTTTCTGAAAATATAATTTTTAGTTTCAACAACCAATTAAAAAATTATGCTAAAACAAGATCAAAAACTAGCAAGTTCCAACAGCAAGAAAAAACACAAAAACTTGAAATAATTAAAAAAAAAAATTACTTCTTATCAATTATTCTTTTTGTTTATGTGGAGAGATTTGATTTATTTCATTTGGATTAGTAATGTGATAGTTATCAAACTTCTTCTTGTTTAAACAATCCTAGAAAATTCTTGAGAAAATAATGTACTGGATCCATTTTTGAACTCAATTCTAATAATTTAAAAAAGAAGTTGCACATGGTTTAGTTTTCTTTCTAACCATTGGGATTAGTGTGTTTCAATTCCATTATAGAACTATCAATAATTTATTTTTTCTTCTATCTTGTATCTACTTCAACTTAACAGTTGTTCAAAGAATGAAAACTATAAGGGGAAGTTGATTTTTTTTTCCCAAATTCTCATTTCAATTCTCTAAAATAAAAAAATTTAATTTTACAATTTGTAGAACAAATCCTTTTAAGTTAAGAGGATTTAAAGCCTTACAATACAGTTGTGCTAGGAACAAAACAATTTGTTCTCTTCACTTTAAATGCCTACATCTCATAATTGATATGGTCAAAAATTTAAAGTTTCTTCTCACTGTTTTCATACTATTCTATTGAAAGACCCTACGTTTAAATATGCAAAAAGAAAATGTTTACTATTTTTGTTGTTTGCATTGGAAATGACAATTTTGAGTGTTTTCTGACCACAAAAATAGAACTTTAGGGATTAATTATACATTTACCTAATTATCACTTAAAAATATTATTGATTATATTATAGTGCACAGATTAAATATAGGCCTTCATCAAGAGGTTTAAATGTGACAATTTTTTTGTTGAGTTGCAATTTTGTAAAAGAAGATACTAGACTTTTTTGCAAAATGTTTTTCATTTTTGAAGGGATGAAATCATTAGACTTTACTCCAATTTTTTCAAAGATAGAAATAATTGTCACATTTGGATAGAGAATTGATATCTCATTCAAAATCTAAATATTTGTGAATCCAAATGACTTCATGATTTCAGTTTTTAAGAGCAAAGGGCCGTCAACCTTTCAAAAAAATGTAGTAAAGTGGCCCATAAATGGAATATGTCAATGGAAAGAAAAAACAAATGATCTATATGAATCAATGGAATGTATATTTTAACGGAAATACAATTATTTGTTATGATTTTGAAAAGTAAACATACTATCTTCATGTTTGAGCATTTAGGGTGGTATGATTCAATTTCAAAACATTGTATACAATGAAATGAAATTTAAAAATTTGATTCATTCATAATTCAATTGATATGAATGAAGAAATAATTTTATTTATATATATATATATATATACATTCAAATAGTCTAATTTTACACAACTTTCAAACATTTCGTACAATGTATTATACAATATAATATATTTATTTTCTAAAATTTTATACTCTGTATAAGTTGTTGAATAATTAGATTGAAATTATTTCAATATAAAATGCATATAAATTTATCATTCTATCATAAGGTCCTTGAAACAAATCACTGAACTGAAATATTTTTTTTCCAAATCACTTTAACCCCTAAAGGACCGGCATGCATTTTTTGGTTGTATAGAAATCACGGTTGTCATATCGGACAGGATTTTACTGTTCACGGATGAATTGGACAAATCTGCATTGATTGACTGCAAACTTTGGAGGCCAATAACTTTTGGAAAAATTGTCCAAATTGAGCATGTGATATGTTTTTCGGCATCTACAGAAAACTATGGTTTACCATATGTTCGAAGGTCGAAGCAAGTTATGTGGTTGACAGTGTTGTATAGTCATGCTTTTCATGCTGGGGTTTAGAGTACAACCATTGATATTTTGTGCTAAGATTTTATTTGTTCCGTGGCTTGTAGTTTTAGCATTTACAGGAAATTTTCTTGCTGTAGATAGTGTTCGTTTAAATTCTACCTTTGGTAATATTATGTGCTGAACATTGTTATTGAGATTTATTTGTTTTGCATCTGTGTCACTTACTATTCTCTCTTTAACATTATCATGCATGCACTTTTATTTTGATGTTGTTGGACCTCCATGGTATCTGTAACTTGACAATTCGCCAGAATTTTAAAAAAAATTCATTTTATTTAGTGCAAACAATGTGATACTTTGCATTGTTTGATTTTTAAATGCAGCAATGTGAATTTGAATTTTTAGCAGGTTTATTATTTTGTTTTTTGAAGTCTATATGATGCTGTTTTTCATGGCTCTAAAATTTGCAATGAAGGTTAGAGTTCCCCTTAACAAGGTCGCTCTTTGCATGAGGTCGCTAAAGAAGCAGGATAAGTTTTTATTTGTTTTTAGTCAATAGGATAGTAAAGAAGCGGGAAAAGTTGTCATTGGTTTGTAGCAGATAGGATGGTTCATAATATTTCCAGCAGGGAAAACTTTGTGAAGCAAACCAGGCCCAATGACAACTGGGAAATTGAAAAGAATGTAACTCAACCTAGAGTTCACCAAATAAGAAAAGCTGTCAAGCAGGAAGCATCATTTCTTGAGTAGGGGAATCATCAGGAAACTATGGTGCTAGAAAAGAAACCGGACAAAGTCACGAATTCTCCTGCAGAAGGGAGTTACCAAGTTGGTACTGCACCCGAGCCTCAAGCAAACCAGGATATAACCTTCTGAACCACACAAAAAATGGCAAGGAAAAGGAATATCATTTCAGGGCTGAAGATTCTCCTTCCTGTCCTCACCTAAAATTAGAGAGAATCTAGCACTAACGAGTTGGATGCTGTACAGAACTACGAGATTGGTAGGTGGATTCTTCGTGTATCCTAATAACGACGACCGACTCAATGCCAGTATTCAGTCATCTAGGAACAGTAGCGCTACTTAAGAACGAATTCCAGATAAATATCGAATTGAGAGTGTCTCAGGATGATCTCAGCAATGCCGATCTAAACAAGAAGGCCGCAAATTCACAACATTTCAAAGAACAACCATGATTTCCTCAAATCTCCAAACATACGCACAACCTCCCTCCATCAGCAGCATCTCAACGCTCCTCACCTAATCGAGTTTTAAAAACAACAAATAAACATAGCATTAAATTGATTAATGTTCAGCCTAACTGAACAACTGTTCACCGGAGTCTGGGATCTGGGCCAGGTGAGGTCCATTCCCATTTCAGACCTGGTCATAACGAGGACCCGGCCCAGGCTCCTTGAACATTAAAGAAAAAGAAAATGGGCTTCTGATGGTGGAGATCGCAGGCGGGAGTAGGTCGAGCTTAAGTTATCCCATCGCCGCACTCTTGGCCCACCCACGCAATCAATTCACGCTCCCCAACTGACTGCTGAGGTCACATACAGTAGAACCTCTCTAAGAGCAAGCCAAATGCGAACACGGAAAAGCGTACAGTATCGAGATTTTGAAGCGCCAGGAGGCGGACCTCATTCCGTTCCTGCAACTTTTAGAAAAAAATGGTCCCAATGCAAAGCCCGCAAGTCAAACTTCAAAATGACTATCTGGAATATAAAAAGAAGAAGAATAACAAGTCTACATTAAAAAAAGATATTTCATGCAAAAAGGGAAGCTCCAGTCAATCGGCACACATTACAAGGTTTGAAAAGGAGAGACATTTATGACTTTTGCTATTGTGTGTCAACTTTCGTGTTCTTCAAATCTCCTTAAAATGCAATGCAATGGATGGAAATTGCCGAGTCCTAAAAAATAAAGAGACCCATACATACCGTAGGCATTGGGGTTTTATTTTTTGGTAGGCCCGACATTATCCCGTTCCGTGCATGATCCAGTAGCTGTATTGGAGCTACTTTAAAGTAATAGCGTTGGGACTGGTTTGACACATTGCGTTAGAGAGGTTATTACATTAGGGAGGGTCATCATGTTCATATGTGGTTCATATAGTAAAGTTGGGACTGGCAATCAATACTTCCCGACAATGCTTTATTGATTTAGAGAATATTGGACTAGGGAGGTTCTACTGTAGTGCGTACACAAGAGTAACGTGGGGTTGGTGAGGCGTCCAGCTCTCCCCTTCCAGCTGTCCTTCCGTTAGTGGACCCCCACGTACGGAACTGATAACCCTCGCACTCTGTCCACAAGTCAGTCTGTCCCCACCCCCGCCCTGCTTCTTCCTCCCAACTCCACAGTTTTGAAAACCTACCTAAGCCTACTTCGACAACTCACCGCACTCCTTCTACTTCCCAACTCCGCACTTTCGAGAATCTACCTACTTCGATAACTCACCGTACTCGCTCAGTAGCAGCGTCCAACGGAGGTTCTGATTGTCTAAGGTTAGGTTAACAGTTTGAGAGGAAAGGTGGGTGTGCTACCGGTCAAGGTTGGCGTGGTGGTGAGCGGAAACGGACACCTTCGTTTCCCCCAGGCATCGAACAACAGAGTCTGCGGGGAAAGAATCGATCCTTGCCGGTAAGCTTAACTTATGCTTCTGTGCTCTCCTCTCTCACTACTGTCTCTCTTGCTTCAGCCGTGTAAGCTTAAGCTGAAATAGTCCGTCGAGCTCCGAGTTTGGTCTGATCATGCGCGTGGCTGGTGATTTGCTCATTCGAACGCCTAATGCATTGTTAGCGAGTCGAAAGAAAGCGCACACTTTCCTTTCCAGTTGTTTACAAAGGAAAGTTCCTGGCTTGCTGCCAGAATTAGCGACTGTCATGCATTAAGTTACTCAGTACTTCGCACTTGCACAGTTGCACCAGCCCTCAACTGAACCGAGCACTCTCTTCCGTCTGCCGCTCCGGTCAGGAACTCAGGATCGAACTAGAACTAGAAATTTCAATTGGAAAATTTCACAATAAATAACAGAAATGATCTGAAATTTCTGTGCATGCTATAGATTCACGTTAGAGCACTATGGTAGCTTGAACCCAGTAGGTAACCCCTAAAGTATGAAATAGTCATTGAGCGACAAATTGAAAATTTGAGCAAGATCTTACCAAGTCAATTTTGAATGGATCTTTCAGAAAATTTGACACATTTTGTGGACATGTATCCCCTTCTTGGAAATGTAATTTTTTTTTATTTTGTTTGAAGTTTTCCGGGTTGTTGGGCTTCTCATGAAGAAACATCTTTTACTTTTGAAAATTTGCAAGCATGTAACTAACATGATGTAGAAATTGCACATTGGCTTGTAGTAGGTACATAGAATATATTTTGATATGTTTTAGATTGGCATTGTTATTTTGTGGAGCCACTTGTTATTCTCGTGATATCTATTTTATTGTATTTGCACCTTATAATGGGGCAAGTTTTATACTCCGTAATAAATGTGGACTATGTAGAGTTAAATTTGTGTGTATTTTATTTGAATTGTATTAGATGGTTAGGGGGATGTTTTCAAAGTGTCTTTTTGTATGAAGTATACCCATTGAATATTTTATTGCAATTGAGTTTATTTTTGTTTGTGTTTTTAATACTTTTCTTTGGTATTTTAAATTTGTCATGTAGTATTTGGATGGATTGAGTGTGTGTTGTGCCACGTGTGCCTAGACTTTATTGTAAGTAATGGTTCAGTATTCCATCCTTGTCTTTGTGTATTACTTATCAATGTTGTATTGTAGTATTTGGTTGCTATTGCTTTTGTCAATTTGTAGACTATATATTGTTACACAAGGTAAATTCAATGTATTGGATTTTGATGTTTTGGTTAGTGCTTCACATTTACATTTAGTTTGAAAGCATGAGCATGGTAGAATCCACGATGGTATTGTGTAAGAATGTGTGGAAGAAATTTTAAAAATTTTGACCATGTAGATTGCAAGATACTTGCATTTAAAGTGAAGGAATCTAATTTTTTTGCACCTTGTTCAATTACATTTTTTGGCTTTGAACCTTCTTAACTTAAAATTTTTGCTCTTATGATTTTGAATTTCTAATTTTATATGATGAAGAATTGAGTTGAGAATCTAAAAGAAAAATTCAAAAAAGAAACATGTAGTTTTCATTCATTAAAAATTTATTAAGTAGAAGTAGGTTCAAAATTGAAGGAAAAATGGAATCATTAATAGTTCTAAGATAGGGTTGAAATATACTAATCTCAATGGTGAGATTGTTCTAGCAAGAAATCTTAACCTTGTAAATTTATTTTTCTTAAATTGTCAAAATCGAATTCAGAAATGAATCCTACAAGTTAGTTTTTCAAGAAGATGCTCTAATTGCCCAAAAAATAAGATTGTCCATAACTTTTGCATAACAAATCCAAATGGAATGAATCAAAGCTACCCATGTAGATGTGAATAAAATTAAAAAAATGAGGGTTTTTTAGATGAAACTAATTTTTAAAATTTTTAATTTAAAGTTTTTTTGAGGGTTTTTTGGTGCCATAACTTTTGCTACCAGGCACTAATTGAAATAAAAAATTATGTTTTGTAAAGCTAATATAATTTTCTATCTTCACAAAAAAATTCAGAAAATTACGACAAATATTGAGACCATAGGAGCCTACCTGAAATCCATTTTGTCCCTCGAGGGGACAGAGGGACTATAGGGATTAATAAGAAGCATCTTGTTTTTGAAGAGGATAGTTTTCATAATTCTCGTATTGCTTTATTTTGTCTTCAGATTTTGAGTGCTTTCATGTGTTTTTTCAGTGCACATGAGTAATACATGTATCCATATCTTTAATTGATGTAGGTTTCATAACGAACATGTTGTTGTGCATAGAGTGGGTCAGAAGATGTGTTTGCTAAGGTTACCTTTGTATTGACTATATTGAAATTTTAGTAGTTGTGTGATGTGTGGGTTTGCTGACTCAACATTTGTTAGTTTGTGTTTTCAGTCTTCTCTTGAATTTGCAATTTGAGAAAAATCTTTATAAACTACTACTTGAAAGAATATTTTGGAACTGATGTACAAATAAAAGTTGTAGATTTTGACTTGTAGATTCTACTTGTATGGTTAGATTCACCAATACTATCACCAATATTTTCCTATAAATTTTGAAAGGGAAATTTCAAAATTCCTTCTAAATTTGGTTACAAACAAAACATTTATTATTTTTTGAGTAAAATTTGTTGGAATGGATTGAAAGGAGGTCTTCTTGACATGGTGAAGTTTTGAAGTTTTTTTGTTTGTAAAATCTATAAACTCATGTTTGTAAAT
Organism: Neckera pumila; assembly: GCA_963969595.1. Taxonomy (NCBI): domain Eukaryota; kingdom Viridiplantae; phylum Streptophyta; class Bryopsida; order Hypnales; family Neckeraceae; genus Neckera; species Neckera pumila. Next base: position 16,106,662 of record OZ018411.1, on the reverse strand, counting down.
CTAGTTTTGAACTAGGGTCAATGCAATTTGGGCTTGGTCAACCATTTGATATACTTGCACATTTGTAATTTTAGAAAAATATATACTCTAAGAACACCAAATCCAACCACTACATAGGACAACAACTTGATAAAGTATCTCCACAAGTTAGGATAACTTTCATCCAAGCAGAATAATAAAAAAATAAGAGTTTCAATCTATTTGTTGTCCAGAAATTAGATGTCAGATTGCTTAGGGGTTAATTAAATGACTTACAAAGCGAGGGTGGAAATGTGATGCCATGGTGAGAGTGAGTGGAATTTTTTTGCGTTCCAATAATGATGTTGCTACACAACTCATTTACAAGCATCTAGGAATAATGCAGAGAAATTTTATACCTTTAAATGAATGCTGAAATGTATCATGGTGAAAAATTTACTTGCAAGAATGTAATGATGGGAAGAACACTTGATGGCAAGGATGGTCTATATACTCCTTTTGATCCTAAGTAATGTGCTACAATTCTTGAGGTTTTCGTGAGCAATTCTCATAAAGATCCTATTTTTAGTTTGAATTGACATTTCTATTTGCTTTCATAATTGTAATCCTCCAAGTGTTGGTAGTACTTTGATATGTTTTGTACACTTTGATAATTCAACGTTATCAAGTGTTGAAGAGATTGTGTTGCTTTACAGTTCAAATGAAGCGATCAATGACGATCCAATTTTAGAGCCCAAGTACAAGATCTTTCTTAGCCATAGTTGAGTTCAAAAAGACTTTGCAGATCACTTGTGTAAAGCCTTGGAAGATCGATGTTTGGATCCTTTTTTTGATGGATGTCGTGAAAGTTTGTCCAAAGGTGAGAATTTTCCGGACTTAATATTGCAGACTCTTCAACAATGTGAATTGTTTGTTGTGGTCTTATCGCAGGAGTATATCATGTCCAAGTGCCCCATGGTTGAACTCAACGCATTTGTGGAAGCTAAGAAGGAAATGCAGTCAAAAATCAATCCGGGCATTCTTCCTCTATTTTATGGGCTGAAGGATGATAAGAGGAGGCAAAGATGGTTTCAAAATTGGGAGACATTTGCAAGGGACAATCCCAAAGGATTGATAAAGGTGGATACTTAGAAGCATGCACTTGATGAGCTAACGAAGTTCAATGGCTTACCATATGTTCGAAGGTCGAAGCAAGTTGTGGATTGCAAGAATGAAATTGTTTCCCACATTTGCAAATTAGTGACTCCAAACATCAATTGGGAGGACTCACATGCTCGAGGAAATACACATGAGGTATCATCCATGTAATTCTAGTTTTTCTCCTTTTTTGGTTGAAACTTTTTGATTTGAATTAGTATTAGGTAGAAATCACTTAAAATTCTTTCACATTAGAGCAAAAAACAACCTTCCAAGTGCCTTTTTGAGTTGTTGCAGAGACCCCTTTAGCAAAATAGAACTAAGTACTTTGTACCAATAAAGGGTTGCAAGGATGCAAATAATTCCCTATTTTTGCTCTAGGGGGATCACAATTAATGATGATAGAGTGTGGCTTGGGTTGTTTCTATTGGATGAAATTTAGAAGCCATTTGTTGTCAATTCTACAATCTTGTACACTAGGATAATCTTTTATTGTGTAGCATACACTTGTGGGTGATGGAAGAGCGATACTATTTAGCTTACAACACAATATGAAATTGAGCACATGATATTGTACTAGTGATTCCACCACTTTCCACCTAGATGATTATAGCATAGAATGTAGGGTAAAAAGAAATTGTTGGTCATAAAATATCGGAATTGATTCCAATATTCTATTCATGTAGATGAAGGCTACATATTGAGGTCAAAATATATTGACTTACTATAATCAAGTTAAATCATCTTGTTTTCTAGAACTAAGCAAGGTTTCCAAACTTTTGGCTCATTGCGTATGCTCTTAGATCAAATAATGCGAGTGATTTTTGGTATTCTTTCACTTTGCTCTTAACAAGACAATGACTCATTTTATTGACTTGATGGTTCATTTTTGTTTCTTAACTATTTTAGTTCATTATTTCAGTTCCACTTAGAGGGTTGTGCAAAGTATTATATGTGAGATGTTTAGATAAATTTCTTAAACCAATACTACTGTAGGCAAACCAAGTTAACTACCAATTCATTTGGTATTCAACTCATAAAGGCAACAACTCCATTTTTATTTTTTATTTTAAAATAATTTATCAATTTGAAATTTTATTATTATATAGAAAATATTAAATAAAACATTCAAAGCATGAATTTTAATTAAAAATAATAGGAAATTATTTTTGTAATAGTCTATAAATGTTTTACAATTAACAATAGTTGCTTTGAAGTATATAAATTGTTGAGTTTGCTTTTAGCAAGTTGACCTCAGTAAAGGTGGAAATATTTTAGCTAGACCACTTATATATTAAAAATGAGTATTTACCTCGCAAATTGAGAAGTACATGTAATTTGCAAGTATGTGAGCCTAATATGAAAGCTTTCCCATCTCTACAACCACTGTGCTATGCCTTGTCCTCGAGTGCAAGTCCTCATTTAGTTAGGTATACAAGATAACAATGGTTTTGGTACACTTTCTGGTACCATATAATCGGGCCCCAATTTTTTGGGCTTACACAAAAGAAGAGGTTTTTGGAAGGTCCATTTGTGCTCTAATGTCAAAGTTTGTATTAATGAGAGTAGTCTACAATATTGGAAGAGGGCAATGTTGTTCTATAATTTCTTCTATTTGTTGGATAGTGGAAGAACATTGGACCAAATGGATTGACTTTTGTGATTGTTGGATTGATAGGTTGTTAATGAGAAGATGAAGCACATGGCAACTAAGATTTTCACCCCTTTCATTGTTAAAGGAGGCAATGACTGAATTTGCTAGACTATCAGATTCTATCCTATTCACCTTCCTTATAGGCAATCCGGATCGTGTGAGAATTGAAGACAAGGATTTTCAAAGTCTACAACCGAAGGGGCATTTGAGTATTAGCATCATCAACTTCTATATTAACCCCTAAGGGTTTTTGACTATGTTTTCACCAAAACTGCTCCAAAACTACCATTTCTAATACTAGTGCCAAATTTTAGAAAAAAAACATTTTTGGACACTTGTAACCTTAGGATCTTGTAGTAAACTTGTTTAAGAAGATGTGGAAAAAATTTAAAAATTTTTCACCATGTGGATTGCAAGATAATAGGATTTGAATTGACAAAAATCCTTTTTTTGTCCCTTTCTAAAAACGGGCAGCTGCCCTTCACAAGGTCACATTTGTATGAAAAAATGTCCAAAATGGTGGTTATTCTTTGGATTTATTCTTCAAGGCAAGTTGGCTACATGTTTGAAAAATTTCAGTTCATTTGGAATTGTACAACATACAGGAAAAAAATAGTAAGTAGGAAGAAGTAGAGAATGATTCAAAACACTAAATTGTCAAGAATTTATTTATGAAATTTAAAAATGCCAATCCCAACAATTGTAATAGTGTAATAAACAGTCTGCACCCAATGTTTTTATTTTTTTTCAAAAATATTGAAAATTGAGTTAAATAAAGGACTTCAAAGTTTATTTTAGAGTAGAGATTCCATAACTACCGTCAAACTAAGAATCCTCATAACTTTTGACTCCTTGATTGGAATGGAATGATTCAAAGCCTCCCACGTACATATAAATCTAAAGAACCAAATTCAAATCTTAATTTTTTTTAAAAGTGATTTTTAAATAAGTTTTTTTGCTGCCCGGGCTGCCCGCCGAGCAATGAAAATGACATATTATGCAATAACTTTTTAACCATGTAGTCAAAAGTTATGAAAATTGTTGGGCCTTAAAGCTACTTCTTGGAAAAATGTTGTGTGAAAATTTGAAAGAAAACAAATAAAACCTCCGCTTGTAGTGAGCTGCCCCCAAAAGCTATGTTCTCAAAAAAGCATGTTTGGTGTTTTAGGGGTTAAGTAAATATTCCTATTTACCAGTACTACTTGAATGTGCCTGAGGAATCATTTGATTAGTGTGAAAATTGTGTGTTCAAAGGTATCCTTTGGTCTTTGTTGTAACATTAGGGAAAATTTTAGGCCTCAAAGAGGTTGCCAATTTTGCATGGTAGCAGTGCAATTATAGGAAAAAAAATTGAATATGACGGGACACTACTAGTGCCACATCAACGCCAAGTCAGACTGGCGACCTTTTTAATATTTTTTTATTTTTTTTGTATTTGCATCACGGAGGTGCTAAAAATTAAAAAAAAAACTAGTGCCCTCTTTGGCGGCCTAAATTTTTTCCTAATGGAAGTTGTACTCTTGGAATAATCATCTTTGATCTTATTTTTGAGGTTGTCTAATCTTTACATTGTTTGTTAATCAGACACATTACTTTTCATTGTGTTGTTTGTTTGTAGGAATTTGGAAAAAGATGTTCTCTCCATTAAAGACAAACATTGTTTTTTCTTCTTTAATTGTTCTTTCTTCATTAGCACTTTTGGAACCAAAACTACAACCATAGATGTTGATTATGAGCAAGCACGACAATGGACTTGAGGAGTAAACTTGTTTGAGAAGGACTTCATTTTCATTCCTATCTATAAAAAGTAATATTCACATTCTTTGTGTTGTGCATGAAATTGCTTTGTGCATTGTATGGAATTGAAGTTTCTCATTGAATTCTAATGATAAATTTTATTAACATTCATTTGGTTGCTGAAAACATGATGCGCAGGAATTTCAGCTTGAGTAGTTCTAGCGTAGTTTGATAGATACAATATTTTATAGATCTATATCGGTCTCTAAGGCTCTCATATTTGTGGTGGATATACCATGAATGGCAACGAGTACTAGAGTCTCATCATTTTTTATCACCTAAACAGCCTTACTAGATTGCCTACTAGTAAGACCTTATGTTCCATATTTCATAGTGGCTTACTAGAATCCTATCATTGTGTATTATCTAAACAACATTATTGGATTGCCTACTGGTAAGACCTTATGTTTTGTATTATATAGTGGCTTATGGTGGTGTAGTCCCATCATTGTTTATTATCTAAGCAATCTTACTGCATCGCCTATTGGTAAGACCTTATGTTCCATATTTTATAGTGGTTTACTGGAGTCCCATCATTGTTTATCACCTAAACAACCTTACTAGATTGCCTATTGGTATGACCTTATGTTCCGTATTACATAATGGCTTATGGTGGTATAAGTGATTTGTGGGTTGCTTGAATGTCTCATTCCTGTGTTTCCTAGCAGATGTACACTATCGTTCACCTTGTATCACTAGAAGAAAAACATGTCCGCCACAATCGGCCATATGCAACTCATATGCAACTAAGTGTCCTATACAACTATTCTGAAACTGTAATTTTCTCTATTTACACCAACTTCGATGTGTAAGTTGTTGTAGTTGCAGAGTAGTTATAGAATGAAATGCTGGGTTATAGAACTATAACAAAGTAGTCATTCAAAATGAACGAGAAGAATACTACATCCACTATTCACTAGAGTTGTTGATGTGGACAACTCTACGTTTTGTAAAGTCCACTCTGTCAAAGCCTAGTTGCATATTATCTAAATTTGATTACAATTCACTAGAAAACAACTATAGTTTAGCTAGGAAACAACTGAAGTTTGACTAGAAAACAACTACAATGGCAACTACAATCAACTCAAAAACAGCTACAAAACAACTAGAATTCAACTAATCTACAGCTATGAAACAACTACAAGAAAACTACTCACGCAACTAAAAAACAACTATAATACAACTAAAAAGTGACAAGATGGCAACTAAAAAATGACCACATGGTGACTAGAAAACAACTACAAAATGATTGGAAAACTAGTATAGATCAACTACAGTACGACTTAGAAACAACTACTAAACAACAAAAATTTGACTACAAAACAACTGTAGTTAGAGTTGTTAGTTGAAATGTTGTGGAACTTGTTGTTTATCAATTAGAATTGAACAACTTTGTTTTGCTATCATCTTGTGGCTACAAGTTCACTATGTGTTCTTTTGTTGCATGAGATGCAAAAGATGCAATGTATCATTTCCCTACATCAAGTTCAATTTGGTTCAAAATCACACTTTAAAACACCAAATAATTGCTATTATGTTTTATAATAAAATTTATCCATAACCTGTCATGCAACACTTCATTTCTAATTGCCTTTTTCTTTCGTAAACGGCAAAAAACTGCATACATTTGTGTATGAATTCTTTTTTAATTTAGGAATAGTGCAAAGACAATTTCACACTTTAGAACAATAAAATGGTATTTGAGTTACAAAGGTCTCAATATCTTGAAGATGCTAAAAGATAGTCTTCTACAGACAAATCTATGGCTTTGATCAAAGATGGAATAGTTGGAAGAGGAGGCACATCCTCTAGAGCAGTCAAACTAGAAGCTTAAACAATGATGTTGATAAACACATCTAACATGTCTACAAATCTCTATCAAGCACAAGTTTTTTTATGTAATACTGTTTTTTAACCTTCTTTCCTTGCATCATCTAGAAAACAATATTTTAATATCATATTTTCAAATTCGCCATATACAATGAGGATGGATGAAATTTAAAGAAGATGCAAGAAAAATGTCAAACTAAGAAAATGCTTTTTCCAATTTCTCTTTGAAAATTTGTTCATAGTTTTTGATGAAAGATTTGAAATCTTAAATGGATTTTTAAAGAAAAAAGATTGTTTGTTTTTCCAACTTTTCATAGTTTGAAGTTTTTAAGAGAAAAGCAGTCTACTATGCCTAAATGCGATCTGAAATTTTACTTTAATATAAGTCATGTATTTTATATATTCCATATTGTTTCTCATACCTCCTACCACCCAACTTGTATAAGTATCTCGTCTTCTTAACACTCTAAAATCACATTAAGTGGAATTTGGAGCTACCTGACATAATTATTTAATGTGGTGAGTATTGTATGATATATGACATATTATCAATATCGTGTATTTTGTATGGTGTATCATATGTGGTGTATGATGTACTATATATGGTATATTGTATATGATATGTTGTATAGGACATTATGATTCACATATGAGTTGTCTACTAGATGATTTTAGTTGCAAATGAGTTGTCAAACACTTGTATGAAGTCGACTACAACTTGCAAATAAGTTGCACAAATGTATCATTAAGATGCATAGGAAGTAAAATGTAGTTGCAAACAAGTTGCACACATGATTCATGAGTTACAAATAAGTTGCACAGATTTATCATTAAGATGCATAGGAGATATAATGTAGTTGCTAACAAGTTGTACACATCATTCACGAGTTACAAATAAGTTGCACAAATTTATCATTAAGATGCATAGGAGATATAATGTAGTTGCAAACAAGTTGCACACATGATTCACAAGTCACAAATAAGTTGCAAAAAGGTTGCATAGGACCTATAAAGTAGTCACAAAAATTGTAGAGAAGTCATAACCTAGTTGCAAACCAGTTGGTAAGAAGTGGCAAACATGTTGTAAATAAATTGCAAACTACTTACGGCTACATTGTCCCATAATCCCACATATACCTAAAGCAGTTGCAAAGTAGTTGAAGGTAAGTTGAAATGAGGTTGCAAACTGATAGCATCAAAGTCACAATAAAGTCACAAACAAGTTGCAACTTAGTTATCAACCTCAAATAGCAGTGAATAGCATGTAAGCAACCACGTCATAAAGCATATTGATGAAGTTCCAAGTAAGCTGCCGAATGAGAAACAATCTGTTTTTGCCTTACCACTATGATGCAACTAAAAAACTTGTCCAAAGCAACTAGAGGCCTCCCACGAGGCCTCCATGATATCAATAGTTGTAAACGTCCAATGCAACTCAAAACTAGTTGCCTTTTGTAGTTGCAAAACCTCTCTTTTTCTTCTAATGGAAATGACGTCAACTACCCAGTCTACCCTCGACATAGGATAGATAGTTAGGAAGTTAGAATTTAACCGTCAGATAATCGTGACCCCTGATCATCGGTAGTCAGATTAGAAGCCATCATACATATCTCTAGGCACTTCTTTTGCCCATCCACAAAAATTTAAGAAACATTAGCAAGTTCCATTACTTGGAAGGCACAGTGGACCACGCTCACAAACACCCCCATAAATCAAAAAGTGGACAAAAGCTAAGAAATTAGTTGTGTTCGCTTTATTACCAAGGGTAGGAAATCTAGCGCCCACAGCAATTCACTACAAATGGAGTTTTTATTTTATTTTTTTGAAAATTTTACACAGCATGTGCTCGAGAAGTAGCTTTAAGGCCCAACAATTTTCATAGCTTTTGACTACATAGTTAAAAAGTTATTGTATAATATGTAGTTTTCATTAGTTGACGAGCAGCCCGGGCAGCTCAAAAAACTTCTTAAAAAATTATTTTTTACAAAAATAAAAATTTGAAATTGGTTCTTTAGATATATATATAGATGTGTGAAGCTTTGAATCATTCAATTTGGATCTATGAGCTATGAGGAGTTTTAGTTTGTGGGTAGGTATGGAGTCTTTCAAAATCAAGGCTAGACGAAGGACCCAAAGCACTCTAGGGTACCCCATTTTGTTAGATGTAAGTTGTGTGACCATACAAAACAAGAACCTAAGACAACCATGACAAAACATTATCTATTTGGCCATGTAGGATTCCAAGTGGACTTTCATCCATGAAAAATGGGATGGGACTTAGCCAAAGTGTAAACCCAATTTGAACTACGCCTATTTCTCCACCCGCAATCCTTGCTTTGGTAATTCAAGAAGGCCTTCCATCCGGCCCTAAGGTAGTTTGTTCTTAAAGCAATCATTTGAGAATTGATTGCCTTTTGGGGGAAGCTAAACTCCTTGAAACAATTTTCAATAAATTTTTGTAAAAAGAAAAATGGAATTGACATCTAATTCAAGTTCATTTCATACTTTTTGGACCTTTGTGGAATTACTTAGAAATCTTTGAAGTTGAAACGCAATGATCACTAAAATCAATCATTTGAAGAAATGTACACTATTGGCACATTGAAGACAATAAAATGTACCTCTATGTCATGTTCACTTTTAGAGCAAAATTGCTTTTAGAGCAGGGGCGCTTTTAGAGCATACTAGGGTAGGATACTCTAAAAGCGACCGGCTTCTTCAAATCAACCCTACAAAATGGTACTGAATAGATATGAGTTGGTCTTTAAATGGACCACTTTAGTCATTGATTGACCCCCCTCAAAAAGTATTCTTTATTGCAAGAGCTAGTCATTGGCCTTGATTTCCTCAAATCACTTTAGAAGTTGTAAGTGGACGCATTTTGGGAGACCTAGGGTCACAAATAGGCACCTACAACAGAAATCTTAGAAAATTCATAACTAATTAAAAAATGCTTCAAAAAATAAAAAAAACTACTTATGTTATGTTTTTCATCCATTTTTCTTTCTTTAAAAAATGAGTGAAAAATATTTCTATTCATGCAAACCTACAAAAAAGGCAGACCAGCCTTTAAATGGTCGCTTTTAAAATGGTCGCTTTTAGAGCATCCTACCTTACCTTGGCCCTAATAAGTGTATTACTTCCTACCTCCTCCCATTCTCCGGGTTTGGCACTGGCAGCCAATTGTGAGTCAATTATACCTGACGCAGATTTGTTACGTGAGTCTCTTTGAACATTAAAGAAAGAAGAAAATGGGATTCTGTGTGGAGATCACAGGCGGGAGTTAAGTTAGGTCGAGCTTATGATGCTTATCCCGTCGCCGCACTCTTGGCCCGGCATTTCCAAGAAACCACGCCCCCCGACTGATGGTTACGTGCACAGGTTACGTGAAACAGACGTCCATCTCACCCACTTCCAGCTGTCCTTCCGTTAACTTACCCGATAACCCTCGCACTCTCTCAACCACTCAGTCTGACTCCCCCAGTCCGCAGTGTCTGATCATCTACGCACTTTCCATGGATGAAGTATGTATGTAACTAATAAAATATGGCATATAAGAAGAGGCAACTTTGTTAGCAATTGGGGGCTGTTTTGAGAAAAAAAAATATTTTTTTAAAACTTCAAACCCTATTATCTAACAATCTGTGAAGTCAAAGTTCTTGAAATTTTTTCAACATATTCCAAATGTTTGTCTCTAACTTTCCGCCATTTGGAATTTTTTTTTAAATTCCCTCATTGCACAAGAAATCATCAAAATATGACTAGTGTATTGCCAATTCATTTATCCTTCTAGCTTTGCAGGGTAATTTAGAGTAAGCTAAACTCCATATTAAATGCTTTTGAATTTTCATGTGTGAACGTAACATCATATAATTGTGAATGGTGAAAATCTAAATTTTTGTTTAAAGCAAAAAAATTACTATATGGGTGAATGCAAGAAAACTTGTACTATTTTGTGTCACACCTTGCATACTAATTTGTTTTTTAGGCATAACTTTTGCGTACTGAATCCAAATGACTTAAGATTTATAGGGAAGGTGCTCATGACCACTATACACCTTGCCTAATTTTTTTGCAATTTTCAAAAATGTTTTACTATACAAAAATAGTCCCCGATATCATGTCACAAATTCCAATTTGGAGGTTTTTAGTACTATTTAGTATCCAAATAATCGAATTTGGAGTTGAAATTTAGAGGAAATGGTCTTCTAGTAGACTTATAGCTATACAAGGAAGGAATTCTCAAAATAATCAATTTTGTGTCGTGCGGAAGTCTACAAAGAGAGCTTCTTTTTTCTTACATTTTAGAATACATAAAATATTATTTTGGTGGTTTTTTTGGTGAATGACCATCTCCATAGAGTTATTACAAATGGCTTATTTTTATTTTATTTTTTTAATTTATTTTCCTATTTTTAACTAACTAAAGCATCAAAGTGTTCCAATGGTCTAAGGGATTGCAACTTTGAAAATTCATAGAAAATACATGCCAAGTCCAAAAAAACTTTTTTTTTTTAAAGTTCATGATTTTCTCGCGCCTTTACCAAAAAAATATTAATTTTTTGAAATGGTGCCTCCAGGTATGCTGAAATTTTTTTTTGATGGTTTTGGGTGCTTCCACCTTAATAAATGCAGAGCTCATATTTTTCAGTCATTGATAAATGTTAGAAAAGCAGAATTCCTCAAAATCATATTTTTGCAATAAAAAGTGCGATTTTTGTGAATTTTATGAGTGCGATGGCGAAAAGATCAAACCGCATGTAAGTACGGATCAAAAGCATCTCTAATGGCTCCATAATCACAGTTTCGAACTTTACTACCAACTAATATAATCCAGTACCTCACTAAAATACTGAAATATTTAAAAGACTTCTCCCCCCACTTGCACAAACTCACTTGAATCCCAAACCTTTTTTTGTCCTTGTAGAATCTTCCTTCTAACGGAAAAGGTTGGAGTTACTTTTAAGAAAAAAGAAAATGGGCTTCTGTGGTGGAGATTGTTGTCCCATCGCCGAACACTTGGCCCATCGCGGCAGTCTTGCCCCCACCGCCACGCAGCAGTTCCGATAAACACGCACCCCGACTGATAAAGAGTGGAGTGGACCGCACCTCCCTGATAACCTACGCACTCTTTCAACAGTTTTGTCTGTTCCTCCTCCCCCGACGCGCCCTGCGTCTTCTTCCCAACTTCACACTCTTCGATAAACTCCCTCTTCGATAAACTTCCTACTTTCGATAGTTCACACGCTCGCTCAGTAGCAGCGTCCAACGGAGGTTCTGATTGTCTAGGGTGGCGACTGGCGAGGTTAACAGTATGAGAGGGCTCATCAGTGGAGGTGGGTGTGCTATCGATCAAGGCTCGCGTGCTGGTGAGCGGAAACGGGACCCTTCGTTTCCACCAGGCATCGAACAACAGAGACTGCGGGGAAAGAATCGATCCTTGCCGGTAAGTTTAACTTATGCTTCCGTCCTCTCTCACTGTCTCTCTTGCTTCAGCCGTGTAAGCTTAAGCTGAAATAGTCCGTCGAGCTCCGAGTTTGGTCTGATCATTCGAGTCAATCGAGTGGCTGGTGATTTGCTCATTCGAACGCCTAATGCATTGTTAGCGAGTCGAAAGAAGCGCACACTTTCCTTTCCAGTTGTTTACAAAGGAAAGTTCCTGGCTTGCTGCCAGAATTAGCGACTGTCATGCATTAAGTTACTCAGTACTTCGCACTTGCACAGTTGCACCAGCCCTCAACTGAACCGAGCACTCTCTTCCGTCTGCCGCTCCGGTCAGGAACTCAGGATCGAACTAGAACTAGAAATTTCAATTGGAAAGTTTCACAATAGTTAACAGAAATGATCTGAAATTTCTACAGATTCACGTTAGAGCACTATGGTAGCTTGAACCCATGCCGCACACGGGCACGCAGTAGGTAACCCCCGAAGGATCAAGTGATTATTGAAAAGTAAATTGAAAATTCAGGCTTGTTCCTAGTACCAAGTCAATTTTGAATGGATCTTGCTGAAAATTTGATACAAGATGTCCCTTCTTGGAAATGTAAATTTTTTTCTGATTGGATCAGAAGTTATGTTGTCTGAATTTTTTCGGGCAGTTTGGGCAGCTCATGAAAAAACATCTTTTACTTTTGAAAATTTGCAAACATGTAACTAGCGTGATGTAGAAAGTGCACCATTCAATACTAAAAAAATTTAATTAAGATGATTCAATCTAAAACTTAATATGGTAACAAACAAAAAACTCTTCACATTTAAAAAAAAATACAAATGTGAACAAATTTTATTCACTACAAAGAAGGAACAACAGTCAAGAAAAAATACCTACTAGAAAATTGCTAAACAAATCTCTTTTCCAAAGCTCCTTTCAATTTTCAAGCCTAGAGGAAAACCAAACTAGAGAAAACATTGTTGGAAATCTGGACTCTCGAGAAGGGTGAGACACGTCATTCAGCTGTGCAAATACATAAAATGAAAAAAATGAAAATGAAAATGAAAAATGAAAATTGAAATTTGATGTGGCATCTGACGTAGTGATGTGGGCCATAATTTTTAGTATTTAAAAAATAATTTATATAATTTATTTATTTTCACTTTTTATTGTATTTACGTATCTGTCCATGTGAGAAATGGCTCTCTACAGAGTCTAGATTTTCTCCAGTGCATGCTTTTTTTTTCACTTTGAATAGTAAATCTTGAAATCTACTTGGTCCTGAATTTTATTACATACATTCTCATGCAATTAGAATGGATGATCTTATGGTTGGATATAAAGTAAAACAGCCCATTGTGGTCAAATGACCCATAGTAGACACCTAGGGAATGACCCCGTAATAAAAAAAAATTCAGTATGTGAGATTTGGGCCATAATGTATGTCTTTCATGACAGTGATGGAGTGATTAGTGACCTCATTAGGAACTTCCAACTTTCCACTGTAAATTCATTGTAAGCCATTGATATTTTAGGCCTTCCATGTTAGAAAGCATTATGACTTCTTTAGGTGAATAAAATGAGCATCATGGATTCAGATTTTGTTGGTTTTGGAAAAGTCTATAGACTCTTCTGGACCATGATGCATTGAGCACTTCAAAAATTCATAGCAAATTCATACTTTGTCAAAAAAATATAATTTCAATTGCTCTCATTGTTTCTCACACATATCTTTATGTAAGAAAAAACTTGAAAAATTTCAACAACTGCATGACACCAAACTCCTAATTCTGACCACAATGGGCTGTTTTACCTTGGCAAAGTTTTAGTTCTAGTTCCATCTTAACTCTGTGCACTAGAGTGTTTTGGGGAGTCATTACAGAAAATCTGGACTCTCCAGAGGGCTGTTTGGGAGAGTCCAGATTTTCGGCGGGAGTGCAAATACAGGGAGAAAAAAAAAATAATAAAAAATAATAAAAAATAATAATAATAATAATAATAATAATAATAATAATAATAATAATAATAATAATAATAAATTAATTAAATTTAAAATTTTTCTTTTTTCTTTTTTTTTTTCATTTTTGAAAAAAAATATTTTTTTTTTTAATCGGCAGGCCGACGGGGCACCTTGGCTGACTGCTCATCTTACACTGACTGTTGCAGCTTTTCGGCTAATTTTTTTCTCTAATTGCACATTGGCACGCACCCCAACCAGCCCTGTAGTGAGTCCAGATTTTCTCTAATGTGTTTTTTGTCCTGAAATTAGAGGTTAACTCGAGTATTAGTTGAGCAGAGCTGTCAAAGGAACGATGCAGGCACCCCAACTGGAACCCAACCGAGACGACCCTTTTGATCAATTGTAAGAAGGAAGGAGGTCGGTTCCGCAAGGGAAAGATCACGAATTGGAAAGCGATAGGTAAAGAAATCGCGGATTTTTGTGGATCTACGCGTACCAAAGAGGAATGCCAGAATCGGTCAGACACTCTCATGAAGGCGCACAAAGAAGTAAAGAATATTTTTGGGGGCAATTACAAGCAATTCTTTGAGATCACGGAGGAGAAGCGACCTGTAAAATTGCCAACTCACTTGACTCTGAAGTGGTACGAAGACCTAGAACAAATCAGGCAGCCGCAGACCCCTCACCAACTCTCGTCGTCGAATTCTGGCGGGTCACCGTCCCTCGGCGGAACACCGACTCCAAGTCGAAGTGATCTTGCCGAGGACGCTGGAAGTAGCGTCACCGACCTGATTTCTAGCCCTGAGAATTCACCATCTCCTGATCCAACCCAATACAAGGACCCAGCAGTTCCATATCAAACTCACAGCTCTGAATCGACGGAACTCCTCTTCCAACAAATAGCTCAAGGTCCTGCCACGCCGAACCGTACTGATGTTGCTCAGGTGAGTGAGGCGTTGTTGAAGCCGGTCAATGGCTATTGCTACTTTACTTTCGTCAAGCATAAGCTTAGTTACGTTTTTTGTTTTCTTTAATTATCAAACTGGTTCCGTAGCCCTGAGAGCTTTTTAGCTATAATTCCCTCTTCGAAAATGACCGAGCTCATTGAAACAAATGTTTTCGCAATTCACTATCTCCTGTTTCAACCCAATTCCAGGACCTAGCAGTTCCAAAGCAAACTCACAGCTCTGAATCGACGGATCTCCTCTTCGAACAAATGACTCAAGATCCTGCCACGCCAAGCCGTGCTGGCATCACGCAGGTGAGTGAGGTGTTGTTGAAACCCATGGTCAATGGCTTCTGCTACTTTAGTTTTGCCAAGCATTTTTTCTTATCAAACTGGTTTCCTAGCCCCGAGAGTTTGGGCAAGTTTTACCTCTTCGAAAATGACCTTGCTCATTGATAACAGAGTTTGTGCAGTACAACATCTCCTCATTCGACCCAATTCCAGGACCCAGCAGTTCCATGTCGAACTCAGAGCTCTGAATCGACGGATCTCGTCTTCCAACGACGGGCTCAAGATTCTGCCACGCCGAACCGTATTGGCGTTCCACAGGTGAGGGTTCCACTGTTGAAATCCGTGTTCAATTTGCTTTTGCTAATTATTTTATTTATTTATTATCAGACTTATGTAGTATTCCGTCTCAAATTCACTGCTATTTGTGGAAGGTAAGATTGGCAAGGCATCAAATATACCGCTTGGAAAAATATTACTAACTCTTGATTGGTGTAGAATTGGAACTTGAGATTATTATCATTTGAAGCACATCAAAAATCATACAAAGTAAATTTAAGAAAATGTGAATTTGGACTTGGGATGATGCTACAATGGCAATAACACCATTAGAAATAAATTAAAAGAAAAAAAAAATACAAATGTCACAGCAAACTATATTTAACCTCTAAAGTTCCAAGGCTCTTTTTTCATCAAAGACCACTCAAAACTTCTATTTCTATTGCAAAAAACTTTACAATTCACTTATTTTGTATATCTAATTGTAAGATCTTGTACTAAACCAGTATATAAAGGTGGGGAAGAAATTTTATAAACCTTCACCACTTGGATTGCTAGGTATATTGCAAGGTGTATTGCAAAATATATACCTTGCAAAATTATATTCTCCACAAGCTAATGTCATTTCATATTTTAAGAAAAGTTTGAAAAAATTACCCTAAAAATTGAGGTTATATTAGCCTATCCAAAAGAATTTTGAGTGTTGATGCCAAAAATTCAATTTCTGCAATTATCAAAGGACTTCTAAGGAATTGCTACTTGGTGATTTTTTGATGCTTGAGAATATTCTTCTTTGAAGGCAATGGCATGAAAAATCATCTTTTAGGCTATAAAAATTGTCTTGTAGAATGTTTATTCAATTTTATTTTTATTTTCACTTTACAATGCAGCACCCCATCATTTGAATTGCAGAAAAAAAGTATTTGTGAATTCTTTTAATGAATATATTGATGTTTGAAATGTTTTTGTTCTTTTCAAAGGATCATAATAATGCAAAGGCCATAATTTTTTCACAAAGTGGATTCAAGTTTTGTTTCTTAGTGTGTTAGTTTCCAATCCTAGCATTTACATCATACTAAAAGATGAAATCTTAATTCAACATCATTTAAATCTTGTTGAATTTTGAATTTGAGATATCCCCATAGAATACAATTAAAAAAAAAAGTTAAAAAATGGCACGTAATAATTTTTGTCTTTTAGCTTGTTTCTAATGGGGTCTATTATATTGTCCAAAGTCCAAGTTTGAATTTTCTTGTCCTTAAAATGTGATGTTTGATGAGCATCTGATGATGGTATTCTCAAGTTCTAATTCCACACCAATAAAAAATGAGTACTATACATTAGAGAAAAATTGAACCCTCTAAAGAGCTGCTAGAATGTGACAAACCAAGCTATTAACCTCTAAAAGACCGAGGCCCTTTTTCTGCCAAAAAACACTCAAAACTGCCATTTCTACAGCAAAAAGTAAAAAAATTTGAAAAATGTTTTTTTTCACATGTAACCATAGGATTTTGTATGAGAGTGTGTGGAAAAAATTTCAGAATTTTTGACCATACAAATTGCAAGATATCTGCATTTAAAGTGAAAAAAACAAGTTTTTCAACACACTGTGGGACTAGATTCTTTGACTTTGAACATTTTTAACTTTATTTTTTTTCACTACAGAGTTTTGAGCTTTTATTTTTTATACTGGAGAATTGGGTTGAGAATCTAGCCAAAAGAAAACTTCAAAAAAACTTCAAAAGTTCAAAAAAACTTAACTTTCATTATTAAATAAATTGTTCAATAGAAGTAGGTACGAGATAGAAGGAAAATCTAAAATATTCATATATTTAGGTGGGATTAAAATGCACTAATCCCAATGGTGAGATTGTTCTAGCAAGTAAACTAAACCGTGCAAAAAAAAAAAAAATTTAATTTTAAAAATTGCATTTAGAAATGAATCCTACAAGTTATTTTTTTCAAAAAGATGCTCTAACTGCCCAAAAAACAAGAATATCCATAACTTTCTCATACAAAATCCAAATGAAATGAGTCAAAGCTCCCTAGATAGACAAAAATATAATCTTTGAAGAAAAAAAAATTAGGAAAAAAAAAAAAAAACTGCAAATTTTTTTGGTTGCTTGCCGTCCCCTGTTTTGAGCTTATTTGGTCATAACTTTTGTTCCCAAGCTCTGATTGTGAAAAAAATTATATTTCCATAAAGCTAATCAGATTTTCTACCTCCAAAAAAAGTTTCAAAAAAACAGAAGAAAATTTCAGCCCGTAGGTACCTGCCTGAAAATGCATTTGTCTCCCGAAGGGACAATGGTCCTTTGGGGGTTAAAAGCTAAGTCTGTCACACCAACTGACTGCTTCCCGCAGCAGTCATCATTCACAATTTTTTTTTTTTATAATAAATTTATTATTATTATTATTTTATTATTTTTTATCATTTTTTAGTCAGAATTTTTGGTTCATGCACCACTGCTACTGCAATTTCAGCAAGGCGGAAATAGGGGAAAAATGAGTTTTTCAACAAAAAAAACAAATTTCAGGGTACCTTAGAGGGCCATGGAGCAGCCCTCCGGAGGCCTGAAATTTCCTCTACTGTAACCTAAGTTGTTTGTTGTGATGCATTCAAGGTACTCTAAATGCACCTAATTTTGTCCCATTCTTGAAATTGTTTCAAAGAAGTTATAACAAAAAGTTACGTAGTCCAACAATAGGATAAATAGTATAAATTTGTGTAGTTTGGAAGAAGATTGTTGTTCTATTCCTTGTCTACCCCACAAAATTTGTAATCCTAGTGTGAGTACTACAGTTGTTTGAGTATTTTCATTTCTACTACAAGAATATCTACATCAGTGACCTTCCTATGTAGATTGAAGATTTTTGCAACCCATAAGTAATATATTTGTGACTTAGTAATATTTTAATTAGAATAGAAATACAATTTCAAGTGTATAACTTCACTTGATAATCTTGCTAACTATCAAAGAGTGAATGTGAGACAAGTGTATTGTAGTCAATGATAGTGTGATAATTAGTGTGCAAGATATTCATAGGCCAACAGATCATCAATGAATTTCAATTACTTAATGACAACACCAATATGCGGTAATCTTCTAACTTTGGTAAAACCATTAGTCAAGTTATTTGGGGTTTAGCCTAGCACTCTTCTGAGCTTCTAAGATAGTTTGCTCTAAAAAATGACCTTGTTCTAAATGCAACCCCTATCTAGGAATGAGTGACATGTTACTTGAAGTATCTACTACTATCAATGATGAGTTGGGGTAGGCTTAAATGGGCAGACTATCTTATTTGTACCTATAATTCTAAATTGCAATACCTCCATTTGTTCCAAAAACCACCACCACAAAAGTACCATTCTCATCATCAAGAACGGAGCCTCTCATGTGTATCTGCTTGCTGATTTACATTCCCATACTGCCTGATCGCAGGTGGTGCAGGCAGTGGACCCCAAGCTGCATGCTGGAGGGGAGTCAGATGCAGTCTGCCTGAATCATGCTCCATGTGCTTCATGGACTCTGGAGTCCATGGACAAGTTTCTTCAAAGCGAAGACTGTTGCTGTTTGCGCACTTGTAGGTGGATATCCCCCTGGGCACTGCACAACGTGGAGAATCTTTACCAATTTTTTGCTACTGACAACTTAGGGATAACCCCTGAAAGTGTAGAAAGGGGTTAACCCGTAAAAGATTTTGACTATGTTTTCATAAAAACGCTCCCAAACTGCCATTTTTAGTACAAGTACCAAAGTTTAGGAAAAAACATTTTTGGACACATGTAACCTTAGGATCTTGTAGTAGGTTGGTTTGAGAAGATGTGGAAAAAAATTCAGAATTTTCCACCATACAGATTGCAAGATATTAGCATTTGAATTGAAAAAACCCCTTTTTCCTTGGCCTTACAAAAAAAAAAAAAACTGCACTTCACAAGGTCACACTTGTATGAAAAATGTCCAAAATGGTGGTAACTCTTTGGATTCATTCTTCAAAGCAAGTTGGCTACTTGCTCAAAAAATTTAGATCATTTAGAATTGTACAACATATAAGGAAAAAAATAAGTGAAGGGATAGTGAGGGACAAGTGCATTTCTGTTAATGCACCCCCTCCCTATCCACTCAAAAGACCCCCCATTCGATTTAATTGCAAGAGCCATCATTCTCTTTGCTATCCCCATTTTTATTTAGAATTGCAAGTGAACTGTTTATGAAAGACCTAGGCTCACAAAAAGGGACCTATGACCGAATTCGTTTGAAAATTCATAAGTAATTCAAAAATGCTCGGAAAAATGCAAAACACTTGGACTAGATTCCTCATCAATTTCTCTTTGTCTGAGAAATGAGCTAAAAATATTCCCATCCAAGGAAATACATGAAAAGGGCGGATCAACCTTTAGATGCTCCATTTCTAAGCCTCCTACCTTAATGAGGAAAGAATTGACTTCAAATTGCACCAAATTGAACTGTGCGTTACAAATGACTGAGAGGCCCTGAAAGAAAGTCCGTCCAACACCAATGGGTTTCCCTTTTTCCATTACTGGGAAAAGGATCACTAGAGGCCCTTAACTCCTAAATGCCCAAGGCCTGTTTTGGGCTTCCTAGAATTTGCTCTAAATTGAACAAAATGCCAACATTTTGATAAGTTGTATCAATTTCTTTTTAATTGTAACTGTACAAATTCAAACTAGACATGTTAGAGATCTTATAGGAAAAGAAAACACAACAATATCACTTATGGAGTGAAAGATTATAATATTTGACCATGAGGGTGCTAAAACTGCAAAAATCTTTCAATCTTCTTTACACAAGTCAAATCTAAAAAGTTGGTGACCAAAAAAATATGAGGTTAAAGGGCCTAACTTGTTTAACCCCGATCAATTTATGGCTTCTTAAAATCTACTCTACAATTTTTTTAAATGAATTTTGAATGTGATATTTCCTCCAAGATCTAGTGATTTGAGGCTCATTTCTAAGAGCTCTCAACACTGCAAGAAGTCAAGATTGCAATGGGTACCCTTTTACAAAATCATAAATAGAAAATTCACTATCATTTATTTTCAAGATTGGATTTTTGTAGTTAAAACTAGACTTCAAGAAGAAATTTCTAAAAATATAACCCACTAAAAATAGCAACTGGGTTAGGTTTTATTTAACTTCAAAGTTTTGCAAACACCACATTTGGGTGCCTCGGGCATTTAGGGGTTCAAAAAATAATAATAAAATAATAAAAATGGTAGTAGAGACGAGCAGAAGACTTTGATGACTACCACCCCGGGCCCAGCGCCCCCACCTGACTCCTTGCCACATACAAAAGAACCTCTCTAAACTAAGGTAGAGCCATCCATTCCCGACCAGTGACCCATTCCCAACCTATAGGTGCATGTATTTTTTATCAAGCTTAGAGTTTGTTCATTTTTTTTCCTTTTGAAGGTTGGAACTAATAAATACATGATACATGTCCCAAGTTGTGAGAAAGAAAGTAGGAAATAATGATCAGAAAAAAAGTTATTGAATGATCAGGATTGAAAGAGTCTAGACGTTGGCTATGGGTCCGGAGCACTTTTTGCCTCCCCAAAATTCCTAATAATTTTAGTTCAAGCGATAAAATTACCAATTCTTTTGCAATACTTGTCATTTCTATTGATGTACCTCCGAAAAATATTTGTTTTGCCTTCACGACTCCAAATCATGTTGGAGTTCCTTACTTGGTCGGTTATGGGTGGTTCTACCTTAATCGGTACAGGACCGCCTAACACGATGCTTTAGAGAGGTTAATTACTTTAAACAGGGTTTGCACTATACAGGAAGTTGCCACAAGGGGGACATGTGCTACATTTTTTTAAAAAGGAGCTTGTTCAAAAGAATAATTTATCTTTTTTTGGACAAGGTCAAGGTCCACCACAACTCCTTGGCAAGCTCTCATTAGTGCTCTCATTCATTTTATTCCCAAAGCCAGGACCGCCCGGCCCTATTCATTTATAGAGGTTCATTGGCTTTGAGAGGATTAACTTTGGGAGGTTCTATTGTAGTTCGGCGGGGGACTACTTCGGTGCCAACGTTGTACCTTCACATGAAGTGACGTTGCGTTGCTGTGGACCCGCTTGCTGCCCGGTTGCTTTGCCTTGGAAAAATTTACGAACAGACCAACGAACTCTGTCATTGCTTCAGTAAGTAGACTTTTTCATTCATCCACTTTGTCTGTACATCTTCATCCATCCGCTTTGTCTGAACAGTACAGGAGAGGTTTTGTCTGCAACCCACTGTAGCATATGAGTCCAAAAATTTTGTCACTTTCGGGGCTCGTCATCCTGCACGAAATTCTAGGAGAGTGTGAAATTTTTCTTTGGTTTATCTTACTAAGGTAACTGACCTTAAATCGCACAGTTAAGCAATTCAGCATGATTCAACATGGTTTTGACTAATATATTGAAAAAAGTCGTGGGGTCTCATTAGATAGTCAAAAGAGGATTCTAGATTCTCTTAGAATGCATTTTTTGGACACCATGTGAATAAATTACAAATTTTCAAAGTGCTAAGAAGAGGTGTATCCTAAAGCGATCACAGAGTCGTATGAATAGTGGGAGTACATTTTAGGCAAGAATATCCACTGTGCGATTTTAGGAAGCGTGCAATTTTAAATGTAGTTACCTTACTTACATTAATGCAAATAATGTGGCCCACAGTAATTTAGTATACAAATCCGTATTAACCCCTAAAGGACCAAGGCCTTTTCTCTACCAAAAAACTCTCAAAACTGCCATTTCTAGAGCAAAGAGTAAAAAAATCTGAGAATTGTTTCTTTTGCACATTTAACCGTAGGATCCTATATCCAACTAGTATGAGAATGTGTGGAAAAATTTTCAGAATTTTTGATCGCATAGCTTGCAAGATATTTGCGTTTAAAGTGAAAAAAACAAGATTTTCAGCAAATTGCGGGACTAGATTTTTTTACTTTGAACATTTTTAACTTCAATTTTTTGCACTATAGAGTTTTGACCTTTAAATCTTTATAGTGGAGAATTGAGTTGAGAGTCTAGGAAAAAAAAGAAATTCAAAAAAACTTAATTTTCATTCTTAAGAAAATTGTTAAATAGAAGATAGTACAAGATAGAAGAAAAATCTAAAATATTAATATCTTTTAGATGGAATTAAAATGCACTAATCCCAATTGGTGAGATTGTTTTAGCAAGAAAACTAAACCATGTGGAACTTCTTTTTTTGAAAAATTGCAAAAATTGCATTCCAAAATGAATCCTACAAGTTATTTTTTCAAGAAGATGCTTTAATTGCCCAAAAAACAAGATTGTCCATAACTTTCTTTTACAAAATCAATACCTTAAATGAAGCTGTTTGTTTGTTTGTTTGTTTGTTTGTTTGTTTGTTTGTTTGTTTGTTTGTTTGTTTGTTTGTTTTGTTTTGTTTTGTTTTGTTTTGTTTTGTTTTGTTTTGTTTTGTTTTGTTTTGTTTGTAGCATGGACAACTTCCTGACCGTGCGTCCCCCGGGTGCGTGCTTGGTACCGTCGGAAAGCTCTCGCCGACGAGGGGTGCACCGGCTTGGTTTCGTGGCGTTTGGAGCGGTGTTGCAAAAGTTATTGAATTTCAAAGTATTTATTGATTAAAAAATTAGAAAATTACTTTTACTTTGATTTTGGTGGTGTTCTTGGTACTGGGAGTAGGAAACGGGAATAGAACTGGGAGTAGAACCAGGAGTGGAACCGCGAGTAGATGAAAATTGGGCCAACGACACAGGGTCACACTAGTCCAAATGAAATGAACCAAAGCTTTCTAAATAGACAAAAATATAATCTATAAGGAAAAAAAAAAAAAAAAAATTTAAATTATTTTTTGCAAAATTTTATTTGCTACCTCCTTTCCCATGTTTTGAGCTTATTTGGGCATCTCTTTTGTTCCCAGCATCGATTGAAAAAAAATTACATTTCCACAAGCTTATCAGTTTTTCTATCTCCAAAAAAAGTTTCAAAAAAACATGATCAAAATTCAGCTTGTAGGTACCTGTCCAAAATCCCATTTGTCCTCCAAAGGGACAATGGTCCTTTAGGGGTTAAGTATAGGCTCATGATGGGGGCCATGATTTCATCCATTTGAATAATCACATATTAATCCGTATTCAGTTTCATCCTAACATAATTGACATTGTATACTACTATAGTGTGAGAGGGGTTCCTTTTGCACCATGGAAAAGGGGCCGCCCCTCCAAGTGAACAAAATTGTCTTATTGATGGCTCTTCAACCAACTCCAGTTTTAGAATTAGCTAATAAGTTCCTTCTAGGCATCTCGCAAAACGTAATACCTTCCCAGCATGGGGGAGGATCCTTACCTAGTTGTATAATGTTATGAATGTGGAAGCAATTTTGAGTTGTTAATCCATAAAGGACCAAACTGCTTTTTTTGGCGACATAGCGATTTTGGGCAGCTCACTACCAATGGAGTTTTTATTTTTTTTCTTTAAAAATTTAACACAACATTTTTTCAAGGAGAAGCTTCAAGGCCCAACAATTTTCATAACTTTTGACTATATGGTTAAAAGATTATTGCATGATATGTGATTTTCAACATTTAGCGAGCATCTTGGGCTACCCAAAAAACTTCTTCAAAAAACACTTTTAAAATTAAATAAAAATTTAAAAATGGTTCTTTAGGTTTATATATATGCGGGAAGCTTTGAACCATTCCATTTCAATCGATGAGTCAAAAGTTATGAGGGTTTTTAGTTTGCGGGCAGTCATGGATTCTCTACTCTAAAATGAACTTTGAAGTCCTTTATTTAATTCAACTTTCAATATTTTTGGAAAAAAATAAAGCCATTAGGTGTGTATTGTTTATTACAACATTACAACCATTCGGATTGGCATATTTAAATTCCCTAAATAAATGGTTAACACTTTAGTTTTTTGAATCATTCTCTACTTCTTTCTACTTTCTACTTTTTTCCTATATGTTGTACAGAGGGCTACCACAAAGATACGTGATGGCAGTTTTGGCCATTCAGTTTTCTTTGCATAATGTGAAACGTAGTTACCATTTTTTGGCTTGCACAATCAACATTGATATCTTATGTGATCCCCAACAAGTATACCAAATTTTCAGTTTCAAAAAACCAAAACTCCATTTTTGGTGAACTTTTTTAATTTTTTTTCACGGTTTTACATGAAAATTCACAAAAGAACATTGGTGATGAAGTTTTTTAATTTGTTTGCAAAGATATGTAGGAGACATCCTTGCGCACATCTTTCCTTCAACAAGCATCTCCATAAAAGTTTCACAATTTCTTCCAAAGAGATTTTAGTGGGGGGGTGTCCAATGCCCAAATTTTTGAAAATAGATATCTCTTTAATTATTGTAATTAGATTTTTGCAAAAAACTAATTACAAACAGTAAAGAGATATCTATTTTCAAAAATTTAGGTATTGGACACACCCCCACTAAAATCTCTTTGGAGGAAATTGTGAAACTTTTTTGGAGATGTTTGTGGAAGGAAAGATGTGCGCAAGGATGTTTCCTACATATTTATGCAAACAATTTAAAAAAATTTGTCACCAATGTTTTTTTGTGAATTTTCATGTAAAATCATGAAAAAAAATTAAAAAAATTCATCAAAAATGGAGTTTTGGTTTTTTGAAACTGAAAATTTGGTATACTTGAGGGGTATTGCGTAAGAAATCAGTGTTGATTGTGCCAAACAAAAAAATTTACCCCTGTTTCGTATTATGCAATGAAAATTGAATGGCCAAAATTGGCATCACATATCATTGTGGTAGCCCTTTGTACAATTCCAAATGATCTGAAATTTTTTCAAGCATGTAGTCAACTTGCCTTGGAGAATGGATTCAAAGAATAACCACCATTTTGGACATTGTTTCATACAAATGTGACCTTCTGAAGTGCAGCTGTCTGAATTTTTGCAGGGACAAAAAAAGGATTTTTGTCAATTCAAACGCATTAAAGGAGATTTGGGGCCATTGGAAGATTGTGAGTTATCTCGCATTCCCAGATTGCGAGAACACAAGATAACTGCTGGCTGATGTGGTCGCGACAGTGCCATGTCATTTTCGGAAAAAAAATTTGCTTAGAATGATATTTTGACAAATTTATTTATTTTTATTTTTTTGAAAAAAAAATACAACAGCCCGTACCGTTGTTCACAAGGTCGGGCCAAATTGGAGAATAGGTCTGAAACGACCCTGTAGAGGCCCCAAATCTCCCCTAATGCTATTATCTTGCAATCCACAAGGTGGAAATTTCTGAATTTTTTCCACAACATCTTGAATTAGTGTACTACAAGATCCTATGGTTACATGTATCCAATGTTTCTTTTCTTTTGGTATTTGTATTAGAAATGATAGTTTTGGAACATTTTTGGTGAAAACACACTCAAAAATCTTTGGGGATTAATCCAGAGAAGAAGGATGCAAATTCACAACATTTCAAAGAACAACCCATGATTTTCTCGAATCTCCAAACACAAGTTTTTCACAAACCCCCTCCAATAGCAACATCTGAACGCTCCTCACCTAATCAATCAATTAAATGAAAAAAAAATTATGAAAACAAAAAATCACATTAACCCGTAAGTGCCCAAGGCCTGTTTTGGGCTTCCCAGAATTTGTTCTAAATTGAACAAGATGCCAACATTTTGATAAGTTGTATCAATTTCTTTTGAATTGTAACTGTACAAATTCAAACTCGACATGATAAAGATCTCATAGAAAAAGAAAACACAGCAATATCACTTATGGAGTGAAAGATTATAATGTTTGACCATGAGGGTGCTAAAACTGCAAAAATCTTTCAATCTTCTTTACACAAGTCAAATCTAAAAAGTTGGTGGACCAAAAATATGAGGTTAAAGGGCCTAACTTGTATAACCCCGATCAATTTATGGCTTCTTAAAATCTACTCTACAATTTTTTTAAATGAATTTTGAATGTGATATTTTCTCCAAGATCTAGTGATTTGAGGCTCATTGCCAAGAGCTCTCAACACTACAGGAAGTCAAGATTGCAATGGGTACCCTTGTACAAAAACTTGAATAGAAAATTCACTATCATTTATTTTCAAGATGGGATTTTTGGTGCTAAAACTAGACTTCAAGAAGAACTTTCTAAAAATATAACCCACTAAAAATAGCAACTTGGTTAGGTTTTATTTAACTTCAAAGTTTTGCAAACACATTAACCCTTGAACGCCGACGAGGACGTTCTGCGTCCTTTGAATGACAAAGAATCTTTCCCTACAAGACAGAAGTGCAACTTTTCATCTTCGGTATTAGGAGTATCGGTATTAGGAGTAAGAAGGAAAGATCTTCAACAGTTCTTTGACTTCCAATGAATGTATTAAGCTTTTTCAAAGTAGATGATGTCACACGGAATCACAATACATGATTTACATGGCTACCGGTCCGTCCTTCAAGGGTTAATGGTCAGCCCCGACTGAACAGCAGTTCTCCGGAGTCTGGGATCTGCCCAGGTGGCCCATTTCAGACCTGGTAATGACCTAGTCTTGGATTTGGCCCAGGCTCTTTGAACATTAAAGGAAAAAGAAAATGGGCTTCTGTGGTGGAGATCGCCGCACTCTTGGCCCACCCACCCAAGCATTTCCGATAAACCACGCACCCGCAGTCCCCGACTGACTGCCGAGCTGAACTTATGTAACGGGCACAAGAGTAAGTTAACGTGGGGTTGAAGGCGGTCCAGGTAGCTCAGATGTCCTTCCGTTAAGTCCACCACCCCGATAACCCTCGCACTCTGTCAGCAAGTCAGTCTGCCCCTACTCCGCTCCGCAGTGTCGATAATCTATGCATTTCCCAGCGTCGATCAACTATGTATGTAACCAATAAAGTATGGCATACAATTGTCCCAAAAACAAAGTCATATTTGAGTTCTTAAATCACATTTTAAGAGGAGTCAAACTTTGTTAGCTATATTGAGGCAGTTTCAAGAAAAAACAATTTTCTTTATAACTTCAAGCGTGCAATCTATACAATCAAAGTTCTTGAAACTTTTCACACATATTCCAAATGTTGGTCTCTAACTTTTGAGCGTTTGGGGTTCAAATAAAAGAAAAAATTCATTACACAAGAAATCATCAAAAACTAACTAGCGTATTGCCAATTCATTTAACCTTCTTATATTGCAGGATAATTTAGAGTAAACTGAATTTCATATTGAATGCTTTTGAATTGTTTTCATGCATGAATGTAACTTCTTTCATGTAAGTGTGAATGGTGAAAATCTGCATTTTTGTATAGAGCAAAAATTTTACTCCAAGAGAGCTTGAAATCTACTAACTGTCTAACCTTGTTTCGTAGGAATAATTTTTTTTTCCTCACTTCAAATATTATAATGTTTCAATCTATGCAAAAAAATGGGCTGGAATTTTTTCTACACATTGCCTTACTTGTTGAATGCATTTTTGTACATATTTTGAACAATGCATCAAAAATTGGAAGTTTTGGACTTCCTCTTCCAAAACACCCTTTGTCATTTACGGGTTAAGTGAATGCATACCTTGGATAAGTGCTAATAAGTGCAACGCTCATATTTTTCAATCATTGACAAATGTTAGTGAAGCCCCCCCCCCCCCCCCTCCCCCCCCCCCAAAAAAAAAAAAAAAAAAAATCATATTTTTGCAAGAAAAAGTGCATTTTTGTGAATTTTCAAAGTGTTCAGAAGTAAAATATTAACTATCCTATAGGTTCGGATCAAAAGCATTCCAAATGGCTACCAACTATCGTACGTTTGGGTCAAATCCGTTAGATCCCATACAAAATCATTTCTTTTAGCTTTAATTTTCTTTTCATTAAGTAGATTTAGAATTTTGTTTGACAAGATTTGGAATATTTCATTGAACTTTAGTAGAAGGTCCTTCAACTTTACTGCAGTGCAGAGTCAGGCTTTACCGAAACCTGAGTAGGGTCTTTCAAGCTTTACTAGGAGGATGAATGAAGAAGTCAAATTTTCTAATTTTATAGTTGCCAAATCTTTATATTTCAAATCCAACCATCAAGTGCACAGGACTTGCTACAGAACAACTTGCTACTGAGCTTGTTAGACCCAAGATTGACAATCACTTTAGACTTTGGATAGAAAATGATTTTTAACATAAAGCACACATTTTCCAACTTTATGGGATTAACTTTATCATTACTGTTGGTATGTATATTATTATTATTTTTTCATTCTTCATCAACTTTGAGGGGGGGGATTCAAATTATTTTCATTAATCCTTTTTACACTTTTCAAATATGCCATGTTATAATTTCTGAAAATGCCATATTTATATATATTTTGAGTTATTTTTTAACAAATTTGACTCAACTATAGGGTAATATGATCCAATACCTCACTAAAATATTAAAATATTCAAAAGATTTATCTCTCCACTTGGAGAAATTCACATGAATTCCAAACCATTTTGTGTTTATAGAGTCTCCCATCTAACGGAGGTAAATAGTCTTAGAGCAACTTGATCTATTCTTGGGAACCTTCACATGGGCCCCAAGATCAATGGATATAGACTCTTTATGTCAGCCTAGAAAGGGTTAGAGTTACTAAGTTACTAACCCCTAAAGTTCCATTGTCCCCTTGGGGGACAAATTGGATTTAGGGCAGGTTCTTGTGACCTTGAATTTTTATGAAACTTTTTGAGACTTTTCCATAAGATAGAAAAACGGATTAGCTATGTGGGGATATGATTTTTATTTTAATTGGTGACCGGGAGCAAAAGTTATTCCACAAAAAGCCTAGAGCTGAGCTTGATGAGCAACACAAAAAAAACTACAAAAAAGTCAAAATAAATTAAAAAAAATTCTTCTAAACTGTTATGTTTTTGTCTACATGTGAAGCTTTGATTGATTCTATTTGGACTAATAATGAGAAAATTATAGGCCAATCTTGTTTTTTGGGCAATTAGAGCATCTTCTTGAAAAAATAAGTTGTAGGATTCATTTCTAAATGCAATTTTCACACTTTTAAAAAAAAAAATTGTTTGACAAGGTTGTGTTTGCTTGCTAAAACAATCTCACCATTGGGAGATTGTGTTTCAATCCCATCTTAGAGCTATTAACAATTTAATTTTTTTTTTCAATCTTGGACCTACTTCTGCTTAACAATTTCTTAAAGAATGAAAATCAAGTGTGTGTTTTTTGAAATTTAT
The DNA here is from genome assembly GCA_963969595.1 of Neckera pumila. Lineage (NCBI taxonomy): Eukaryota > Viridiplantae > Streptophyta > Bryopsida > Hypnales > Neckeraceae > Neckera > Neckera pumila. The sequence continues at coordinate 16,077,180 of OZ018411.1, read as the reverse complement.
TTTCTAGACTTTCAACTCAATTCTTCAACATGAAATTTTTTAAATTCAATGTCTGTAATTCCAAAAAATTCCACAAATGGCAATAAAAGTCATCTGAAATTGCAGGCCGGTGTTCAATAAAACTTTTTTTTTTCAACTTTGAATGCTAATATCTTCCAATCTATACTATCAAACTTCATGAAATTTTTACCACATGATCTCAGACAAGTGAAGTTCGAGATCTTATAGTTAGATTCTAAAAAAACGTTTTTTCTTTTTTGTGGGTGAACGCGGCAAAAATGGCAGTTTTGAGTGATTTTTGACAGAAAAATGGCAGGGGTTAAGAAAAAAAAAAATGGGCTTCTGTGGCGGAGATTGCTAACTTATCGGAGTAGGTCGAGCATATTCAATCGTCGTACTCTTGCCCCACCTCCGATAAAACCACGCAGCCCGACTGGTATAAGAGCGGATTGAACCTGATAATTCACGCACTCCCTCCTCCCCCCCCCTCGCACCTTGCTTCTTCTTCCTCGCACTCTCGATACTTTACGCACTTCCCAGTCTCGATAATCCACGCACTCGCTCAGAGGTTCTGATTGTCTAAGGTGGCGAAGTTAACAGTATGAGAGGGCTCATCAGTGGAGGTGGGTGTGCTATCGATCAAGACTCGCGTGGTGGTGAGCGGAAACGGGTCGACCCTTCGTTTGCACCGGGCATCGAACAACAGAATCTGCCCTCCTTGCCGGTAAGTTTAACTTGCTTCCGTCCTCTCTCACTGGGTCTCTTGCTTCAGCGGTGTACGCTTTGAAAGTGGAGTTCAAAGTTTGGTCTGATCATTTGAGTTGCTGGTGATTTGCTCATTCGATCGCCTAGTGCCTTGTCAAAGAATCGAAAGAAGCGCACGTTTTCCTTTCCGTTTTTTTACAAGGTAAAGTTCCTGGCTTGCTGCCATAATTAGCGACCGTCATGCATTACTCAGTACTTCGCACTTGCACAGTTGCAGCAGTCCTCAACTGAACCGAGCATTCTCTTCTCTTCCAGTCAGGAACTCAGGATTGGTAATGCTCGAACTAGAACTAGAAATTTCAATTTGAAAATTTCACAATAAATAACAGAAATGATCTGAAACTTCTATGCATGCTGTAGATTCACGTTATAGTAGCTTGAAACCGTGCAGCACACTGGCAGGCAGTAGGTAACCCTAACCCCAAAACCAAACCCACCCAAAACCTAGTATGGCAAGGTACAGAATAATTTTGTACTCACATTTTTTTTTAGACACATGTGAACAAATTTTATTCACTGCAAAGAAGGAACGACCGTCAAGCAAGAACACTTGCTAAAAAAATGCTAAACAACTCTCTTTTCCAAATCAATTTTCTATTTTTTTTTTTTTTTCTTTTTATCTTGAAGTAATGTCAAGCTAGAGAAATCATGCTTTTCTTTTTCACTTTGAACACTAATATCTTACAATCTACTTAGTGTAGGTTTGTTAATTTTTTACCACACATTTTCAGACTAAGTAAAATGCATGATCCCGTGGTAGGATATGCTAATTTTTATTTTTATTTTCATCTCAACTCTTTTGCACTAGAAACGACAGTTTTGGAGTGGTTATTGTCCTGAAACTTTCAGGGTTAATCCGACTATTGGTAGAGCAGATACTGTCAAAGAAACGATGCTATCTCTTCATTGTCCAGCCTCACGGCTTGGTTGTCTTTGTTCTCTGTTTTTTTTAATGCAATGGTTCTTCCATTTGTTCAAAAAAAAAAGAAACAAAAGAAACGTTGCAGGAACCTCAACTGGAATGCAAACGAGACGAGTGTTTTAATCAAATGTATGAAGGAAGGAGGTCAGTTCCGCAACCGGGGAAATTGCATGGACTGGAAAGCGATATGTCAAGAAATCGAGACTGTTTGTGGATCTCCGCGTACCATAAAGGAATGCCAGAGACGGTCAGACACTCTGACGAAGGCGCGTAAAGAAGTAAAGAGTGATTGCGGGGTCAATTACAAGCTATACTTTCAGATCCCGGAGAAAAAGCGAAGTGGAAAATTGTCAACTCGCTTGACTCTGGAGTGGTATGAGAACCTAGAACAAATCGAGCAGCAGCAGCACCCTGGCTACCTCTCTTCATCGAACTCTGGCGGGTCACCGTCCCTCAGCGGAACACCGACTCCAAGTCGAAGTGATCTTGCTGAAGACGCTGGAAGTAGCGGCACTGACCTAATTTCTAGCCTTCAGAGTTCACCATCTCCTGATTTAACCCAATTCCAGGACGCAGCAGTTCCATATCAAACTCACAGCTCTGAATCGACGGAACTGCTCTTCCAACAAATGGCTCAAGGTCCTGCCACGCCGGACCGTACTGGCATTGTGCAAGTGAGTGAGGCGTTGTTGAAACCCATGGTCAATGGCTTTTGCTACTTTAGTTTTGTAAAGCATTGTTATGTTTGTTTTTTTAAATTATCAAACTGGTCTCCTAACCCTGAGAGTTTAAGCAAGCTTTCCCTATTCGGAAATGACCGTGCTCTTTGAAAACAGAGTTCGTGCTGTTTACCATCTCGTGTTTCGACCCAATTCAAGGACCCAGCAGTTCCATATCGAACTCAGAGCTCTGAATCGACAGAACTCCTTTTCCAACAAATAGCTCAAGGTCCTGCCACGCCGAACCGTCCTGACATTCCGCAGGTGAGTGAGGCATTGTTGAAATCCTTGTTCAATTGCTTTTGCTCGTTATTTTTATTTATTTATTATCAGACTAATGTAGTATTCCGGTTCAAATTGACTGCTATTTGTGGAAAGTAAGATTGTCAAGGCATCACAGAAAACGGCTTGGCAAATATATTACTAACTCTTGATTGGTGTGGAATTAGAACTTGAGATTATTATTATTAGAAGCGCATGAAGAATCACATAAAGTAGATTCTAGAAAATGTGGATTTGGACTTTGGATGATGCTACAGTGGAAGTAGACCCCATTAGAAACAAACTAAAAAAAAAATTACAAAGTGGCATGACAAATTATTTGGTCGTTGCCCGACTTCGGGCAAAAAAAAACTTTTTTTCAAATTTTTTTTTTTTTCAAGAGATTGGGTTGTCTATCATATTTATCAAAACTTAGATCGCTACGATCAAACAAAATATAAGAGAAATAGCACAAAGTGTTTAGTTTTGCCTAGTGTTGAAAAACTTACTATTTGGGGAAAGTATTGGTGTTTTCATTACTAGCTCTCATGCATTTTTTCACAAATCAATAGAAACCACAATTTTGACCAATGAAAAAAAATTCAAATGCTAAAAATAGAAAGTGTATTTTTGGTGAATTTTGAAGTTATATCTTCAAAATTCATTTCAAAAGAATCTAAAATAATTTTAAATTTTGACCATAAAGATGCTTTCTACTTTTTGTGCTTCACATTATCTTTATTGATGCAAACTTCAAAAAAGTCTTAGAATTTATATTTTATAACACATTTGTATTTTGTCCAAACCCCTTGGGCTTTTAGGGGCTAACCTCTAAAGTCTCAAGGTTCTTTTTTCGTCAAAAAACACTCAAAATTGCCAATTTTTATTGTAAACATAAAAAAACTTTACAATTTTTTTTTTTTGAATATCTACTTGTAAGATCTTGCATTGGACTAGTTTAAAAATGTAGGGAAGAAATTTTAGAAACTTTCACTGTGTAGATTGTAAGATATTTGTGTTTTAAGTGAAGAAAGTTGGTTTTTGCATTAGATGAGATTCGAGGGTCTTGGAGGGCCGTTTCAGGCCCGTTCCCTGATCTGGCTTAATTCAAGGAACGCCAGTATGGGCTTGTCAGAATTTTTTTTTTCAAATAAAAAAAAAAAAAAGAATTACCAAAATATAATTTAAAGCATTTTTTTTATTTTTATTTTTTTTCCCCTGAAAAATGAAGTGGTAGTCGCTGTGCCACGTCAGCCCACTGCTACAGCTGCGTTCCTACAATTTGGGAACGCAAGGGAATGCAGGGGAACTCAGAGCCCTCCAAGACCCCCAAATCTCATCTAATGAATATATTCCTTAAATAGATTATTTGACTTTGAATCTTCTTAACTCAAAACTTTTGTACTAAACATTTTGAATAAAAAGAAACTTTGTTGAAGATTTGAGACTTTGAGTTGAAAGTCTAGGAAAAAAAGTTCAAAAGATATGTGATCTTCATTTTCTCTTAAATTGTTAGATAGAAGTTGGTGCCAGATTGAAGGAAAAATTAATAGTTAACTAGTGTGACCCTGTGTCGTTGGCCCAATTTTCATCTACTCCCGGTTCCACTCTTGGTTCTACTTCCAATTCTACTCCTAGTTCTACTCCTGGTTCCACTCCCAGTACCAAGAACGCCACCAAAATCAAAGTAAAAGTAATTTTTTAATTTTTTAATCAATAAATACTTTGAAATTCAATAACTTTTGCACCACCGCTCCAAACGCCACGAAACCAAGCCGGTGCACCCCTCCTCGGCGAGAGCTTTCCGACGGTACCAAGCACGCAACTAGGGGACGCACGGTTAGGAAGTTGTCCACGCTACAAACAAAACAAAACAAAACAAAACAAAACAAAACAAAACAAAACAAAACAAAACAAAACAAACAAACAAACAAACAAACAGCCTCATTTAAGGTATTGATAGTTCTAAGATGGAGTTGAAACATATCAATCCCAAAGGTGAAATTGTTTTTGCAAGCATACATAACCTTGTGGATTTTTTTTTTTAAATTGTGAAAATTGAGTTCAAAATCGAATCCAGTACATTAATTTCTTAAGAAGTTTCTATAATTGCCTGCAAACTAAGAAGCTTTATAATTTTCACATCTCTAATCCAAATGGAATGAATCAAAGCTTTCCATGTCGACAAAAATATAATCTATAAAGAAAAAAATTAGAAAACCAATTTCAATTTTTTGTGAATTTTTTGCATCCCAATCCCCCCATTTTTGAGCTTATTGTCGTATAACTTTTGCTCTTGAGTACTGATTAAAAATTATGTTCCCTCAAAACTAATGTCATTTCCTATTTTAAGAAATAGTTTGAGAAAATTCTGCCAAAAATTGAAGTGCCAAGAACGCAACATCTCAAAATGGCGTGAGATGTTGTGTTCTTGGCCTCACTCTTCTAAGCTTTGTATTTGTACCTATAATTCTAATTTGCAACCAAGTTCCTCTGTTCAGTTTGTTCCAAAATCACCACCACAAAAAACCCATTAACCCTTAAACGACGAGGAGGCCATTCTATGGCCGATGAATGACAAAGAATCAAACTGTATAGGAAAGAAATGCAATCATTCATCCTCGGAATTTGTTGTGAAAAGGGGAGATCTTCTATAGTAGCTTAACTTCCAATAGATACTTTCGAATTTTTTAATGTAGATGATGTCACACGGTAATGGAAAAGGATGATTTCCAGGGTCACCTCTTCGTCCTTTAAGGGTTAACGTCGTCAAGGACAGAACCTGGCTCTCATGTGTAAGTTAGCTGCTTGCTGATGTCGTATTGACACAGGTTGACACATTCCCATACTGCCTGATTGCAGGTGGTGCAGGCAGTGGACCCCCAGCTGCATGCTGGAGGGGAGTCAGATGCAGTCGACCTTGATCATGCTCCATGTGATCCGTGGACTTTGGAGTCCATTGGCAAGGCTATTCAGGAAGACCAAGACTGTTACTATGAACGTAAATATGGGTGGGTAAAGGATGTGAAGAGTCACGCATTTGGCTACTGAAAACTTCAGGGAAATCCCCTGAAAGTGTAGAAAGTGGTTAATTAACATACCATGTGCACATCCAGAAGAGAAGAGAGAAGAGTAATGCGGATCTATTGACTAGCGTGAATGAAGAGTCTGTTGTAGATACTAGAGAGAGAAATAACTCTGATTTTGGGGAATCAGTGAACTATAAGAGCCTTTGTTTTAGTGACATGACTAAAAGTATGTACACCTGTTAGTATACTATTTAGCAAGATTGATTGTGTAGATTTTGTATATGCAATTTATTGCATTGGTATATGATGTCTTTTGTTGTAAGTAGTTTGATAGTAAGGTAGAACAACCCAATGCCATTAGGGTACTGTCACACCTGGCCAGGTCGTACAAGGCGTTGCTACAGCGTAGTAGAGCAGGGTTTCACACCAACAACGTTTTGTAACTGCCAAGCCGAGCTGGAGTCGACGTGGAGTTGTGCGTGGCAGGCGCAAAGTGCGGTGCTTCCAAACGCGGTGGTCCCACAATATTATTTAAAGGAAGTGCTATCTGTCGAATTTAATGCGTACAATCATCTGGAAACGTAGATATGAGATTTGTAGGACTGCTGATAGTTAAAGACCATCTGAGAGGGCGATTAAGATAAAATAGTGGTATACTGAAACACTAAATGTCTTCTATCTCGCAAAGTCCTCGGGTGGTTCGCAAGCTATTGGTTGGGCAATCGGGATGTGTCTCACGAATGCAGTGCAGCAAATGTAAGGTTTGTCAATCTTCTGGTTTGGGGTCTAATTTGCAGTGGGGTTTCAGATTTGGTTGAATTCTGAGTTGTGAGATCGTGTGTGCATCTGGCGGGGTGCAGATAGGGGTGTGAATTGTAGAACTGATGAATCTCAATAGTCTTGGATCCAAAATTCAGGAATCAAATGCTTGAGTTTTTGTCGACTGGGATCGGAATCAGATGCTTCCGTTTTCCTCGACCGGAAATCAGATGCTCTTGTTTTTCTCGACTGGGAATGAGATGCTTGCTTTTAATTTTCTCTTGCTTGTGTTTTTGTCGACCGGGAATCAGATGCTTCCGTTTCTCAATGATTACTACTGCGAACATGTAGTCGGAGGCCGGTCGTTGAAGCATCGACGATTCATTCAAGCTGACTGTGTTTCCTAAGATTCCAAAATTGCAGCCCAGCTTTTCAGTGATTCTGTACTGTTCTTCTTCTTCCCATTGAAGCAAACTTCTTCTGAACCTGTAATCTGGTTACCATAAAAACCAAGTCTCCCAAACTGATGCTATATTCTTGTGTTTTCAAAACGTCGCAATAGAATAGCACAGGAAGAATGGGAGGTCGATACTGGGGGTATTTTTTTTCAGTGTAACTTCACCCCCCAAATCTTACTTAAAACAGAAATTTCAGGGGGTGTTTACACGTTGAAAAAAATATCGACCTCCCGTTCTTCCTATGTAGCTTGCTCTGCCCATCCTCCATCAGCGGTCACCTTCTCAAAGATTTGAAGGCAAATAATTGAGCACTTAGATACTTCAAGAGTGCACTATCCCATAAAATCATTGCCTCCTTGGAGGTTGGAGGCCAGGAAGTACGTGTTACGCATATGTGAACGCTGCATAACTTCTCATGACTGGATTATTACCGAACCAATGCAATAAATGCGTTTCTATATAAAAAAAGAGGCCTTATTGTCTTTTTGCAAAGTCTTATCTTCTAGGAACCGTTGTTACCAAACACCAAGTGCAAAAGTACCCTTAGTCGTCCAATTTTGACATTTATTTGACCCTCATTAGTCACCTATCCATTACCATAATCTTAGCAATCCTATAGCATCATGACAATGCACTTTGAGGAGGGGACATGTCAATGTGTGGTTTAACATAGATCTACCCACTTTACCAATTTACTCCCAACAAATTTTGAAAAATCACACAAAATTCATTTCTTTTTCGGAATGTCTTGATTCTATTTGCAAATGATTTTTCTCAAACTTCTCAATCTTTGAAAATACATGAATTGACAAATAGCTTCTCCAAGGTAATTACAGTAGATAGCAAATCTGCTTGGAAATAGGCATGTTTACCTTATATTTTTGAAAGGTTGACTGTTGTGTGTTTGCACTTTTATGATTTGGGATTCTAATAGATTAGAAGATATACGTATGCTTGTTGTAATATGTTGCTGTGTGTTAATTGCACATGAAGAACGGGGAGGCGTTACCCTCCCTGGTAATGTTTCTTGGGGGGTGAAGAAGCAATCTAGGATACATTACCAGGGAGGGTAACGCCTCCCCGTTCTTCCTGTGTTGGTACTTTATTGCTTTTGTTGGTAGTAGTTTATTGTTTTAATTTTGTGGTGTACATATATTGCTTTCTGTCTTGGTAGAATCAGGGTCAACACTGGATGTGAATCTGTGACTTCTGTAATGTCAATGTCTTGGTGGTGGGGTTGATTCCCTCAATTGATCAATGTGCTTGAAAGCTCTGGTGAGAGTATTGAAGGCAGAAATGTAGATTTCCTTATCTAGTCTGTGACTGGGTAGTTAGGGTTTGTAGTGCTATCCTTGGGAGCTAATGTAATCAATCTGGTTGGTTGATAGTGATTTCTAATGTAGTGAGACAAGATATTGGGTGTTTTATGAGCCATTAAGCTTAGTTAGGCTCCAGTCGTTTGACTGTTTTCTATTTGGGTTCAGGCATTATGGAAATTGAGCTAATAGAATTGAAATTGTTCTTCTACTTTTATTTTATTGTTTTTGGGTTGCGTTTAGATTTAAGGTTTCTAGATAAAGTTTGTTGGTAGTACATACATTTTGGAGGTATGGCTGTGCATCCAGCTCGAAATTTGCAGGAATTTGAGCATGTTGTGGAGTTTCATCCATACCTTAAGGTTGGTTGGCTGGCTGTTTGTTTGTTTGGCTGTTTGTTTGTTTGACTGTTTGGCTGTTTGTTTGGTTGTTTGTTTGTTTGTTTGGCTGTTTGTTTGGCTGTTTGTTCGTTTGTTTGTTCGTTTGTTCGTTTGTTTGTTTGGCTGTTTGGCTGGTTGTTTGTTTGGCTGTTTGTTTGGCTGTTTGTTTGCTGTTTTGTTTTGTTTTGTTTTGTTTTTTCTAGACAATTTATTCAAGCATTACTCTTAGGTATTTGCTTGAAAGGATATAAAAGTTTGTAGGAACTTGTCATGATACTTTGACATGTTCTGACTCATTCCAAATTTATTTAATTTGATCCTTTACCTAAACTTAGAAGACTATCATATAGGTCATATCCTATTTTGAAATTGATAGCCTAAATTGTCCCATCAATAGTTGTGATATTGCTTTTGATGGTTGTCCAAGTCTTGATTGAACTCAGGCCTTGAGTCACCAATAGTGGCACCAATTTACCACCTTTAGGTCTAATGTTAAACTACCTCTTATGGTGATTTTAATGGTAGATATAATTATATGATGTGATTAGCTTATCTTTGGAATCATTTCTCAGCTTATGTCTATGGGCTAACTACCTCTGAGAATATTGATTATTGGTTGATGCTATAAATTAGGCATACTTATGCCTTACAATTGCCTGTGAACTACTTAATTATGCAATTTGCAAGGTAAGATATGGAGGCTATGAACCTTGGATGCATTGATTGATGCCTAATTAAGTCTCCGTAACGGATGCAAACTGCCATCAAGATGGAAGATGGCTAATGGCTAATGGCCTATTATATGTATACCAACCTAAAGCTTGCCTGTACTGCTTGTGGTTGATTTTCGCAAAGAGCTTGAGAGTTGAGGGATACTTGCTGCCTTGCTCATTTCCCATTTCACACAGCTATCACACTTGAGTTAGCTGATTAGTTTCCCTGCTGATTTCCTTTTAGTTTTCAATCACAAGGGATTCTTGCTTTCACTCTGGACTGCTGCCTTCAACAATCACTTGATCAAGGCTCAATCTTACATTGGGGACAGGGTGCTGGAGAAATGGCTGCCTCACAAGCATCGTCTTCTAGTCAGGTTCTTTTTATTTCTAATCTCTGTTATTAGGACTTTACAAGAATGTGATGATCTAAGAATTTCTGGTGACATCGATAGTAAGAGATGATGAGCTGTAAACACCTGGTATATCCTCACTAACCCCATTTCGTGTGGTGTTTTTGGGATGGGTACAGGTGAGGCTCACGTCCTTTGGAAACTTCTTGAAGCAATTGGAAAAATTTGATTCCTACACAAGCTGTTGTCCCTCTAGAAAAAAACTCTGCATTGTTTGGGAAAGTTCTTGTAAATACATAGCTTCTTACTAGGATGTTGTTTCTTACTTTGGATGTACGAGTGCTCAAACTGAATACTCAAATATGTTGCATACAGTTGGGTTTATCTAGCATAGACCCATCTTAGTGAGAGCTTAGTGACTTACTTAAGCTCATATGGATGTCAAAATTAAACTTTCTATGTAAAAGCTGTTATTAGATCAAATTTTGACTAACAAGAAAAGTTTAGATGAGTGCTCTGTCTAGAGATGTACCAAAAAAGGAAGGTTTTGTTTTGTTTTGTTTTTTGTTTTTTGTTTTCCTAGACTTCGGCATCAAGTTTATGACTTTAAATAATTTTTGATGTCTACTCGAGCTTCTACCTTATTATGAGTAGAAGTATGCTATGAGTAAATGAATCATGGACCTTTTTTAAGAAAAAGAAGGACCACTGTAAAGAAGAAGAAGAAAATAATAGAAAGTAGAGATGAATGTAAAAGAATCCCTCCCTCCCTCCCATTGTGGAGATACATGGATCTTTGCAAAATCTTTTGGATTTGATGGCATGTGGAGATAGATAGATCTTTGCAATATCTTTTGGATTTGATGGCATGTCATGCTTTAATGCATAAAATAGCCACCAAATACTTACTGTAATTCAATCCCCTAATGAGTTTCAATGCCAACTAATTTTGCTCACTGACAGTTCAACCAGGATATTACTTCAAGTCTGGAAATGGACTCCTGGATGTATAACTACTAGATGGCACAGGTTGGAATACAAACCAACAACTTGATGGGAAATCAAGCTTAGCTTCGTTACTGATTTCACACATCATTTTTAGGTTCCAAAGTTAACATCTGTTACATATCTAAAGTTGGAACTTGGAATGGCTGAGAGTGACCAATGTTCGACGACTGAGGTTGCGCTCGTAGTGAACTGCTGATGTAGTGTTGCAGCATTGGAGCACAGTTAAAATAGTTGATTGACTGGTTTTAAGGAGAAAGTGCCGCAAGCTTGGTTGTCGCATCATTGGAGCACAGTTAAAATACCCAATTGACTAGTTGAGTGACTGGTTTCAAGGAGAAAGTGCCCGCAAGCTTATTTTGTTAGGTTGTCGGACTCCTCTGCAAGGCTATAGTGCTACTTCAGCACTGTTTGAAGTTTACAGCTTATTTGTTGCGAGCATTTGGGGAGTTACAGGGATCATAAAAATGGCTTCATCTTCTTCACGTTTTGTTACGAGCAATCAGGTTTACAGATGTGCTGTGGTTGATGTTGTATATGTGTTTTGGTGGTTTGTTTTCTTAACTCCTTGTGACAGCTATAACATGCATTGTGGACTGTAGACACCTGTTGTTTCCTCACTAACACTCCAACTTGTTGTTCTTGTTGTGGGATGGGCACAGGTGAGGTCCACAACCTTTTGGAGGATTTTTGGCAAACTGCAAAAATACTTCTACACCAAACTCTCATGATGCATTTCTATTTTACTTGATTGTAATTTGCAAAAGTTTTATGTCTCACACTTGGAGAGATATAGATGAGACACTTTTGTGCAAACTTTGGAGTTCTTTACTTTATTATTGGACACACATTGGTGATACTATTGAATGGATTATGGACTTATATAACATTCACATTTCCTTCATATACTTGGCAAAGATTGGGTTTAGGAAGTAAAAATGCTTAGCATGTATTGAGACTATATCTCAACCTTGAAGCTCATAAAGAACTATAGGATAAATATGTATCCTAGAGCTTTTTAAGACCTAAAAGTGACTTTCAAAAAGCATAGACTTTATCGGATCATTGCCCTAGATCTAGGGATGTTCTAGAATTTTTTTGTTTTGTTTTGTTTTGTTTTTCCAGATTCATAATTCAAGCCTATAACCTAGATAAGGGCTTTACATACTATATTATGCAAATACAATTCATGTCATAGTATATGTGGTAGAAAAAGGAAAAAATTCAAACATCTTTGCTTTAAAGTTTCAAAGCTTTAAAACAAAAATTCATAAACCTATAAACTTACATTTAATATAGAAAAGAGTTACCATGACTTAAAAGACATTGTAATTTCCTATTAGGATATACTATTTCCTTTTCCTATTTTTTCTATATCCTTAATGATTATGGCACATATCTTAGAGTTTGGTGCTTGAATCAAACTAAATTGATGCTTTGGGTTGTCTATCATGATACCAAATCTTCTACCATTGAGACATAGATTAACTATCTCTTAGGATATTTAAGCTATTCTTTAATTGATTAAAACATGTGCAGCTTATCTGGACAGTTAATCTCATACTAGCAAGATAATAGTCACTTTGGCTATTGAAATAGAAACTTTAGAACTTGGCCAAACTTGTTACAAGAAGCTAATTATGCCCCCAAGCTGGCCAACTACTAAGCTCATGTGATATGACTAATGGGATGTACAGTACATGATGGCTATGGGACTAACTATCTCAAAATGTGTGAAATTAGCCTCCATTTGAACACAGGCAATTACAAAGTTAACTTAATGAGGTAGTTGGAGTAAATTAAGTGATGGCTCCCTTCATTTGGACTCTTACCATTCTCCAATATAAACTGTACTGATCCTACTGGTACTTTGAGTTGAGTGATTCTTGAGCTTACATTATAGAGAGTCTGTTTGTTGTAGAAAACTACTGCCTACATTGCAAGAAGTTGCTGATTGAATACTTGCCTTTACTAGTACTTCAATACCGATTAAGCTGCGTACAAATGGCTTCCTCACAATCTTCAGCTCACAGTCAGGTCTCGATTATGTTTTTGGTTTACGATTTGAGCTTGTATGTGTATGTGTTTGTTAATTGGACTTTGAGGTAAATGTTTAGTTCCAAGTTTTTTCAAGTGAAAATGATAGCAAGTATAGTGGTCTACAGACACCTGATGCAACCTCACTGACGTTATTTTGTGATTTGTCTTTGGGACGGGTACAGGTGAGGACCACTTCCTCTCAAAAATGCTTGGGAGCTTTCTTTACACAAGAATATTATCTTCCTACTTTCTCAATAATCTATAGAAAAATGTTTGCATTGGATGGAGTACTTTTGGTTACAAAATGAGACTTCTTTTCAAGAGGTTTTAATAGTTGATTTCTTCTACTCATATACATGTTGTTTTATTTATACATGTTTACACAAGGCATATGAGTAAGTTGTCTACATATTTGCTTACTACGTGATCATTGTCAAAAGTATGGGATTGATAATAATTAGTTCCAGACTTCTCTTGAAAATAATCACTTTCTTTGAAAAGAAGTTTTCATAGAAATGTCAATGTGATGGGATAGAAAAGATTAGATAAGTACTCATTCTAGAGATGTACCAGAAAAGTTTGTTTTGTTTTGTTTTGTTTGTTTGTTTTGTTTGTTTTGTTTGTTTGTTTTGTTTGTTTTGTTTTGTTTTCTAAACTTCATCTTTTTGTTTAAGCTAAATGCAAAGAATTAAATTTGACAAAGTCTTTGAAAAGCAAAATTTCATAGTTAATCTATGGAATATGGTCATTACCTTGATGTAGCTTTGACAATTATATATGTTAGTTAAAAGAAAGGATCCAAAAATGTGCTTTGCAAAAGTAGGTGACACATAAAAAATCACGTACACCTAACTAGTACAAATTTCAAACCACCTAACCATATCTAGTGATTGGTTTGACATCAAAATATGGTTCTAACTAAACTTATGGCAATGAAATATGGGTTTACCTGTAATAGTTTAAGTCTCTCTAACTAAGGTGGCTAAAATTTATTAGCATCTAAGAGGCTAATTACGGAGCAAATTTATAATGGGAGGTTGATTAATTGCCTCTAATGGCTTTGCCTGAAAGCTGCACAATTTGACTGACAGCTGGGGTATGGCTAGCATGCCGGCCCATTGTGATAGGAACTAACTTAAGTCACCTGGTATTGCTTTTCAAACTGGTGGGACTTAGTTTTTTGTGTTCGTTTCGATTCATTGCTTGGCTGTGGAGTACTACTGTTGCTACAGCTCAAGTGAGCTTGCCGTGTTGTTACATTGGTGGGATTAGTTTTGGTGGAAATGGACTCTTTACAAGACAATGCTCAAAGCTCTACAGTTCATCAGTTTTTTTTTGCTGTGTAGTCATTTGGAATGATGTCTTGCTTGTATGTTTTTGGTTACTTTCTTGTGAAAGCTATAGCATGCGTTTATGGACTTTAGACACCTGCTGTACCTCACTAACGCTACATTGGTTTGTTGTGTTGCTAGGACGGGCACATGTGAGGTCCACAACCTCTTGAAGTATCCAAATTGATGCTTGCAAGACTCGACTTTTACTCCTAAAGTATTGGTTGATTCCTTCTAAGTACAAAAAGGATCGACTCAGGTTCTAAATTTCATGCTTAGTTGGCTTATTATACTTTGCAGTGATTTGGAATTACTCTTTGAGTCTTTGGTGATTGGAGGACTTGTTGTCTTAGTGGTGTTTTTTTAAACCTGCAAACTTTGCAAACCAATACGGTATTGTTAATCAAGTGTATCAGGACACATTGCCTATTTCCTTCTTGTGAACATGATGTATCATCAGAAGAAGGCAAAATGAGACATGGTTTAGGTGGTTGTTACCAAGAGTACAATCAGTCTTCTCTTGTAAAGTTAAAGGCAGCTAGGGATATGGTAGGAACATGGTGAATCATCTATACAGGCATACTTGGATTAGATAATCAGACTGGAGTCAATTGGTATACTAGAAGACCAACTAACACGGGTACATTTGCAATGTAAACTGATTGTAAGTTGTTGCATAATACAATGCTGTTAAAAACTTGTTTACGGCACTTGAACAAAGAATGATTAGGAAAGCTTGCAAGTCTCATACGAGCTTATAGCGCAAGTCAAAAGAATAAATTAGTGAATAAAAGGGAGTCAGAATAGTGCCTTGAAAATTTCAAGGATGTTCCAGAAAAATTTTGTTTGTTTGTTTGTTTGTTTGTTTGTTTGTTTGTTTGTTTGTTTGTTTGTTTGTTTGTTTGTTTGTTTGTTTGTTTGTTTGTTTGTTTGTTTGTTTGTTTGTTTGTTTGTTTGTTTGTTTGTTTGTTTGTTTGTTTGTTTGTTTGTTTGTTTGTTTGTTTGTTTGTTTGTTTGTTTGTTTGTTTGTTTGTTTGTTTGTTTGTTTGTTTGTTTGTTTGTTTGTTTGTTTGTTTGTTTGTTTGTTTGTTTGTTTGTTTGTTTGTTTGTTTTGTTTTGTTTTGTTTTGTTTTGTTTTGTTTTGTTTTGTTTTGTTTTCCAAGATTCCTTAGTCAAGTTCAAGTGGCTAGAATCATTCTTTGGACACACTTACTTTAAGATAGCCCTATGGGAAACAAAGAAAATATACGTGATAAAAATAGACAAATATCTTTGACATGACATATTTACTATTATAAGTTTTGCCATATGAGGAGTCTAATCTCTCTATATCTTTGGGATTTAGGAAGAAATAGACCTCTTAACTAGTCTACTTCCTACCTATATATTTGACCAAAAAAGAGCTAGAGTGCTTGACTATTATACTCTCTACGTTCTTGAGTAAGAAAATATAGGTTTTTTGATTATTCTACTCTCTATTTCTTTGATTTAGAGTAAATAAGATCATTAAGAAGAGTGATAAAAATTCCCACCCTCCCACCCATGAAGTTAATGGAGGAATTTGAAAAGATTTGATAAATCTTACCCCATTTGGATCTTAAGACATCAATACTTAATGGATTGCAGTAAAACAGTCAGTGCTATTGGAGTTATGAGCTGTATGCTTAAATCACAACATAATGAAACAGTTCAACCTTGTAAGCAATTTTGAAAACAAGCAAGAGTAAAAATCCTGGCCGCCACTGTGCTTTGAAAGTAATGGACGTTATTAACCAACAGGTGTTCGTTACCAGTACTGATATAAGTTTACCAGATTTTTTTCATCAATTGGCTAGATGCATAGTCTTACTATGAGTTCTTTTTGACGAAATTGCAAAATTGGGTTTAAGTTTTAACGACTTGAGATTGCAAATACTTCTGCCGATGTGTTTCATCGCTTGTGCAGTCAATGACTGAGTAACTGATAGTGATGAAATAATAATTTTTGACAGCAAGCGTAAAGCTCTGTCCTAAACAACTTAGACGGCAAAGTGAACTGCTGAGCTTACTTGCGAGAATAGTGACCTGCTTGTGGGAGTGCTTACTGGAATGGTGACCTGCTTGTGAGAGTGCCTACTGGCTTGCGAGAGTGACCAAGGCTCACTACGGAGGCAGTACAGACCATGTTCTCGATGCTTGCTGTGAGGAGTTAGGTTGGCTGCATAATTTTGTTGTTTGGTGCTGGGCATTCTGATTAGTAAAGAGCAGAGTGGAAACTCTCGTTAAAATGGCAAATACCTCACGTTCCTCCACATGTTTTCAAGTTGACAAATTAAATATACAAGCAATTTGATGTAGCATGTTTTTGATGTTGTATTTGATTAAGTTCTTCTAGTGAAGGCAATAACAAGCGCTTGCAGACTGAAGACACCTCGTGTACCCTATTAACATTCCATTTTTGTCATGTTGTGGGATGGGCACAGGTGAGGTTTGCAGCCTCTAGGAGCATTTTCAAAACTCTCCAAAAACTCTCCACTGCTAACTCATGATTTATGCTGTAACTTGCTTAGACTTAGAAGGAAAGATGATGGATATTCCATAGGATGTATGAGGAAAATCTATAGTGGAAAGATATTTGAGCTTTATTCTGTGTGATATAGCAAGTCTTTTCTGATAAAAGACTGCTTGAGATTAGAACATTGCAAGTAAAAGTTTCTTACAACTGGTGCAAGTCGTTTCATGTCAAGAAATATAGAAAGCACATATGGACAAAGTATGATCTGTGTCACGTAGCAAAGTGGAACTGATCTAATGCAAGAATAGACAAGAACAGATCAGTGCCCAATCTTGGGATGTTCCAAAAAAAGCAGTTTTGTTTTGTTTTGTTTTAATTTGTTTTGTTTTCATTTCATTTATTTTGTTTTGTTTTAATTTGTTTTGTTTTGTTTATTACGTTGAGATCTCCCGGACCTTGCATCCCTTGGCTGCATGCTTGGTACCATCGGAAAGCCCTCGGCAAGGAGGGGTGCACAGGCTTGGTTTTGTGGCGTTTGGAACTATGGTGCGGAAGTTAATTGAGTTTTGAAGTATTTACAGATTGAAAAATTAGAAAATTACTTTTACTTTGTTCCGGCCATGTGCTTAGTACCGTCGGAAAGCTCTCAACGAGGGGGTGGGCACGGGCTTTGTTTTGTGGCGTTTTAGCATACAGTGCAAAAGTTATTGAACTTCAATGTTTTTATTATGACTTTAATAATTAGAAAATTTTCTTTGCTTTTGTTTTGGCTATGGCATCAGCATAGGGTGTTTTGATGGAGTGCGTCTGAATGGAGTGCCTATTTGAGTTCACAATTGGGTGTTTTGTTTTATAGAGTAACTGTGCAAAAGGGGCTCATGTAGAGAGGCGTATGTTATGTAGGACCGTTTGCAAATGAACAAGTTGGTGTGAGATCTATGGGAGTTGACGGGGCTGAGTTTACTCATGCAACTTTGGATTGGACTGGTCATGTGGATGGTTGGATTGAGGATTAATGGTTTCAACACATCATGGTGTTGTTATTTGATATACATAGTTTTTCTATTCATAGTGGTGGTAAAATATGTTTTGATGTATTTTATATCGGGGTTGTTGCAAGAAATATGCCATTCTTATCTCAAAAGGACCTATTTTCAGCAACTACTATGTTTTCATGGAATACAAATTTTAAAAATAAAATAAAATATGAATAATTTGTGAAACACTAAAAGCAATATGCTTGAAAAAAATTTAAGGCCTAGAAAAATTTATCTCTAAAAGTTATGCACAAAAAGAGAGTGATAAAAAATACCAAGAAAATGGATACTTTGATGTTTGATTTTTAGAAAACAATCAAAAATTCATTAAAAATTAGATATTTTTTTTTTACTTAAATGTGCTCCCTCTAAACCATTTGCATCTTTGAAAAAAGAAGTTGTGTTATTTGCATCTGCGCAAAGGTAGTGCATGTAGAAGGTGGATGTTTTATTATTTTAAGAAATCTCTTTGAAGGCTTTTGTAAATTTAGTATAAGTCCTCATATCCCAATTTTGACCATTAAATTTGCATTTTGGGGTCGAAAATAGGGTGTAAGTATGCTAGACCATATACTTTTTTGAATCCAATGCAATTTTTGAGGACATGTCTTTGTATTTGTTATTACTTGAACTTATAATTTTTTTCTCTCCACATTTTTTTGTTTTATCTAGACATTATTCATGTGAAGATCCCTTGGGCATTATTGATTTCTTGGATAAACAAGTTTAGAATGAGAAATTTGTATTTTTTGTATTATTAGTAAAAAATCACAGGGTACTATCGAGATAAAAGTACAAATATCTTGATCATATGAAGTTGAAGTACTAGATTCTTTTTGGTAGAGAAGATAAAGAGGGGTAATATCTAAGAATCTCCTGTCTATTTAATGTGTATAGCTCAGATTTGGCATAAGCCTTAGAAATCAACTAGTTTTGTTTGCAATGGATATCTGGTGGAAAACTTCCAATCAGATCCAAAATTCTAAATGGCGGCAAGCTAGTTTTAGAATGGTGTCAAGTCATATAAAGAAAAACAAATTATATTATGTTAAATACTTGGTAGCAATTTTTGGTATAAAGAGTATTCTTATCACATTTTTATTTTTTGTAGAAGAATATTTTATAAATGCGTAGCCTTGGATCTCACTAGCACTTTTTGTCAGCCTCCAATATACTCAGTGGTTGATCTACAACAATTAATTCCTCCTTCACAATCACTCACCAATGACAAACATCAACCTTAAATTCAAGTACATAAAGTACAACTTAGTACTCTAAGTTCTCAAAAGTACATCAGAGTTTTGCCAAAATTGCATGGGGCTAATGTACACACACACAATAGTACTACCCCTCATCACAAAATGGCAAAAGTGGACATTCAGTTCGGGGCTATTTAAAAATACTAAAGTAATGTTTAAAAAATAGAAAAATTACTCAATGTCTATAAATACCACATGCACCTTCATTTCAAATTTTATAGAAAATTGACATACAATGCAAAAGTTATTAGCAAAAAAACACCCATCTAAGGCCAGGAGACAAAAAAAAAGAGAAGTATTTTTTGCAATCACCCAGGCATCAACATTGCTATTTAGTAGAGTTGGTTCTTATTCTTGTAATATCTGTTCTGTTACATTTGCACCTTATAACAAGGCAAATCTTAATAATAAATTTGGACTATGTAGGAGATATATTTGTGTATTTTATTTGAGTTTTATTAGATGGTTGGAAGATAGTTGTTTGTAAGGCATCTTTTAATAAGGTGTATAGCCATTGAATATTTTATTGCAATTAAATTGATTTCTTTGAGTGTGCTTTTAATATTTTATTTGGTATTTTAAATTTGTCATACAATGTTTGGATGGTTTGAATGTGTATTGTGCCGTCTGCAATTGCAATTATTGTAATTAATGATTTAATATTCCAGCATTGTCTTTGTGTATTACTCTGTAGTTTTTAGTGTGGCATTTTATTATTTTGGTTGCTATTGCTTCTTTAGAGTATTTATTATTACAAAAGGTAAATTCAATGTATTGTATTTTGTTTTTGGATTAAAGTTGAAATTGGAAGTCTAGGGGATAAAAATATTGGCTACATTGTGTTCATTAAGGAAGTATATAAAATAGGGTGCAATATATAGAAAATTAGATTCAATAAGAGTGATGTGATTGGAAATAGAATCACATAGAAGATGAAAACATGAATTGAGAATATACTACTATCAATTAATGATGGCTCATCATCTATTTTTATAGTTGTCACATCTAAGAACTGTAAAACCTTAGGATTTAAAGTAACAGTCTTTTTCCATGTAGGGATAATTTGCTCAAATGCAAATTCAATAGCTTATGACTTGGCATATTAGAGCAATATATATGTATAGCTTCTTCAAGCTCAAGAAAAATCCAGGCAAATCTGGACAAAAATGACAGATAAATGACGGATAAATGACTTGGGCCCCTATTGTCATTTTGTACAAGTTGTTCATAAATGACTTCAGTATTTATTATCACCATCCATTTTTTCTTTGGATGGGCATTGGATGAAAAGTTTAAGGTGGCAAGTGCTTTCAATTTGCTACGTTAGCATTCATTTGCAAATCATTGCAGATCTACCTTTTTTCAAGATATTTGAATTTCAAATCTACATTTCATTTCGATTTTAGAATTTTAGATCTACCATTCTTTTAGATTTTAGAATTTCAAATCTACCTTTTTTTAGATTTCAAAATTCTAGATTTATTTTATTCCTAGATTTCAAAAATTCAAATATTGGTATTTCATAGATTTCATTGGTTTAGGAAACCTTACGATTTCATAGATTTAAAAATTTCTTGGATTTTAAATGATTTTTATTTCTATGGATTATAAAAATTTACAAATTGTAGAAATCTATACTCTACAAAAATCTACAAGTCTATATTCTATAGAAAAACTACAAAGCATAGAAATCTTAGAATGAAATCAAGAAAATTCTTTGTATAAGACTACAATAACTTCCTAGTCTTATATGCCCAACTTTATGGTACTCTTTGCAATTGATATGGGACAATTAATCCAAGACAAATGGGAATGAACTTTGGAAGCAACTAGGAAACAACTAGAAAACAACTAGTGTATGACTTAAAAGTGACTAGGACATGATTACCTTCACTATTAGAAATTCAATTTTTTTGTTGATTATTTTGGTCGTATTCATTTGGTTCACTTTTCTATTGATTTCTGTCCAAATCAACAAATCACTCTGCAAATCAACAAAAAAGTGAATCAAATCTATAAAATCAAATCAACAAAAAAGCTGAATTTTCTAGTAGTGTGGGAAATCATTAAAAAACATCTAGTATACGACTAGAAAGCAACTAGAAAATGACTCACTCCTAAACCGCAGACTTGTCAGCACAGCAAATCCATGTAGGCAATGTCAACTTCCTTCAAAGGCGCTTTCAGTGAAAATGAAGTCATTTCACTACAAGGGAGCAGTGTCAATTCGGACATTTTCCTGTCAATTTTTTGTCAATTCAGACATTTTTTTTACATAATTATATCAACTTAGACATTTTAGTCAATTACGATGTGTCAATTTGGACATTGTTTTCTTGTAGTGTTTGTAAGTCGTAGATCAGTCATTTGCAAGTCGCAAATCAGTGAGGTCAAGTCGCAAAAAACTATTGTGACCTCCACAGTAGGAAAACAAATGAACCCTCAACAAAAACACGCACAAAAAGTCTAATTTTGTCGCGTCTTCATCCACCAGTCGCAACCGCAACTTGTAAATGACTTAGATGTTGTCAAATAAGGTCAGAAGGTGCAATTATAGAGGTGCAATTGCGCTGTAGTCATTTTGGACGGGTATAAATGACTCCGCAATCATTTGTACCCCTAATTTATTGTAGTGGGATATGGATGTTGCGTACGCTTGGGGTTTAGGATTTAGGGTTAGTCCTCAGATTTTGCCTTCCATCTTTTGTGGTGCCAATGCTTTATTGGTGTTGCGTACGACGTGAGTACAAACAAGAAGAACATGGAATGCACAAACAACACCAACTTTTATGCGAGCCCCATCACCCAGCATCAATCCTATGAAGTTCTCCGCCAAGGTGCCAACGTCAAGTGAGTTGCTTGCAGCTAGGGGTTTGCATCTTGCCTTGCCTCCGCATTTATATGGTAATTGCATGAAGAGTGGCGGACTTCATGTTGGTAGCTTGGCCACCCATTATAGATGTTGTTGCATTTTTGTCTCTTTCTCGGCTAATTCTATTGTCAAGGAGGCTCATTGAATGTACTTTGCCTTTATTTTTACTAAAAGGTTTTGCATAAATTGTGAGGATATATGGTAGCAATGTCTCAAAATACTATTCGATGCTAAATCTTTCCTTTCACTTCTTTCTACGATCAAATTTGTTACATTTGTATAGTTTCACAAAATTAGTGTATCTAGAAAAGGACATGCAACGATGTATATGATTGGTTTGAGATGGAATCTTAGATGTACAAATTCCCTAGATTTTTAGAGCTTGTAGGGTTTGTGAAGGCAAAGAAAAACTAACCTTAGCATTTAGAAGTCTTGATTCTCAGCACTTTAAATGTCACTTTTTGGTACTTTAAAATGTGCTAAAATAACAAATATGAGGTCTCTGACTAACCTACTGTATTTGGGATGCAATATTTTTCAAAGTTGTTTTTGATGTCAATTGTTTCATTGAGTCTTTGTGTAATGATGTGTTTATTGAGGAGAAGCTCCCATTGAGCTTGGAGAACAAGCCTAAAGTCATCAAGCAATTTAAAAGCTGGTCAAATGTGAAGTATTATGAGGAAGACATAAGGCGCCTCTAGCAACGCTATAAGGTGAATACCTCTTGCAGCCTACACTTTTTCATTTAGTTCCTAAATCATGAAATGTAGTAAAACATGCAGATCTTAATAATTAAATAGGACTGCATGAATGGCATTCACTAGAAGGAAATGAGGAATTTTGCTACTACATTATGCAATTGGTTTTCAATTGCATAGGACATTTGTGTCTGGTTTGCGATTGGTGATAATTTTGAGACTTCTTAGGAGACTTGTAGTTGTTGTGGACACCATCTCATTTGCAACTTATTTGCGACTTGTAGATTTTAAAATATTAATCTCATGGATTTGTAGATTTCAAAATTTCAAAATTATATTTTTCTAGATTTTTGAATTTCAGATCTATCATTTTTTTAGATTTTTTGAATTACAAATCTACCATTCTTCTAGATCTTAGAATTTCAAATTTACCTTTTTTCAAAGATTTGAAAATTCCAGATCTATCTTACTCATAGATTTCAAAAATTCAAAAATTTATATTTAATAGATTTCATTGGTTTAGGAAACCTACAATATTATAGATTTAGAATTTTTTGGATTTTAGATATTTTTTATTTCTATAGATTGTAGAAATCTACAAATTACAGAATTGGTACTCTATAGATATCTACAAATTATAGAAATCTTAGAATTAAATTTTTCTAAAATTCATTGCATAAGATTACAACAACTTATAAGTCTTATATGTCCAATCTAATGGTAGTCTTTACAATTGGCATGGGACAATTAATATAGATACTAGATGGGAATGAACTTTGGAAGCAACTAGGAAACAACTAGTGTACAACTTAAAAGCAACTAAGGAATGACTAGCTTCACTATTAGAAAATTCAATTTTTTGGTTGATTTGGTCGCATTCATTTGGTTCACTTTTCTATTGATTTCTATCCAATTCAACAAATTACTCTCCAAATCAATAGAAAAGTGAATCAAATCTATGGAACCAAATCAACAGAAAGGCTAAATTTTCTAGTATAGTAGAAAATGATTAAGAAACAACTAATGTTCAACTAGAAAGCAACAAGTAAATCTCTTTGGTCATTTTACAGTTGCAATCTTTTTTTAGTTGTTTTTTAGTTGTTTTTTGTAACTATAGATTGACTTCTTTGCAACTAAAACAATGTATCAATGCTGTAAAACAACAACATAAAACAATTAAGTCAGAGTTGGTGCTAATAAAGAGGATTACAATTGCAAGATAGTTGTATAGGACACTAGTTGCATATTAGCCGGTTGTGTCGGGCACGTTTTTAATCTAGTGATTAGCATTTTGAATTATACTTTACAAATTGATAGCCTTTTTAGTTTAAATAGTCTAAATCTAAATTAGAAATGGTTAGAGACTTCTAGCATGTAGTTCTTTCAACAAGTGACTCAAATTTAGCGTATTATTGTGGGTGCTTCAGACGTTCAAAGTGGCTAAATCAGATTTGTGCCTTGCAAATTATAATCTACCCGTTGAGATTCAAAAATTGAGGTGTCGAGTGCACTACGACACTCTTTGTTTTGCTCCTCATATTGAAGCATTTGATAAAGTAACTTTTGAATTTTGTCCTTTTTTTGAATAAATATAGCTTTGAACCTATTGCTATAGAAATGCTCAAAAGAATACCCAGACTAGAATCTATCACATAGGATTACGCAATTGTAGAAGAAAAGTAGAAGGTTCATTATTGAATACGTGGTTCTCCAAGTTACTTTGTGGTCCTTTCATCTTTGTTGTGAAGTGCGTGTGTAGCAATCCATGTCCTTATTAGTTGTATTTGATAACCTTGCATAACTTAGCATGGTTATTAACAAATATTAGCTATTTTGAATATCTGGTCACCCTTGCATCTCAGTCAGTGATAAATAATATTGTTATAGATTCATTCTTTAGCAAGTTAGGAGGAGTTTCAATCGGATTATCTTTATCTTTGCCTCATTGGCACTGTAATGAATTTTGTTGGTACACAACTAAGTTTTTGATGAAAATATGACTTTCAATCTAAAACAATTGTGGGATTCTAACCAATAAACTCTTTTGTGATGTCTCAAAGATACAAATTAAATAGTCGATTACCTTCTTCATGCTAGTGTTTTATGAATACTCTTCTATTTTGTGATTCAAAGTCTAAACCATTGCAAATGCATATGTACAAATACAAATATATGTTTTCTATGGTTTAATAAAGTTTATATTCTCATATGACTCTATGGTGTTTTTAGAATGCTAATTTTTCATGTTGTTTATGTTGTACTCCTAGTGTTGGTGTTTTTTTTTATAGTTTTTGTGTTATGACCATGTTTGATGCTTCTATGTTGTCGCATGTTCCTCTTCATACTAGAATGTTTAGAATACATGGTATAGAATTTTAAAATACCCAAAACTAGAGTTGAATTGCATGTCTTTATTTGTTATGATTGTTTTTGATAACATGTTTGATTGTGCCACAATACTACTAGTGCACATATAAAAAAATTAGTTATAAATGAAAGACATTGATTTTATGGTGTATATTCTATATGCACATGAAGTACAGGTAAGTAAAAAGTTTGTATCAAATTGTAGGGGTTGGAAAAGAATTGGACACACAAGTCTTATATATAAGATAGTCCAACTATAAAAACTACACAAATGAATTTATAAATAAATAGGGTATTAAAAGTATTCCCTAATAGCATTTTTGTAAAAATACAATCATTTAAATATAAGAATGAAGGTAAATAGCCCTACATCAAATACCCTCTTAACCCCTAAAGGACGGAGACTATGTTTTCACCAAAAACGCTTCAAAACTGCCATTCTGAATACAAGTACCAAATTTTAGGAAAAAAACATTTTTGGACACATGTAACCGTAGGATCTTGTAGTAAACTTGTTTGAGAAGATGTGGAATAAATTTCAGAATTTTCCACCATGTAGATTGCAAGATATTAGTGTTTGAATTGAGAAAAAGCCTTTTTTTGTCCCTGCAAAAAATCGGGCAGCTGCACTTCACAAGGTGACATTTGTATGAAAAAATGTCCAAAATGGTGGTTACTCTTTGGATTCAATTTTGAAGTCAAGTGGGCTATATGCTTGAAAATTTTCAGATCACTTGGAATTGTACAACATATAGGAAAAAAATAGTAAGTAGAAAGAAGTAGAGAATGATTCAAAACACTAAATTGTTAAGAATTTAATTATAGACTTGAAAAATGCCAATCCCAAAGGTTATAATTTTGTAATAACCTATCTACACCCAATGTTTTTAATTTTTTTCAAAAATATTGAAAACTGAGTTAAATAATGGACTTCAAAGTTTATTTTAGAGTAGGGAATCCACAACTACCCGCAAACTAGAACCCCTCATAATTTTGATTTCATTAACCGAAATGAAAAAACTCTAGACCTAAAATTGCATATATTGATCTAGAGAACCAGTTTCAAAATTTTTTTTTTTCTTAAAATGATTTTTTAAGAATTTTTTGAGCTGCCCGCCGAGCAATGAAAATGACATATTATGCAATAACTTTTTGACAATGTAGTCAAATGTTATGAAAATTGTTGGGCCTTAAAGCTACTTCTTGGGAAAATGCTGTGTGAAAATTTCAAAGAAAAAAACCAAAAACTCCGCTTGTAGTGAGCTGCCCAAAAAAGCTATGTTCTCAAAAAAGCATGTTCAAGCGTTTAGGGGTTAACTCAAGTGTATACCTTAAATTACAAAGAGTGATCTCCCTGGAAGTGGAAGGCTAGTCGTCTTTGTGTAGGAAAAAGGATTTGAAGTGTAAAAAATCATCTACAGATTGAGAATGTCAATATTCTTGTTGACTTTTTATTTTTGCTCTTTGATTTCAGGGAATGTTTGAGTGAGCTCCTACTATATTTAGAGTAAGATGTTTTTTTACTTTAAGCATATTGATTATTGATACCAAAATTTTTTTGTTTAGATGATTGTGTTGTAGTGTATTTTTTTTTTTTTTTTTTTTTATTAATTTGTATAGCTAGACATTTTGTGAATATTTGGGCTGGTTCTTATAGATGTGTTGTTTCTAAGAATTGTAGGAAATTGATATGGATTGCAGTGAATTTAGCGAGGAGAATATTTTGTAGACTTGAAAGTCTGACTATTAAATTGATTTTCTATTGGATATACTATACCTGGCAGTCTCAAAGATCCATTGGGCTAAGCTAGGTGATTTTCCTCTTAGGGGATTGAAGGACTGTCTTGATTGTATAGTAAAAGTATTGAAGTGGTATTTAATTGTTAGAGGGGGGTGGTTTTTCAAAATGAGTGAGTATTGAAATTGCTAATGTTGTAAAATTTGTTGAGGTAATAAAGGGATCTTCTTCTATATCAATTATTTACTTTTGGATTAGGTAGTATGTTGATGTATATTGTGGAAGCATTGAATTCCATGCAAAATCATCTAAGATTTGTTATGCATGTATGAGTGCCTAGAAAGTGATTTTTTTGGTGCATGCATATTGATATTGGTAGAGCAAAGGATTCTATTTGACGGGGTGCATTGTAAGTGGCTTTGTAGATTTTTCATATGTGATGGTATTATGTGGGAATTCAAAATATGTAATAGTATATGGGTTAGGGAAGTTGATTGTATTTGATGGCTAGTGGTTATACCATTATGTATCGAGTAATATTAGTATTGTGATGTTGTTGGTATATGAGTGAAATTCTTGTTTGGCCTAATGATTAGCTTGGTCTAGCCAAAAACTTGGTCTTTTAGTATGGAGATAGTGGTGGGTGAGTTGGATAGAGCAAGTTATTGGAGGAGGAATAGATGTAGAAGTGCATTATATTAAAGTAAGAAAAAATGTAATATAGGATGCCACACTAATATACGCAACAATCCATAACCTTTTCTTTATGGTGTTTTGTCAAAATGGTGTTGTCTAAGCGTAATTAGAATTGTTGCTAAGAAAAGAGCAATACGCATGATCTTAGAGGGTATGCTTACAATCAAAGGGGTCAATCTATTGAAGAATTTACTAAAAGTTTTTGAAGGCCAACTTTGGTATTATTGCATTTTAAAACCATTTATCAATTTTATTAGTGTTTTTTTTCCTATGGGTTTAAATATTTATTTATCAACCTCTATGAATATTCTCTATTCTTGATGTTTATATAAAACATTTTTACATGTTTAAAGGATATGGCCATGTTGAAAGAACATGAAAATAAAATTGTACATATCAAATAAAAAAATGTACCTTTAGATGTACTTTACTAGAAGAAGTCAAATTTAGAGATTACATTCTATAAAAAAATATTCTTTTTAAATATTGAAAGGCTAAAGTGTAATCAAATCCTATGTTTGATACATTTTAAAACATTATGGCTTAATTTTCAAAAATATATTGATTCTAATTAATGTGCTTTGATACTAAAAAAAATACAAATGGCGCTTAAATCAATATACAAATTGTACTTTGCAAGTGGTGCTGGTGGCACCAACAAAGGGTCCTGGAACCTCGAGCCTTTCCCTTGCCACCTTGAGTCCTTCGCAAAGAACTAAAGTTCTTCAACTGACACTCCAATTTTTTTGAAGGAAGGTCCCTTGGCACCCACGATAGGTTCCTAGGTTCCGAAAGCCCTCCTATAAAACCAAAAGCCCTTCATAAAGAACCATGCATCTAAGGATAACCACAAAATTTAAAAGAAAGATTCTTTAAGCACCAAGAAGGGTTTTTAGGACCCTAGGGACCCTCTTATGGCACCAAAAGACCTTCACAAAGAACCAAGAGTCTTTCAAATGACACCAAAAAACATTAAGAGAGAGTCCCTTGGCACCCAAAAAATTGCTTTTTCAAACCCAGAAGCCTTCCTTTAATTTGGCTCCCAAGGACCTTTGCAAAGATCCAAAAGTCCTTCTAATGACAAACCTAAAAGATTTAAAGGGGGTTTCTTGATACCATGGTAAAGTCCCTTGGATCTACCAAACCCTTCCATGGCACTAAGAGACTATAACAAACAAACAAACCTCTCTTAAATGACACCAAAAAAATTAAGGGAGAATCCTTTGGCACCAAGAAATGGCTCCTTTGATGAGCCTTCTATGGCACCAATAGTCTATCCAATGGCATGCCTAAAAATGAAGGGAGAGTCACTTCTACTAAAAAATGGCTCTTCAAATCCAAGGTTTGGAGCCTTCTGTGGTACCAAGACTCCATCTAATAACATACCAAAAAATAAATTAGAAGAGAGCTTTTTGACACGAAGGAAGGGCTCTTTGGATCCTCCCTTGGTTTTTCCCCTTAAAGTCCTCAGAGCCTTCCTTGGTTCCCAAGAAGCCTTTCTTCTTTAGCACCGAGAGTATGTTTGATGATACACCAAAACAATTAATGGAGAGTCTCTTGGTACTAAAAAATGGCTCCTTGAATATGAGGAGCCTTCTATGGTACCAACAATCTATCTAATGACATACCAAAACAATTGAAAGAAAGCCCTTCAATACCAAAAAAAAGACTTATTGGAGTCTTCCCTTGGCTTGAAGAAATTTAATTTTTTCTTCCAAAATTAAAAAAAAAAAAGATTCTTCATCAAACGGCTCTTCAGATTTGAGAAGCCAATTCTCGATGCCATAGGACTCTCCCTCTATTAATTTAAGGAGTTATTTGAAATGCGACTTTTTTTTCTTGAATTCAACTTTGTTTAATTTGAATTTTTTTTATGCAACAAGATGGCTCCTTGAATATAGGGAACCATTTCTTGGAGCCAAACAACCCTTTTTTTATTTTGTTAATTTGGGCGATTATTAGGAAATGTGTTTAAATTTTTTTCAAATTAATATATATGTATATGTATATGTATATATTAAAAAACAACAAATTCAACATACAACTCCTCGGATCAAAAGAACCATTTTTTGGTGCCCAAAGATCCTCCTTCTATTTATTGAGGGGTTATTTGAAGATCTTTGATTCAAATGGAGTAGATGACAAGCTGCCTCATTAGACTAATTAGTTCAAAGTGGAACTAGTATTTGGCACCTTAAAGGATGATTCAAATCATTTGTAAAATTGTAAATATAAAAAAAAAAAATATAAAGAGGCCAAATTCAGCTAATCAACATTATAAGTTCAAATGTCTAATTTCTACAAAGGTACCTTAAAGGTGTTCCTAGGTTCAAAGGGACCTTAAACCAACCTTGGAAGAGTGAACAAAGTCTTGTGGGTAAAAATGTAAATTTTCAATAGTATTAGAAAATTTTCATTTTTTCAGAATTAATTAAGAGGTTAAAACATTTTTGCTAAATTTTATCATTTTTTTTTGTAATTTAATTGCTAAAGGAGAAATGTTCGTTGCATAGTCAATTGAAAATCCGAGTAGGCTTCAATGAAGTCAATTTTGGTTGAATGATTACAAATTTTTTGACAAAAGGTGCAGGAATATACCTCTTTAGTGGAAATATTATTTTTTTTCCAATTGGATTCCTAGATCAAAAAGTTTTGTTGCCCTGAATTTTTTTGTAGCCCAAGCAATTTGTGCATCTTTGGAGCATCTTTTGCTAAAATCCCATCGACTTTTGAAATTTGGCATGTATGTAGCTATAAAATATGGCATACAATTGTCCCATAAAAACATTTTAGTCTCGAATCACATTCTAAGAGGAATCAAACTTTGTTAGCTATGTTGAAGCAGTTTCAAGGAAAAACACTTTCTTTTAACCCCTCAACGTCCAAGGGGCTCAAATAACGCCCCTCTCGATTGGAAAACTGGACAGCATGAATTGGATCTTTGGAGATTGCAGAAAGCAAAGTGCAGTTCAGAATGATATTGCGGCGCAGCAACTAGGCATACATCGGATCAACCACTCGTTGTTAGAAATTTGAACGGTGGCCACAATTTGCCGCGGGAAAAAAACAAGGACAGGCAGTTGGGCAAAAAATGACCGGCTGTACCCGGTCATTAGCCATCGAGCTTGAGTGACCTTGGATCCACTGCAAATGAGGATGACATCCCGACTGGTGAAGCAACCTGTATCGCACCTTTCATGCAAGTCTCCTCTACTGACTGTAAAGCCTAATTTCCTCGACCTCACTGTAGTTTCACTTGCGTCATGGTTGCGGAATAGCCCCAACCAAGCCCAAAATTTCAGGACCTCCTCATAACTTGACCATCCTACTGCCATTCAAATTTGGGGCCCATCCAAATCTTGTAGCATTGTTGTTCATATGTGAGAAGTACACTGTACCCTGAAAAAGGCAGCACCTTCATTGTACTTGCCGAAGATCAAAGGCTATACATTCAAAATCCGTGCGGTCAATTTTCACAAAAAATGGATCTTCAGATTCATCACATTTTTTTCTTTACATTTCAACCGTGAATTGGTGAAATTCTTTCTACATCACCCTAAACACTCTGCCAATCAATTGTGTGTTAGTGAAACTAGTCTCAGGCCAAAAAATGCAGGGGCATTGAGGGGTTAACTTCAAGCCTTATTATCTTGCAATCTATGAAGTCAAGGTTCTTGAAATTTTTTCCACATATTCCAATTTTTTTTTTTTATTAATTTGTTATTTTGACATCAAGGCGTTGGTTCACAGCAATGGAAATGACTAGTATATTGCCAATTTACTTAACTTCCTTGCATGGCAAGGTGATTTAGAATAAGCTAGATTCTATATTTGCTTTAAAAAATTTTCATGAGTAAATCTAACATCATGTACTTATAAATGGTGAAAATCTTCATTTTCAAGCAGTGCAAAATTTTACTCTAATAGGGCTCAAAGTCTATAGACCCCATTTCGTAGGAATAAAAGAAAGTTTTCAGTCTCACTGTAAACGTTATAATCTTTCAATCCACGTGGTGACTTCAAACGTTATAGTCATTTAATACATGTAGTCAAATGGGCTGAAATCTTTTTTACACATTGCCTTACCTATTTAGTATACTTTTGAATGGTTGGAATTCCAAAAAAAAATAGTTTTTGATTTTGGACTATGCATCAAAAATGGATAGTTTTGAATTTTTTCTCTTCCAAATACCCTCTGACCTTTAGGGATTAAATAGAATCCATCTTCCACTACATTTTCTTTTAACAATAAAATATTTGCAATTTCTATAACAAAAATTGGGAAAAGAATAGGGCCTAATTCAATGGAAGTTCCAAGGAAGATACAATGGATTATTTCTCCATAATTACTTGAAGGGTGTCATGAGGTTTATGGGTATTCTAAAGCATCTTTAGAGCCCCAAAAAATTTTGCCAAAATATTAGCTACTATTCATAATAGTTTAAAATTCCATATTAAACAATCCAAGAGCAAGTTCTCATTTTTTTCTATTTATTGATTCACAAAGTGTTTGGCTAATTTTTGGAAGGGCTTTTCTAAGAATTTTTATTGACATGATTTTCTTTAGTTGGTCTTATATTATTTAAATTAAAATGAAGAATACATAACTATTTTTAATCCCTAAAGTTCCAAGACCATTTTTTTATTCCAAAACTGCCATTTCTATTGCCATCATCTAAGAAATTAAAAAAAACATGAATTATAGAATCTAATTAGAGGATCTTGTACTACATTTATTTCTAATAATGTGGTAAAATTTTTGTAATATTTAATTGTATAGATTGAAAAGATATTAACATTCAAAGTGAAAGGATTTGTTTTTCCAAGAAGATGCTTTGAATCTTTGATTGCCTGCAAAACAAGAAGTTCTATACCTTTCATGCCACTAATCTAAATGGAATGAATCAAAGCTTCTTATTCAGTAGACAAATGTAATATATGAGAAATAAATATTAAAAAATTTACCTCATTTTTTTGTAGATTTTGTTTGCTACTTGTTCTCTTTTGTTTTGAAGTTATTGTGGTATAACTTTTGCTTATGGTTATCAACTGAAATGAAAATCATATTCTTTAAAAACTAATAAGTTTTTCTATATACCTTATAAGATAGTTTCAAAAAGTTTCACCAAAAGTTGAGCTTATAAAAAACCTACCCAAGATCTATTTTGTCCTCTATAGGAATAATAGGACTTTAGGGATTAAAGAACAATACAATGAACAAAGTGTCTAATTTTCAATAATTGTACACTAGGTAGCAAGGTTTATGCATTCCACGTGCAAGAGAGTCTTAAAAAAATGGATGGAGAAAACCATAGGATTGTAGGACATATATTGCAATGTGCAAATAAAGCCTTCCTCAAATGGATGATGAATGGATGAAATTCATTTGCACATCATTGCTATGATAGCACTATTTTTATTGCAGGAGAGGCTAAGCTATCATTTTTGGCTCTACCTGCAACAATTTGAATGCTAAATCAACTACCTTAAATAAATTTTTTTAACAATAAATTGATTGATTTAATTATTTTTATTTTATTTTTATATTTCAATAATTTTGACATTACAATTTTTGGATTTGACATCACGATTTATAACTGTGGGATGTCTATATTTAGAAAAAAATCTTAATAAGTGCTCAAACTTAAATGCTTGTTGCTCCATCTTCATTACTCGTTGCTCCTTGCTTTAGTGTTGTTGTCCAAGGATGTACAAATTCTCAAAATCATTAACAAACAAGCATCTTCAACAAAGCAAAAGTCAAGTTCAAAAGAGGCTCTTTGTAAGAAAAAGCAGCTAAACTCAATATGGAGGGAAGCCCCTCTGATACCACAAAGTCTCATGAGGAGGTGGTGAAAGAAAAATTGGGTATATGAAGTCAATGTTCTTAGATAAAAGGTTTTGAAATCACAAAAAGAAATTAATGAACCATTGTAGAATTGATTGTTTAATTTCTCCAAATAAACCCTAACAATATTCTTTGGTTCCAAAGAGCCCTAACCACAGCCAATCTAGAATGTAGGATTAGTTGTTACATTTCACTAAATGAACCTTGAAGGTGCTATTCAGTTCCAAGGAGCACTAAACCAGCCTCAAAATCATTAATACAGTTTTATGGTCAATAATGCAAATATTAATGATTTTTGGATTTTTTTTTTTAAAATTAAAAAATTAAAAAAAGTATGCTCCTTTTCTTTAGGACATGTATTATAATGTGAAAATGAAGCCTTTAGTAGATGGATGATGAATAGATGGCATGGAAGAAGTTCACTTATATATGGGTGAATGAATGTCCCTTCATGCAACATTTGATTGTAACATTGATTATTTTAAATAAAAGTTTGCAAATTTTTAATAATTTTCTTTATTTTTGTTTTTTGATGATACTATTTTGGGTCTGACAATACTATTTATACTCTAATATGTCTATTTTTAGTAGAGAACCTTGCCGTGAGCACTCAAATCTAATCACTCATTCGCTCAACACTCGTTGCCCTACATTCACATTCTAACATCATTGCCCTCAGAGAAATAACACCTCCTAACGCAGGTCACTATTATGTTCTTCCTTATCTTCAAGAAACTCTTTGCCACCAATTGTAGGGTCCAAAAACAACTTCACTGTATCTCCCTCTCCAAATTCAAACATCTCAAGACATGCATCTCCATTGATCTCCAAAAGCTCAAGAACACTTCGAGAGTGAGCAATCACAACCACCAAACTATCCATGTAAAGAGGAACTTCCAATAATGTCTTGCCCAATTAATAAATATTTCAAATCCTTCATTATTGAACAAATGCTTACAAAATATGGATGCTTACTTTGTTAGGATCCAAAATCAAATCCTTCAATTTTAAAGGACAATCTTTACATAAATTGGGGCATATACCTTTAATACCTTCTTTGTCATATTGATGGAGGACAACTCTTGGACAAAAGGTACATCAACAAACGTGGATTGTACACGATTGAAGGTTCAAATTCCAAAGACTTTTCAAATCTCCAAAAGATTTGGGCAAATATTGAACTCTACGTTGTCCAAGATCCAAATGATTCAAATTTTGGAGACCTCCAAATAAATTTGGTAGCTCTACAAGCTCACCACAAGTTGCTCAACTTTCCAAAAGACCCCAATAAACTTTGCATTCCATGAAATCCAAGATCCAAGTTTTCCAAATTTTGGAGGTCTCTAAATGAATTTGGTAGCTCCACAAGCTTGCGACAATCCCATAGATTCAACACTTCCAAATTACTCAACTTTCCAAAAGATTTGGATAAACCTTGGATTCCTCTTCCTTCATAATACATTTTTTCAAATTTTATAGGCCTTCAAATTAATCTAGTAGCTCCTTGAGCTTGCGACAATCTCGTAGATCCAACACTTCCAAGTTGCTCAACTTTCCAAAAGATTTGGATAAACTCTATATTTTACTCCCTTTAAGATCCAAGTTTTTCAAGTTTGGGAGGTCTATAACAAATTTGGTAGCTCCACGAGCTCACTACAATCCATAGATTCAACACTTCCAAATTGTTCAACTTTCCAAAAGACTTGAATAAAATTTGGATTCCACTTCCTTTGTAATACAAGATTTTCAAATTTTAGAGGCCTCCAAATGAATCTGGTAGCTCCTTCAGCTTGCAACAATCCCGTAGATCTAACACTTCCAAGTTGTTCAGTTTCCCAAAAAAATTGGACAAAGTCTAGATTCCACTCCCTTCCCTTGGGATCCAAGTTTCTCAAATCTTGAAGGCCTCCAAATGTATTCGGTAGCTTCTCAAGCCTGTAACAATCCCGTAGAGCCCAACACTTCTAAGTTGTTCAACTTTCCAAAAGATTTAAATAAACTTCGGATTCCACTCCATTCAAGATGTATTGAGTGCTTCATATTTTAGAGGCCTCCAAATGAAACCTCATAACTTGTCAATTTAACCCCCAAAATTGTACACACTGGATTGTTTGGAATACTTCGGTGGAATGCAAGTACTTTGTCGAGAAAACTAACATAATACATCGGAAGAACTACACTTAAGAGAAAATTGACAATCAGATTTGACAATCTGAGTGTAACTTCAACCTCAAGAGAGTATAAAAAACTTTCTTCATAAAGTTCAAAAACTTCACATTTGCAATTTCTCAAAGACAAGAGGAGTATTTGAATCCAATATTTGATTTCTTCTTCATCTTGCTTGTATGAGGTGCAAAACCGTGGCAAACATCCATAGTTGCTAGAAATCATAATGTACAAAAAACATCAGCAAAGTTTGATCCCTTAGCAGTAGTAGGACAAAGCTACTGCTCACAAATATCAAGCACATGATTTCTTCTTGGTAAATAATTCAAAGCCCTTACATGCGGTAAATTCTTCACCCATATAGAAGGATTCTCTCCATGACAACTCAGATGCAATCCCAAAGCTTTTAAGGCCAATGGATGATAGTGATGGCCTTGACCATCACCCTTGGAGAAATAACACTTCCTCACACAAGTCAATATATCATGTTTCTCTCCAATTTCAACAAACTCTTTGCCACCAATTGCATGGTTCAAAAACAATCTCACCGCATCTTCTTCTTCAAAATCCAGCATCTCAAGATACACATCTCCTTTGATCCCCAAAAGCTCAAGAACACTTTGAGAGCGAGCCGTCACAACCACCAAACTATCCATGTGAAGAGGAACTTCCAATAACGTCTTTGCCAATTGGATTGATTGGTAGTTGTCAAAAATATTATCAAGCACCAAAAAGGTTCTATGCTTAAAGAGTCTCTTACGCAAAATGGCCTTGCACTAGAAACACATTTATGACATAATCAATAATACGCAAAAAATGATCTACAATGATTTCAATATGTATTCTAGATATGGAAGTAAAAATGCATCCTCATGATGTCTCTTACAATTGTGCACGACACATCACCTCCAATAATGCATGTCAAACATTCAAAAGTTCATACATAAGAAACAAATTCTACAAATACTAACACATGGCAACCAATAAACACAAGGATTTACACTCCATCAAGTCTTCAAAACTTGCTCTAACAATTAAATAGTCAATATGCAAACCAAAAATCTCCCCTCCCCTCCATCCAAGTGTTGAATGACCTCCGTATTGTTCTTAGTCAAGTCCCGCAAAACCTTTTGAAAGTACTCTTTGGAATCACTTGAAGGAACTATTGGAAATTCAATATGGCAAACTCTCCCTTCATACTTGCTCGAAAGTTTGTTGCACAAGGTCTTGCAAGCCGTGGTCTTGCCAATACCACCAACTCCATATAAACCAACCACTTTGACTTGGTATTGTCTAGAAACCCCAATTCCTTCAATCTTCTCACCAATGAACTATAAGCCCACCCAAACAACAACTGAAGCAACTGAGATCCCTTTGCATTCAACAACTGCACAGGCATAATCTCATAAAATAAAATTATTGTTTCATATGTTTAAAATAAATTGAAAAAACAATTCTAAGCCCCAAATTCATTACCTTCAAAATACTAGACTTTCCTTGCACATGGGAATCGTCCCACCTTATGTCCGAAGAAAAGAACTTGCAAACATGTGAAACAATCTTCTTCTCACAAGCCACAATATCCGTAAAACTCTTATCATATGGGAGGCCATTGAAAGACCTCAAGATGTCTAATGCATACTTCCAATCACTCATAATAACTTGATTTTTTGGATCAGCCTTTGCCAGAGTCCTCCATGTTTCAAACCATTTTTCCTGCAATTCTTCATTATCTAAACCCCCCACTGATAGTCCATAAAATAGAGGCAATATCCTTGGCCCATTGGGTGAGCTCTTTGACTCATGGTGTAACTTATGCGCTTTTACAAAGGCACTCAATTCAATCATGGGCCACTTGGACATAAAATACTCATCTGACACAAACACAATCAACATTTCACATTGTTTGGCAGCTTGAACAATCAATTCCGGAAATTGTTCATCCTCTGGTAAGCTCTCATTGTGTCTATCATAGAAAGAATAGTACAACCGATTCTCCAAAGCTTTACACAAGCGTTCCACGAACTCCTTCTCAGCTCCACTATAGCTCAAAAAAATCTTATGCTTGGATTCCAAGATAGGATCATTCCTCGTTCCTTCACTTGACCTGGGCTTGGGCCATGATAAAATCTTTCAATACCAAATAATTTGATGAAATTACAATAGTTAAAACAATATTTATCAAACAAAAAGCATGTTAAGAAATACTAGGATAAGAATATCCAAAAATTGCTACGTCCCAAACAAGGTCCCTCCAAGAGCAAAAAATTGTAAAAACAAGTGGATTCAAATTTCATTCCCTAAAAGTTATAGCACATCACCTGGAGTTGTCTTCTAAACAAATTCTCGATTCATCTTGCGATACCATAATGGGGCTTGCATTGAGGAAGTCACTAGAGAAAGTCACATGGCCATGAGCTAGCTCCTTCTGCATTTTTGGGTTTGGATTAGCAAATGATAGCTGCTCTTCCTCCCTTAGTAGATTTAGTCGAGCCTTCTCCATTTGAAAGGTTGCAAATACTTCTTTCACTTTATGTTGAACCCATATCCTTTTATCGTTGCCACAAAGAGACCGTGGCTCCACTAGATCACAATCTGGAATACGAAAATGGGTACCATCTCCAAGCTCCAACCATGCAGCACTCCGACCATAATAGTACGCAACAATTTGGCGCACATCTTTTGCCTCTTGTGGTGTGTTGTAACTACCAAGAGAAAGCATATTGTACGTTACAAATCCACCTAGAGGGTTTATGCCTCTAGGTGGTTTGAATCGTGGCTCATACTTGAAACGAAGTATACCGCCATCAATGTCTTTTACAGCTCGCCTGTATATCCCTGTCGTCTCATTTTCATCGCTTCTGCTTTTCCGACGTTGTACTAGTGGCCTTGGTGGATAAGTTGTGAGTACGGATTCAGGAATTGAAGTTCCATCATGACAGTTTTTTGAACTTGCAATAAAGGGCTCAGGAAGAATTTCACTTTGGAACTCACTTGAGCCGCTAGCTAGTAAATTGTTGACATCTATTTGTGGACTCAAAGGGCAATCGGCACGAACTTCAATTTGAATCTCTATTGTGCTACTAGTTGCACAATCAGAAGGACACTTGCCACAATTCCTGTAATTGCCTTTGTAAGCATAATGTTGTGCCATGAGAGTGTACCATTCCCTTGTCAAGGTTGTTGCCAATTTCATTTCACGTCACTCCTTCTCCGTGATCTCTGAAAATTCTTTTGCATTTGCCAAGCAAAACTCATCCACTTGTTTAAATGCCTTGGATAGAGTGTCAAACCGATATTGACACTGCGTTTTAGTATGCGTAGTTCCACATACTCTATTAAACTCTCCAACGATGAAGTCCCAACGCGGGGCTTTGTTGCCTTGAGGAAACTGATCAAAACCAACTACACAACGAAGTAAAATAGAAGTCTCAGTAGTTGACCAATTCAACTTCCTTAATCTTCTATTTCCACTCTTTTTGTGTAAAATCGGAGGGTCATTGTCTGCTTGTAGTAAGCTTTCTTCTACATGACACAGTCTTCTGGTTTCTGCTTGTTGAGGTAGTCTGGTTTCTTCTCTTAACAAATCATCAAACGGTTGATGCTCATTTAACATAGTCACACCCCGTGTTCGATGACTTCCATACTTGCTCTCAACATCTTCACTAGTTACCACTGTTAGGTCGTTCTGCACATCTTCAATATGTCCATTTGAAGCAACTGCGCAACAAAAGAAAAATAGACCCTTGAATGTATGACCCCTTCCATGTAGGAATACTTAGCACATATAATAAACGAAATTATAACTAAGCCATTGTGATGCTACTCAAGGTCCTAAACTCTCCTTCACCTCAACTAACATGCATAACTTTTACATGAATAATTAGGATACTTGGAGGTGACAACAACTTTAACCTTTCATACTGTTGTTAATAGGTGCGAAAGCATTTGTAAGAGACTTGTTGACCAAGGGCTTTATTTTCAAAACTACATAAATTGGGCAACAAGTGAAAATAATAATAATAAAATTATGCAAAGAAAAATTACCTTTGAACTGTAGCCATGAGAAAATGTCAGAGGAGTGTAATCTCAATGTTCCTTGCAATTGTGTCATTCCACTAAGTTTTAAAATAAGGTTCTGGATGTGCCTGCGCTTGGCTACTAATTCTGATGTACCCCACCGAGGAAAATGCGACTTCCCTTGTTGTATTCCAAAGTTGAAGTCCAATGATGCTGATTCAAGGATAAAATGTTCCATGTAATGCAACAAGTAAATGCCAGAGTCGTATCCATTGTCTTCTTGTGGAACCTGAGATGTATAGAAGCACGATCATACTTCTATAGCTTATAAATTGTTAGAAATTTGGAGAAGTTGATAACATGAAAAATGTTGATCAACATAATGCAAAGATTGTCCAACATACCTTAGCTTCAATATATTTCATACGAAACAATGCTTGAAGTATGTCGAAATTTTGATGGATTTCAGTCCATGATTTGAATATGAAACTAAGCAAGAGAGTAACAACCATGAGCAACGTCAATCAGTCACATATTAGATAGATTACCTAGATTGGACCATATAATACTATCACTTTGATAGGGACTGACAAACAAAGAACAAGTCTCCAAAGGCAATCAATCACAAGTGTATTATATCATTGTATTTGGATTAACAATCTACAATCTATGACCTTCTACAATTTAATGCTCAAAAAAATGTTCTTACATATACACTCTTGAACTTGTCAAGACCTCTAGCAAATGCAATTGATAGGGAGCATAAAGAAATGTCATCTCAAACTACATACAAATGTACTAGCAAGCTATTAAACTTTGCAACAACTCACCTCCGGATGTCACCTTCTAAGTCATCATGCTTCCCTCCAACCAAATACAAATGAAAGATATAAGGTGAGCGATAGTATACATCTGCCACAAAACATTGGAATGAGACATTCAAGCAAGCTACAAATCACTTATATTGT
The DNA here is from genome assembly GCA_963969595.1 of Neckera pumila. NCBI lineage: Eukaryota > Viridiplantae > Streptophyta > Bryopsida > Hypnales > Neckeraceae > Neckera > Neckera pumila. Next base: position 16,036,966 of record OZ018411.1, on the reverse strand, counting down.
CATAAGCCACTATTAAATACGGAATATAAGGTCTCACCAGTCGGCGATCCAGTAAGGCTGTTTAGATGATAAATGATGATGAGACTCCAGTGCCGCTGCCATTTAAGATATGTTCACCACAAATATGAGAACCTCACATATCGGCATAGATCTATAGAATACTATATTTGTCAAACCATACTAGAACTGCTCTAACTAAGAATTCCTTCCTATAATGTTCTTGGCAGCTAAATGAAGGTTAATACTTCAATGACACTTCAATGAAAATCCTCAATTTCATACAATGCACAAAAACATGCGTGACACAAAGAATGTGAACATCACCTTTTATAGACAGGAATGAAAATGTAGTTCTTCTCACACAAATTTACTCCCCAAATCCATTGCCGTGCATGCTCATAATTCATATCTATGGATGTAGTTTTGGTTCCAAAAGTACTGTTGAAGAAAGAGCAGTTAAAGAAGAAAAAACAATCTTTGACCTTCATGGAGAGCACATCTTTTTCTAGATACCTACACACAAACAATACAGTGAAAAGCAATGTGTCTAATTAACAAGCAATGTAAAGACTAGACAACCTAGAAATAAAATCAAAGATGATTATTCCAAGAGTACAACTTCTTCCAAAAAAGACCAAAGGGCACCTTTGAATTAACAATTTTCATACTATTCAAATGATTCACCAGGCTTGTTTAAGTGATACCAACAAATAGGAATACTCACTTAATATAGAAGTTGATGATGCTGATACTCAAATGCCTCTTGGGTTGTAGACTTTGTAAATCCTCGTCTTCAATTTTCACAGGATCTGGATCGCCTACAGAGAAGGTAAGCAAGGTGGAATCTGATAATCTAGCAAATTCAATCACAACCTCCCTTAACAATGAAAGGGGTGAAATCTCAGTCGCCATGTGCTTCATCTTCTCAACAACCACTTATCAATCCAACAATCACAAAAGTCAATCCATTTGGTCCAATGTTCTTCCACCGTTAACAAATAGAAAAAACTATAGAACAACATTGCCCTCCTCCAACATTGTAGACTACTCTGATCAAATACAAATTTTGACATTAGAGCAAAAAATGGACCCTCTAAATGCCTCTTATTTTGTGTAAGACAAAAAAGTTGAGGCTATATGCTATGGTACCAGAAAGTGTACCAAAATTGTTGCTATCTTGTACATAACTAGGCAAGTACTCGCACCCGAGGACAAGGCAAAACACAGTGGTTGTAGAGATTTGTAGAGATGGGAAAACTTTTATATTAGGCTTGCATGCTTGTAAATTACATGTACTTCTTGGTTTGCGAGTTTAATAGTCATTCTTACTACATCAATGATTTGGCTAAAGTGTTTCTACCTTTGCTAAGGTCAACTTGCTAAAAGCAAACTCAAAAATTTATATACTTCGAAGTGACCACAATTATTTGTTTAACATTCATGGACTATCTCCAAAATAATGTACTACAAAGTAATATTCTTAATTAAAATTTATACTTTGAATGTTTTATTTATAAATTTCCATATAATTATAAAACTTTAAATATATAAATCATTTAAAAATAAGATAAAAATGGAATTATTGCCCCTATGAGTTGAATACCAAATGAAGTGGTTACGGGGGTGGTTAACTTGATTTGACTATAGTAGTATTTGGTTTCACAAATTTATTTGAATTCCTCACGTAGTTAGGAAATACTTTGCACAACCCTCTAAGTGGCACTAAAATAGTGCATTTTCATGTGCACTAAAAAAGTTAAGAAATAAAAATGAACCATCATGTCAACAAAATGACTCACTATCTTGTGAAGAGCAAAAAAAAATAAATAATCAAAATCTCACTTGTATTATTTGATCTAGCAACATAGAAAGTGAGCCAAAAGTTTGAAACCTTAGTTCTAGAAAACATGATGATTTAACCCAATCATATTAAGTCACTAAATTTTGCCCTCAATATGTAGCCCTCATCCACACTTAGAATATTGTATTCAATCTAGATACATTGTAACCAACAAATTCTTCTCACACTAGATTCTCAACTACAATCATCTAGATGGCAAGAAATGAAAATACTAATACAATATATGTGCTCAAATTTCTATTGTATTGTAAGCTAAAGGGCATTGCTCTTCCATCACCCACAAGGACATGCTAGACAATAGAAAATTACCCTACCCTACCAAATTATAGAGTTGACAATGAATGCCTTCTAAATTTTGTCCAATAGGAACAAACCAAGCTACACACTATTATCATTGACTACGACCCCCCTAGAGTGGAAACAGGGGATTCTTTGCTTCCTTGCGACCATTTCTTGCAAAGTACTAGTATTATTTTGCTAAAGGGGTCTCTCTTAACACAATTCTAAAGGGCACTTGGAGGGTAGGTTTTCGCTCTAATGTGAAAGAATTTTAAGTGATTTCTACCTAATACAAGTTCAAATCAACAAGTGTCAACCAAAAAAAGACAAGAACTAGAATTACATAGATGATACCTCATGTGAATTTCCTCGAACATGAGAATCCTCCCATTTGATGCTTGGAGTCACTAACTTGCAAATGTGGGACACAATTTAATTCTCATACTCCACAACTTGCTTTGACCCTTGAACACATGGTAAGCCGTTGCACTTTGTGAGCTCATCAAGTGCATACTTCCAATCATCCCCCTAACCATCTAATACAATTCAAATAAAATACACACAAATTTAAATCCTACATAGTCCACATTTATTACGGAGTATAAAACTTGCCCCATTATAAGGTGCAAATACAATAAAATAGATATCACGAGAATAACAAGTGGCTCCACAAAATAACAATGCCAATCTAAAACATATCAAAATATATTCTATGTACCTACTACAAGCCAATGTGCAATTTCTACATCATGTTAGTTACATGCTTGCAAATTTTCAAAAGTAAAAGATGTTTCTTCATGAGAAGCCCAACAACCCGGAAAACTTCAAACAAAATTAAAAAAAATTACATTTCCAAGAAGGGGATACATGTCCACAAAATGTGTCAAATTTTCTGAAAGATCCATTCAAAATTGACTTGGTAAGATCTTGCTCAAATTTTCAATTTGTCGCTCAATGACTATTTCATACTTTAGGGGTTACCTACTGGGTTCAAGCTACCATAGTGCTCTAACGTGAATCTATAGCATGCACAGAAATTTCAGATCATTTCTGATTTATTGTGAAATTTTCCAATTGAAATTTCTAGTTCTAGTTCGATCCTGAGTTCCTGACCGGAGCGGCAGACGGAAGAGAGTGCTCGGTTCAGTTGAGGCTGGTGCAACTGTGCAAGTGCGAAGTACTGAGTAACTTAATGCATGACAGTCGCTAATTCTGGCAGCAAGCCAGGAACTTTCCTTTGTAAACAACTGGAAAGGAAAGTGTGCGCTTTCTTTCGACTCGCTAACAATGCATTAGGCGTTCGAATGAGCAAATCACCAGTCACTCGCATGATCAGACCAAACTCGGAGCTCGACGGACTATTTCAGCTTAAGCTTACACGGCTGAAGCAAGAGAGACAGTAGTGAGAGAGGAGAGCACAGAAGCATAAGTTAAGCTTACCGGCAAGGATCGATTCTTTCCCCGCAGACTCTGTTGTTCGATGCCTGGGGGAAACGAAGGTGTCCGTTTCCGCTCACCACCACGCCAACCTTGACCGGTAGCACACCCACCTTTCCTCTCAAACTGTTAACCTAACCTTAGACAATCAGAACCTCCGTTGGACGCTGCTACTGAGCGAGTACGGTGAGTTATCGAAGTAGGTAGATTCTCGAAAGTGCGGAGTTGGGAAGTAGAAGGAGTGCGGTGAGTTGTCGAAGTAGGCTTAGGTAGGTTTTCAAAACTGTGGAGTTGGGAGGAAGAAGCAGGGCGGGGGTGGGGACAGACTGACTTGTGGACAGAGTGCGAGGGTTATCAGTTCCGTACGTGGGGGTCCACTAACGGAAGGACAGCTGGAAGGGGAGAGCTGGACGCCTCACCAACCCCACGTTACTCTTGTGTACGCACTACAGTAGAACCTCCCTAGTCCAATATTCTCTAAATCAATAAAGCATTGTCGGGAAGTATTGATTGCCAGTCCCAACTTTACTATATGAACCACATATGAACATGATGACCCTCCCTAATGTAATAATCTCTCTAACGCAATGTGTCAAACCAGTCCCAACGCTATTACTTTAAAGTAGCTCCAATACAGCTACTGGATCATGCACGGAACGGGATAATGTCGGGCCTACCAAAAAATAAAACCCCAATGCCTACGGTATGTATGGGTCTCTTTATTTTTCACTGCTGAGTCCTGAGTCCCGATAGCAGACCTACCTCCACTGCTGAGTCCTGAGTCCCACTGTTGGACGCTGCTGCGGAGCGAGTGCGGTCCACTAACGTGTATCGAGAGTATCTGGTACGTGCGGTCCACTAACGGAAGGACAACTGGAAGGGGGCGACGCCTGTTCAACCCCACGCTTGTGTACGTAACCTCAGCAGGGTTTGTCGGAAATACTGCGTGGGTGGGGCCAGGAGGGCCACGATGGGATAACCCTAAACCCCAAGACCCGGTCCCCATAGCAATCTCCACCACAGAAGCCCATTTTCTTTTTCTTTAATGTTCAATGAGCCTGGGCCGGGTCCTTGTTATAGAATACTTTGTGCACGCATGGCTTAACCCTGAAGCACTCCAACAACCTCCATATTTTGGACGATGAACAGATGGCTTTGAGGCATTGTTTCATCCAACTAAGTGCTCATTCATCCAATGTAATACTTGAATCTAGAAAAAGACAACCTTCCTTAATGACCAAATTCACAAAATTCCGATAAATCGTGTTTCTATACAAAATATATAAGCAAAAATGTGCAAATTTTTTAAGAAGGATAAAGATCTTTAGGGGTTAAAATACACGCAATTATCTTTCGTCATTAGATTTTCTGAAATCCAAGGTGTATGATTGGTGATTGCGACCAACGAATTGTGCCATTTGCCCTTGCATGTTTCGATTCGGGCATGCGATTTGGAAATATGAGGGTCTACCTGACAAGAACATGTTCAATGCTGTGCACAGAGACTTAACATTCTGACTCTCTTCTTGTTGTTCTATTGTAGTTATATCCTTTAAGTTGAAGTTATAGGGTTTTTTTCTTTTATTGTTTTTTCTATTATCTGAAATCCCATATTACTAGACTCTATCCATATTCAGTTGACATGTGAAAACGACACACTGGCTCAAATAGTGTTCAGATTCCAAACCAAAAAAACTTTGGAAAAATGAGGTGCTCAAAACCAAAAAGGGCATGTGGGTTGCATATGATACATCCCTCATTTATCCAAAATTTATTCATCTTTCAAAGGGAAAAAACCCATAAAGTAGTCTGCTTTAAAAGCACCCGTCTTCTTCAAATTGCCCTATAATTAGCTCTAGAATGGATTTTTTGAAACTTTTTTTGAAGATAGGAAAATTGATAAGCTTTGTGGGAATATAATTTTTTTCACAATCGGTGTCCGGGAAAAAAACTTATGACCAAATAAGCTCAAAACAAGGGACGGCGGGCAGCAAAAAAAAATGGACAAAAATTTGAACCTTTTTTTTTATATTTTTTTTCTCGTAGATTATATTTTTGTCCATTTGGAAGGCTTTGATTCATTTCATTTTGATTTGTTATGAAAAAGTTATGGACATTCTTGTTTTTTGTGCAATTAGAGCATCTTCTTGAAAAAAAGAACTTCTAGGATGCATTTTTTTCTTTTTTGCATGGTTTATATTACTTGCTAGAACAATCTCACCATTGAAATAAGTGAATTTTAATTCCATCTAAAATATACGAATATATTATATTTTCCTTCTATCTCGTATCTACTTCTATTTAACAAATTTTTAAATAATGATAATTAAGTTTTTTTTATTTTTTTATTTTTTTCCTAGACTCTCAACTCAATTATCCACTACAAAAATTTAAAGCTCAAAACTCTGTAGTGCAAAAGTTTTAAGGTAAAAATGTCCAAAGTCAAAAAATCTAATCCCGCAATGTGCTGAAAAACTTGTTTTTTTTCACTTAAAACGCAGATATCTTGCAATCTGTGCGATCAAAAATTTCTAAAAAAATTTACATACACTCTCGTACTATTTAGATGTAAGATCCTACGGTTAGATGTGAAAAAAAAAACATTTTTCAAATTTTTATACTTTTTGCTATAGAAATGGTAGTTTGGAGTGTTTTTGGCAAAAAAAAGGCCTCGATCCTTTATGGGTTAAGTGAACCTCTTTAGCCATTGAATGAATCAAGAAACAAGCATTATTTATTACAACCAGAGCCAATTTTTCTCCTTGGTTTCTTCTCATCTCTTTATAAGTTGCGAGTGGACGGATTTTAGAAGACCTATGGTCACAAATAGGTCCATGCAACACAAATCTTTGAAAATTCATAAGTAATTCAGTGATGCTTTGGAAAACATGAAACCAATTAATATACATTCCGCATCCCTTTTTCTTTCTCTAAAAATGAGCTAAAACAATTTCCATTCATAGAAGCCATGAAAAAAGGCGGACCAACCCTTAAACTATCGCTTTTAAAGCAGACTACCTTATTATTGTGGTATGCGCAAGCTTCAGTTGAAGGATCATGTTTTCATATTAGTCTGTGGTATGTTTCAAGAACACAATGAAACAACATTATTAGACAAAGTTCCTAACAACTTGGCTCCATTTTCTAATTCAATAAATATTTTCTAATGATGATAAATAAGAAGCTCAAATTTTCTAACACATTGTTTTTTTTACACATTGTTTTTTCTCCATTTCAAGAATTTTAAAAAATGAAATCCTTGCAATGAATCATTTCAATACCAGTAGCTACTTGGTAATAGCTTTTAGATTGAAATTTGTGGCAATAGTATCTACATTGACATTTATGAGTATGCAATCAACATAACTAAGCATACTATTTTCAACCATTCTCATTGAATCAGTGCCTTATTTTTTATAATTTTGAAAAATTTCCTATAACTTTTTAGTATATTTTAAGATTATTAGTAAGACAAATCTCTCCAATAATTTCAATTTTATGGATTCATTATATAAAAACAGTTTCTCCTTAATCCTTCTATTTTTATTTTTTAAATAATGAATATAGACGCAAGCATCTTTAGAATACCTTTATATTTTCACTTTGCAATGAAAGGGCTCTCCACCCATTATAGTACTAGGTTCTTTGTGCTATTTTGTAACTACATGTGTCTAAGGTGTATTTGAATTAGGGAATGTTGGAAATAGATTTAAAATAGATTTTTCCAAAATGTATATGAAATATTTAGAAATTATTCTTGCATATGAAGCCCCTACTTTGTTTTTAGAATTTTGTTGTCAAACAAAAATGACATACTAGGTTTTGATTTGCCTACCTTCTTAGATTGATGTTACTAATTCTCCTTCAGATTCATAATAATTTAAAAGACCCTCCCCCCCCAAAAAAACCCATATATTCATGTCATAAGAAATGATTTGGAAAGAGGTACATATCCAAATCACTAATACCTTGACATGAAATTAGAAATAATAATTCCGATTGTAAAAATCTTTATGTAAATAGAAAGTATCCTATAGTTTTGTTGCTATATTATTCTCTTGCTGTTCTAAAAGGAAACTAGTTGCTCCTATTTTGACCATCAATCTTAATATGCTTTGTTAGGATCCAGATTAAACCTTGTTTGATTTTTTATGTAGTCTAATTAAAGAATACATATTTTTCAAAAAATAATGAAAATAGCAAATTACTACAAAACTATTTGTGCAATGAATGGACAAGTTTTTGAATGAACAGTTTTGCAAGCGTTTGATCAGGGTATCCCTTCCCGAAATCTCCAGACTTTAGAAAAATGTCCTTTTGGAAATGAAAAAAAAACTACAAAAACTACATGGTGTTATAAACCTTATGTTAGTAAACAACACTTATGTATTATATAGGTCAAATTCAAAAATTGATTTTTTTCTAATTTATCATATTCAGCACCTGGTCACATTATATAATGAAATTATTATGTATTTAAGGTTTTCAATCAAAAAAATGTAATTGATCACCTTATTCAATTTGTGTTTAATGTATACCATTTCTTTTTAAAACAAAGATATTGTGAAATCATAATCTTTTTAAATTGCTAAAAAATATGTAATTTTTGAAGATTTCATATTTATGAACTACTTTGCTATAAATTGGTATTCTGGATTGTTCTTTTTGTGTTAACCCCTAAAGGACCAAGGTGATTTTCCTACCAAAAACCATTCAAAAGTGTCATCTCTATTGCAAGGAGAAAAGAGTTTAAGAAATTGTTTTCTTTTGCATATCCAACCACAAGATCTTATACTTGACTAGTATATGAATATGTGGAAGAAATTTCAGAAACTTTGACCACGTAGATTGCATGATATATGCATTTAAAGTGAAGAAAATAAGTTTTTTTCCACCTTGCTTGACTAGATTTTTAGGCTTTGAATCTATTTAGTTCAAATTTTTTGCACTACTGATTTTGATTTTCTACTTTTTTATATTAATTAGTTGAGTTGAGAATCTACCAAAAAAATTTGGGAAAAAAAGAACTTAATTTTCACTCATTAAAAAATTGTTAAGTAGAAGTAGGTACAAGATTGAAGAAAAAACTAAATTGTTAATAGCTTTTAAATTGAATTGAATCACAATAATCCCAACGGTGAGATTGTTCTAGCAAAAAAATCTAACCTTGTCTAACAAAAAAATTTGAAAAATTCTCAAAATTGCATTCAAAAATGAATTCTACAACTTATTTTTTCAAGAAGATGCTTAGATTGCCCGAAAAAACTAAGATTGTCCATAACTTTCTCATTATTAGTCCAAATTGAATGAAACAAAGCTTCACATGTAGACAAAAATATAATCTTTGAAGAAAAAATCTGAAAAAAAATTATTTTGACTTTTTGTGATTCTTTTTGGGCTGCCCTTAAAATTTCAATTTTACTTATTATGCCATAACTTTTGCTCCCGGGCATCAATTAAAATAAAAATTATATATTCGCAAAGATCTCGCAAAAATATACAACCTCAAAAAATCCCAAAAAATATTACTAAAAATTGAGATTGTAGGAACCTGCCCGGACCCAAATTGTCCCCCAAGAGGACAACTCGCCCTTTAAGGGTTAAATGAGGACCTGGAACAACATTCCTTTTGAAGAACAAAGGAATAAAAAGGAATACCAAAATTATTTGAATTTTCTGTTCTACAGTATTTTGGATGGAGTAATATAACTTTCTCATGAATATGTCATTAGATTTATGTAAAGTGAAAAAATGTAATTTCTAGGACACATTAAAGGAGTTTCAAAGTGATTGTTTTAATAAGACAATCCTTTTGGGTACTCATATATGATTTTTGTCCAATTGAAATATCCTCCCTTGTAGAGTTGTAGCAGTGAATGCTTGTACTCTTCATTTTTGCAAAAAAGAGGGTATTTATATAGTGCAAATTCTTGAGTCAATGATCGTTTATAGGATAAAAAGGCAAGCTTATGTAACAGAAGTCCAAATTATGAATTTGAGCATTGAAGCATATACATATTTTGGATGCAGTTGGAAGTGCATTGTAAAATGAAACCAATTTTTTCAACTATCCTTTATTATACCAATTGTATAAATGTGATTTTGTGCACCAAATTTAACTACTCAACTTTTCAAAAAAATTAACACTGAACATGAAGCAAATTCCAATAATTGAACTAGTAAAAGCCAAGTTATTTTTATTTTTACTGAAACAAGCCACAACTAAATTATAGTAAGGTAGGAGGCTTAGAATCCGACCATTTAAAGGCCGGTCTACCTTTTTCATGTGGTTCCTCGAATGGGAATAGTTTTAGCTCATTTTTCAAAGAAAGAGAAATAGATGAGGAATCTAATATAAATCGTTTCATATTATTTGAAGCATTCTTGAATTAGTTATGGATTTTCAAATGAGATGTGTCGTAGGTCCCTATTTATGACCCTAGGTCTTCCATGAACCATTCACTTGCAATTCTAAAGAAAGATGGCAAAAGCAAAGAGAATGATTGAGTTTTGCAATTAATAATGCTTTTTTCCTTGTTTCATTCAATGACTATAGCATTCACTTTTAAAACCACCTCATGTCCATTTCACAACCATTTGTCGGGGTGGTTCTTAATGCGTGTGCAATTTCAGAGCCTCCTACCTTACGTATCATCTCAAAATTAAGTTGTTGCTCTTGGCATGCCTCAAGACCATCCCATTATTGGAGACAATGCATCTAGTCACAATCTGCAATACTCCAGTGAATATTTTGTTGTCCGTAACGGGCGCGCAAATGGTGCTCAAGGTACGTGGGCCAGGAAAAAAAAACCACAAATTCAAACCTTACTAAAGTAGAAGCACCCAAAACTATCAATATTAAGCAATTCAGCACAGTTTGAGGCAATTTTCCCTAAAATTAATATTTTCGTAGTATTGGCAAGTGAAAATCATGAATATTCAAACAAAAAAAAGATTTTTTGGATGTAGTATGTAATTTCTACGGCTCCCTGGACCACTAAAACTATCACAGACGTGGACCTAAAACTAAAATCAACAAAAATCAGCTGTCAGCAAATGAGAATTAAACATGTGCCTTTCATTTGCGTTAGCAAATTAGAATTAAACATGTGCCTTTCATTTGCGTTAGCAAATTAGAATTAAACATTTCCAGGACACTTTAATGGATGCTTATGTATAGATTTGGTGACAATCTAGGGTGCAAGAATGGAGGCCAGAACGGGAATGGGTATTTCTACCTTAGCCAAAACCCCAATATTCACAACCTCAAAATTGCATCTGCCCACACCTCAAGGTAAGGAATATTTTTTGCAAGCGTGACTACATTAGGAAAGTACCCCTTGAAACAAAATTGATGCAAAAATAATGTTTTATAGGGTTCACAATAGAGTATCAAAACTTTATTGTCATAGTATTGACGCAGTACTGCTATAGTATAAAAAGTGCTTTCCCATTGAAACTATATTGTTGCAGTATTGCGTTAGTATTGTAACAATGAAGTTTCAATACTCTGCTGTGAACCCATTGAAGCAATACAGTTTCAATGGAGGGTACTTTCCTGATGCATACCTTTTTATGACCAGGTCTGAAATGGGAATGAACCTCACCTGGGCCAGATCCCAGACTCTGGTGAACAGTTGTTCAGTTAGGGCTGAACATTAATCAATTTAATGCGATTTTTTGTTTTTTATTTTTTTCATTTGATTGATTAGGTGAGGAGCGTTGAGATGTTGCTGTTGGAGAGAGGTTTTGAGTAACTTATGTCTGGAGATTCGAGGAAATCATGGTTGTTTTTTGAAATGCTGTGAGTTTGCGGCCTTCTTGTTTGGATTGACATAGCCGGGATCAGCCTGAGACACTTTCATTTCGTAATTTTATCTGGAATTCGTTCTTAGAGCTACTTTTCTTGAGTCAAGATACTCGTATAAAATCTGAGCAGATCAGAATTGATCAAAGTTTAGGTTGTTGCTTTTGGCTAGACTGTTATACATGCTCTTCTACCTTAGCCTGTCCATCTCATATCTAGTCAATGCACACTCATTCAGACACGAGATCACTACAGTACAAATTATAAAGTACCCGTGTTTTTCTTTGGTTTTGGAACCAATGGTTGTGTGGCCTTTCTTTTTTTCAAGAAGGTTATGAGTTTCTTGGCTCCTTCACTTTGGGGGTTTGAATTGAATGAGGCCAATTTTGAGTATGCAATTTTGAATATGTAATTTTTGTATGCAATTTATGTATGTGCTGGTTTTGCACAACAAATGAAATGAGGAAACATTGTGGCAATGGTGTGCAGGGCCATGATTATAGTCTAGCATATTTTAACACATTTACCCTTTTTTTTTCCTATAGTCTTGAAGCTACCCATTTATTTTTTTTGAGGAAATTGGGCGTTTATTTGCCCAAAAACTACAACCTGTAAGTAAATATCTTATTTGAGTGGACCCGCAACTTGGTATCTTCATAAAAAATTCCATGGAATTAGTGGTACATTGGCTGAAATCATATGCTTTCACCGGAAAAGCTCACTTGCCGAACCCTTTTTGGTCCAGAAAATATGCAGTTTGGTCAAGGAAGCTCCTCAACAGTATATCTGTCATGCCAGACCTTGAACGAGACAGCGATGACTGTCAACCAGAAACTATACAATGGAGTTTCACATTACGAAGAAAAATCGCACTGTCTGTACACGCAAAAGGATACATTGATCATTGGTACAAAGAGTTTGTACACTCTTGGTCACATGGAGATAGTGAAGGAGATAGAGAAAGCCCATTATGAATATCTCACGAAGTATCACTCCTGGAGAGATGAGGCGATGGAATTCGGCTCATTAAGAAAAGAGTTGAGGGGACTCTGAAACTCTTTCAAACCTCGATTGTGCATGATCTGCTCCACCATCTCCTTGTATGCGAAGGCTCTAAACAACAGGGGATGCTCATCGTCGACCAACGCCGGGGGAGGGACGATCATAGTGTCAGGATGGGGACCGAAGAAGTGCACCACTGTTAATCTGGGTTCGGTCTTGTTCACCAGCGCCCTGTGCATCACGCTTCTGATCCTGCCATTACCCCACGCCTACCAGCATCCACAGCAATCAATAAGGTTAGGATGTTATTACCGTTAGGTACCAGAACCTGTCTCCTATATTGGCCTCTCCTATACTGACAACTCATCTATTCATACCACTCGGTTGACCATCGATTAGTGGTGTAACCATCATTTGGCTGAATATTCAATCACTTAGAAGTACCTATTAGCAGGCGGTGTAAGAAAGCTTAGGCTGAATTTTTCTGGCCGCTGATCTTCGAATGGAAAATAGGGTTGTCTATTATTCCTTCAATTCTGGCCTACAGCTCCTACAGACATTGAACGCTAGCATAAGAAATCATCAGATTGGCTCCTGAACAGATTAGCTCCTGTACCAAAGTCACCTCTCCAGAGCTCTAAACTGGTCTTCCAAAATCACACCCCTACATACGTTAAATACTCAAAATGATGAATTAATCCTCTACCTCAACCTCGTACTTGATGTAAATTCTCCAACCAGATCGACCTCATTTGAATTCAGACACAGGAATTAGGGTTCGTTTTTGGACATGAATTCACCTGCAAAGTGTCGCCGACATTGACAATCAAGGTGTCTGGGTTGGGCTCCACAGTGATCCACTCGCCGTCCTTCAGCACCTGCAGCCCGGGGACGGTGTCGTGCAGCAGGATGGTGAAGATGTTGAAATCCGAATGAGGCGAGATTCCGAACGTGTGCGAGGGTTGCGGGCATGGAGGGTAGTAGTTCATGCGCACGGTGGAAGTGCTGGATTCTTCGCAGTGGCGAGAAAATGTCGTCGCTTCGAGGCCAAGGCCTAATGCCACAAGCTCCGTGAGCTCCACGGCCAGCTTCTCAGTCTTCGAGGCGTACTCCTCTACCACACCACTTCCAATCAAAATTCACACACACGTCCAATTTTCGATCAATCCCATAACACAGAAGTACAAGAGGATCCTTAAACAAGTCCTAGACTGGTGACAAGGCATTCGAACAATGTTATTCAAGCTCGCTACTGCAATTGTTCCACACCAGAAATCGTCTGCTGCCCTGAACCTAAATTCAGTATGGCTTCATTCGAATCCCACACAATCGCCTTTGAAGATCAATGCCACAACCCTAAAGTACAAAGCAACCTAAATCTAACCCTAAAATCATGACAAGGCGATCGAACGACACAATTCATGGTTTCTGAGCTGCATTGTGCCTCACCAGAAATCGTGGAGTTGAGCTTGCGGGAGTGCGAGTTGCTCCAAGTGCTGCCTTACGCGCGACACGGGCGTCCATTCCATGTCGAAGGCCTCCATCCAGTCGTCGGGGAAGTACGTGCGAGCCTTGGCGACGCCGTAGCCATAGAAGTTATTAGCGCGGCATGCGGCTGCTCGTTCTTTCTGTTGCAATGGGAGCTCGAAGAAAGAGTGAGAGTGCGCTCGCAGCCGGTCGAGAAACGCCCGTGGTACGCCGTGGTTGCGGATTTGGAAGAATCCCCAGTCCCGGCAAGCCGCGGCCAGCTGCTCTTCCGGCCGAGCGGAGTGCAAGTCAACAGTGGGCAATGCGACGTGAGAGTTGAACCAGTCGTGCGACGGCAGGGGCTGATCATGGTGAAGGAACCTGTCTTTTGGAGAATGCGCAGCGGCCCCGAGTTTTGGAGAATGCGCTCGGAAGGGAGCATCATGGTGGCGATCATCGCGCCAGCGACTTGGGTCCCAACATCGAACTGGGTTGAGAGATCGGCACATGCCAAATTCTCGTGAGAAGTAGGGTTCGGAACTGGGAGAGACAGGCACAGACCCTGAAGTGGAAAATTCGGTTTAGAGATTGAATTCGTGGTCAGACGGGCGGCGGCAACATGTACTTGTCAACGAGAATGAAATCGAATGTTATCGTGAAGCTCACGAATCGGAGCTCCTAATTTGCGACTTGGAGACACGACTTGATTCCAGAAGGCTTACTCGTCATGGAAATGTCATGCAATCCAGAGTGCCAGCTCCGGCGTGGAAATTGATCACTGTGTCTGGAAATTAATCAGTCTATCGGACTGATCGCTAGGGGTGTTATCTCGCTAGCAAATTACCAACAGCGGAACCATTGCGAAACGATCAATTGCTGCTGGATCACCGTTGCCTCTGCCTAATAAGGGTTTCAGTTTCAGTGATAAATTCAGTGCAGTGGCAGAGAATGGCACCATTCTCTTTTCCCCCTTCTACCCCCTTCTTCTAACCTCCCCTTTCATCCCTAACCCTCCTTTCCTCCTTTTTATACCATCAATACTATCAACGTCATGAAGAGGGTGGAAGAGGTGTTGATCTAAACATGTAGGTCCTTATTAATTAGTTGCTTGGATGAAGCTGTTTAATTCATTTATGTTTGTACAGACATTAAAGTGGAAGAATTAGTTTTGTAAGGTGCCTTACATTGGTAGTATTGTCTTCAATGTTTTGACAAATACTGAACTCAATAAAGAATTTTAATTATTGAATGTATATTTTTGTTTTGTATTTTGTGCAATTAATAATTTTTTCATCATCTTTATTTCTTGTGTAGAAATAAATTTGGTTGGATCTTCCTTCTTTACACTATATGTAATTAATTTATCAATAGGATTAATCATAAGATTACAAAATGTTCAACATTGAATTCTTGAAGGAAATTGTTGAAAGTGTATCAAAAAAATTTATATTAATTTTCATGGGTTTTTGGAAGTTTTTTTAGTGAATATAAAAAATTGAAAAAATTGGAGACAAACTGTAGTCATTCATATTACACTCAATAAAATTTTAAAGTTTAAGAAATTTGTACCAGATTTCTTTGAGAAGTATTCTTATTGTACTTGCTAAAAAATCATTAGAAAATTAACTTCTTTGAAAGTTTATTTTCATTAATAAGTTTGATTTATTTATTAAAAAATAAAAGAGTATTTTGAAAATTTTGAGAAATCATTCATGCAAGTAAATAACTTCTACCATAGTATATTCAAATTTTAGTTGAATCTCTAATCATCAATTGGTTATGGCAATTTTTGTAAGCATTTGAAACAATTTGAGAGACATTGTATTTAATGAAATTGAGATAAATAATACCATATGTAATAAGAAAAATGTCAAAATTAATTAAAAAAATAATAATGCATAAAAGCATTACATTGGAATTCTAATTTATTGATATAGATGTAGAATGAATATATTCAATTGAAACATATGAAATACCTAAGAGAATCTATAGAGAAGACCTCTTCCTTTTTCTAAACCTCCTTTCCTTCTTTTTATACCCCAACTCTCCTCTAACCTTTCTTTCCTTTAACCTTCCTTTCTCCCCCCTTCAAACCTCTCTTTCCTTCCACTTCAAAAAATCCTTTCCCTCCACTTCAAATCCCCCTCTTTATTAAGGATAATGAAACTCACAGTCTTTAACCTTCCTTTCTCCCCCCTTCAAACCTCTCTTTCCTTCCACTTCAAAAAATCCTTTCCCTCCACTTCAAATCCCCCTTTTTATTAAGGATAATGAAACTCACAGTCATAAGTTATAAGTATCAAGGGTCACAACCCTTGATCTCATTAATGTCTTCTTGTATAAAAGGCTTATTGCCTATTCTATTTATTATTATCATTTATTCTAGTACTTATATATTTCAATTTTTATCATGGTATCAAAGCATGGTTTAGAAAATTTTCAAACTCTTGCATTTTAAAAATTATAAAATATTATTTGGAAAAATTTTCTCCCTCAATATGAGTATTCTTCTACCAATTGTTGGAGAATGTGCAAGTGAGGTTGTTTATGACTTGTTCATTGATGATACTAATTGAATTGAAATTGAAACAAATCTTTGATTTGAAATTGCATTTATTAATTTCTACCTTGACTTCAACCATTAAACACTATCCCATTGCTTGAAGATCAAATTGCACCCGTCAAGATTATATATGGCATTAAACAAGCACCTCTTTCTTGGATTGAAGAAATAAACTCTTTGATTGAAGGAATACCAAAATATGATGAGGTAAATCCATATTTTTTTGGTGATGACGGATATTCTTTCATACCTTTACTAAATTAAAAAGCATACATTTATGCCTTTTTCTAAGATTATATATATATAATCAATATGACATTTAAAATATAAGAAATAAAATAAAATAAAATGAGTGCTTTGCAATCTAGTAGTTTAATAGATTGTTTTGACGGTACAAACTACACTCCATGGTCAAGTATATCTTATCCGAGAAGATACTTGGGGTGTTGTTGATGGTTCTGAAATACGACCAACAACACCCACCAATCAACTGTCTAGAGATCGCAAAGTCAAAAAGCAAAAAGTAATGTCCTTCTTTTTATGAAGGATCACTTACTGGTCCATGTGAAAACATTAAAGACTTCTAAGAAGTATAGGATATTTTAAAAATAAAGTACCAATTGGCCAATCTTATTGGTAAATATTGAATTACCTGGAAAATTTTCACAATAAAAATGCAAGAAAGTGAAAATATGGAAAACCATATTAATTGTTTTTGCAATATGTAAGATGAATTGGCCACGGCTGGCACCACAATTTTGGATGTTGAAGCCGCAGCCATTTTACTTGGATCCTTACCAACTTCATATACTGGCCTTATAATGGCCCAAACTGGTCGAGTTGGTGCCCTCGATGTCATAATTCAATTATTCCTTGAAGAAGATTTAAGGAAGAAGGGAGAAGATACTGACAAATCTTCTTCTACATTATTTGGAGGCCAACGCCTCCATTCAACAAAATCAAGTTGACAACGTGTAAGACAATTTGATAAATCAAACCAATACAAAAGACGACAATTCAATGATGAATATGTATATTTAGGAGACAATTCCACTTGTAAAATTAAAGGATTTTGGCACAATTGAAATTATTCTTCCTAGGGGAGAAATTAAACAAATTGATAAAGTTCTTTATATCCCACAATTAAAAAAGAACTTACTTTTAGTAAACCAAGCAACAGATGCTGGATATACTTTTATATTTTTACCAGAGAAATGTGTACTTATGGATAAGAAACCTAGTAATAAGGTTCTTTTTGTTTGCCAAATAGAAGGCCGACTATATAAGATAGGCTCATCTCATTCTATACATATTACATTACAAAAAGGCCAAGCCTTATAATACTTTTGGCCATAAGCTAGTAAGTTCTACTGACCTTTGGCATTTAAGGTTGGATCATGTTGGAATCCAAAAACTAAGATTAATGCAATCATGTGAATTCATGCGTGGTCTTACATTGGATAAAAATCCCAACTTAAGTTTTTATTCTAGTTGTTTAGCTGGTAAACAACATAGACTTCTATTTTCCATGAAAAGAGGCACATGAGCTAAAGAGCTCCTAGAATTAGTTCATAGTGATGTTTGCGGTCCTATGCAAATACCATCTTGTAGTGGATCATTATATTTTTTCACTTTTATTGATGACAAATCTAGACAAACGGTTGTATATTTTTTACAATATAAATTGAAGTCTTTATAAATTTCAAAATCTTTAAAGCTGAAGCCAAAAATTTTACTAATCAAAAGATTAAATTTTTTTGAACCGATGGTGGAAGTGAATTTATATTTCTAACAAATTTCATTACTATTGTCAAACACATGGTATAATAAGGCAAACAACTACAGCTTATACTCCAAAGCAAAATGGAGTAGTGGAGCACAAGAACCGCACTCTAGTTGAAAGTGCTCGTTCCATGCTTCAATTTGCCGGACTTGAAAATCATTTTGGAGTTGAATCGTTGCTACGGCCGCCTATATTATAATTGCTTACCAGCAAATGCTATTAATGATCAAAGATTTGAAGAATTATGGAGCGGAATAAAATCAATGTTTTTTCACATAAGAATACTTGGATCTAATGCCTATATGCATGTTCCAACAGAAAAACGTCAGAAATTTGACTCCAAAAGTATACCTTTTATACTCATGGGTTATAGTCAAACTTCTAAAGCTTATCGATTGTACCAAAATCCAATTCGAAAAATTAACATTAGCTGTAATGTTATCTTTGATGAACCTGTTCAAATCACAAAAGATTCTATGACATTAAAAGAAATCCAATCTTCATTTACAAATAATGACAATGATGCACGACAATCTATCTTTTGGAAATCCGAGGACATGCTATTACCTCCTATTCAAACACATAAGGCTCTTATATATTCTCCAACTCAAACTACCTTTGATTTGGAGAATGAAGTACCTAATACATCTAGTACTATATTTGATACTAATGATATGAATTCTGATAATGAAAATGTAGATTGCCCACAAACTTTAAGTCCTACAACATCACTTTGGCGTTCAACACGAACTCGCAAATCTACTTGGAAATTACAACAACAATATAATTATCAAGTCATGGCTGCTGAACTTGCAGAAGATTCACCGGAAACATATAAAGAAGCAATGACCGGGCCCAATGCGGATCATTGGCAAAATGCCATACAAGCCGAATATAAATCATTACTCCAAAATGGAACTTAGAAATTGACAACTCTTCCTAAAGGTCGTGTTGCAATTGGCAATAAGTGGGTATTTTGTAAGAAACACCATGCCGATGGGTCCATTGAGCGTTACAAAGCCCAACTCGTGGCTAAGGGATATATATAAATCTCTGGCATTGATTACGACGATACTTTTTCTCCTGTCGTCAAACTATCTTCTATACGCGTATTGTTGGCTCTTGCAGCACAATATGACTTGGACATCATGCAAATGGACATAATCACTACGTTCCTACATGGTGATTTAAAGGAAAAAATATATATGCACCAACCGAAAGGATTTATAAAGAAAGGTAATGAATATCTAGTTTGTTTATTACTAAAATTCCTTTATGGATTAAAACAATCCTTTAGAACATGGTACCATAAAATAGACTCTTATTTACTTTCTATTGGTTTTGAAAGATGTAATGCAGATGGCAATGTGTATTACAAGAAAGTACAAAATATATTTATTGCTTTAGCACTTTATATTGATGATTTATTTATTTTCACAAATGATCCAAAAGGTTATTTGATTGAAGTGGAAAGTATGTTAGAATCTAAATTCCAAATGACTTATAAATCTGGCTTTAATTATGTCCATGGTCTTGAAGTAATTCGCAACCGAGCCATGAAGACTAGTTTTATTCATCAATCAAAATACATTGATGATAAATTGAAACAATTTCATATGGAACATTGTAAACCTATTGCTATTCCTATGGAAATTGGGTAAAACATTAGATGATATTTGGAGGTCTTGGAGGGCCGTTTCAGGCTTGTTCCTTGATCTGCCTAGATTCAATGAACGCCGATACGGGTGCGTCAAAAAATAAAATAAAGTAAAATAAAATAAAATAAAATAAAATTTTACCAGAATATCATTTTAAGCAATTTTTTTTTTTTTTTTTTTCAAAAAATGACGTGGCAGTTGCTTAACCACGTTAGCCAGCTACTGCTACTGCGTTCCAGCAGTCTAAGAACGCAGCAGCCAGCAGGGGAACTCGGAGCCCTCCAAGACCTCTAAATCTCATCTAATGGCTTATTCCTTCTCCAACTACACCTCCAACAAATGACAATTTAAATAACCATTATAGTACTTTTTCTTATAAAGAAGCTGTTGATAGTTTAGTATTTGCTATGACTTGTACAAGATCCAATCTTTGTTCACGCAATTTGGTAATGCAAGAAACTCTTCAAAAACTTATGGTCTCTCAATGCTCCGAAATGTCATCTAATGAATTGCCTAAACTACCCAAATTTTTTATACAATATAACTTTTGTTATAGACATCAAAAAAAGATTATATTTTTATGAAGGAAATACATGTTCACACCTTATGTCAAAATTTTGTGAATATCCAACTACATTTGACTCTATAGAAACCTACTAAAAATCTTCTTGCATAAGCTGAACAAACAATTTGTCCTTTAGGGGTTTTGTAATGCTCACTTCAGTTTATATTGCATTAATACATTGATTCTTGGACTACATATCCCAATTGAATTGGTATTCATCTGCTAAAGGTCCAGACTATATTTTTTGCCTACATAGCGATTTGGGACAGGCTGGTGTGAACGATGATCTGCACATTTTAGGTTGAAATTTTAAGAGAAAGTGTGGACAAGGAATATCTTTCATATGCACTATATTTCATGACATTTGGAAATATTGGTAAAAAGTTGTGGCCTAAAATGTTACTTTTTTGGTAAATGGGCAATCCAAGCATATCAGAAAAAATTATTTTTTTCAGAAATTAAAAACTAAAATTGATTTTTAGGATATTTTTATACGTGGAAATCTTTGAATCATTCCATTTCAATCAGTGAGATAAAAGTTATGAGGAATTTTTTTTGGTGGGCAGTTTTGGATTTTCTATTCTAAAAGAAGCTTCGAAGTCCTTTATTTTACTCAATTTTCAATATTTTTGGAAAATATAAAATCATAGGATGTAGATTGTTTATTACAACATTGCAAGCATTGGGATTGGCATTTTCCAATTTTGTAATTAAATTCTTAATAATTTTTTATTTTGAATCATTCTCTACTTTTTTTTAATTACTATTTTTTTCCTGTATGTTGTACAATTCCAAATGATTTGAAATTTTTCAAGCATGTAGCCAACTTGACTCGAAGAATGAATCCAAATAGTTCTCACCATTTTGGACCATTTTTCATACAAATGTGAGCTTGTGAAGTGCAACTGCACTGTTTTTTGCATGGCCCCAAAAAGGATTTATGTCAAGTCAAACGCTAATATCTTATAATCCACATGGTGGAAGTTTTTGATTTTTGTCCACATGTTCTCAAGTTAGCATAATACAAGATCCTATGGTTACATGTTTCTAAAGATGTTTTTTTTTCCAAAGTTTTTTACTTGTATTAGAAATGGTAGTTTTGGAGTGTTTTGGGTGAAAATAAAGTCATAGAAGTTTAGGGGTTAATCCGCCCTCCTTGACCAACCAAAATAGTCTAATTATTGAACCAACAGGTACATTTTTTGTTTCTACAGTGAATAATGAATCATCCATTGGACACATTTGGTCCCCAACGTTGTTCCACAGTTAATTCCCTTAACCCTAGAAAGAAGAATTGGTCACCATGGAAATCATCATTTTTGATATAGTATGAATTATCTACTTAAAAGAAACCAAAAGTACTCATTGGAGGTCAAACTTCTATTCAAGACCTCCCCCTTTGAGCACAAAATTCTAAAGATGAACAATTGCACTTCTCATCCCCATCCAACATTTAAGTTAAACCAGCCTAAAATTGCCAACTTTCTATTTCCACCATCCTATATTTGGCCCCATTTTTGCCAAAACACTCATCCATTTTCCATTCACTTCTTGACAAAATCAGAGCATTAATATCACAAAGGATAATGTCTCAATCTTTCATTGGTCCATACTTACATGCTAATATATAAATGGAAGGGTGGTTATGGGTTGTTAATATTGTGTTTATGATTCCAGTTTACAAGCAATTTTACTATTTTGAGGTTGACACTTCAAAAGTTCACAGAAATTACAATTTTGATCAGAAAATTATAGTTCTACTTGGGTTTGATTTGTGAAACAAGCGCACACCTCTGAAAAATACATGCCCTTCTTGAAATTGGCCCCAATATATTCAGATTGCAAATCAGGGTGGAAACAGGCTTATCTACCTTTGTATCCACTGCGGCTTTCATTTCCAAGGTTAACTTCTGTCAACTCAAGGCTTCATTCTCTGCAGCCCGTCCATTCTCCATTTCTTCCGAGTCCGGACTCTGGAGCAGGGCTTTTTTATTTGGCACGTCCTCCAAAATCAAGCGAAAGGACTTGTCGCTGACGTAGGTGTATCATCCAAATAAAAAAAAGGATGGTTCGCAACCAAGAAATTCCCTGTCTCTCTCCCACGTAAACCACGGGAAGAAAAGGTCCCATTCATTTTTAAGACTGGCCTATGCCACAATCGTAGGATAATGTCCAATTACGTGATTTTGCCCACATAATTGGGCATTATACATTTTTCATCCCAATTGAATCTGTTCATCCTATATTTCATCCGAATTTTCTTCCCGTGATTTACACCGGACAAAGCTTCTCACCGTTAGACATGGTGCGATGAAAGAGCCTCCTCATCGGGCGTTTCCATCGCCCAGTGCCATGTTCTTCAAACATTGCCTTAAGGTAGCTAGAATCACCCATATCCAATCACTTAAACGCTTTCAGAACAATTGAGAAGCAATGTGAGGTAGTGGAAATTTTTCTCATGTAGAGAGATAAGAAATATTGGGATTGTAAAATTTTTTGTAATTTTATTGCTGAAATTGAAATCACTATGAATTTTGGAAGTCAAAAAGTGTTCCAAATCCGTAGCATATGTCTAGAATCTTTATTTTTTGATCATAGAAGAACTACTTTGCCACTTAGTACTTCCTACTTGTTTTTCACTATTTCCTATGTTACTATAGTAGTATCCTACATGTTGGTCATGGCTCCCTGATTGGGAATGGATGGTTCTACACAAAATAGTGAAATTGGGTTGCCTTAACAATTAGGTTGCCTTCACTAAGAGGATTTAGCTCATGAGTCACTGCTTGTCTAGGTGCATGCGTGCACTTCTCTAAACTCGAGCCATGAACAGTGCACCAACCCATACAACACACATAGTTCCTTCATTACTGCATTCTTCTATAATGATTGTACATATTTAATTAGTGTTCAATGTCAAGAAATTAGTATGGGGCAACCTAATTTCACTATTTTGTGTGCCTTATACAAAAATATCAACAGAAATGACGTGGAGGTGTTGGACAGCCAAGAACGAAGAGCGAACGCAACTTCCAAACCCCCACGTGCGGCCACGAGTGTCGGGAATGGGCCCGCCCTTGACCAACTGAGGAGAGACGATGTGCACTATGCAGGCTGTTCAAAGTTCAAACCCGCGGTCCAGGTCCACGCTCCGCGTTGTCGACTCGAGTCACTCGACTCCTGCCAGGCGAAACTCGTGCTCTTTCCACCTCCCTATTAAGAGCAGCCACAGACACTGCAGTGACTGCACTTGACCAATTTCGCTCGCACAACGCAATCGGGAATTCAGCCCCCAAACCCAGCAAGCGATCACATCGAGGATGCTCATCAGATCCCCTTCTCCTCTTCCACAGCTCCAACCCATCAAACTGAACTCCTCTTCCACAACAAACCCACAATTCGCAATACATCCGACCTCACATCAACTGCGGGGAGGACTCACGATTTCCTGCCATTGGAGCAAGACCGAGTTGCAAGCGGAAGCGGAAGTAGTTGCAGCGATGGCGCAGGTGTTGAAAGAAGTGGCGGATTTGGGTTTTGTTATTGCGTTCCGATTCTACGGGCGCTACCCTGAAACAGGACGCTCCTTTTACCACCCGCCGCTGAGTGAGAACAGGAACGTTACTGAGGCGGAAGATGCAGCGGTAGCGGAGCATGGACGGAAAAGACGGCAACGACCGGGATTGGTGTCCGCGTCGTCGCTCATCTTGCCAAGTCTGTCCGCTTCCAGCTTGGCAGAGTTTTTCGCAAGTGGAGATTTCCGAGATATAGGTTTGTTCGCTTTCACTGTCGCCTTTGCTGCCACTTTTGTTAGCTAGAGATTTGCTTACATTGGTTGGTCAATTCTGGATTGCGTCGCTTTTCTTGGTTACGCTGATCTAGGGTTTGTGTGTTGTGAGGAAATTGGACGTGTTGAAGCAAATCTTGAGCCTGGTTAGTGTGGAAAAATGTTCGTGGTGAAGTCTAGGGCGTGGTTGTGGACAATAGTATATCGCGGAATTGCGGAAGTTGCGAAGGGTGTACTGCTTCCACAACCTGGCTCCAGATTTGCGTTAACTAACATAATCACAAACTCTTAATGGAGGTGGTACAATGTTGGAATTAGTGCAAACTCCTTGTTGAAATAACTTTGGAAAATTGAAACAATGTGTGGATGTTTCAACAAGAGGATTGCTGTAGTGATGGACGATTTGATACTGAAGAATGCATCTTGCGAAACTGAGTGGCAAAAATTAGTGAGGGTACGGGGTCGACAAAGGATGTTTTTTTTTCCCTTTTTGCTGAAATTGGTGCTCTGTTTCTTCTTGTGTTTGTTTCAGAACGTGGCGTTCTTCCATCTCCATCGGCTCTGAGTGTAGGGGCGCACTAATTTATGACTTTTGTAAAGAAATTGATGGAGATGGCGGTTTAATGGCAATTGTGAGAGCAATTAATTGCACTATAGAACAATTTTGACAGGCCACATTGGCAGAGTCGATAGAATTGGATTAGCAAACGTTTGTTGAATGAGTAGGTAGGCAATCATTTTGCAAAGAAACTACTTGTGGAATGATGAAGGGAATAGTTATACATTCAATTGGTTTGGTAAGACTATTGGAGTCTATGCAAGAATCAAAATTTTGGAATCTCAAGGACATAGTACTTATATATTATAGGGATTAACCCCTAAAGGTTTTTGACTATGTTTTCACCAAAAACGCTCTAATCTGCCATTTCTAATCCAAGTACCAAACTTTAAAAAAAAAACATTTTTGGACACTACAAGATCTTACAGTTACATTCTTCAAAGCAAGTTGGATCCATGCTTGAAAAATTTCAGATCATTTGGAATTGTACAACATATAGGAAAAAAATAGTAAGTAGAAAAAAGTAGAGAATGATTCAAAAAACTAAATTGTTAAGAATTTTATTATTGAATTGAAAAATGCCAATTGCAATGGTTATAATGTTATAATAACCTATCTACACCTAGTGTTTTGTTTTTTTTTCAAAAATATTGAAAATTGAGTTAAATAAAGGACTTTAAAGTTTATTTTAGAATAGGGAATCTATAACTGCCCGCAAACTAGAACACCTCATAATTTTCATCTCATAAATAAAAATGGAATGATTCAAAGCACTCCATATATATATATAAATCTAAAGAACCAATTTCAAATCTTTATTTTCTTTAAAAGTGATATTTTAAGAATTTTTTTAGCTGCCTGCTGAGCATTGAAAATCACATATCATAGAATGCTTTTTTAACCATGCGGTCAAAAGTTATGAAAATTGTTGGGCCTTAAAACTACTCCTCGGGACAATATTGTGTGAAAGTTTTAAAGAAAAAAAATGAAAAACTCCACATGCAATGAGCTGCCCAAAAATGCTATGTTCAAAAGCATGTTGAATGCTTTAGGAGGTAAATAGCTCCATTACAAAAAAATTCAGCCCTTGAAGAGGCCGCAAAAGATGTGCAATAAGGGAAAAATAAATAAATAAATATATTTTTTTTTTCAAAAAGTGAAATCCAACATGGCATAGGGTGCCACATCAGCGCCACATCAGACTTAAAATTTTTAAGTCTGATGAACTCAACACACATAGGGTGTTGAAGTCAGATTCTGACAGCCCCTTCAAGGGCCGGAATTTTTTCTAAGGCTTGCAAAGGATGGTAAGAAGATAATTCAATAGTGTTGTGATGAACTTAGTGCAACATTCTTTTAAAGAGTTTAATTTATATTATCAAATTCTATCTTTCTTAATTCTATCTTCAATTTTTCATGTGATCTTCAAGACCTTGTCAATGATTTCTTTAGATTTGAAATTTGAATTTTTTTTTTTAAATTTCTTAAATTTTTAAAAATATTTAACTTTTGCTTTAGGATAAATCCAAAGTCACTCTCTTGTTTGTTGGTCAAAAAAACATTATAATCCATCGATAATTCTTTAACTCAATATGAGCTCTTTGATCTACCAAAGAAGATACATATAAACCTTTGAACAAACATTGCAGTCGGTAACTACCGACCCTTTTGCTCAACTGGCAACTATAACTCTAAATATATGAGATTTAATGAAATTACTTGACATATGCCCAACAATCTTCTAAGTTTATCTTTTATTTAATTGTAGTTCATTGTAGAACTTATCAATTTATTTAAGATCTCATTGAGAGAGAATACACTTGCACCACTAAGTGCATGTTGCGAATTTCACCTCTTGATGATTTTGTATTTGTGACTAAGCTCCTTTGCATCTACATAATGAAAGTCACATATAGTTCTTTTACCAAAAGAATTGGAGAGTGCAGGATCTAAACTAGAAAGCGGTCCCTGGAAGAGGCTCCCCGGCAATGAAGGCCTTAAGCAATTGTAAGAAGCGTCCAGGGTATAATTGAGGCACTTGATGACCAGCACCACGGACGGTCACAAAAGTAAGTCCGTTGTAAACCACTACACGTCCACCCACCTGCATAATCCAACATCCCCATATTAATTTAAAACGTGTATGAAAATGCAACAATTCCATATCACAAGATTGGTCTATGCTGATATCCTGTTTAATGTAAAGCAACCATAATCGCCAAAGGCACACAAGTGTCACTGGATTAGATGATTGTTCATGAACTTCATCAGTAGGTAGCAATTGGCAAAGAAGCTATTGCACAGCATCTACTGCTGAAACTTCGAAATCTTGCAACTTTTGCATATGGCATCCAAACAACACAGGAAGAACTAATGGATTCAAAGCAAAAATAAATCTGTCGATGACGTACCTGTTGCCCATCATACCACGGGGACCATGGTCTCACAATAGCCAACTTCATGGCTTCAATTCCTAATCTGGTGGAAGTCACTGGCACAACACTGTCTGCATCCCCACTGCAATCACATCACAGGTCCTCAATTTATCAGTACCATTCATTCAATTCCAATACTAATGTCTATCCTATTTGCAATTTCCAAAGACAGGGATTGCAAAGCACGTTGAATTGCATAACTAAACAAGAGACGTAGTATTTTTACAGTTTCCTAAAAGTATAAAACTTTAAACAATAAGTAGACACTCATTTCAAGATGTACAACCTACGAACACCAAAAATTGGGGCAGAGTTTTAGAAAGCACCAGTAAACCCAAATCTTGAGGCCAGCAGCGATCAGGTCATGGTAGGTGGGGATCAAGCTCATAGGAGCGTCCGTCCAGTTCTGGTAAAGCGCGTGACTGCGAAATCAAACATTTTCATTCCTAACGGTGATATAGACAGTCATTTTAAAATACTCAGATTGCATTTTCAAATGAAATGGCATCAATTGCATGATTACAAAAGCCTTGGAGATACTCAGAGCAGCATGACCTAATCGAGGAAACATGAAATTCTGATTCACCTGCACATCGTCCACTTGTAGGGGATGCTACCACTCATGTTGGCGTGCAATGCAAGCTGCACATCTGGTCTATTGAAGTAAACCTCAGCATTGTCCTCCGCACATGGATCGTACCCCCCTCGAAATCGTTGCATCATCTGGAGACCATAATAGTAGTGCCCACATGGCCACATTTGCCTACAATACTAGTGACATGGAAATTTGATGGTGATCAGAACAAGCATCTACACTACCGTTGGATTTATCCCCCTTGCAGTGCAGCTTCAGAGCTAATACAAGAGATTTTTTAGCTTATTTCATAGTGTATCTGCATTGAACTTGTAATTTATTTCATGCTTGGGACTAGCTAGAGCTCACACATAGAGTAGCAGCAAACACTGAAAATGTGAACCCACTCAAACTTTATTTTCTCTAAAAAAGTTCTCCTTCGACCATTCTACGATGTTGGGCCACTTCCACCTAGCTAGTGGCTATCTATTACAACTTCTGCGTATCAAAGGGACAGAGAGACGACATTCTAGATCGATGACATAGCTAATTCATAGTTGTGAAACCATTAGATTCTAACCACAGATGGACAATGTTTCGAGAAACCAAAGAGATGGAGAAGGTTTAATTACTAAATGTGCAAAAGTAGTGCCAAGAAGCATGAGACTGTAACTGAAGATGGATATATGTTTCAACTTCCGTTCTATTCTGCGAGGGCCTACTTCGCCATAAACGCCAAATGGCCTATTTCTACAAATTGTTGTAGTTATTGCAATTTCCACCTTGATAATAATATTACCAGGTTCGTGCATGAAAGTACTCACCGGTGGGTTAGTCTTTTGGGGTTGCGTGAGCTTGAGTGTCTTGTTGGGGTGAATGCATCTATCCGTGTAGATGCTGTAGTAGTCGATGTCTCCAATCTCTTTATACATTGTCACGAACAACTCGTTGCATTTCGGTGAGCAGCAATCCGAAAAGTCGCAGTTCTGTTTCATGCCATTGTAGGTTTCGGTGGAGATCATGGCATGGGAGTGGTAATAGTCCAGGTCGCCAGTGTAGTCCAAAACGAAGTCTATATCAGGGTTGCCGACCTATGAGAACAAGCCATCAAGAATCGGGTTTAGTGCGAAGGGCACATGTCATTTAACAAAATTGACATTCCAGTGCACAAATTTGGCTCTGAAGAGCCAGTAAATTCAAGAAATTCAAGAAATTGGCACTTTCCAAGTCCGGAATCTCAGATCTATATAAAGTCCAGGACACATTACTTTGAATGGACTATTTGATAAGTTTGGAGTTGCTGTACAACTGACCATGTAACCCTTGAGGTTGATTTTCAAGCCGGGGAGTTTGTTTTGCTCCACAATCACCTGGGCCAGTTGAGGAACATAATGCCCTGTCATCAGGTGAAGCACGTGTTAATTCAAATCAGCTTAGAAGATGGAACTGTTGAAATTCTATTTCAATGCCAATTTCGATATATTGGAGTCATTAAGGGTGCCAAACTGTAACATACAATTGCATAAAGCTCTAAAGACTAGGGCAGATATAGATTTCAGTTTTCCAGCACGCTTCTGGAAAATGGCCAATGTCCTGAGGGCAATTTCAATTAACCCCGAAGATTTTCACCCCTCATTGTTGAAAATTAACCCTCTCTCGTCGAAGAATTAGAAATAGGATGCCACTCTGAAAATCCGTATTTTCTACAATCTCACCGGTGTTCATATTCCTTGGTGACAAATTAGCGATTGATCAGAATTGCTTGCCTGCGTAGCTTTCGCCCGTGATGTAGAAATCTCGGCCTTGGTACTGAGGGAAGCGGGTCAACCAACCCACCAGAAAATTGTATGCATCCTCAGCTGCAGATTCAGTGCCATGATATCACAGGGAGATTAGACCCGGAGATCAAGTGAAATATATACAGGACCTGCTGTGCGGATCCAGCATTCAATAAGGTATGGAAGGAGACGAACTCCTATCCGAAGTGAAGAGGACCTTGTGTATCTAGAAATCAAATGCCAAGGAGATCAAGTAGCGGGGATCCTTTCACTTGATTTTTTTATGAAACCTACAGTAAGTGGAATTGCATGCACGGCCTCTCAGCCTTATGACAAACCTGCTCTGTTTTGTTTGTGATTTACGAGAATTACATAGAGCACCAGGCTGAAATAGAGACCAAGGCCGGATAAAATGTGATATATATGTACAACTGGGAAAGAAGGGTGTAAAGCATTGAATTGACAGAGCTGAGCTACCTGTGCGCGTGTCACCGCCGATTACGTTCTCCGTCACATTCAGCCTCGAGAAAGAAAAGCCCACCCCAGTCGGCGATTCCAGCCATATCATGTTCACCTCTGTGAGTGTGCACCAAACAAACAATCCACTTGATCATTACAATTCGATTAATATCATATTTCAAATGAGTGTCCAGAAAAAAAGCAATAGCAAACGCAAACAGAGTACTAGTAGTAAGGTACATACATTAGGTTTTTGGGTTCCTACATAAGGTAGTTTCTGTTTGCATTGGAATGCAAGAAATTTCGTTAACATACATAGGGAGGCCTCTATATGATTATTTTTCAGAAACTGATCAGGGCCTGATTTAGGGTCGTGGCAAAAAACTGAATAATTATGTATGCTTTCAACAAAAAGATGAATTGTTTAAGAATCTCCGCACCTTGGTTCCACCCGAATTCATTGACAGTGAGGCCAGTGCCGCCTGGCAAGATTTGGAACGGTCCGTTCTCGCGTGCAAATCCAGACGCGAGTGAAGAACACCCAGGACCTGTACGCAAAGGAAAGTTTAACACGCAATTGGTACTGAAATTAGTACCTGTTTTTGTTCATCAAATTAAATGCCAATTGCAAGAAAAACAACTTGTAAACTAGTACTGAGAGCATGAACTGTGGCCAAGAGAAGGCAGGTTTGCGGATGTAGAGAGATGGTCAGCAAGCCTTGTTACGACGGCCATACCTCCGTTGAACCAGATCACCAAAGGTTTGTTGCCCGCGGTGTCGTTGGAGCATTGCGCAAACACGTAAAACAGCTCCCGTCCTGCACTCACATTCACATTCCCCGCGTACAGGTTGAATCCCACGGCCGGCTGCCCAGGCAATGCCGCGACTTTGTCTGCATCAGCCTGGCTCTGAGCTCCCGCTCCGAACCAAGTCCCCGCAACTAGGCACAGGTACACAACCAAGACCTGGAACAGCTTCGTCATCGTGACTCCACTAGCTACAAATGCGAATTGGGGGAAACTGGGAAACGTGGGAACTCTATATCACTACCTGCTGCGAAATAGTTGTCTGAATTATGGTTCCTGGGATCCTCCGAGAGCAGTTTTATACCTGCAATTTGGAGAAGCCACCGAGACCAAGCTCCATGGCAAGGAAACAACGAGCGACGTCGTGCGTGCGAGGTACCGAGATTGGAAGCCTCGCGATTTGAACGGCTGGAGTTTGTTAAGAGGCGAGGTTTTTTAAGGTCGGTGGCATGCACGCCGGATGAGTCCCAAGACTCTGGTATCAATGCAAATCATATCGAGAACTTGATCGAGGGGAAGTAACATCAATTTCGGTTAATTATCTGGCACAATTCCATGAAAATGGCGCAGGAAAGACACAAGAAAAGAAGGACGTGAAATGAAGTAGAGAGCGGGGAGGGGGAGGGGTATTGAATTGATGGCTGGCGTGGGGGACTGGGTGGTGTGGATATCCGATCCAAGTAGGTTTGTATGATCGTCGATCCCGGAATCTCCGGCGGCGAGCTCCATCACGACTGCTGTCGATCCTGACTGACTTAAGGTTTGATCCGTCGACAATTGCAAATGGTTCGCTAGAAATGGCAACCGATTCCGATCCGATCCGAATTGCTCCGTCCCTTTCAGCTCTCACTCTTGCGAGCATATTTTAAATATTCCTCCAGCACTTCAAACATTTATCATTTGCTGGAATTTCTTTGCCAAATGAAGTTTCTTGTTCATTATCGTAACATTATTCAGCAACAGCCAGGGGTGTGATCTCTACGCGAGTTGTTAACCACTTAGGGTGGACTTTCATTCTGTGTCAGAAATGGAAATCAATTTTCAATTCTTTTCAGAATTAGAATTGCTTCAGTTTTGCATGTGATGTTTACACTTTTATGTGAGTATACAGAAACTGCTTTTGAAGAGTAACTTTGGACATCTTGTTGTCAAACTAAAAAGTTCAAGTCCAACAGTAAAATAGTTTTCCAGAGGTTGGAAAGTTGCTTCACTTAATTGCCCCACGTTTCACAAGCCTCTCCATTTTGGTAGCCAACTATTCCGGTTCTCTTCTTGCAAATTCTCTTTTCTTCTTGAATGTTGCACACTTCCATGTAGAATTACAAAAAATGTTTTATTATTGCAGAGTTTAGCGGATTTTTGTACGTGAAAGTCCACCCTTAGTACCCATATTCTTTTTGAGAGGGCTAAGGATTTAGAGAGTTGCTCATGTGATTGGCATTGAAATTGACAATATTCTCTTTGAAAACTTTGAAGTTAAGGTTGCCAACCTACTGCATTTGCAAAACGTGGAAAGAAATTTGAGAATCTTAGAGTAGATTCCATGCACCTAGAATCAACCAAACCTTTGCATCAATTGAAAGACAAATATAAATTTGGAATTCTACATAGGGGTGTGCAATAGTTGCAAGAGCATTAGAGAAAATCTGGAGCCTCTGGAAGGCCACTCCACAGCCTTCCGAGGACCCTGTGGATTGGTTTTTCTTGAGCTTTAGAATTGAATTTTTTCCTATAAATACCCACCTGCGGTTCCGTTGTCAGATGGTCAACATTAGTTTAAACTCCAAAAACAAAAGACTAAAAAATCAGGGGTAAGGTATTCTAATGCACCTTAACCCTGATTTTGTAACACTTTAATTTAACAATTAGTATTCAGCACCAAATTTTGCCAAAATAAGGAAATGTCCCCAAATTATCTAATGACCATTACCACAAAAATTGTTCAAAAAAATGAATTAAATAGAACCCTTTCACACATGCGTATAGCACTCTTGAAGTACCATTGTAAGAAATACTATAGTCAAAAGATTTGAAGATTCTAAAGTTTAGGATTCTAACAATTATAATGTCCAAGTATCATCTCCAAACCATTAGAGGGGATTCAGAGGCCTTAGAGGGCCGTTTCAAGCCCGTTCCGCAATTTGCCCAGGTTCAATGAACGGCGGTACGAGTGTGTCAGAATTTTTTTTTAAATAAATAAATAAATAAATAATCAAGATATCATTTTAAGCAATTTTTTTTCTTTTTCAAAATGATGTGGCAGTCATTGACTCGTTGTGCCACATCAGCCATATGCTGCAATTGAGTTCCCGCAGTCTAAGAACGCAGGGGAAATTGCAGCCCTCCAAGACTTCCAAATCCTTTCTAACGGCTCTCATCAATATAGTTCCTAAAAATATTCCCAACCCCTTAAACGCAAAAGTGGGATACATATTCAAATTCAACATATCCGTACTATATTAATTTTCCAAAATACAAAACAATCATATATATATATATATAGATTTGTATTTGCAATGTTCACTTTTGGTACAAATGTTAGGTCCATAGAAATAACACTCCAAAAATTATGCTCCAAAAATTATGCTCCAAAAATTATTTGATACATAGCATGTAACTAGAAATGGGACCGTTATCAAGAAGTTACCAAGAAACTGCTACTTCTTGATAACAGTACCATTTTTACAAGTATCCATAAATTGACCCTAATCTCTTTAAACCATATAAACTATAAAACTCTTTGTTGCTTCGTAACTACATGATTGCCTTTATGGTTCATCTGTATTGGAAAAATGTTGTTGCTATATAACTACACAAAATAGAGAAATTAGGTTGCCTCAGACTATAGTTCACCATGTTTGAAATGTATTAGATATGAGAAATTAGTGTGGGGCAACTTAATTTCACTATTTTGTATACATCGCCTTTGTGGTTCATATATATTGAAAAAATACTATGTGTACTGGTGTTTATATTCCACATTTATATTGAATTTATATTGGAGGATAGTTAGTATGATTTACAAGTTA
Source organism: Neckera pumila (assembly GCA_963969595.1). NCBI lineage: Eukaryota > Viridiplantae > Streptophyta > Bryopsida > Hypnales > Neckeraceae > Neckera > Neckera pumila. The sequence goes on along the minus strand of OZ018411.1, from coordinate 16,003,116 downwards.
GGATTGTTGTTCAAGACCATGTGAATACAAATCTTTCATTTTTTTATCTTGTAACATAGCAAAATATTGCATTGCTCTCCAAAGTACCTTATAAAGGGGAAGGTTACATATGTAATTTTACATTGTGCTTGTTCAAGTGAGTCATGCATTAAAAATTTAGGAGGTACAAGTTTAAGTTGAATTGAACATGAAATCTTTGTTAATCCCTAAATGCCCAAGGTCTTCTTTGAGCTTCTTTGAATTTGCTCTGAATTGAATCAAAAACATGCAATTTGATAAGTTGCATCAATTTTATTGAATTGTAACCATACAAATTCAATTTCAAACTAGATATGTTAGAGATCAGATAGGAAAAGAAATACAACAACATCACTTATAAGTTCAAAGATTATAAGGTTTGATCATGACGGTGTTAAAATTGCAAAAGTGATTTGAGGTCTTTCAATCCTCTTTTCACATGTCAAATATAAAAATTTGGTCACCACATAAATATGAGGTTGAAGGCCCTAACATGCATAACCCCAATCAATTTATGGCTTCTCGAAATCTATTCCACAACTTTTCCAAATGAATTTCTAGTGTGATCTTTTCTCCAAGATCTAGTGAATTTGAGATTCATTTCCAAGAGCCCTCAATACTAAGGAAAGTCAAGATTGCAATGGACACTCTTGCACAAAATCTTATTTAAAAAAATCATAATAAGTCATTTTTAAAATTGGATTTTTGATGCTAAAACTAGACTTTAAAAAGAATTTTTCAAAAATATACACTACTAAAAAATAGAAACTTGGTTTGGTAATATTTTACTTCAAAGTATTGTTGACACCAAAATTTGGTGCCTTGGGCATTTCGGGGTTAATATATAGAAAAAAGCTATTATGCATTTTATTCTAACGTCCTAAGAGCCCCCTCAAGGGATTCTTAAAGGTTTGGTACCTGGATGATTGCAAGAAATACTTGTTCTATTTTTTGTCCCCTTGACCTCAAATAGGTGATTTTTCACTCATAACTTCTGCATTGTTTGTCCGTTTTCTATAATATTTGAAATGAAGGTATATATGGTAGTTGCAGATGTTAAATAACATTTTATACTTCTTCTTTAAAATTATTTTACTATTTTTCATTGAGTGTCTACCTTGGTTATTTTGGAAGTTTTTAGTATTATTTTTGATTCCAAAATGCAAACTTGAATCTCAAAATTGGAATACAAGGACTTTTACTAAAGTTACATAAATCCTTGAAGAGATTTTCTAAGAAATTAAATTATTCAACTTCCACATGTGCTCAAAGTGCACTACCTTTGTGCACTTATAGAGAACATAATGTTTTTTTCCAAAGATGAAAATGGTTGAAAAGAAGTATCTTCAAATTAGAAAAAGTATTTTTTTTTCTTTCTTTTTTTTGTATTTTTTAAATATTTTCCAAAATCAAACATTAAAGTGTCTATTTTCTTGGAATTTTCTATAGTCCTTTTTTTGTGCATAATTTTTAGAGATAAATTTTGCTAAATCTGATTTTTTAGAGACATACTATTTGCAATTATTTGCATTTTAATTTATTTTAGTTTTTTAATTCCAAAAGCCTCACTAAAATAGTTTTTTTTGAGTAAAAAACGGGAGATGTTTCTATGCAATGATCCACCTATAATCTCAATTTAATTATTTTTTTCAAGAGGAAAATTGACTACACTAAAAATGATATTTAGTGTTGGCAACACTAATTACGAACCTTGACACTAAATATCATAAGTAAGTAACACTAAATCTAATTTCTAACACTAAATATGCTCTATGATAAATCTGAAATTTGAAAAGGTTTATATTTAGTATTAGAACATGTTAAAAAAATGAACACGTTAAAAAAATGAACTAAATCTGCTACAATTCAAATTTAGTGTTGTGACTAGTAGGGGGGTAAAACACTAAATGTCATACTACACTAAATATCATTTTTAGTGTAGCTTTTTGTAAGCGTAATATTTTATTTGGTATTTAAAAGAAAAATTTATACCACTATAAGACCAAAATAGGCAAGGTGAGCAACAAAAAAAATCACAAAAAGTTGAAATAATTTAAATAAAATTATTTTTTATATATTATATAGTATATTTTTTCTATATAGAAAGATTTAATTCATTCTATTTGTAGCATAAGTAATGTAAAAGTTATGAAGCTTCTTGTTTTACAAGTAATCTTAATAAACTCTTGAGATAATAATATGTAGATCGGTTTTTGAGTTTTAAAAACATTCCAAAAAAATTTACACATAGTTGAGTTTGTTTTCTAGAACAATTTCATGGTTGGAATTAGTGTATTTCAATTCCATGCTAGATCTATCAGCAATTTAATTTTCTTTATATATTGTGCATACTCCTTTGATAAGATGACTTCATAAACTCATTAGAAGAATTTTGGGGCCTCTGGAGGGTTGTTTCAAGGTGACCATCTAGTCTACTAAAATGCAGGTAGGTCTCCTATGAAAATTGTCAGAAGTACATAGTCAGATGATGTGAATTTTGCAAAACTAATAAGTAAGAGCAGGCCTGTCGTCCAACTTCCACAATAAAAAAGCCTATACATACTGATCGTTGTTTGTTCTTGGTTCACTATTGGAATAAATTCTAGATTTCAAAAAAGAAAAAGGCCAGTATTAAACAAGATTTTTAATAAAAAATAAAAAATAAAATTATCCAATCAAGTCTAATTAAATAATTTTAAGTGGTTTTTGAATTTATGTATTTCAAGATGGAACCTCTTTATACAAGTAGGATAGTGGTAGGTAGAACAATGCATGTGGGATATGTAAATTAGGATGAATAGGAGCTCCACCGCCCATAGTTAACCTCTAAATGCCTAAGGTACCCAAATCTAGAATTTGCAAACTTTGAAGTTAAATAAAACCTAACCAAGTTGCTATTTTTAGTAGTTTGTATTTTTAGAAAGTTTTTTTGAAGTCTAATTTCAGCACCAACAATCCGATCTTGAAAATAAATGATAGTGATTTTTCTATTCAAGTTTTTGTACAAGCATATCCATTGCATTCTTGACTTCTTGTAGTGTTGAGAGCTCTTGGAAATGAGCCTCAAATACACTAGATCTTGGAGAAAAAATCACATTCAAAATTCATTTAAAAAAATTGTGGAATAGATTTTAAGAAGTCATAAATTGATCGGGGTTATAAAAATTAGGCCCTTTAACCTCATATTTTTTTGGTCACCAACTTTTTAGATTTGACTTGTGTAAAGAAGATTGAAAGATTTTTGCAATTTTAGCACCCTCATGGTCAAACATTATAATCTTTTACTCCATAAGTGATACTGTTGCGTTTTCTTTTCCTATAAGATCTCAAACATGTCCATTCTGAATTTGTATGGTTATAATTCAAACAAAATTGATAGAACTTATCAAAATGTTGGCATTTTGTTCAGTTTAGAGCAAATTCCAAGAGGCCAAAACAGGCCTTGGGCATTTAGGGGTTAAGTGAAAAAAATAAATTGTGTTAAGAGAAAATTTTTGGGCTTCATTTAGGCATAGTAAAATAACTTTACTGAAAAAACTTTGGACTAAGAAAAGTTGGATAATCAAGCTAAGTTTCATACAAAAAAATCCTTTTGAGATTTCAAGTCTCAAATCAAAAGTTATGGACAAAATTTAAGCCGGATGTTTAAAGGAACATTTTCTTTGACATTTTCTTTGACATTTTCAAACATCCGGTCTAAATTTTGTCCATAACTTTTGAGTGGAGAATTTAGATCTCAAAAGAATTCTTAAATATGAAACTTAGCTTGATTCTCCAATTTTTATTAGTCCAAAGTTTTTTCAAAAAAGTTATTCTACTATGCCTAAACAAGGCCCAAAATTCTACTTTTAATACAATTTTATTTTTTTCACTTAACTTTGAGAGGTGGAGCTCCGACTCATCCTAATTTACATATTCTAGATGCATTGTTCTACCTACCACTACCCCACTTCTATAAAGATATTTTCCTTTCAATTTCAAACACTTCAAATGTCTACAAAATAAGTCTTTCACATTGGCATAAAAAAATTCTTGATGGTAAGCCACTTGACTATTTTTGGACGTTTGCATTATTTTCTACAATTTGGATTGAGAAGGAAGATGCATCCAAATAGAAAATGTTTAATGATCAAGGTTATGGTGCTTTAATACATCTTAGCCCTGATTATTAAACACTTTTGACTTGGATTTTCAGCCACTTACAAGCATCCAACATCGGGATTGAAGGTGAATGGGAATAGCAAAAAAAATTGGTTAAGCAAAACAAACAAACTATTTACTGGATCCTTGGAGGGCTGTGGAGTGGCCCTCCAGAGGCCCCAGATTTTCTCTAATGAAGTGCAAACCCAATTTCATGAAGGTTCTAAGTTAGTTCATAAACCTTCCAACCAATATTATTAGAGTGTTCTACCAATTTCATGAAGGTTCCAAGTTAGTTCATGAACCTTCCAACCAATATTATTAGAGTACTCTACCAATTTCATGAACCTTCTAAATTAGTTCATGATTGTTCTAAACCGGCTTAATATATGACAAACCTCAATTTCATGATCGTACACCTTTAATTCTAGCAACTTCATGAATCTTTTGAACCAATTTTATAAATCTTTTTGCACTTTGTGGTTTTTATATTCTCAACTTCTCACCTTCATTTCACATTCTCTACCCTCTTGTTGTTCATTGGTTCTTCTCTATTTTGTGTTTATCTGGAAACCTCTAGCCTTTACGCCAATTTTTTTGTTAAATAAAGTTATATAGTTCATGAAATTGATTTTGTGAAGTTGTGAATATAGGTACAAAATATTGAAATTGTTCACAACATATAGTGAAATTGGTTGAAAGCTCAAATTAAATTGGTTGTCTATATATGAATTTGGCTCATGATTCCAATGAAATTGGTAGAACCTATTGCTAAATTGGTTTGTAAAATCATTAAATTGAGTTTGTACTTTTGTGAAGTCATCTCACCAAAGGAATACTTTGATTTAAAAAAAATTAAAGAATGAAAAATCATGGAGGGGGGGATTGAAATTTCTTCCCAAATTCTCAACAAAGTTCTTCAATACAATTTTTTTTAATTCACAATTTAAAGTATAAATTCTTTATGTTGAGATGATTCAAAATTTTGTAGTCTAATTAGGCTAGGAGCCCCCAAAAATTGTTTTCTTCACTTTAAGAACTTATATCTTGTAATTAATTTTGTGCAAGATCTTGTATGATTGGATATGCAAAAGAAACAAATGTTTAAAGTTTTACATGATTGCATTGAAAATGGCAATATTGTTTTTTCTTAGAACAAAAAATGGCCTTAGGGTTTTAGTAGTTATAACCTCGTTGCTTGAATACTGCATGCAAAAGTTATGACTTATGGAATGCCAAACTCATAGTATTCAAAGTCTCAATATCATTTACAGAGTAATACTTTTTAGGGAAGATACATGGAAAAAACAAAAAAATTTAACAAACTTGTCCAAATTTGAAAAAAAAAATTGAATAAATAAAAAGCCTCATTCTAATGTTCTGTATTAGTATGTTACGTATGAATAGGATAGTTTTCCAAATTCTTGAAGGATGGTTATAGATCATCTTGACAACAAAGTTAGGCATTAAGAGAGCCACAATGCCACATTAGTGTCTAAAATCCAAAGGGACAATACAACCCCTTTTGTGATCTACTGTACAATGGGACACTATATATTGTTGTTTTGATCACCTCTAATATATCTTTTTTCTCTCAAAAATAAACTGACCAAAATACTTGCTGAATAGACCTTGATTTTCCATTCCATTTCCAAAATAGAATGTCAATCTGCTAAGTTAAAATATGTACAAAGGAACAACAATAGGTCATCCCACCTCACAGGCTTCATATACATTGCCAAGATCCAAGAAAAGCCTGGGAAACGCTTTAAACACAACCCTGTGACTTCAAATGTAGCAAAATTAGTACCAACGAGCCTACAAAGTTTTGGACTGTATGACTTTTCACAAATAACTTAATTAGGACGAATTAAGAGGACAATTTTGGATTATGTGACCAAGCTCGCTGCTTTTGGACAAACCCACACCTTCTTGTCGTTCTGTCGATCACTCCAGTGAGCAGTGAGAAGCGACACTATTCTGACTCCAAGTGAGTGCACAAACTACCGATTTGCCAACTTCTCTTTCCCATTAATTGCCATTAATTGCTAGGAACATCAAACCATCGAATATGGTACAATTGAATTACCTAAAGCAACCATTCATTTTTCATTTAGAGGAACCCAATTGCAACTGGAAGGTCCAAACTCTGCGATCCCGTGGCAGCCAAGAAGTTGACAGCTTCCGCTTTGATTTCCATCGTGGAGCCTCCGAAGTAGAGCGACACCATCACCTTCCTCGCCTTGTCCAGGGCCATGTCCATCGAAATATCGACCTCCACTTCACCCTCCTTCCGCACGCCCTCTTCATCAGTGTACCGAGGATCCGATTCCGTGGAGCTAAACAACTGGAATTTGATCACCTTCTGTCCACGAAACAATGGCGAGAATTTCCTGCTAATGCACGAGTCCACCTCCACAATCTCACCCTTCCGGACATAAATCTCAAACCGGTTGCTGCACCGTGTCTTCCCGTCGACCTACGGGAATCGACAATAGTCTGTTAATTAAAATCACGGCAAGGATTTTTTGGACATGTACAGTACATCTAATCTCTGGTGATTAGAAAATGCCAAGTTATGATTATCACATCTAAGTGCGACTCCTACTTCAATGTGACACTCCAAAATTTATATAATAAATACATACTGATTTTGATCATCTACAAAACCTCAACATCAGAGCTAGTGTCAGTGTAAAGAGCAACTACGGTACCTTTGACTCCTAATACATCTAGTGCAGAAGAAAAGGGGAAAAAAAAATAACGTCCCTGGAATGACAACATCTAGACCATTCTTCGGGTATCAATTGTACGATGACAAACTGACAACTCGGGATTTGTTTACTTTGGGGACCGAATTTATATGTAAATTCTGAACACCCTAAGTGTCGTAAATAATGGACAAGCCATAATAATTGGTGGTTTCATTTCAAGAGTGTCATTTTTACCTTCATTTCTTGTACATAATGTACATGACTTTTGCGTATGGTGCTAAGGTATCCAAGCACTGCATTCTTTGGTGCATTGGAATCCTGCCTTGATTTACTATCACAAATATATATGAAAATCTTGCACTTATATATGATAAGTCTAGAAAAGATGCTCAGCGGTTTAAAGTGTTGTGGTCACCGTAATGAATCGATAGCCTTACCAGGGTTTTGTACTTGCTGGCATCCCGCCGCATGTCGAACTCGGGGCTGAATTCGATCCCGTACGTCTTCTTGCACACTCGCGAAAACATGTGGCTCGGGTTCAGCGCCAGCATCACGGCGCCCTGACAAACGGCGCTTCCGGGGTTGGGCGGGCTGATGATCTGCGGCACCAGTCCCGCGAATCGACTCCTGATCCGCTCCATCAGATACGGCGACCCTGCGAATCCCCCAACCACCACCAACACCTTCACGGACCCCGCTTGAGCGAGCTGGCGCGCAATCAGTTGTAAGTTCTGGTCCACCACAGGGTCGAAGATCGACTGCATTTCCTCGTACGAAATTTCGAGCTCGTCGTAAGAGTCGCGTGCAGGTTTTTGATATCGCAAGTCCCAATTCTCCCACATGGAGACCAACTTGCTCGGAAGATTAATGTCGATGGACTCGTTTCGGGAGGATCGATCGCCAAACGTGGTTTTCCGATTCTCCCATTCTTGAATCAGAAGCGCGTACACTTGCACGTGCTGCGTGATGCATTCCTCAAGGCATGGTCCGATTTTTGCATGCAAAAAATCGATGAACCGGGTGTCCACGTAGGTGCCCCCGCACAATCCCCCAGAGCTTGTTGTCACTTCTCGCACTCTGTAATGCCCGGAGCTTTCAATCGAAACTACCTGAGGGAATCAGTTCATAGACAACGTTGAGCTAGAATTTCGTGAAATTGGAGGTATTCCCATACTTTGGAACATTTCAGAAGGCGCGTTCTGCAAAATGAATCCATGTACTCGTTCTAGATTCCACACCTTCATGTGCATAAATGTCACTGTTTTTAGTTTGGCGCCGGGATCGTGCCAGTTTAACAAAATTGACTGCGAAGTTAGATATGGAAGGGATTTCAGGGTTGATCAAGATTTTGATACTGTAACTGAAGAAATTCTTGCAAAATTTGCCAATTTAATGGAAATTCCGTTCCCTTACCTCTTGGACGACGATATCCGCGGTTCCGCCACCAATGTCTGCGACGAGCAGCTTGTCACCCACCCCAAACTCTTGCTCTCCCATATTCTTGTGACAGGAGAAGGACGCCGCTTCGGGTTCCAGAACCATGATGACCGGGTGCGGGCTCTCTTCCACTAACCCCGCCTCCTCCACACACTTGCGCATCACGGCTTTCGCCGCGTTGTCCCAGATCGACGGTACCGTCACGCACCACTGAATCGCCTGCTTCGTCAGTTGGTGGCCGTAATGATCCTGCAGCGTTCGCAGGATGAGCGATCCCATCTCACGCAAGTAATCGGTGATAATCACATTCACTGCCAGTCCTGGTGGAAGTGCCTTGGCGGAGGATACGCCCATGTCGGCGGTGGCGAGGTGGAGCTTGAACCGTGTAAGGTAGCTCCCCACGGTGGACTGGAATGGGTCGCTGCTCGGGCCTTTGGCTTGTGCTCTGCGAAACGCTAGGATGTCACGTGCACATTCCGCCCGAGCAGGGTAACCCCACGACTTGAATTGCCAGAGTCCCCCTGTTTGTTTATAGTAGCTTCCGGTTAGGGTTTTGCAGTAGGGCTTCTCGTTTCCTCCGCCTCTCGGGTACTCGAAGAAGGTGTACACTTTCTCCGGATCGGAGATGTGTGCGAAGGCGAACCCCGAGAATGTGGTGCCGAAGTCCAGACCCACTACCACCCTCGGCTTGGAGACCGACATGGTCCTGGGGGACGTTGTTTCAAGCTCGTTGTGCTTGCTCCGATCGAGCTCAATGGCTAGCTATGGAGATTTGAAACCCTGTCCCCTGAAAACATAGAGACAAGACATCCGCACAGAAATTTGAGCCTGGTAGTCCAACACGTCACCACTACGACCACAGAAAATTCAAAGACCGGTACATGCATTTCATGGCCATTGCAATAAACGGATTTCAGTGCACTTGGTGCAGTTTCCATCTCCCGACTGAAGTCTCAGATCTAGTTTGCAGAGTTTTGCACTCTTGCAACGACACTATGAATTTTGGAAGGTCCTCTACGTAAAACATGCCATCTTAATGAATATGACCATTATAATCTCGAAGCCCTAATAAGATTCATCTTCCGCCACGCGGGGTTGCGTTGTTACGTCCTACCGACACCACAGAAATCAAGTGCACTGAAACCGCACAATGGTCATTTTGATTTCGTTAAAAAAATGGCGCGTTTCAGAGCGCCATTATTGTAACGTCCAAGAGCCCAAATCTCTCAGAGGTTCAGTCGACCGAGCCAATCCTACTGAAGATCCGCCATTTCAACGAAATCAATACATGTACTGAATCAGTACTACACAAGCACGAACTCAAGCAGCCACAGATGTCCTCTGCTTGCGATGTGCTTTGAGCAACTCACAATATTACTCGCATCATCCAGTTTGATTCGTAAACAACCTCCAAGCTTGAATCATACACAAAAGAGCATCGAGTTCCACTCACCTGGATATTGTACCCGCTAGATCATCGACGTCAACTTGGAGCTTCAATTCTTCAGATCAATCTGAGTTGAAAATCGATCAGCCACCGGCTAAGACCATCAACCATCGAACCACGTACGTAAGCAAGCCACGGCGCTACGAGAGGCTCCTCCTCAAACTTTCAAACTTCCTCAAATCTAGCTTTCGTCGACGCAAAGGCCCCTCCCCTTCTGTACTGTACAGAGCCGACTAATCGGCTACGAGTAATTCCCTGGCATATGTTACAATGATCAGACCTCTCGTCCGCTAGATAGACACCCTCTGCAGACTGAAGTCGGCATTGTCGGCTGGCCTAGTCGGCAATGAACTGATGAGGAACCGCAACCTAACTGAATCCCAGGAGGTGATCGTCATCTACCTAGACAAAAAGAACAATTTCGGAAGGTTCGCAGTATTGTAAACAGTCGGTAAGCAACTACTTTTGCGGTGGTACCCCAGTTGCTTACGCAACTTATTCAAGCAGTGGGAGCGGGAGTCGCGCTCAGCAGACGCGTCTCAAGGATTCGCCTAATTGCCTGGACAGGCACTCATCAGTAAGTTAATTTCACCCTCAAACGCGTTAGAGACCTTTTGAGTCCTACGGATGATTTCAGGGAGACCTCAAGGATGAAAAAAACGTTTTGTCATCCAATTTTGAAGTTGTTTGAACCCATTTTAATAAGTGTTTGTTAGATATTTCCTCCTTGTGATATTTTTTGAATTTCTTATATAAGAAAATGGTAACTCCACGGATCACTAAATTCCTTTTTTTAAATTTGAGTTTCAGTCATAAAATTTGACCTTTCTGAATTTGAAATCATTATGGAAATGAGTCTGATCAAGTCTAGTTTCTATTCTAATTTGAATTTTTGAAGAATTCATAAAATCCAATATTTTATTGTGATTAACCTTGAATCATAACCATGGAGTGTTAACTTTCTAATTTTAGAATGGCTTAGTAAAAGATTTGTTTTAACCCCTAAAGGCCCAAGGCCCTTTTTCCATCAAAAACCACTCAAAATTGCCATTTCTATAGCAAAGAGCAAAAAAAAAATTTATTGTGTTTTTTGCATATTTAACCATAGGATCTTACTACACTAGTGTAAGAATGTGTGGAAGAAATTTTAGAAACTTTGACCATGTAGATTGTAAGATATTTGCATTTAAAGTGAAGGAATCAAGTTTTTTTGCACCTTGTTCAACTACATTTTTTGGCTTTGAACCTTTTTAATTTAAAATTTTTGCTCCAATATTTTTGAATTTTGAATTTTATATAATGAAGAATTGAGTTGAGAATCTAGGATAAAAAATTCAAAAAAGAAACACTTAGTTTTTGCTCATTTAATTTTTTTAAAATAGAAGTAGGTTCAAGATTGAAGGAAAAATGAAATCATTAATAGCTCTAAGATAGGGTTGAAATATACTAATCTCAGTGGTGAGATAGTTCTAGTAAGAAATCTTAACCTTGTGCAATTTTTTTTTTTTAAATTGTCAAAATTGAGCTCAAAAATGAATCCTACAAGTTATTTTTTCAAAAAGATGTTCTAATTGCCCAAAAAATAAGATTGTCCATAACTTTTGCATAACAAATCCAAATTGAATGAATCAAAGCTTCCCATATAGATGAAAATAAAATCCATATGAAAAAAATTTAAAAAAAATTTAATTTAAAGTTTTTGTGAGGGTTTTTTTCTGCCCGCCAAACTAAAGTTTAGAGTTTTTCTGCCATAACTTTTGCTACCGGGCACCGATTGAAATAAAAATTACATTTTTGAAAAGCTAATATGATTCTCTATTTTCACAAAAAAATTCAGAAAATTACAACAAATATTGAGACCATAGGAGCTTGCCCAAAATCCATTTTGTCCTTTGAGGGGACAATGGGCCTTTAGGGGTTAAAGTATAACCTTTGGATAAAATTCCAATTATTTTAAGCATATTTGAATTTGGTGTGAATTTTTTTAACTTTTTTATTGAAAAATTCAGTGCAATTTTAAATCTTTACAAGAAAATTGGATTTTTTACAACTTATAGAAGACATGTGATTATATCTCTAAAAAATAAATAAAGTTTTTTATTTATACAAAGTTGCAAAACGTGAACATATAGAGAGGACTTCAAAGTGTATAAAAGTGGTCATTGGCCCAATTTTCAAGGCAAAACTAGAGCAGACCCTATTTTGATGCAAAACCACCAAAAAAGTCTCATAATTAAAGTTGTAGGGGTTTAGATTCATTGAGTTGATTGGATGTCATTAGGACTTAGCGAAAAGATGAATGAAAAATAATGTCTAGAGCATTTTTAGTTCCTTTTTAACATTCATTAGTATCAAACAATGAATATGGATAATTGATGGCTAGTGCAAGATTAACTAGTTCATTTTCTAAAACGCCAATAAAAATAAATAAAAAATAAGCAAGATTGTCAAGCAGTTTGTTTGTTTTTTCATTTTTTAAGAAGTCGATAGTGGCGACATAAAATTTTGTAGTGGTGCTTCAAATTTCAACATTCCACCATATCAGATAGAAAATATCATATCACACGTCTATAAATTGATTTTCATCCACAATCTGACGATTTCATCTATTTATTTTTTTTATTTTGAAGTTTTTTAGGCAACTCCATCCAAGTTTTTTGCCATTTCTTTTTACCATTTTTCAGCCAGATTGTTTTTTCTAGTGCAATCTGGCATCAAAAAGCCAAGAAAAAAAGCTCTGCTAAGTAATACAAGTTGTCAAGTAATACAAAAAAAATTCTATTCCAAATAGAAATATACAAATTAATCTAGATGTATCAATGGAATAACAATTCATATTCGAGAATTAGATAACTTACAATATTCTTGTATTTGGGCTCCTTTTGCTTTTCCTAGTTCAAGGGTCTTTCTTGTATAATTAGATTTTTTTTAAAACATATTTACATTTGTAGTCTTTGACTAAATTCTTCCTAGATAGTATCTAGGGTAGAAATATTCTTCTATCCTTGAGATCTTAGGGAAGAAAGTTCCAAAGTTATACAATGTTATATACATTGATATTGGCTAGTTTGACTCAATTTTTGCTTTGATATTATTAATCCTTAAAGGAAAATTTTGTTTTTGGCAAGTAACCTAAAGAATCTTGCATAAAATTTTAGGACATGGGCATGAGTAATTGAGTAGGTCACTAATTAAATACATGAGAGCGTTTAGCCCAATAAAGCAAAGATATAAGGGGAGTTTTTGCTCATGTATTGTTCATTGCTACTTTCTCTATACATGGAGTGTATCCCAAGCTAGCTTTGCATGATCCAACCTCTATTTCAAACAACCTCCCTTGTACAAATTAAAAAATTTGAGCCCACTAATACAACATATGTGATCCTTGTGCAAATACAAATACAACAAGCCCGTCAATCAAAGAACCATTGACTATTGCATCAACAATTTTGATTATTCCAATGCAAGAATGCCAAAGGGGTTGGAAATGTCCTTTAAGGATTAACAATTTGGCAACTACCTCCATAACAAAAGTTCCATCACTAGAAGTATTTTCTCAACAAGTAGCTTTTTGCTAATAGTCTTACAAAATTATTCCTCTACCTGCATATTTTGCTAATTTACTTGTCAAATGGAAAACAAGCAACCTTGGTCTTTTAGGAATTGAAATGGTATATACAAATTACACCAATTTCCTTTGAATTTTGAGAACCTAAGGGTTGAAATGCCGAAATTTCAACATTCAACCTGCTAAGACCTTTGGAAACTAGAACATTCAAAAATCCTTAAATCTAAGATACATATAGATCCAAGGTTTTAGTAAGTCAATTGAAACTGCACCAATTTCATTGAAGTTTATCAATTAAAAAAATATAAGGTTAGTTCTTCTAGGTTTTGTGGATACAATGTTTGTGTTTTCAATATCCCAATTTTAGGAAATATAGAAGTTCAAGTAATATTTCAAGATTGCAATGTATCCGTGATTTGGAGCGCCAAAGGTCATTTCACCTCAAAAAAGCATTGAAGCAATTTCAACCAACAGTTTAAGCAATTCCGCATACTTTGAGGTGGAATCAACAAATAAGATTATTTATAACACATTGGCTATTGAAAATTTTACAAAATAAAATTGATAATTTTTGAATATCTATGAATATCTATGAATTTGTGAAGTTCAAGTATCCTACGCTATGATCAAATTTGTTAAAAAATAACTCAAAATATAATTAAATATAGCATTTAATAAAATTTTCAGAAATTACACCGTGGCATAATTGAATAGTATAGAAAGTATTAATGAAAAGAATCTTAATCCTAAGACACAAACAAAGTTGAAGTCGTGAGTATTGGTAATGCCCTGAATATTGGTAAAGCTGTGAATCCTAATAAAGGTTACAAAATACGGAGTATTTTCAACCTTGTTAAAGGTCATGAAATATTCCAAACCATATAAAATGAACTTCCAAAAATTCTAAATTGAATTAAAAAAAAGAAACTCAACCAAAAAAGAAATGATTGCGTGTAGGGCCTAATGAATTGACCCCAACGGTACATTGTATACCCAAACCATTTTCAATTGCATTCATGTGAGGAAGCTATAAATTTTGAACTTCGTATATCTACATATTTTCAAGGTTGGTTTACTGGGGTACAAGGTTGGGAATGTGGTGCTTCAACCTTAGCTAGCTAAAGTCTGAAAGACACATTGAAAAATATCGGACTAATTAATATTTCCATACTTGCAGACTTTGGTTGTGCCACGATTTGCTTTGGAGTGCAATTACGAGCTATAGGAGACAATACCAAACCGTTAAAAGGGTCATATGACAAGATTAGAGCAAAACGAAGGATACCATCGCAGTCAGAAGGGTCAACCATTGAGAGCCCAAATTCATAGCTCTCAAAATGGCATGCACAACAGGAAATAAAAGCTCCCATGCTATATTTAACTACTTCTGGAATTTCAATTGAGTTCTGGACAAAGGGATCAAAGAGCTCTAGATAATAACGTCTAGAGATCTCTAGATGTTTGTATAGATATTTAAATGCTTTGTATAGATCTTTAGATGTTTTGGGGTGAATGCAAGAAACACTTGTACTATTTATTGCGTTCTGTCACACCCTAGTTTTTGATTTTTTTTTGGCCATAACTTTTGTGTTTTAGCTACAAATGACTCAAAATCTACAAAGAAGCTACTCATAACTATTATACACCTTGCCTAATTTTTTGGTAATTTTCAAAAATAATTTACTATTTTTAAACAGTCTCAATAATTTCTCACAATGGATGATTTAGGGGGTTTTTGCACCCCTTTAGTCCAAAAAAACGAATTTTGAGCTGAAATTTGGAGAAAATGGTCTTCTAGTAGATTTATAGCTACAGTCCAAAGGATTTTTAAAAATACTTTTTTTTATGTGGTGTACAAGTCCACAATGAGAGTTCTTTTCTGCATTTTTTTCCAAAGGTATAAAACATTATTTTGGTGCGTTTTTTGGCCAAAGCCTATCACCAATTTTTTTTCTAAAATGGATCATTTTTAGATTTTTTTTAAAAAAAATTCCTATTTTTTACAAATTAAAATTCAAAAGTGGTATTTTCTTCACTCAAATTTTTGACATAGAATTCATCCTAAAAATGGTGAAGAAAAGACCACTTTTGACATTTTAATTTGTAAAAAATAGGATTTTTTTTTTTTTTTAAAATCTAAAAATCGTCCATTTAAGAAAACTTTTTGGTGATGGATTTTGACCAAAAAATGCATCAAAATAATGTTTCATACCTTTGAAAAAGGAGCTTTCTTTGTAGACTTGTACACATAAAAATATGTTTTTAAAAATCCTTTGGACTGTAGCTATAAGTCTACTAGAAGACGGTTCTCTCCAAATTTCAGCTCAAATTCGTTTTTTTGAGTTAAAAGAAGTGCAAAAAACCCCTAAATCATCCATTGTGAGAAATTATCGCCTTATCGAGGCTGTTTAAAAATAGTAAATTATTTTTGAAAATTACCAAAAAATTAGGCAAGGTGTATAATGGTTATAATAGCTTCCCTATAAATTTTGAGTCATTTAGAGCTAAAAGACAAAAGTTATGGCAAAAAAAAAATCAAAAACTAGGGTGTGACAAAATGCTTTTAAGTGTTTCTTGCATTCACCCTTTACACAATCTCCCAATAATTATCTCTTGATGCTTTTTCTCTAGATGTTAATTTTGGATGTTAATAAAGGAAAGTCCAAAAGTAGTTAAATGTGGCATTCCCCTATGATCCAGACGAATCATTATCGGTACAGTACATCACCCTGGGCGATATAACAGCCACTGAATTACTTGTGATAAACAAATCCTCTTGCAATGAGGTCTCTATTTAGTGTATATGGTCATATTCGTTACATTGACGCAACTTCACAAAATTGGACCGCTTGGAAATGGCCTTTCAATGAGGAGCCGGACCAATTCACACAACCGTATGGAATTGGAACTGGAGCAGTTCAGATGAGCAACTTAGAATGTTCACATTTGAGTACTAGCTGAAAGTTTCAATTTTTATCTTTTGTCCGTCACATTTGTTTTAACACATTGAAATTCTCCAAAGTAACGAATATCTATTTGACCTTTGAATAATCACGGCACTCTGCAATGATACAGAATTTACAACCTACCTCTCGAAATTTTTGAGCTAATCTGATTCTAGTCCACCTATTTAAACCAATGACCTTTTAAAAATTGGCATTCACCGAACCTCTAGAGTACATTCCATTGATTGATTTCGAATGACTCGCTACTCAAAAGCGGAAGTTGAATTCAAAGTCCGCGACCCAGCAGCCAAGAAGTTCAACCCCTCTGCCACGATTTCTATGGAGCTTCGTCCAAAGAACAAGGAAACATTCAAGCGTCTCTCCTTCTCCAACCTCATATCCTCGGAGATATCAATCACAAAGGTCCCTTCCCGTCTTACAAACTCGCCCACCACGTACCTGGGATCCCTCTCCTCCGAGCTGTAAAGCTCCAGTTCAATCAACGTCTGGCCATCGAAGATCGGCATGAACAGCCTACTGATGCAATCCTCCGGTTTCACATGGTCGCCCTTGCGAACGTAAACCTCGAACCGGCTGTTGCACTTCAACACCCCGTCGTAATATTGGCCGAGTTCAGAGGGGTCCACTCCTTGCACAAAAGGCTCCACGGCGTGGAACCCGTAGGTTTTCTTAGAGATTCGGGAGTCGATAGCATTCGGGTGAAGTGCTAATGCTACTGCTCCCTGGCAAACTGCACTGCCGGGATTCGGAGGACTGATGATCTGGGGAACCCTGCCCGTGAATCGGTCCTTGGTGCGGGCCATGAGATATGGGGATGCCGCAAAACCACCCACGACGGCGAGCACCTGCGGGGAAATCAAGTCGTTGAGTTGGCTAATGATTAGATGTGCAACTGGTTCTTCCTTGGAAAACTAGGACAATTTAGGTCTAGCTTTGCAATTTTAGTGCAACTGATTTATCCTTGGAAACATACGACAATTTAGGTCTAGATTTCCAATTGTTGGGCAACTGGTTAATCCTTTGAAAACTGGACAGGTTAGGTCTAGATTTTCCTTTTCTGTGCAACTAGTTCATCCTTGGAAAACTAGGACAGTTTAGGTCAAGGATTTATTATTTGTACAACTGCAAGGAGTGATTTTTTATTTCAATAGGAAACTGGGCAACAAGTGGAAAATCGTTTACCTTGACACCCCCGACTTGTACCAACTGGTTGTGAATGAGCTCCAGGATGTGCTCTATCACCGGATCGAAGATGGACTGCATTTCTTCGTAAGTCAACTCTAAATCGTCATATGATTCTCTTTCGGGATTCCCCATCCGAACATCGTACTTCACCCACTCAGACACCAATTTGCTCGGGAGGTTTAAGTCGACGCTGGCGCCGGGGTCGCCGAAACTGACTTTCTGATCTTCCCACTCTTTGATCAAAAGTCTGTAGATTTTGGGCTCCTTGATGATGCATTCCTGCAAGCATGGTCCAATCCTGGTATGCAGAAACTCCATGAACCGCATGTCCACGTAGGTGCCGCCGCATAACCCTCCCGAGCTTACTGTGACCTCTTTCACCCGATAGCCAGATCTCCAAGACTGATTCTCCACTGACACAACCTCCTGCACGACGATGTCTGCAGTTCCACCACCAATATCGGCGACCAGGAGCTTATCCCCAACCTCCAGCACTTGCTCACTCATTACCTACATCACGAACGTCCTTTCTTTCAGAGATATATATAAAATCTAAAGTCATCATTTTTACAAATTGTACGGAAGAATTATAATCATTACTAGGTATACAAGTTATAACGTCAAATCCGTAATATTGGCACAAAACCATAGACGCGCGCCAAGAAACGCAAATCTATACGAGTCCTAGTCTTTAGAGCTTCGAGCAGTTAAGTGTCAAAGTTTTGATTTGTCAATTTTGTTGGATTGACGCAATTTCTGGTGCCAGAAATGGTGACATGCATCTGCACAAAGCTCTAAAATCCAGAACTGAAAATAAATTACTCTTCAGGTCGGGCGAACGTCTTGAAAATCGGCAAAGTAGTGGATTACCGCCAATGTCATGAAATTGACGACGTTCTTAGCATAGATATCAGTTATGGTGAAAGTCATCGTCTCCCTCATGATGATTTTACCATGGAGAAACTCGTGTAAGTAATTTAGATATTACAACAAAGCAAGGATATTTAATTACAGCATGGTGCATGATCGCGTGATTCCCAATGTATCTCACCTTGTGACAATGAAAGGACGCAGCTTCGGGTTCGAGCACAACAATGAGCGGATGCAAACTCCCTTCCAAGCCACTCACCAACCCCGCCGCCGTCATGCACGTCTTCATGGTCGCCTTCGCCGCATTGTCCCAAATGGATGGCACTGTGATGCACCACTGAATCTCCTTCACCGACAGCTGCGGTCCATAGCTCGTTCTTAGCGTTCTCAGAATGAGCTCCCCCATGGCGCGGAGGTAATCGGTGATGAGCACGTTCACGGTGAGCCCCGGTGGAAGAGGCTGCGCAGACGAGGGCCCCATGTGACTGCCTGCGAGGTGGAGCTTGAACTTCGTGAAGAAAGAGCCTAAGCTGGGTTGGAAGGGAGGGGCGTGTTTTTTTTTCAGAGCGGACACATCGCGCTCGTACTCCGCACGGGCGGGGAAACCCCAGTTCCGAAACTCCCAGACGCCGTTCATCTGTTTGTAGTAGCTGGCGGTCAAGGTCTTGCAGTACAGCTTCTCCCCGTGGGTGCTGGGGTAATCGTAGTAGCAGTAGATTTTGTCGAGGTCGGTGATGTGCGCGAAGGCGAACCCGGAGCACGTCGTGCCAAAGTCTAAGCCTACTATCACCCGCGGTTTTGAATGCGACATCGTTCAAAAGCTTGGGATCCAATTGTTGCACGCCCAGTCACCCGCTACCTTTTTGCTTCACTATCAGAGTTCCGGACTCGCAATGGGATACCACCGTTGTAGGGAGGTTGGGGCCTGGCGTCGATCAAGCAGAGACACCAAACAGACAGTTAGGTCACAATTCTGATTAAACTGGCAGGCTGGTTTGTACTAGGGAGGATCCAAGTTCAATTTCGTTAAATGGGCGATTCAGAGCACCGATATTGTGTCACTCAACCGCAGAAATCTTTAAGAAGTACGGCTGTTTTAGATTTAGGTTTCAAGATGGCCGCATTGAAAACTGCCAATGTTCTGAATATACGCCAATGGAATAGAATGCCGAGTCTCAGCACAGCAGGTCCTTCAGACTACCCCTGTGCTCAGTTTCCGACATTTCAACATACGCAAAATCATGAGAACTCTAATGGCCATGCCACCAAGGGTGTTATTACCAACAATGACAAAAAGACAGGACTACTCTCTGCCCCTTAAAGTAAAGATCTTTCTTTAACACATACACACGAATTTCAGAGCGCAACTTGTGCAACACAAAGCTAGTATGGTCATATTGAACATCAAAATGAATTTTTTCAAGCTCCAAAAATGTGACTCAGATATAGAGCAATAAACATTGGAATAGATCTGTGAACCGATATTTCGTTAAAATGGCGGTATTCCACAAACTGGGCACTTTCACGATTAGACCGTTCGGTCTGAAGTCTATACCTGTCCTAGAAATGAATGGAAAAATGGCGTATGTAAAACCGCCATTTTAACGAAATTCCCCGTAGAGGCTCCATAAATCAGCATGAAACTTTGCCATCCTAACGAAAAATGCTATCATCACAACTAACCCTAAACAAGCCATACCTGCGCACTCAATGCTTCTAAATTGAAAGGAAGACGCCCACAATATACCACAGCAAATTATCAAATGCTCTACATCCGTCACGCTGAATCTGCAAACTAAACCTTAAGTCGATACATTCAGAACAGACCTCTTTCAAGCCGCCATAGAAACATATCCTCACAATCAGCCCTAAAGAACTCACAATATTGTCTTCATCACTGTGACCAGCAAGGTGCAGACCAAACATTAAGTCCGAACATTCAACTCAAAAAAGCAAACAGACCTCTTTCAAGCCGCCACAACAATACTGTCCTCATAATCAGCCCTAAACAACAATATCACCAGCAATGCACGCAGATTCCAACTTTCGGGTAACGAACTCACCAGAGCGTCGACGTGAACTCGCAAAGCCTCGTCCAGATCGATCACCACATCAAGAGCAATTGGTGTCTGTGATTCCAAGCACCCAAGCAAGGAGATCTCCTATGGATCGAATAGGTGCACCCTGATACACTTGAATCCAAGCGACAGAGAACCAAATCGATAGGGGCTAGGCCGGAAGTGCTATCCTCTGCAATCAGGTGGACGTTCCATTTCTAGGCAAGGCAAGGAATTGCCTGTCTGCAGACATTCATTAAACACGTCTTCAGTAGGCAAGGACGTCGTAGTGCTGGAGTTCCACTCGGGAATCTGCGACCCAGTTGCCAGGAAAGGGGCGACTCGCAATGACGGAACAAAGGGAAGGGGCAACGAAGTGAGAGGTTGGGAAGGGAGGATTCCGTGGACTTTCCATTAATTGCAGTCAAAACAGTCGGTACCAGGTACACAGGCTTCAGTCAAATCACCACTCAACTGTGTTGCGTCTTCGTGGGTGCTTCTTTGATTGAGTTCGTAAAGGTAATCTTTTTCGGCCAGGACCAGACTGACCAGACTGACTACATCTTGTGGTAGAACCTCTAGGGAAAATGCAGGAAATCCATCTATTATTCACCGGGATGATAAAATTTGGAATTACGGAACTCATATTTGGAATCCACGGCTCTCAAGTTCAATGGGCCGAGGAGATTTCGAAATACGAAAATTAACCCCTAAAGGACCAACATGCGTTTTTTGGCCGTATAGAAATTTTGTGCAGGTACGTGTGACCAGAGATATCCATATTTGAGGCTGAAATTTTAACAAAAGGTGGGGACAAGGAATATCTTCATGTGTACCAAGTTTCATGACATTTTGAAATACTAGTCAAAAGTTGTGACCTAATATGTTACTTTTTTTTGTAATTGGGCAGTTTGGGTAGATAAAAAAAAATCATTTTTTCCAGAACCTTTTTTTTTGAAATTGGTTCTCTACATTTATATGTACTTAAAAAGCTTTGAATCATTCCATTTCAATTAATGAGTCAAAAGTTATGAGGCTTTTTGAATTGCGGGTAGTTATGGATTCTCTACTCTAAAAAAAACTTTAAAATAATTTATTTAAATTAGTTTTCAACATTTTTGGAAAAAAAATAAAATCCTAGGATGTAGATTGATTATTACAACATTACAACCGTTGGGATTGGCAATTTTAAATTCCGTGATTAAATTTTTAACAATTTAGTATTTTGAATCATTTTCTACCTCTTTCTATTGACTATTTTTTTCCTATATGTTGTACAATTCCAAATGATGTGAAATTTTTCAAGCATATAGACAACTTGTTTAGGAAACTGAATTCAAAGAAGCACCACCTTTATTGGTACTTTTTAATTGAAAATTAAGCTTGCAAAGTGCAACTGCTTGGTTTTTTGCAGGATTGAAAAAATAGTTTTCAAGACTTTGAATGCTTAAGGTAGGTACAATTAAATGTGCCACTAACCTTAAACCGCCATCTATACTCTATGTACATTTCCAAAATCAGTTCTGTACCTATGTGGAAGAAATGCTTTTAGAACCAAACTTTGTTGCTTAATAACTTTTGCATACAATATCCAAATGTTGCATTCTCTGGTGCGTTGGAACCTCCTTTCACTTGCAACAAGACAATATGAAAATCTGACCAGCCCAATAATAGTAACTAGGCACAATACCAATTTGTGGCGGTTTTGGGTGTACCCACCTTATATCTTATGATCTACATGGTGGAATTTTCTGAAATTTTTACCACATGTTTTCAAAATATCATACTATAAGATCCTACGGTTATATGTGTCAAAAATTGTTTTTTTCCAAAAATTTGATAGTTGTATTAGAAATGGCAGTTTTGGAGCGGTTTTGGTGATTACATAGTCATGAAACTTTAGGGGTTAACCACTCCACAGCAGGGGCAGATTTCTACGTTCAACGTCTATTTGCCTGGTGAAAAATTGGAGTTTTTGCACCCTAGGTTCCACCGATCAGATGTGGTTTAGCATTGGCACGTACTTTTTATTTTTACGATGTTGACATTTCAAAGTCAATCGTGGGATCTCAGGTGAACAAACTCCGGGCTTTGTTCAATGCCATGTCTTCAACAGTGAATGAGCTTGTACAGATGCCAATCTTGGTACGCTAAATGAGGACCTAATGTTGATTGTGTAAGCCATCTTACTGAGGCAGGTAATGGCATTGCAAAGAATTGAATGGCAACCTTTTCACCTCTGCTTCAATCAATGTAACTACTACCATTGCTCATCACTCATTAACATAAATAACAAACATACAAATCACGTTTCTGGTCCTCCAACAAGTTATGGTTGTATGCTTTCATTGGCTACTCCACAGTTCATCAACAGTCTACTTCAACGTGCATTCAATAAGGTTTAAAAACAAACAATGCCATTCAATGTTGCAAATCACTCATGAAGTATACTCCATCGCCAGAGTTGAGTTCTGTAGATCTACTGAAGTTCAGGAATTTTACTGAAAACCTTGTCAACCAAATAGGAATCCCACTGCCCTCAAATTTCGGTGTGGTCCAAGAGGCGTTACAAGAATGGAGGTTTGATCCCCAAAGAGCGGGCAGCTTGACAAATACCTTGCACAGCAGATTTTCCAGCTGCAATATGTGCTTCGTTCTCCTCCACTGGGACTGCCTCCACCTGAGAGTTGACCCCTAAACTAGAGGCCGCCGCATTAGCTGCCAGCAAGCCGGTGACCAAGGCTTTCTCCTGGGACAGACCCCTAACAACGAATGAGATTGAGTGGGGACAGGAGGAGGAGAAAGAGAAGGAGAAGATAGCTACAATGTTGAGCTCATTCAAGAGGCTGTAGATGTTGTGGTACTGCCACCTGCACCATCCCACGTGCTCATTAACCCCTACAAGACCAAGGACTCGTGGTTTTAGGATGACCAATTCAATTGATCACATTGGGACAACTATTATTCAGAAGGGGTCAAATTTGATATCAACAGAATCAGTGAAAAACATTGCACATGTTGGTCACATATAAATGAAATTGGACAACAAAATGTCCTCATACGACCTGCTTAAAACAGCTAAAAAGACATGAGACTCAATAGGACATAATTCAGAAAGGAGCATTAAGGCTAAAAAGAGATCTACAAACAGGACAGGACTGCAGATGGTTGCAAAGAAGAGCAGCAACTGACCAGAAGCCCTTGAGACCAGCCTCCCTTGAGCAGTGCAGAAGCCTGTACTCAAGCCCCCCGGCGAAGGCGACGCGTCCAACACCGTCACGCTGAGACCAAGCTTGGTGAGAGCATAAGCAGCTCCGAACCCCGCCCATCCTCCGCCCACCACCACCGCCGTTTTCACAGCCTCTTCAAGCCTGGCTCTAAACCAACATCACGGGCCGGGAAATTCGTGAATCATCTCACCATGGAGCGAATTGCCTCGGGGAACCCTAAAGAAAATCCGACAAAGCCTGAATGCAAATTCCATAAGGTACCTTGTGGTGAGCACACTCGAACGCCGAGACCAGCTGTAAAGGGAACCGCATTGTGGTCGGAGCTGGCCTGCTGTCCATTCTCGTGCGGTGAAGACGAGCTGCAACCCCGCCATGACAGCTGCTACACATCTCCCATCCAACTCTGGTCAAAGAATGCTCGCAACTTGGTCCGGTCACATTCAAGCTAAAACGTTTGCGAATTACAAGCTGCCTTTGATTTGCAGAAACTCAAAGACATGGCCAGAATTGCCAGAAATTCAAAGGCATTGCCAAAATTGCCACAAATCGAAGGCATCGTCGGAATAACCAAAACTTCAAAGACGTTGCCAGATTGTCGTAAATTCAAAGACATTGCCAGAATTGCCACAAATCAAAGACATTGCTGGAGTTGTCACAAATTCAAAGGCATTGCCAGAATTGTCAGTAATTCAATACATTGCCGGAGTTGGCAATATGGACGGTGCTCACCCAGCTTGATGGTAAGGAGCTCAAGCAGCTTGAACTCAGTGTATGGATACATGTAACATCATTTTTCTTGAAGCTTTTTCAATGAATATCAAGTGTATGAGGTGGCCTGCTCTTTTTACAACATCATCCACCCAATGGATGGTTGAGCGCTAAGGAGTTAAAGTAAAAATTAGAAAAAAGTTGGATTGGAGTACATGCGAGCTTCAAAATTGTAACCTCCTTTTGAAATGGAATATGACAAAAAAGAAAAGTAAGCAATATATCACTCAAATTACCCTTAAAAGGGTAGAGCTTACGATCATACTATCAAATATCAAAATCCTTCAAATTATATGGTTCATTTTGATAAAAGAAAAGCATGAATGTTTATTTTTATTTTCATTTTTGCAAAGATGAAATCACATGTCTTCTATTGGTCATAAAAATTTCAGATTTTTTTGAAGATTTTAAATTATTGTAAATTTTTCAAAAAAAAGTGAAGAAACTTTTTATTTTGAAATACAAAAGGAACTCAAAAAATATTAAATTTCACTAGAGGTGTATATTATTATGTAGAACATTGTTATGTAAACCAGAATTTAGTGTCATTCTATCATTAGAAAATCAATCAAACCATTCTTATAGGCTCATTGTTTAAAGAAAAAAAAATATTCAGTTTTAAAATTTTTTGTTGGAATTTCAAATGGAGTGTAAACTAAGGTAGGAGGTCCGTAAAGTGCCCATTTAAAAGCCAAAAATTAATTTAGAGGGGTTAAACTTCTTGAAATATTCTTCAATAATTTATCCTTGAAAGACCAATGGAACTAGCATCTAACCCAAGTCACTTCATTTTATTTGGAGCTTTGTTGAATTAGTTACAAACTTTTGAAGTTGAAATCAATGGTAACTAAAAATTTCCACCTTGTGAAATGTATACTTTTTGTAATTTGCTAGTCCAATCAAACCAAAATGTACAAACAGTGTACATTTCAAGAGATGGACAATTTTTACAATTGAGTGCTTCATAGACATCTTACCTTCGACTATGAATTTATTTTTTGTTTTTATTCTAATGCAGATGATGCTTTTCTAGCTTTTTCACCCCCATGTCAAGGAGATCCTCCATCCAAAATCACCTCTAAAGTGTTGATTCTAAAAATCAATATAATAATGATTTCTAGAGCTGTTTTTGAAAAATTTAACCATGTGATCTTGTTCAATGTTATTAAGTTACTAACTTTGAACAAATTTGACCAAGAAAATTTTGATCTATTTGCGATCAAATTTCAATTTTGAAATAACTGCAAGTTTTTTTTTTAACAAAATGACTTGAGGGTCGGGGTCATATCTCAAAAATTTTACAATCAATTTATTCTTTTGTAGACCAAATGCAATAATGAGTAGAACATACATGCCAAATTTTACAAGTATTGTTCAAAGCAACAAAAGATTACTTTAATGCATTGTGACCAATGGAGGTATACTAAAAAAACAAGAATTTCATCTAACTAAGCCCATCAACCATTTGCTTCAATCACTTGGTCCTCAACTACTACTTGCACTAACAATGAAATATTTTTCATGGGATGGCCTCTCATTGACTATGTCTAATCTAAGACAAACCACAATGGGCATTTTGAAAGTGTGAGTTTGAAAAATCACCGAAGATGAAGTTTTTGAATCAAAATCAAGTATTCTTTGTGGAGCTATGAAAAGACAGCTTGTTGGACTTCTTGAAAAAAAATTAATTTTTAAATGTTTTTTTTGGATCTAGGCAATCCATTGCAAAATGGCAACAACTAAAAGATGGTTGTTTCATTGGACTTTTAGTGGTTAATGCTTGAATGAGTCCTTTATTGAAATTCTTCACATTTTTGCTTAATTAGTATAGTTTTGTACAAGTGTATTTTCTCTAATTCCATCAAATTGGTCATTAGAAGGATATTTTTTGAAGATTCTTATATTACTTTGGATGAATGAAATGGTTTTGGAACAAAAGATTACTTAAAAGATTTTGTATTTACGATCTAGAATATAGACTTTGGGGTACTTCATGGATAAGTAAGGCATACAAAAATTAGAAGGGTTTGAAGCTTTGCCTTAGTAATGACCTACAACACACATCAAGGTGGTTGTAAGAAACTTCGGTCCTATTTTCCATCACAATTAGAGTGATGTTGTTATCATTCGCTATAACTTTTGAAGCATAAGTCCAATGAACATGAAACTTTTATTAGAGATGTCTAACTTCATGGTAATCAGGTCCTTAATTCTTTAGAATTTAAAATAGTATTCAAAATTTAAAAAGTGAAATTTGATTATTAGTTACAATTTTGAGGTTTAGGGGAATTCACTTTGTTTGAAGTATAAAAATTTGAATGATCTAGTATTGAAATTTTTGTGGTCTATTCCAACATTAGGTGGGCATATGCCTACCAAAGGGCATTTAAAAACATATTATTTTATGTCTTGATTCCATGTCTATGCAAATAGAATTCCCTTGCGCAAGCAACAATGCTAGCATGTGAGCATGTGAGCGTGAGTTTGAGAGCAGTGAGCGGGGATTATGTGAGCCTAGAGCCTAAAAATGTAAAACATGATGTAATTTCTAAGCTTTTTTGGTTAAAATGTAAAAAGATTGATTTTTTTCAACAGAATTTATTATACTTAGAAAAGATGCCCTATTACCACAGAACCTATGGCCGTGGATTTTATATCTAAAAGCCTGGGAAGTTAATACTATTACATGTTTTGAAATTTTATATTACATTTTGAGAGGCCATCCAAGGTCAGACTGATTAAGTGAGAGTACATATAATTTAGAGGCAATTCTAAAGATGAGAAGAAGACAAATGCAGTGAAAATATCCGTCCTAAGATGTGGAACATTGTGTATATAATAAAATATGCTTTCAATGCAGCAAGGAATACATATTGGAATTTAAATATAATATTTTGCTGTTCAAATTTGGGGATTTTAAAGACAATATTAATATATAAAAAATTCCAATGAAAAATTGCAGTTTTTTATCCTCTATTGGTTATTCAAAATCATCCCAAATGGCTACTTTGTAGTATTGTGGTCTCTAATCCCTAAAGTTCTTTCATTTTTAGAAGCCCACAACTACTTCAAAATACTTGTTTCCAAAGCAATGCCAATACCTTCATCAATATTTATTATTTAATAAATCCAAATGTTGCATCCTTTTATTCATTTATTAAAGTATTGTATATTGTCCCAAAATGTTAGAGTATATATCTCCACCTAGTCCAATTGCAAGTTCAATTTGCCTAAACTTCAAAATATAGGGTTTTCTAGCCCTTCCAAAAGGTGAAGTTTTGTCTTCCAACATTTTTAGTTTTGTCTTCCAAAAAACATATGTCATATAACTTGTGCTTTTTAATCAATAAGTTGGAAAATGGTTCAAGAATGTATATAAAAAAAACTTAACCAAGAAACTATCATTTTGGAAGGAATTGAGAATTGTTAATCTCAATGGTGAGAATTTCTAGTAAACAATTAATGCCCTTTTATTATTTGAAGATTTTCAAAATTAAGAGTAAAGACGGCATCACGTGTTTTATTTTTCTTCATTGCCAAGCAAAATATAACTCTTCATAACTTTGACCTCATTGTAGGGAATTCAATGGATCAAATATATTTGAATGGATATCAATCTATACAATCTCCAAAAAATAATTACTTTTTTTTGGAATATATTTTTTACTTGCCTAATTTGACATTGAAATTGAAAAAAAACTTCTAACTTTTGTAATATTTATCAAAATAATATGAAGCAAAGCTTCACACATAGATTATAATGAGAAGCATCCATCCGAAGAAATTCATGCAATAATAAGAAACTATAAAGTCAATTGAACTTGGCTGAGTTTTCAAACAGCCCAAAGTGGATTTTTTAGTTCTTTAAAGGTTAAGGATTAAAGCATTGCATAAGAAATATACAATCAAATAAATGTGCAAGATGCAGAGAATCTACCTTACTTGTGTAGTTGTTCTAAAAACTATAAGCCCATTGGCAGAAGAAATGGCTGTTTTAATGGTATGTAAAATTACATGTTTGTTGTGATAACCCTTTTATGTTAAGACCTAAAATACTTTTGGCTTTTTGAGCCCTCCAAACACTAAAAATAATCACTTTTATGTCAAAAATTTTCAATGAATTCTTTTAAAACTATGACAATTGTAACTCTAAGATCTTAATCTCAACTTCATATAAACATATATAAAAATTTCAAACTCAAATTCCTTATCATATATGAGATCTATTAGCTTGAGTAGAAAGTATTTTTTCTCTCACAGCATGCTCGCAGGGTTATCTCAACTTCAAAATTTAGTGGGGATTAGTCAATGTTGAAATTAATTTGCGTCTTTTTGTTTGATGAAAATTTCAAAATTTAGTGGGGATTAGTCAATGTTGAAATTAATTTGCATCTTTTTGTTTGATGTAAATTCTAGGGTTTGAAATTAGCATATCCAAAATGAAAACTTGAATCCACTTTGTAAAAAAATTATGGACCTTGCATTTACTATATTTCCTTCAAAAGAATAAAACATCCTAAAACATCAATAAATGCATCAAAAATTCATAAATGAATTTTTCTAAAATCTAATAAGTGGAATGTTGCCTTCTAATAACAAAAATTGAAAAAAAATTGAAAAAAGTTCCAAAATACATTTTTTATGGCCTAAAATATGATTTTTCATATCATTACCTTCAAGGAAGAATATCTTCATGTGTAGAAAAAATTGCCAAGTGGCAATTCCTCACAAGTCTTTTGATAATTGCAAAAAGTGTATGTGGTTGTAAGGAATGTTAGGGATTAATATTCCAAAACACAACTTTTATACTCCCTCCGTCCCAAAATGTCTTCCTGTTGGACATAATTTTTTGTCCCAAAATGACCTTCTTGTTGTGGAAGGAAGGGGATTGGTGGATACTTTCTCACCCATCGTAGCAACTACAATGCATTATACTAAGGAGCATCCATTATAATAATGAGCATTTCCAATTTCAATCTTTCATTTGCAATTTTTTAAGGATTAATTCCAAAGATGTAGGCTGATTGACAAATTTGTTCCAATGGGAGGAATTGCTTTACAATAACAGGTCACCAACCTATATGGGTGGTCCCTCCTCATCAATCCCTTACTAAAATTAATGGCACTTATGTTCAATTAATTTGGCAAGTAACATACAGTATGACATAACTTGCAAATACGGTTGTAGTCAGATTTTGTACTATGGCACACAAATGAGTGGCCATCGGTGCTTGTTAAAAATGGTCCCAAATTTCCATTTTTAAGTATTCTAAAATTATATTTCAAAAAAAAATTTGAAATTCAAAATTCTAGGTGAATTTCTACAACATGAAAACACATGGTGTTAAATGGATGGGCTATTTGATGTGGAGGGCTATAATAGTTGACCAACCAATTTGACAACTTTTGACGTGGAAAGGCGTGTTAGTTTGTGCTTGGCATGTTTTCACAGATAGTGAATTGGAAAACCTTTAAATAACCTATGTTATGAATATATATACAATGGTACATCAAATATGCGTTTTGGACAAATTCACTATTTTAGAACAAATAAATTGATTGTTCGTAATTCTATTGTCCTATTGTGGCAATCGTAAACTTAGCTTTATTGGATAGCTCAAAGCACTCTCCACACTATATAAAAATTTCAAGAAATAACATCAAAAATTTCAATCCTTAAAACTTGTTCTAGAATGCAATAGTATCATATTAATTAGCTAATGAAGTGCATTAGGGTGACTTAATTGCTGAGCAACAAAGCACCCATCCTATCTTCAAGATAGAATCCATAGAAATTGCTCAGAAAAGTGATTGTTGTTGATTATAATAGGGGTTGTCACGCATCCTTCAACCTACCTGCAATTCTCGGAAAATTGGCACATGGCGTAGGAAGAGTGGCTGCGCGGGACGGGCGGAGGTCCAGTTCTTTAAGAATTGCAGGCACCCTTTCTTCTCCTTTGCAAGTGAAGAAAGTGGCCGAAACAATTTTCTCCAAGAATTTTTTGGTCTTGCGCTCCAGTTTTTCACCCCTCCGTTGCTGGGATTTCACCACGTTGTTGGGATTCACCACGTTGTTTGAATTTCACCTCTTCGCCACCTCTCTAGAATTTCACCGTTGTTGATGTCTCGGTTGATGTGGTAAACCCATCCTTCGAGAATTCATCGGAGCATTAGAAAGGGGTGTTACACATCCTCCGAGCAGGAAGGCTCACCATTGGCTCCTCCTTTTCCTCTAAAATTTCTCCGACTTTGAAGAATATTCATTCTCCGAGGATGGGTGACAATTCCTAATGACTATTGTAGAATGTATAGAAAAGTATAAAGAGAAAAATATTAGGGACAAAAATAGTGGCGCTTGGCAGGATTCTTCTACCTAAGATTCAACTTATTGGACTTGGTACACCTTTTCCACAAATGAAACTCTTATAAAGAATGAGAAGGTGTGGAGTGAAAAGAAGAGCCAATAGGAGCCCTTCTTTGTGAAGGTGTTAGTCCCCTTTCCATCGTGTGAAGAATGAGAACGGACACAACTTGTTAATCTTTTCCACAGCTTCTCAATCTCCATGCCCATTCTTCATTTCCAAAAGGTAAATGGAAAAAACTTCTCAATCTTCAGAGAATGGATCCTCTACAATTCAAGGAGAAGAAAAAAACTCCTCAATCGTCAGAGAATGGACCCGAGAATGGACCCTCTGCATTTCAAGGAGAGAGTGCCAGGTTCTCATTCGATGAAGATTGAGAATGGGGAGAATGACGACCCTTACGAGAATTCAAGTCGGAGGCCAGTTGTTGTCAGGGTGGCCAACAGGCAGTGACATTCACAATCAATTCACTACTGTAGCAATTGATCTTCTTCCCGAAGAAGCACAGAGTTAGGCTTCGCAACAGCCATTTACAATGAAATTCAACATGGAATTCAACAGGGCTGTGAAGGAGGATGTGCAGCAGTGGCAATCCGGGAGACACATGAAAACTGAGAAGCGTTCGTGGCTGCACATTGACATGCACGGTATCTCTCAGGTCACTCTCTGCATTCAGGCAGCTCCAGACATTCATTATCTTAGGGCTAAATTTCGCCAGATTTCAACAATCTTTTGCGTCCACCTACAAGTCCATTTGAAATTCAAAGAGGAGGATGCAACTACTTTGTCAGATTAGTAGCAAAATTTGTTGTAAATCGCCAAGAATCCTATTTTAGCTACCAGCATTATTAAACAATATTGGTAGCTTCAACTAACTGAAATAAAGGAACCACATACGCGAAAAGGAAAATATCAACAAACAAAGCTGGGCAGCTCAATTTGTGTCATGAAACCCTAATTCTTCTCTGGTGGAAAGACACAGAATCTCTCCAAGGACTGTTTGACCCTACAATTTATGCACATCAAAATGGGATGTGCGAACAAGAGGGGTTAAATTATCAAATTTAGCTTTGTGTAATTCGTGCATTTTTTCCAGTTGCATTTGTCAACAGAATGAGAAACCTTGATGTTTGCATTGTGGTTGTAAGAGCATGTATAAGCCACGGAATGTGGATGTTGCATCAGGCTTTAGAGGTTCCCAAACATGTCATAATGCGGCGAGCCCGTCTGCCAGCCCGCGATCTCCGCCTGCTGGACCCGGTGCTTTCTTACCCTTCCTCAATTCTTGGTCGCGAGCATGCCATTGTTGTGAACCTTGAGCACATTAAAACAATCATCACTGCGCAAGAAGTGTTCCTCCTGGATGGCCGGAATCCAAGAGTTGCTCAATTCGTGAAAGAGCTTCGCTTGCGCCTCCCTTCCAACCACAGCAATCAGGTTGACCCTGAATCTCTCTGCTTCTTTGCTTTTGATTGCAATGAATGCGCGGGAAATCAAGTCTCAAATGTATGTCGGTCCATGTAATTTCAGTAAACCCTAATTCTTCCTGATGCAAGGCTTCTCCTGATGGATCTGGATGTGACCATAATAACCCTGAATGCACGCATCATCCTGAAGATCGGGAAGGAGGTTACACACCGACGATGCGTGGGTCGAGCTTGTTGCCATTTGAGTTTCAGGCATTAGAAGCCTGCTTGGAAGCTGCATGTCAATGCCTTGACTCCGAGGTTATTTCTTTTCTCCTACTTCCTTGTCATGTGCATGTTCTCATTTTCTTGTGGTCTGACTGGTAGAACATTTCAAACGCTATTCATGCCAATCTTTGAAATTTCAGTTATCCCAATAACTTTTAGTTGGAGAGTCATGCCACAGACAAATTAGCACATCCAAAATAATGATTCTATCTCTTTGGTTACCAGAATGAAATTTTACCTTAGACTGCCTTGCAATTCCTCTCCATAGCATGTGTGGCCCTGGCATGAATGTGGGCAAGCAGGAGAATGCCTACAGTCGAGTGGGTGGTGACATTCCTACATCCATTTTTACACTTGACTGCCTGCCTTGCAACTCAATGCTGTCTATTGAGTCAATTTGGCGGCTGATTTTCTAGGCTTCTAGTTAATGGTTGTATGGGTGCGAGTAGGCATCTACCTTGGCGGACCAAGCTCACAAAGCTCTTGATACCTTGACCTCGCATGTGAGTGCAAGCAACTTGGAAACTGTTCGCCAAATCAAGAACCGACTGGTGCTCATCTCTGGCCGCGTTCAACGGGTGAGTGTGTGTGTACATATCATTCTACAGTAACCCTCTAAACACCCTTTCACAATGTCGTTATTATCTCTAGATTATTTTACATGTTAAAGTGATGTAATTGCTAGTTCACTGACTTTCTACCTTGGTTCACCTACTTTAGCAAACGGTGAATGGCTATAATTGGCTATAATGCAATTTAAGCCAACGAGAAATTGATAACTGATTGGCCTACTCGGACACATTATTTTCAATTGAATTGAAGTTTTGAGTTCTCTTTTGATAAAATGGTAACGAAAAATATTGTGGTATGGAATTGAAGGTGAGAGATGAGATTGAGCAGCTTCTGGACGATGATGGAGACATGGCAGAAATGTACTTGACAGACAAGTTGCTCCGTGAACAGCGTGAAGGACCGAACTTCTCTGACTCTCTCAGCCTCCACGGGGATGGCATGAGCAATTCAGATGTCACTCTTGGGCAAGTTGACCAGCCCACCTCCCCAGCGCCTGTCCCCAGACAACCAAAGCGATATTCATCAAGGAGCCCAACGAGGTCTCTCTTGACGCCATTGATCTTTGCTAACACTCTTGCAAGAATCTCGTAGTGCAGATGCAAGAGCCTACTCAATGGTAAATGGTTATTGACTGCAGAAATGAAGAGCAGAAGAAGCATAAGGACCATGGATTCCATTCGAGCGTACATCCAGCCACGTCACCAACTTCAAAACAATCACGGTTGGTCCTATAAAACCCTTCTTTTCGATGTGCGCAGCTTTAGTGAACAAGAGTATTGCATTTTCTTCCTTGCTTGCGGTTCAACTGGACATCTCAAAATATCACAGGCAATTGTCAGGTATCATTGAGGCCTGTAATATTTGCCTCTGGTATGTCAAACTAATTAAAAAGAGGTGGCTTAAGTGATTCTTGTTTAATTCTGAAATTTGACAGTCACTGTGAAAGAATTAGAATTTACACCTTGAATCAAAGAAAATGGCTTACTACGGTATCAAGGCTGAAAGAGCGTTTTAAGTTCCCTTGTTATTGACCAAATAACGGCATTTGTATTTGAAATTAGAGCTTGTATTCTTTGCGATTAACAACTGCCGCATATGAAAGGCCTCTATGGTAATCCATGGACAATTAGATATGGGCGCAATCCTCCTAGCTGCACTTTCCACTTGTCTCTGTATTTAAAGTTACAACAGATTGGAAGAGCAGTATATGAACTCTTCGTCTCACTACATTTCCTGGAAGCACAAGGATCTGTCTGCCTCAGTTTTTTTAAATTTTTGCCTGGTCTTGAACTGAACAACTTGGATTTTTCCTTTATTGAATCAGGGAGCATCTAAAACTTGTTAAATTTCATGTGGATCATACAAACGCTGACTCTCTTCAGAGCCCAATTCACAGCAGGACAAGCATTGCAGGGTCAGGTGGCAAACATCAGGACGTGGAAGAGCTTGAATGCCTCTTGGAGGCCTACTTTGTGCTTATTGATGGAATCATACATCATGTGGCATCGGTATTGTTCAACCTTCAATCTTTGCAAATGCTAAAGTCTGAGTGCAAAATGTTTGATTGCCTGAAAAGAAGGTAATTTGTCCATAAACATTGGTAGGCTAAACAAAAGACTTGAAATATTAAAATAGAGTACATGTAGAACATTTGGAGAGTCAAACCTTTTCACATTTTGAGGGAAGTATTAGCAAAACTTTAGAACTCACAATATCAAAAATAAAGGCTACTTTTTTACTCCATTTTCAACTACATATCGTGTGTGTTGTTGAGAAGTAGTCTGTCTTTTATGCGATGCTGGATTTTTCCTTGTGTAGGTGAAGGAGTACGTTGATGACACTGAAGATTATGTGAAGATTATGCTTGATGATCATCAAAACAACTTGTTGAAATGGAATATTATAATGACGATATTATGTCTCGTGATTAGCATATTCATTGCTGTGACTGGATTATTTGGCATGAACATCGAGATTCCTCTTTTTACTGAGGGAAAGCCTCAAGATTTCTGGAGAGTAGTGGGATGGGGTTCTTTCGCTTGCATTGTCCTTTCCGGATTGATTATGAGTTGGTGCAAGTATAATCTTCTTATTTGACTCAAAAATAATATGTAAACACTTGAATTTGCAGTGTTTGAATAAGATGAAGGAGATTTGAACTTTCTATTCTGCATTGGAATAAATATAAATAAATGCTGGACAAATGGTTTGGTTTGTAATGTTAGAATTTGGCCCGGAATGATGCTGAATCAAGCCAAGTTAATAGTGTGGACCTATAGACTGTCTGGCCCAACACTAGAATAAACATTCGCAAGGGAAGTTATAGGATAATACATAAAGCAATTGGGTAGTTGTGTTTATAGTATAATTGCATGTGGAGATTTAATGTATCATTTTAGTGATAAACAACTAGTAATATAGAAACCTGCATAATAAACACGGTTACAGTAAAATTAGACTGTTTCAAACATCACCAGGATCTCTAATGCAAAACCAAATGCATGGGCAATTTCATTAAAATGGCGATATTTTTTTAAAATGGCGTGAAAACAATTCAAGAATGGCTGTTCTAAATCTATACTTGTCCTAGATGGTGAAAATGGCACACTGTCAAAGTGACACTTGGAATAACTTCATTTTAATGAAATCGCCCATATGCATAATTATGCCTAAAATGTCATTTTTCTTAAATTGGCAATTCTCCACAATCCAAAAATTGTGGCATGTACCTTCACAAAGGTCTAATTTTAGGCCACAAACTAGGGCATTATAGATTTGGTTTTCAAGCCATGCGACTCAAACCATGCCACAGTAATGGAATATTGCCAATTTAACGAAATAAATTAGTGTTATAAGCTGTTGCAAAATCATTGTAACAAACTTGAAATTCTGTCTTCTAAATTGCAATTCATTTGCAGAATGTTATTATAAGCCATTGCAAATTTGCAGATTTCTGGTTACCTTTCCAAACCTGTTGCAATGTCAATCTGGTATGAGTGCTGAACATGAAGGGGCAAGAACAATAAACTTAACAATTAAAGGACATTTTTCGGCATTCCTTGGGGGCCAGCCTGAAGAATCTGCCAGAGAAATTGAAAGACCGGGCAAGTGGCTCTGCAGAGAGTGCTTCTTCAAAAACCAAGCAACCACTCTCTCTCTATAGAAACGATGGAAAATAAGCTCAACAACCTCCACACCTGTCAATCATGACCTCTCTCCCTCCAGAAATCAGAAATTGAAACAAGGATCAGCACATTCGATGTCTGCTAGAAGAAGTAAAGGTAAGTGCACTTGTTTGCAAATTCGTCCCATCTAGACTCTTGCCTAAAATGTATGTCCTCTCAATATGAGAATCTAGGGCTAATTTTGGATACAACAATTTCCAGTGCTTTAGAAATTCGCAGTTTATTCACAAAATACTCCTGGCTAAGAAAAATTTCAAATCCCCTTCTGACTCTCATCAAGGTCCAATGAAAATTTAGACAATTTAGTAATGGGAACCATGCTCATGGGAAATTTCGTTAAATTGGCGGTATTCCGCCTGCCATTTTGATCATCTAGGATTGGTTTAGATTTCAGAACGGCCTTTCTGAACTGTAACAGTGCCAAAGTTCTGGAATGCCGCCATTTTAATGAAATCCGCCATGCTCCCATTTCAAGTATAGTTATACTACCTCACCTCACTGGAGAAACCCAAAATTGGACGAATGTCCTTTTCTGTCTCAAAGCATGGAAATTAAGCATGGAATTTGCACACAGAGTATGTCTTATTGTGTCCCAATTCCATTCCTAGTGTATCCTACTATTCTATCATCACTAGACATTGACTATGCAATTCTTCAGAAATTCCATATGATACACTTTGGATTTCTCCTGACTGTACATTAGAGGACATGAAGCAATGTCACCAGTGATAATTCTGGATATGAATGCCTTGCACGACATCAACGTAGACTCTGTGGAATTTGGATACCACAGTGGACCGAAGCTGATCGATGAGTCGATTCCAATTGGAGTCGATGGTGCCCACGAAGCCATCGCACTCCAACGCCAACTGCAGACTGAGCAAGCTGTTGAGAAACTCCTCGTCGCACCCGATCTTGCTTGCGAAATCCACGGGACGCAAGCTGGGATCATCAATACGGGAGACGTTCGTGTATTGCACCGTCCAGTTGCTCAGTTGGGCGAAGAAGGAAACCGTGTTAGGATCCTCCGTGCTCAGGAAGATGCGGCGCTGCAGGACGTCCGGCTGCTGTGCTATCAAGGCCTCTGCGGTGCGCAAGAACTCGGAGTCGGGTTCCAGCTTTGCCTCCTTCCATTTGTCCCCGTGACGGAAGTGCACAGAGATGGTGCCTGAGTTTGGGCCGAAGCAGCTAGAACGTCAGCTAAAGAATAAGAAACGTAGATGTTTAGACAGAACCATATTGGAACTCTCTAATGCCCGAAGCGCTTATAATTAAGCTAGGACGCACGTACGTATGGGGAGAGGGTTCAACTTTATGACGTTTCAAGGTGCCAATGTCGGTCGTGAATGTCCGCCAATACAACAAAATTGACAAAGTTGTACCAACAAGTTTTTGAATTGTTATTAGTATTATTGAAGATTTATGTTGCTTAATTAGGAGAGGCATTTCAACACTTGTAATTATATTTGAAGCAGAGAAGGTAACCGCTTATCCATACTGAAATTAAAGCATTTTCAGAATGAGAATTCATCTAAACATGTACGTTTCTTACTCTTTAGCTGTCTCGTTGGGTCTTGTT
Source organism: Neckera pumila (assembly GCA_963969595.1). Taxonomy (NCBI): domain Eukaryota; kingdom Viridiplantae; phylum Streptophyta; class Bryopsida; order Hypnales; family Neckeraceae; genus Neckera; species Neckera pumila. The sequence continues at coordinate 15,965,323 of OZ018411.1, read as the reverse complement.
GGCAAACGAAGGAGGATTCCTTATTTTCTTAGCATATCTAATTGAGTTGGACACCAAAAGAAACACCTATGAATTTCAAGGTATTCTTATTATAAGTTTATTTGAAATAGACCTTAGGCTTTCATATTCAGAGTGTATACATTAATTGTATGCAAAAATCTGTAGGCCGGGTCAGTTTTACAACGGGGTCGTCTTTAGATCTATGAGGTTACCTTAATTACTCTGGACCAAAGTAGATAAAACGACACATTCAATATTACTTAATGCCTGATTTTCCAAAATGGAGCACTAAACGGATATTTCGTTAAAATGGCGATATTCTTCCGTCATTTTTCCATCTGTTTTCTAGGACTGGTATAGATTTCAGACCACATGGTCTAAACTGTAGGACTGGTTTACATTTCAGACCACATGGTCTGAACCTACAACTGCCAAGTTTGTGGAATATTGCCATTCTAACAAAATATCCGTTACTAGTGTGTGTGGCGGCATAAGACGGATATCTATGTTCGTAAATCTGACCTGGTTCGATGCGCTGGCCGTGGAAGACCTCCGACTCTCTGCGCCGGTCGAGTTCTCTCAGCGTCCGCAGCGTCGGGCGCACAATATACGCGGTGCCTTGCGCCCTCCACCAGTAATAGAATCCAGCTGAAATATTCCCCCGTTCCAGCATGCTGTGGAACATGACAGGCGTGTCGGACCTCTTCCAGCTGCCTTGCATGCTCCCCACAGTGGTTCTCAACACTCTCTCGCTATTATTACGCTCCTCCGTAGTTAGCTCCGTGAATCTCAGAAAATTCTCATTCGTCACTTCTAAATCGCTTCCAAAGGCGTCATAGATCGTGCACGACGAAAACGGCTCGAAGTAGCACTCGTCCATGGTGTCCATGCCCTCGCAGAACTGCCCCTGGACCCATGCGACGTTCGGCTGCGGAGCCAGGAGCAGGATCCGGTTCGTGTTTAACGCTATTAGCAAGGCGACCCCTGCGACGTGGATCATGGAGCCAATGCCGTGGCCACCACCTTGAGCCTCGTAAATTAAAAACTTCTTGTCGTGGCACGTACGGGGATGCTGATGCGTCCAGATGGCTTGTTGCGCAGCGAGCGTTCCGTACATTTGTAAGCCATGGTCGGACGAAGCAACAGGGGAATACTTTGATGACTGGGTCCACGTTCGAGGGGGGAACGACTTAAACTCGCATTCCGGGGTGTGGCATCCGTCAGTACTGGTGTTGAAACTTTCAGGTGTTTGCAAATCTATTTCCTTGGGGACGTCAGTACTGGTGTTGAAACTTTCAGGTGTTTGCAAATCTATTTCCTTGGGGACGTCAGTACTAGTGTTGAAACTTTCGGGTGTTTGCAAATCTATTTCCTTGGGGACGTCAGTACTGGTGTTGAAACTTTCAGGTGTTTGCAAATCTATTTCCTTGGGGACGTCAGTACTGGTGTTGAAACTTTCAGGTGTTTGCAATTCTATATCCTTGGGGATGTGATCGAATTGCAACGTCAAGATGAGCAATGCAGCCGTTAGGAACAATAGTACTGCCTTGGCGATGGACAGCTTCAGCTTCCCGCTGCTTGACGTTTCGCCCTGGGGAGACATTTCCGAGTCGAGTATTGCAAATGTACGTGCAGAAGCAAGCGCGCTTCTCAGGCAGTTTAAGGTATTCATACCGTGTACATATCGATCTACTTACAAGCTGGTTCGCATTTCCACAGTCATGGCAGTGAACTTCAGGTCTGAATCTGGTGTTCAGCTAGAAATAATGATTGTGTACCATGGATTCCGGGTATGGCATGAGATGCACACTAGCTCGCTGTGGAACTAATATTAAAACTTTTGCGGTGTGGTGCTTGGTTCACATGCTGAGGCTCACTGAATGTTGGATGGGAAACGTTACACCTTCAATACCTGAGAAAAGAGCACTGAAAATTAAGGTTACTTAGCTTAAAAGTACGAGCTATTTCTAAGGTTCCAATCGGGCGACTGATCGGTCAATTTTGAACGCTGAAATTATATTGCGCCAATTTGAACACTGAAATCCACAAAATTACCGAGAATGAAATCAACATATATCTCGTTCTGTCTAGTACGTACATTCTACACGATGCAACCTCGATCGAATTGAAGTTAAAGAACTATACATGAAATCAATGTTTGCGAGTGGGCATTTAAATATTACAATGTCATGACGATGTCATGGTAATATGGTTGCAGTAAGACTATGGATGATCTCAAGATTGTAAGATGTAAACGACTGAACTCTTAAGTAAAGTCATACATGTTTTCTGCCACTTGAAGATGACAGACCTCTAAATAGAATCAGTAGCAGTTTAGAAAAGTATAATTACGTGGTGATGATGAGAAAGAGAAGATATAATTGCAGCACAATGGACTAGTACCGTACCGTTACGAACACGACAAAGTGTTGAGCATCGATCAAATTCATCAAAGCCTGGCTTCAGTTGGGGGTGAGCTACCGATCGAGGTCAGCTAATTGCGTCTCAAGATCCAACCACGTGCTTAGACAGAGTTCGATTCAGCACCACCAACTTTGAATAGTGTAAAGAGATCGATCGATCTGATCGAACTAGCTCCCGGAACCTGCTTCAGTACCACAATCTAGCTAGATGCATTTCTCCACTTCATTAATCTAGCCGGAGCTGATGAAGTGCAGTATGTTCAATGGAGCTAGGGAGCGTACATCTCACGGAAGGTGTCATCTGAGCAGCTAGCTTCGCTCTGGATCCACATATTTCTCGATCTTCCTCAACCCACGTACTCGGCCCTTAGTGAGCTTCAATGCTCTGAATCAATAACAACAACAACAACAACAGAAGTTGATCGAACATGGGAGCACATTATCAATAATTACCCTAGTACGTCCTTGTACGTGAACAAAGTTAGACTTCACAGCATAGGTGATGCAAGTGACACTAGTACTGTCACTTATCGATCGCTGCTCGTCAGCATTGACAATGAATGCTTGGCTGGTGCTGCAGTGAAAAATCATGCCATGTCCACAAGCTAGCAGGGGATGAACTGGACGACGTTCATGGCCTTGATCTTCATCGTGCTCTAGCTCCGTTGACAAAACCATTCTATTTTACTCAGAAATGTAATTTCGGCAAAATGATTACATTGGGAGGGGAGGGTTGGCAAATGTGGGAACATTTCTTTCTTTTTTTCTTTTTCATTTCTTATTTCAATTTAGGGCTTATAGAGTTATAGCATTTGGCCCCTCAGCATCTCCGCCTTGTGTTTCTGCCTTTCAATGTATCTTCTCCATACTGCATATACTCCTTTTAAGGTAGGGTGCTCTAAAAGCAACCACTAGCAGAGAGCCAGAGAGGTACATTTTGCTTTCTTCAATGTACCAATAGTGTACATTTCATGAGGTGTTTGCTTTGAGTGACCACTATGTTTCAATTTCAATAATTTTAAACTAATTTCATGAAGGTCCAAAAACTGTATGAAACGACTTAGACTAGATGCCAATTCCATTTTTCTTCTCAAAATATATTGAAAATTATTTCAAGGAGTTTAGCTTCCCTCCAAATGTGATCAACTCTTAAAAGGTTGCTTTAAAAGCACTTAAAATAGACTACCTTACTACCATTAGAGAAAATTTCAGGCCTTCGGAGGGCTGTTCCACAGCTCTCCATAATACTCTGAAATTTGGTTTTAAGGGGTTGAAAAAGTCATTTTTTTCCTATTCCCACCCACCTGAAATGGCAATGGCAGTGGCACAGGAATGGAGTTTTAAGAGTTTAAAATTTATTAAAATAATAATAATAATAATAATAATAATCTTAAAAAAAAAAAAAATTTAAACTACGAAATTTGACTGTTTTGGTACTTTTCCAAAGTGATAGACCAAGCTTTGAAATAGCTTGGTTTGTCACTCTGAAGCAGCCCTCCAGAGGGTTAAAATTTTCTGTAATGCATTTCTTTGGTTGACTTTAGAATTGTGGCAAAGTGGAAAATTTGTATCATAGAATTCATTAATGATTTGGTACAAGTTTGTTGTACTTGCAATTTAGCAATTTAGCTTCAGGGTCATAGCAAAAATGACCTTCCATTTTTATTCCACTTTGGCTGTTTTCAGCAATTTTTTCAGGAGTACTATAAAGATAGAAAAAAAATTTAAAAAAAATATGAAAAATATGAGAAATGTATACACCTATAAGAAGAAGGTATCCTATGAAGGAAAAGCAAAAAAAAATTCTCTAAATAGGAGAACTAGAAAAGTGCAGAATTGCAAGAAAATACATACTTTGACATTTTAATTTGTAAAAAATAGGAAATGTAATTTTTTTTAAATTCAAAAAAAGACATTTGAGAAGACTTCATGCTAAAGAGATTTCACCAAAAGAATGATCCTAAAACCATCTTCAGTGTTCAAAATTGCATGTGCAAGGAAGCCCTCTTTGCATGAACGTAGAGGATATAAAATAAAATATTTTTTAATGGTCTTTGGTAGAAACATGACTTCCTACTATGAAAATAGACCATAGGAATTTCAGCTCCAAATCATTAAATTTGGGGACTCCTTACGAGTAAAAAACCCTAAAACTCAAAACGTGACATATTAGTTTATATGATTTTTAAATATATTATGATTTTTTAAAATTTCTGAAAAATTTGAGATATGATTAAACTCATAAGAAGAATCTTCAATAAAAATTTCAAATTCATGCAAGTCATGCTACAGAAGTTATTGCAAAATGAAGCTTTGACACTGTGTTTGTGACAATGTTTTAGTACCGGTCTTTCTTGCAATCATCCTTGAAATAATGCTTTTAAGATGTGCAAGCTCTCTCTTCAACAATTTTTAATTTATTATTCATGATAGTCTTTGAAAATCTAATGATATCCTTCATTTCATTATGACTTTCATACTATATGCTTGACTTTGTTGATGACATTTATTTCTTTGAAGGTGTTGAAGGCTTCAAACAATTTGAATTTTTAATGAAATGACTTTTTCAAGAATTTTTGGTGAGATATTTCTACATTTTAGGCACAACAATACATTCCTTAACATTATTGTTAGGCAGACCTCCAAAACAAATGATACAAATGGTCTAAGTTTCCATGAGTCCATGACAATAGGTTAGTCTGTGTTTAAAAAGAAAAGAAAAGAATTTGAAAGGATTCTTTTGGATCTTAAAGTTAACCCATTGTATTTTCTTGAGCAATGTGATTAAAAATGACATCATTTTTATAATTTTGAATCTTTATTGAATGCATGTGTGCCTATGGATAATATATCATTATATATATACAAATTAAATTAGAAACAAAATAGCCTAATGAGTAAGTAGTGTAATACAAAGAACTTGGAGAAAGTATTTTGGGTACTTGGAATTGTATGACTTCATGGAAGCTAATAGGATGGAAAGAAAACGTTACAGAAAAAATTATCCCTCCGAGGGACTGCTCCAGATTGACATGCCAAGCTATTTCAAGCTTGACATGTCAATCTGAAAAAGTACCTCCAGTGAGCAGTTAGAGTGTATGACTGCTCGTCAAAATAGTCAAATTTTGCAGAAAAAAAATTTAATATTTTTTAAAAATATTAAAATATATATATATAATTTTTTACTCATAAAATTGGGTTCTTACGCTATTGTCATTGCAGTTTCAACTATGCGGAAATAGGAAAAAAATAATTTTTCAACCCTATAAAACAAAATTTTAGGGTACTTTGGAGGGCAATGGAGCAACCTTCCAAAGGGCTGATTTTTTCTCTAGTGTAGACTTCATCCAATCTTTGGAATTAGCTGGTTGAAATTATTTTCAATGCATAAACATTGTTCATTGCTAGACATTTTCTCACTATAATAATTTTTTCAATGTTCTAGATAAGATTTTTAATCCATGGATCATTTTCAGTAAGGTGAATGCACTTATCAATTATTTTTTCATTTTGCAAAATTATCCCATCTAAATTCTTGCCTAAAATACATGAACTTTGAATATAAGAATTTGAGTTTAATTTGTATGCATTTATTTTTAGCACTTTAATAGTTCATATTTGATTCATATATTATCTTTATTTTAAATGCAAACAAAGAAAATCTCAAATCTCTTTATCACTCTCAATAAGATTCAACAATAATTTAATTAAACTATTTAATGGTGGAAACCGTATTCAAATCTTTATTTGGATGACATTAGATTGTATATTTGTATATTTTGGCAACTTCTAGCTCTCGTTATTCTAGATCCAAATTTTAGCCATGAAAATGGTATGATTTGAATTTGAGCCCACCTAATGAAATGAAGCTTTGTCTAGTTCCTAGTTTCAGTTCCAATTTAAAATTTTGAAAATTTCCTAAAATTCAATATTTCAATAATTTCATGTAATTTGGCCTTCAGTTTAACACACATGATCTATTGATTTTTTTATTTTACAATTACAAAAAATTCAAACTTCAAAGTCTTTCAAATTTAAGGACCAAGCCACCAAAGTTCAAATTTTTCAAATTGTAAAGATCTTATAATAATATACTACTAAGAATAATAATTTATCAATGACTTTTATTAATTGATATATGAGCTGTAAAATATGATCTATAAATTATATCCAAACAATTCGATTACTACTACACAAACCAATATTTTTTGCTTGTTTATAACCAATTCATAACCATTCAATTTTCAAAAAAATTTAAGTCATTCAACCTATTTATTCAAGTCCTTTCAAGATGGTCATTTTTGAATTGGAAACAAAGCTTTTTTTGAAGTGAAATATTTTTGTGCACTTCAAACTGTACAATATTTGCACTTATATTTTAAAAACCTATATATGACAAATGTTAAAAAAATAAGAGAAAGAATTAACAAATATACAGATGAATGAAAAAAACAAGATTTTTATGTATTTGAGACATATTTGTTTTCATCTCTTGATCAATTTGTGAATACACGGTCTTTACAAGGTTATATAAACATATATCCAGACAATCTTCATTCTTCAATAATTATTAAATATTGACGTTTGAAAATCTATACAACATCAATTGAAATCAAGTAAATCAAATGATATGTGGGTCAAAGTACACTGAAAGGGACTATTGGGATTATTTTACTAGGATAGGCCTGGAGTCCTTTTTTGAAATTTCAAAGCTATAAATTATTTTGATGTTGTCAATTTTTCTAAACTTTATAGATGAATATTATTGTAATGCATTCCTTTAGTAAGTTTGAGAAAAAAAATTTGGGAAAAAATCCATAAAGAAATCTAATGATCATTTTTAGGACTAAATTTAGTGTCTTTTTAACAATAAAGTACTTTAAATAGATATTTTTATCCAAATTTTTTATATTACTTAAGAATACAACTATTAAAAAAGATTTTATGTCATTAAATCTTAACCTTAAAATAGTTTAATTTTTTTTAATAAATTAATTGATTATTGACAAACTACTGATTTGTTCTAAAATCACACTTAAAACATTTAATACTAAAAATAGCTTACATAGTGCACATAATGTGAATAATATATACATTTTTTGTTATGACACAATCACCATTTGGGTTATTTGTTATATTGAAAAGGGCATTTATGTGATTTTACTTCTAAATATTATAAGAAATAAATAAATATTTAAATTGTATCAAAAAAGTCCTTTTCTATTCTATTTTATGATTACATATGCACATGATTTTTTGGGATTCAATCATATTATTATTCATTAGAAATTAGACTCCTTTTTGCCCATTGAAAAATCTAACAGGCTAACATTTAAATTGCAATTGGAAGTTTAATAAAGAATTTATATTCTTTGGGTGAATTAAAACATATTAGCATTAACATAATTTGAAGTTATAATTAAAAAGGACTAAGTTATTTATAATTAATAGATTAATATTAGAAAACAATAGATAGAAAGAAATTACATTGCAGATTTTAGTGGATCTGATCCCTTTTTTGGTCCATTTGAGTGTATTTTGACCCATGTATTGCAGGAGTCATTACTGAAGTGAAGCTTCAAACCCTTATAACTTTTATATGCCGCCTTATTTATCCATTAAGCACTCCAAAGTCCATATTCTAGAGAATAAGTATAAAATTTTAGGATAATATTTTTTCCAAAAAACATTTCATTCATCCACAATAATGTTTAAATCTTCAAAAAATATCCTTCTTTGATAATCAATTTAATAGAATTGGAGTAAGTAATACATTTGTATAAAACTATATTAAGCAAAATATGAAGAATTTCATTAAAGGCATTAGAGAAAGTTTTAGCCTTTTGGTGGGCCATTTTATTGTATAAAAATGTGCATATGCAAAAAAATATCAACCCAAACTGACTCACAAAGAACCTTGTCAATGAAAGTCAGCTTGTGTGTTTTGTTGAATTGGCAATTAAAAGATTATTTTTAATATTTTATTATTATTTTTGATTTCATTATATTTGCACATTGTTCAAAAATCAAACTACCCTTGATAAGGCCTAAATTTTCTCTAATGGACTCATTCAAGCATTAACCACTAAAAGTTCAATGAAACTAACATCTTTTGGTTGTTGCCATTCTTTGATGGGCTATCTAGATTCTAAAAAAATCATTTGAAAAAAAAAAAAATTCCAAGAAATCTAGCAAGTTGTCTTTTCATAGCCCCCCCAAAAGCATTTAATTTTAACAAATACTTCATCTTGGGTGATTTTTGAAACTCAAACACTTCAAATATGTTTGCTTTAGACTAGAGACCTAGCCTATGAGAGGTCATCTTATGAAGAAATATTTCATGGTTGGTACAAGTAGATAAATACGAATTGTGGTTGAAGCAAATGGTTGATGGTATGGGCTTAGTTAAGTGAATTCTAGTTTTCTTAGTCCAATGTACTTCCATTTGTTACAAGGTTTTGTAAGTAATCTTCCATTGCTTTGAACAATACTTCTAAAAATTGGCAAGCATGTTTTCAACTACTCATTATTGTTGTGAAGGCCAAGAAGGCAAATACTCATTATTGCATTTGGTCTAAAAAGGAAAAAAAATTGTTTGTGAAAATTTTGAGATATGCCCCCAAAAGTCATTTTGCTCAAGAAAAAAATTTTAGTTATTTCAAAATTGAACTTTGATTGTAAATAAATCAAAATTTGCATGGTCAAATTCTTTGAAATTAAAAAGTTTACTACCTTTATAGTAATGAACAAGATCCTTTGGTTAAATTTTTGAAAAAATAGGTCAAAGAAACATTATTTGGTTGGTTTTTAGAAACAACACTTTAGATGTGATTTTGGAAGGGAGACCTCCTTGGCATAGGGTTTAAAAGCTAAAAAAGCATATTTAACTGCATTAGAATCAAAACAAAATGAAGTTTATCAAGTCTAGTAAGATAGGAGGTCTACCATGAAGCGCTCATGCCCTAAAAGCATCCATCTGTTAAAATGTACACAGTCGGTACATTTTGGTTTTTGATTGCATTAGCAATGTACAAATAGTGTACATTTTAGGAGGTTGAAACTTTTTGTTTCTATTACAGTTCAACTTCAAAAATTCATAACTAATTCCACGCGACTCCACAAAAATATGAAACTACTTGGGTTAGATGCCAATGCCATTTGTCTTTCAAGGAAAATTTATTGAAAAATATTTCAAGAACTTTAACCTTCCCAATTAAAATTTAACTCTTAAATGGACAATTTATGAACCTCCTATTTGAATTTAAACTCCATTTGAAATTTAGAAAAATTCATAAAATTGAATATTATTTTATTGCCATTACACAATGAGCCTGTAAAAATGGTTTATTGATTTCCTAATGGTAAAATGACATTGAAGTTTGGTTTACACTTTAGTATTCTACACTATCATATATACATGTGGTAAAATTTCATATTTTTTGAGCATTTTTTGTACTTGATATGAATTTTTTGAAAAAAAATCTTGAAAAGTTTACAGTAATTTCAAATCTTCAAAAAAGAACTTAAATTTTAAATTTATGATTTATAGAAGAATGTGATTTTGTCTTGAAAAAATGAAAATAAAAATAAAAATTCATGCATACAAATGAACCATACAACGTGAAGGATGAGAATTGTTGTGAAAGAGCACTTCATCCACTCATATTCATTGAAAAAGCTACAAGAAAAATGATGTTATGTATCCACACAGTGAGTTTCAAGCTGCTTGAGCTTGACCTCTATCAATTCCACCATCGAGCTCGGTGAGCACCGTCCATATTACCAACTCCGGCAATGTCTTGAACTACTGGCAATTCTCGCTATGTCTTTGAATTCGTGGCAATTCCAGCAACGTCTTTGATTTGTGGCACTTTCAGCAATTTCTTTGAATCTGTGGCAATTTCAGCAATGTCTTTGATTTGTGGCAATTTCTGGCAATGTCTTTGAATTTCTGGAAATTTTGGTAACGTGTTTGAATTTCTGGAAATTTTGGCAACGTCTTTGAATTTCTGGTTGTTCCGACGATGTCTTCAATTTGTGGCAATTTTGGCAATGCCTTTGAATTCCTGGCAATTCTGGCCGTGTCTTTGAGTTTCTGCAAATCAAAGGCAGCTTGTAATTTGCAAATGTTTCAGCTTGAATGTGACCGGACCAAGTTGCGAGCATTCTTTGACCAGAATTGGATGGGAGATATGTAGCAGCTGTCATGGCGGGGTTGCAGCTCGTCTTCACCGCACGAGAATGGACAGCAGGCCAGCTCCGACCACAATGCGGTTCCCTTCACAGCCGGTCTCGGCTTTCGAGCGTGCTCACCACAAGGTACCTTATGAAATTTGCATTCAGGCTTTGTCGGATTTTCTTTAGGGTTTCGCTGAGGCAATTCGCTCCATGGTGAGATGATTCACGAATCCCTCGGCCCGTGATGTTGGTTTAGAGTCAGGCTTGAAGAGGCTGTGAAAACGGCGGTGGTGGTGGGCGGAGGATGGGCGGGGTTCGGAGCTGCTCATGCTCTCACCAAGCTTGGTCTCAGCGTGACGGTGTTGGACGCGTCGCCTTCACCGGGGGGCTTGAGTACAGGCTTCCGCACTGCTCAAGGGAGACCCGTGGAGGCTGGTCTCAAGGGCTTCTGGTCAGTTGCTGCTCTTCTTTGCAACCATCTGGAGTCCTGTCCTGTTTGTAGATCTCTTTTAGCCTTAATGCTCCTTTCTGAATTATGTCCTATTGAGTCCCATGTTTTTTTAGCTGTTTTGAGCAGGTCGTATGAGGACATTTTGTTGTCCAATTTCATTTATACGTGACCAACATGTACAATGTTTTTCGCTGATTCTGTTGATGTCAAATTTGACCCATTCTGAGTAATAGTTGTCCCAATGTGATCAATTGAACTGGTCATTTAAAACCACGAGTCCTTGGTCTTTTAGGGGTTAACGAGCACGTGGGATGGTGCAGGTGGCAGTACCACAACATCTACAGCCTCTTGAAAGAGCTCAACATTGTAGCTATCTTCTCCTTCTCTTTCTCCTCCTCCTGTCCCCTCTCAATCCCATTCGTTGTTAGGGTTTGGTGTCGATGACGCCAGTGGGATATGGTGTTGAGCTTTGTGTCATTGTGTCGGTAGGTATGGCCGTTCACGGACTGGACCATGAGTTCCTTTTACTCGCCGGAGGGGATTCAAGTGGAGGCTCCAGTTTTCAACGCCCTTCCCCGACTTCCCACTCCACTGGGTTCCTTCTTGTACACTTCGCCTTATTTCAGGTTCTTTAACCTAACTCACCAACAACTGAAGGCAGGGCCACACGAGGCTGGAAAACGGACAGGCAGACCAGTTTCGTAAAAGAGGATAATGAAGAAGTTTTCTGAATTTATAGTGAATTCTTTAAAGTTTCTCACATGACCGCTAATCTTTGGTGGAACATTAGCAATTATTCATTTCAAAGACATACTATGAACCTTGCAAACTGTGCCTTTGTCTCTCCAATTACCAGAATCAGATTTTGCCTTAGGCTGTTTGGCGGTCAATTTCCAAAGCCTGTATAGCCCTGGCATGGATTTCTTCACAGTGTTTCTACTTTTTCAACGGTGAGATTGGTGAGGAGGTTCTGAGAGGGTGTTGTGATAAAACCATGTCGTGGGTAGCAGGACTTTATCTTTGGTGGACCGGCTCACTGCACTTCCACTAATTCAAGCCCTTCTTGAATTCGACGCAGTACGATTTACACGTCTCTGCTTTCTCCTTCACTCAACGGATGTTATGATTGCAACCGTTTGGGGCTCTTCAGGCACCCACAATTAATCCCATTCTCTTTGTCATGGTGCTGTACGATAGAGGTCGGTTGCAGAGCACATTGGAATTGGCAGTTGATCTATAGAGGTTTGCATAAAGCACATGTACCCATCTTTGAGGTCAAGCAATTGCAGTGCATTAGAATTTACAACAGTGCAGTAGATGATGCATTAAATGTATTAACATTCCGTGAGATGGATTTCAGGACGAAGAGACATATGCTATGTATGATGCAATGACGGCAAGGGAGCTGTTTCGTAAAGCTGGTGTATCAGCAAAGCTTTACCGTGATTTTTTGCAACCAATACTGCTGGTTACTCTTTTCGCTCCTGGAGAAAATCTCTCAGGTATAAGTTTATGTAGTTTATTCTTATTGTGCGCTATGCTATTGGATTTACAAATTTCGTGCTGTATGGCAGCATTGATTGCTTACCAACTACCCCAAACTCATTTGTCGCGTGCATATTTAACAGCGGCTGCAGCTCTTGGTGCGTTGTACTACTACGTATTGGCTCACCAAGCAGACTTCGACGTTTGTTGGTGTAAAGGCTCGGTAGCAGAGGTCATTTTCAAACCCTGGCTTGAGCTGATCAAGTCTCAAGGGTGTCGAGTGCTGGGTAATAATCGTGTGGTGGATGTCATCCATGAAGTTGAAAGCAACAAGGTGACAGGAATCGTTGCCAGTAAGTCTTGTGGTTCATATTTAATTTCAGACGATTTGCTAGTTTCTTCACAAATCATGTAGATTTGGCTCAGTTGTATGTGCGCAATCTTTGGTTTGTAAGTGCCTAGTGTCATTGTGCGCCAGTAATAGAGATAAAAATCTTCCTGCTTTTAAGCTGTGCAGTGGACGGCAGTGGGGAGCGTACAGTCTACGATGCGGATGTAGTGGTATTTGCAGTAGGCGTTCAAGCAATGCAAGTAAGGTTCCAACTGAAGTACCGAGACAGTTGAATTACCTCACCTCTAGAAGGTCCCTTTCCGTTCTCTGTGTACTACCAGGATATTTATAACAAGAATTACGGTTTCCTATGAGGAATGGCGTTCTCATTTCACGTTATTCATGAAACAGAGGATTGTAGCCGCATCTCCGGCCCTGGCAGGGCGTCCAGAGTTTGCAACGGTTTCAAATCTGGGCACTGTTGACGTACTTGCAGTTCGGTTATGGCTTGATCGACGTGTTCCATTGAAGAACCCATCTAACGTGCTTGCTGGATTTGAGCCAACCACAGGGGCCACACTCTTTGACTTGACTGCTTTACAAGTACGACCTTCTATTTTCTTTAAGCTGAAACCATGAACTCGAAGCTCTCGTCATGCGAATTCTTATTGTCACTTAAGGATTTATCTCGTACCAAATACTTGACAGCCGTGTATTTGCATTCCGTTAGGACTCTTATTACTACTTGGAAGTACCGAGGTATTGTAGAGAGGCTCCTGGTGAGGGTTCTTCGTGTTGAAATTTTCTTAGATACCTTGGGTTGTATGTCTTGCAGGATGAATTTGCTGACGAGCCTGGAAGTGTTTTTGAGGTCGACTTCTACCATGCTAATCAGCTTCTTCCACTGACAGATGATGCAGTCATCAAAAGAGTAAGAGTGGTCAAAGCTCTCCATCTCTGCTTATTGCATATTAGAGTTACCTTTTAACTAGTGGCATATCTCCCCCTCTTTGACCCCCACATTGACACCTTCAAGCATTGGAATTGAAGTTATCCTCCAACTAATATTTGTCTTCGGACAAATATTAATTAATAGGAAACAAGTGGTCAAATATTTCTTAGCAGTGCTTGGGGGCGCTAAATGCTTTTGGGTCTTAAGTTTGGGCTCAGATTTGGGCCTCGCGAAGGTTTGGGAAAGAGGCGAACTCAACGTTCATAGATTGCATGCAACTATGAGTTGTTGTCCTTCCCCAAAAGCACAAATTTATTGAAGAATCTGAATAGAATGCAGAAGAAGAATTGGCTTGTGTTCAAAATGAAAGCTAACAGATGAGCAACACACCATGACTTTATTGTGTTGCTCTTGTGAGTCTCGTTTAATCAAAAAGTTGGTGAGCAGGACCAAGTGATTTCCGTTTGTTCACGTTGCCTGCTGAGGAATTACTTTCTCATGAGATTATACCTGTTGCAGGTGATGGAGGAGTATTTGGTCAAGTGCGAGGCAGGCTTTAAAGGCGCTCAAGTGACAGACAGCAGTGTGCTGCGCTTCAAAGGGGCAGTGACGCTGTTCGGTCCGGGCTCTCACCAGCACATGCCGTCCACCACGACGAGCCTCCAGAACGTCTTCATGTCGGGTGACTGGCTGCAGCAAGGTCCCGGAGCTGCCCATGGGGCCCGGGGTCTGTCCCAGGAAAAGGCCTTGGTCACCGGCTTGCTGGCTGCTAATGCGGCGGCCTCTAGTTTAGGGGTCAACTCTCAGGTGGAGGTAGTTCCAGTGGAGGAGAACGAAGCACATATTGCAGCTGGAAAATCTGCTGTGCAAGGTATTCGTCAAGCTGCCCGCTCTTTGGGGATCAAATCTCCATTCTTGTAACGCCTCTTGGACCACACCGAAATTTGAGGGCAGTCGGATTCCTATTTGGTTGACAAGGTTTTCAGTAAAATTCCTGACCTTCAGTAGATCTACAGAACCCAATTCTGGCGATGGAGTGTACTTCATGAGTGATTTGCAACATTGAATGGCATTGTTTGGTTTTAAACCTTATTGAATGCACGTTGAAGTAGACTGTTGATGAACTGTGGAGTAGCCAATGAAAGCATACAACCATAACTTGGAGGACCAGAAACGTGGTGTTTATGTTGGGTTTTTATGTTATTGAGTGATGAGCAATGGTTGTAATTGCATTGACTGAAGCAGAGGTGAAAAGGGTGCCATTCAAATTCAATGCCATGCCATTACCTGCCTCCGGAAGATGCTTACACAATCTTAGGAAGCACACCAAGATTGGCTTCTGTACAAGCTCATTCACAGTTGAAGACATAGTATTCAACAGATGCTCGGAGTTTCTTCACCTGAGATCCCACGATTGACTTCGAAAAGTCGATATCGATTTTGTGTAAACCGATTTCAACACTTCGGTGTCACAAAGAAAAATGCATACTACTAAGAGAATAGGGAATCCTCTTTCACTCCCAACAAAATCGAACAAGAATTCAGATAGTGTAATAATAGGAACTGTGCTCAGATACCTATTCACAGTTCCGTTAACCTTATATCGTTTCGGAGGACACAAAGTGTCTGATGAATGATTCTCAAGGTTCGAATAAAAACAAAAGACGCACCTATTCATCCTGCAACAAGATACGGAGTAATTATTTGACTCAGAATGCAAGCAATAAGTCCGTCCAAATAAACAGATATGAGTGTTGGAGACTGAGAGCAAGTAAAGGGTCTTTCGAGGAGTCACAACAGTGCAAAAGATATTGGATGTACCACTTATTTCCATGTGCAACAATTTCCATCAGAACCAGATTTCCTAAACTAGTCTACGCCGCCACGCAAAATTCTCGCACCTCGTGCATTGAATCTCAAGCACTTCTAATCCCTTTCTGAATAGCAATCGTCACCACATGGGAGGGTAGAGCAACCTCCGCTCCAAACCATGATTTTTTCACCGGCAAAGACCTCCACATGTGTCCTTCCTTCACGGGAAAGTCTGAGCATCAATAATGCATGAGAAGCCTACCCCTTCTGAACTAGTAGTTGAACATTCTTCACCCTATTCTCCGTGGGTGTCAAATAAGTTACATGCGCGGACTGTATTAGATTCTAAGCACCCTGTCTCTGCAGCTATAACTTAAAACTCAGAGTAAACAGAAACGTAGAAGGTTAGGTATCTAAGCGAAGTCAAGGAGTTTCTCGCTGACATCCCACAACTTCTTCGCTTTCTCTGTGTCACTAGCTTCCTGAGAGAGCTCGTTCTCAAACGAGTTTGACTGGCTGTTCCAGCTCCAGTACACACCAGACTTGTTCATGCTAGGATCACTCACGACCTGAAAGAATATCGAGAGTCAATACTTTTCCATACTTCTAACAGAGAGAGAAACTGGTGGAACATTTTCAATTCCAAGTGCCGAAAAATATCGAGGATACACCAAGTTAAAAACCATGACACAGAGCCACACAATTACCATTCCAAACTATCAGCGACGACGAAGGACAATTTGTTCACAAAATTACCTGAGCCAATCTCTTGCCAGACTCTTCCTCTGAGACGAAACCTTTGGTGATGTACTTCTGGAATGGTGGGAAAAGAGTTCGAAAGATTTGATAATGCTCGCGGAAGAGGCCTGTTGTCGCGATGCACCCAGGATACAGTGATGAGAAAACGACGCCTGTCTTCTCGTGGAATCGGCGATGAAACTCCTGCATCGTCAGCATGTTGCATACCTTGCTATCTTTGTACGCTTTAGCACCATCAAAGTCACCTCCGTCAATCATAACAGAGGATCGTACTCCATCCAAACCACCTGCAAGTCCTCGTAGGTCACCTAGGTTGGCCTTCGGGGGGACGTTTCCTGCTATTGTGTTCGTGTTTCCTGAAACACGTCAAGACAACTCCTAAGTCGGTCATAGTCACAATCAAGTGCACTACACCCAACAGATTAACAACTTCCTTCGAGTTTTGGAAAAACACAGATCGATAATGCAAATTTCTTCAGACCTGAAAGAAAGCTAATTAGCAAATTAAAGAAGAAAACCATTTCCCCACAAAAATGCTAGCTGGATCTACTCTAAAGTGACACCATTTCGTGTCAAAGCCACCAGCCGGTACCTAAACACGTGGGGAGGCGAACCATAATTCCTTACAATCAAACGATAGAAAGAGCACATTTGTGCAGAAGATCGAGATATAAATTTGGTTACTAAGAGGATATGTCGCAAAATTACCAGTAATAGAACCCACAATAATGACCCGCCTGTTGGTGTCGTTTTCTTTGTGCTGAATATCCTCAAGCAGCATATTAGCCAACAAGAAGTGACCGAGATGGTTTGTGCCCACACTCAACTCAAATCCATCAGCAGTATACCTGGGCTCCTTTGCAGTGGGAAGATACACAGCAGCGTTGCATACAAGGACATCCAGTGGACGTCCTGAACGACGGAAGTTGTCCACGAATTGCTTGACACTGTTTACAGAAGACAAGTCACAATGTATTACAGTGTAGCTGTCCTTGGGCATTCCCACCTTCTTGGCGGCACGTTCGGCTTTGAGAAAGTCCCGGCAGGCCATTATAACATGCCATTGACCGGAATCAGCAAGCACCCTAGCGGTAGCGAGACCGAGACCTGAAGAAGCCCCAGTGATGATGACAGTCGACTTCGTGTCAGTTTTCTTCGATGCCGTGGAATTCTTAGTATCAGCTGGAGCTGCGACACTCTGAGCCCGAATAGGAGCTACCAGTGGCTGTATTGGTGCGGCCTGTAAATGCAATCACGTGAATTTTAATCTAGCAAGTGCATAATATGTAAATTTTACAGACATTAACATCGACTCAACGACACAAGATTCAAAGCCCTCTTCTGTGTAAGCTATCCAGTGAGCAGTATAAATTAAAATGATTTGTAAACACTAAACCCCTGAAACCTAGACTATTGAACATGACGTTGTAACGGAGAAACAAAACTGACATGAGTAGGCAAGTCAAGGAAATTCTGCACACTTGCGGGAACAGGGCACCCCAAGGAGTTAAGAATTAGCCGTCAGATGCAAGATAGTGTAGTTTCATTACCTAATGACTAGTTTAGTTCAAATGCTCAGGACAGGACTGGTTCAAGGTGAGCATCAGGTACCACATTCGAGGTTCTTAGCAGGGCAGAGAAATCCTTGCAGATAGACACTTTAGTCCCCACGAATGCGGACGCCTGCACATTGCCGATGCCCCCAGAGGCCGACCTCTGCACAAAAATAGGACACAAACTTTCATAAGATCGCAAGCCCGCCTACAGCGATCAGAAAGCTGAAGAATTCAAAACGTGATAAGTGCAAGTAGGCAGTGGCTCAAGACGAGCGAAAAAGGCGGAGTATAGCAGCAGTAATTCGCACGCATTCACAAAGATAGTTGCGAAGGACATCCAAACTCATCTTCAGAGCTGAAAATGCTTCCTACGGCTACACATTAATTACAGAACAAAATCCTCTACATGCCAACAACTAGTCTACAATAAAATCCAGACCAGAAAATACGAAACAAGCAACACGAAAAATAATTCTCGCGCACAGGCCTACATTTAGATGTTGCTGAAACTCAACAAGGTGTCAGCAACAAATTAAAATTGAACAGGAAAGCACAAATTCAAATGTCGCTTCTTCAGACACACACTCTAGAGGCATTCAGACACTCTGAACGACAATCCCAGGGAAGAACCCAAAAACAGATAAGCGCATAGGCATCGCTCACGCATCACAGAACGCCTTCTTCCCGACGAAAAAATAAAAGAAACAGGAAAGAGAAAACAATTCTCCATCACAGAAGGTCACCCACGTTTCAGTACCTCGCAGGGCAATAAAATTCACTGTCCACCAAATAAAGTCACACTTGTTTCAGTGAAACCTCAAGAAAGGCAACCGCACGTTCAAAAATGCGGATAGGAAAAACGCAAGAAAATCAACATGAAACTACACAATCGCGTACACCGCAACAATTGGACATTGACTAAACCTCCACAAGCTGTAGCCGTCGAACACCTAAGCACAAAATTCAAATGCCACTTCCGGAGACTCTCCGGAACGTTCTCTCAAAAAAAGAGAAAATCGCAAGAGCTTCGTTTACTTCAACTGAAGCATCAAATGCGCATTGACGCAAATTCGAAGAAACCACGCAAAAGAAACCAATTTTTCACCAAAAGGCAAGAGCTCCGTTTACTTCAACTGAAGCATCTAATGCGCATTGACGACAAATTAGAAGAAACCACGGAAAAGCAACCATTTCTTCACCAAAAGAAGCCGCATTTGTCTCATTACCTCGCAGGTGATGGTGCTGACGGATGAAGACACAGCGCCAGCAGCAGCGCATGTAGCCATGGCGACGAGCTAAGCTTAAAACTTGCGTCGGTTGATCAACACTTTGAAGAACAGAAACAAATTCGAAAGGACTGAAGTCTAACAAAAGGGACGATGAGCAACTCCATGTCGGTCTATGCCTTATCTGCTTTGCACGGGTAAGGGCTCTCTTCCCGCGGCATTAGAATCAGTTCGTCTATCTACCACATTCATGAAACTGGTAGATAAGGGATACAGATCTACTCTTAAGTCAGATGAGGACATCGTATCTAGGAAGTCTGTGCAATTGGTTGCTCAGGGAGGTCTGGAAGGATTTTTATTGGCTCCTGAAGCGCAGGCCCTTGTGGCTTATGCCAGCATGGAGGGCATAGAATTGTATGCTGTGATTGGTGGAATAATTTTTTAAATGTATTCTCGTTATCCTTCTTTTCAAGCCTGATGACCTTTTATAACCCCGAAAAGCCCAAGGGGTTCAAACAAAACACAATTCCATACCTTAAGTTTAGCTGTTTGTTTTGTTTTGTTTTGTTACATTGAGATCTCCCGGACCGTGCGCCCCCAGTCACGTACTTGGCACCATCGGAAAGGACTCTGTGTGGAAGGATGTACCGGCTTGGTTTCGTGGCATTTGGACCTACGGTGTAGAAGATATTGAATTTCAAAGTATTTATGGAATCAAAAATTAGAAAATTACTTTTACTTTGATTTTGGTGGCAATCTTGGTACCCTTGGAAAGGGCTCGGCGAGGGATGCATGGGCTTGGTTTTGTGGCGTTTGGACCTGTTGTGCGAAAATTATTGAATTTCAAAGTTTTTATTATGACTTTAATAATTAGAAAATTACTTTGCTTTTATTTTGGCTATGGCATCGGCACAGGGCTATACTAGTATGTTCTAAATATAAGGTCTACTAGTGTGGCCCTGTGCCATTGGCCCAATTTTCATCCACTTCTAGTTCCACTCCCGGTTCCACTCCCGGTTCCACTCCCATTTGCAAGAACGCCACCAAAATCAAAGCAAAAGTAATTTTCTAATTTTTTAATCAATAAATACTTTGAAATTCAATAACTTTTGCACCACCGCTCCAAACGCCACGAATCCAAGCCCGTGCACCCCTCCTCGCCGAGCCCTTTCCAATGGTACCAAGCACGCGGCCGGGGGATGCACGGTCAGGGAGATCTCAACACAACAAACAAAACAAAACAAAACAAACAAACAAACAAACAAACAAACAAACAAACAAACAAACAAACAAACAAACAAACAAACAAACAAACAAACAAACAAACAAACAAACAAACAAACAAACAAACAAATTTAAGGTATAGATATTTTTTTTAAATATAAAGTATGAAAAGTAGAAAGTATCCATACGATTTAAATTACAAGTTATTTTTAAATTTTCTTCAAATGAATTTTGAAGATATAACTTCAAAAATTCACAAGAAAGACAATTTTTATCTTTAGCATTTGAATTTTTTTTAATGGTTAAAATTGTGGTTTCTATTGATTTGTAAGAAAATGCATAAGATCTAGTAATGAGAACACCAACACTTTCTCCAAATAGTAAGTTTTTCAACACTAGGCAAATTCTAGACACTTTAAGTATAAATATAACAGAGTGTCTAGAAATATCTATAGAAAAATTTGTTGATTGTGATGGCTCAAAAGCAACTTTTTGTGGTAAGGCAACATATATAAAATAATGAAATTAGATTGTCTTAACAATTAGGTTGCCTTACTTCAAGAAAGTTATTCTACAAGCCATCAAAGTCAACAAGTATTTCTACAAATACTTTCATTTGTATACATAGAGGTTCATAAATCCTAATTACAACAATAACTAATTGAAAAGTAGTGCATTCTTACACAATAATATAAAATATTTATGTAGTGTCAAGTGTCATAAATTAGTGAGGGGCAATATAATTTCACTATTTAGTATAGGAATCTTTGGCCTCTTTGGCAATTTTTCTCTCAATCCAAAAACTCTTCAAGAATCTTTTTCTCCAATGTCTATTTTTCATTGCCCAATTTCATTCAAACTGAAATTTATCTCAACTAAAAACTTCTAATGTTATAAATTGTTGGTCAAAAATCTAAAGTATTAATTTTACCTTGTAATATGGAAGTCAAAGTTCTTCTCAACCATCTAAAATCAATACCTTAAATGAGGTTGTTTGTTTTGTTTTGTTTTGTTTTGTTTTGTTTTGTTTTGTTTTGTTTGTAGCATGGACAACTTCCTGACCATGCGTCCCCCGGCCGCATGCTTTGTACCGTCGGAAAGCTCTCGCCGAGGAGGGGTGCACCGGCTTGGTTTCGTGGCGTTTGGAGCAGTGGTGCAAAAGTTATTGAATTTCAAAGTATTTATTGATTAAAAAATTAGAAAATTACTTTTACTTTGATTTTGGTGGCGTTCTTGGTACTGGGAGTGGAACCGGGAGTAGAACTGGAAGTAGAATCGGAAGTAGAACCAGGAGTGGAACCGGGAGTAGATGAAAATTGGGCCAACGGCACAGGGTCACACTAGTAGAATTGAAAATGGCCTAATTAATCCTATCAGGATATTGTAGACTACAATGGTCCAATAGATGACAAAAAATCTTTCTATGTAAGACACACATTAGTAGAAGTTTCGGCCCTCAAAAAAGCCACTAACTATTCATTTTTGGCATCCCTGTGATGCAATTACAAAAAATATTAAAAAAAAATTTAATTGAAAAATTATTTTTTTGAAAATAAATATTAAAAAAATAAATAATAATAAAATAATAATAAAAGTCTGAGAAGGCACTGATGTGGCACCAGTAGTGCCACATCAGCACCCAAATTTAAATAACTTTGTATTTCTATTTTTTCTACAATTGCACTAGGGGGGTTGAAAACTCTCAGCCCCTTCCAAGAACTAAAATTCTTCTAATGAGTACTTTATGTTCATCCTTGGAATTTTGTGCAAAAAGGGGAGGTCTTGCACAATATTTTGATCTCCAATAAGTACCCTTGGATTTTTTTAACTGCAAATAATTCACATTGTGCCAAAAAAGATGATTTCCACAATGACTAAGGTAAAGCCACCCATAACCGACCAAATAAGGAATTCCAACATGATCTAGAGTAGTGAAGGCAAAACAAATATTTTTCAAAGGTACATTGATAGAAATGACAAGGATTGCAAAAAAATTGATAATTTTATCACTTGAATTGGAATTACTATAAATTTTGGAAGGCAAAAAGTGCTCTAGATCCATAGCCAACCTCTAGACTCTTCCAATTCCGATCACTCAGTAACTTCATTTCCTATTCATTATTTTCTACTTTCTTTCTCACAACTTGGGACATATGTCATGTATTTACTCCAACCTTGAAAAGGAAAAAAATAAACATTCTAAGCTTGGTAAAAATACATGCATCTATAGGTTGGGAATGGGTCACTGGTCGGGAATGGGTGGCTCTACCTTAGCTGGTCCTTACAAGGTTAAATGTTGCTTAAAATAAAAAAAGATTAGGAGTTTAGGACTCAAAGTTCTCACCTTCTTTGAGTGATTCTCCGTTACTTTATTGCTCCTTTTGACAAACCACTTTGTATTTGCAAACAACTCCAAAACTTTGTGGCATTCTTTTGCAAGACAATAGCATTGATGTTTAGGCGGTCAAAGTACATAGAGCTAGAAAAGCCTAAGAGTGGCTCCAATGCAGTCGGGATCCAGCATAACAATTGCATAATGACGGGGCAACTTAAGAAAACATGCCCCAGTGCAACCAGCATTGCCAAAACGGAATGAGGTCTACTTCCATCACTTTAGAACCTATATATTGTATCCATGTTCTCATCTTTGCATTGGAGATGCTCTAACTAATAATTTAGATACCTGACAAGAAGGTCTAAATCAGCTTCTAAAGGTAATTTAATCCTAATCCATGCCCTCATCCTAAAGATCCAGTGCACCCCCTTGATACTTGCCCTCAAGGAGTCCGCCATGTTGGTTTCCATCCTTTGAATATTGGCCATAGATTATAGAATATTTTCCACTATGCATGGTTGAAATTTTATAATCTAATAGGATGGGCAACCAAAATCCATCCTATTTAGAATTAAAGGCAATGAAAGTATCTACCATTTTTTGTACTCTTATCAATTAATTTTTGGTGCTATCAATTTTGTTTGGTACTAGATATGTAGAAATTAGTTTTGTAATTAAAGCAAATGAATGTATATAGTTACAACTATGAAAGCTTGCCCACAATAGGCTTGTCACAATTTCAATGGGGGCCTCACCTCTATGTGGATATCTTAAGTTAAGTATATCCAAAACCATCAAACTATAAAAGTTAACACTTACATTTAAATACATCAAATATCCAACAATACAAAGTGTTGATTTTATATGCACTTCCAGTCTGGGGTACAATTAGCTTAGTTGGTAAAGAATCAGCACATTCATTCCTAAACTCTTAACATAATAAGATGTACATGGAAGAAAAAGTAAAAAAAAAAACAATACATTCCACCATATGTTTCACTAATCTTTTCAAGAAATCAATGTTTTAATTCAAGTGTCAATGTCATCTTTACAAACATATGGTAAAGATTATCAAATATCAAATATAAAAATAAATTATTCTTCAAATACAAAATGCATAGGTTCAATGTTTTTATACAAATAGGAATATTCAAAAATACTAATGTATTCAAAATATACTTGACCACATATTTATATATATATTGCAAAATCTCAAAATGAGGATAGAAGTTCTTGCAATGGAAAGACCAAGCCTCACAATGAATTGTTAAAACATGTCTCAATGTCATCTACCTTGAAAAGAATGCACAGTCACTTATATTTTATTGTCCCTAGAAGGGCATTGCAAACATTTTGGATAATATGGATGATTTTCAAGATTATTGTAGAATAAAGAATACATCAATTTTGGTTAACTACCTTGGTGGTAAGTCTTGCTTTTTTAGGATTAGAATGTATTCATACAAATTCAAAACATACACAATGTTTTTGAATGGTGTCATGAACAACTACTCTAATAAAGAAAGTTACTAATTGAAGTGAAAATGCATACATACATTTTTATTTTTCATGAAGATTTTTACCAAGAGCATAGATATCAATACTGTTTGAAGACGGAGATTTGGTAAGAATATTCTATTGATAGTAAAAACTTACAGCATATTTTTTTAAATCATGTGCTTAATACTAAATTTCATTATTGGTGTAGTGATTTCAGGAAGATCAAGGGTTTCTGAGATGCTCTTTCATCTTAAGTTTAAGAACTAAACATTTGGTACTCAACCACCTTCTATATGCAAGTCGGTTGATATTGCCCACCATAGTGGCCGCTTTTTTAAAAGGGCGCCAGTCAACATTGCTCTGAAATGTTATGTTGCAACAAAGACATTCAATGGATAAACAGGTATGCAAACTTCGTCATCATGTAGTTACGGTAAAAGGCAGAAAGGTCTTACAAAGCAAGAACACTTTACATGGGTATCTACTCATGGACATATACCATGGCAATCGTGTCGCCAGTTACGAAGTGGAAAAGTTATGTCTGTACACTTCCACCATGTTATGAGTGTACATGAGCTAACCTGTAAGTGGAAAGGATGGAGATACAACCATCACTGGAGCTATTCGAGATTCTGTAGCCTCCAATGACCTGCTCAGATGTTTATCATCTAGGCCTTCATTGCTTTGACTTCATCTTTGAATATAACGCGTCAATCTCCTTCTGCAAAATCAGAAAGGTTTTACCAAAACCGACAAGGTCGAATTGGAAGCTACTTCGATTGGCCAATTTGTGCGCGTTGTGCCTCAAGGATGCAAGAGCAACAGTTAGCAGCTATCACACTCAACAATTGGCCCATAAACCTAAAATAGAGCTGGACCTATAAATTTCATTTTCTCCCAGTTCAAGGTGTTCATCCTTCTCACGAATCACCCGCAAAATTCTACCCGCCAGCAGGTAATGTAAAAAATGAAGGGGTGTGTTCATACGTGATATTTATTGAAGTGATTAAAGTATGAGGCGGCTCTTATTCCCATGTACGCTACTGTGTTGATGTTTAGCCCAAGTCAAATACCTGGTAAAATTTTAGAAGCTGCGGACGTTTAAGCTTGTAGGTAGGAGTGGCCAAATCACGCTCCAAATCGAATGGTAGGGGATCCAAGTGCACCCCTCTGATGAACTCAAATCCCTTCACCTGCCATCAGTGCATGGAGGAGGTCAGCATCATTCTTCAGAAAAACTAGATACTCATGCCAAATAGA
The DNA here is from genome assembly GCA_963969595.1 of Neckera pumila. Lineage (NCBI taxonomy): Eukaryota > Viridiplantae > Streptophyta > Bryopsida > Hypnales > Neckeraceae > Neckera > Neckera pumila. The sequence continues at coordinate 15,939,831 of OZ018411.1, read as the reverse complement.
AGACCTTGCACAAATTTGGCAATAGCATATTAATAATTCGTAAGTAAGATGCTATTGTGCATCCTTGGTAACAAATAAACATCTAAATCTCATTCTACATGCAAATCAGAAGGCCTTGAGCAGTGTGATTGGAAGGACTTTGTGGCTATGTACGAGCAACCTAACGAAACAGATCATAGGACCAGGCTACGTCAGGATACTCACCCCCTTTTTCTTGCCCATGGCAGTCAGCTCTGACAGTATAAATTCCTGTGCTTTAGGGTTCTTGCATAAGGAGGCAAAATCTCCCTTCTCTCCATTGGACTTGGCCCAATCCTCCAATACAGGCTGATTGGGGACAGCTACAGCGACCAGAGATGATTCGAAACTATTCCCATAAACCCATATCTGTGCACTCACGTTACCCATATCAAGAGACAGAAATCCATTAGAACTCAGCAGAGAAGAATGAACTACATGGAAGCACAAGAACACTATGGATAGAAAACCAAAACTGGACAAAACCAATTCAGGAAAAATCATAAATATGCACGTAAAAGCTATTACATTTGGTCAAATATGCTCCATAGTGTCACAGAAAATATAGGGAAACTGAAAATAATTTAAGAAGTCTAAAATTGCGTTCAAAAGAATCAGAGGTGATGCACAAACCGCATCAACAGCAGCAGCCTCGTTGTACACGTTTTCGAGATTTTCAACTGCAACATATTCTCCTTGAGAAAGCTTAAAAATGTTCTTCTTACGATCAATAATCTTCATTGCACCATCTGCTTGCCACTCCCCAATATCACCTGATACGGATATCCCAAATAAACTGTTTACATTAGCAGTCTCTACATCTCCACCAACACTATCTCGCTGCAAGAACAGCAAATCCCTTCTAATACTTTAAAGACGGTGTTAGCTTGGATTGCTAGCCGTAATAGCATTCTCGATAGAGAGTTTACTACTGTGGTGAACATAAGACCGGGATTGATTAAACTGAGAAGAACTTGAAACTGATTTACATTACTATCCGAGAAAGAACAGCGAAATAACTGTGATGGTTCAGGACAGAAAAATCACCCCCTTGGCACAATCTTTGAAAAGAGCGAATATCAGAAGACAGAACATTAAGTTGGCAAAATGGGTTGCAAGCATATAAGACCTACCTGTATGAAACCAACCATCAACAAGAGCCTCCTCCGTCAGCTCTGGGCGCTTGTAATATCCGGAAAATACTGCGCTTCCACGAATGCAAATTTCTCCTCGTGGTTTTGCATTGTTCTCCTCGGAGGCCTCATAACCCAATTCTGGGACAGATTCTAGCCTTGTTTCAATATTACATAGCGGAGGACCCACAGTTCCATTCATGGAGAAGACGTCCGGAACTTGGATAAAGCTGGCAGCACATGTCTCTGTCAAACCTGAGGAACTCACATCATGCAGAAACTCAAAACTTGCAGTGAACATATAACGCTCGAAAACACAAAGATGATAAACAACACAACAAATCAATAAAGAAGAGATCAATGAACCGAGCAAAGATGTGATCAAAGAAGTACGTATAATGTGTGCTTACCATATCCTTGCAAGACAGGGGCACACATAATGACCCGTAAAAACTCCTCTACATGCCCAGACAGTGGGGCAGCTCCAGATATAACAAGCCTCACTCGTCCGCCGAGGCCCATTCTCACCTAAAAATCCGAGATCCATCAATAAAATTCAAATATACTAGAGGAAGTCAACCGTGACTACCCCTGTAGTCGCCCAAACATCAACACAAGTTGAATACACAAGTTAGAGAACGAATCACACAATAAGAACCGTATGCAAAGATAGAGCGCCAAACCTTGTTAAATAACAGTTTATCAAAAAACGGTGATGCCTTGTCTTGTTTGTAGCCAAGTTTTATCCAAGTCAACTTCCTATAAATTCACAATCCTGCATCAATTACAATCTGAAAACTAATCCAAAATTGAATGTAATACTTAAATACAACCTAAAGGGATAACAAGACAAATTATATGTCCAGATACGGAATTGTAACCAGGAGAGCCGATTCCAACCACCAACTGCAAGGTGATGATTCTCATAACGGAAACAGGCATACTTACATGAAGGAACCCAGATTGAAGAGCAAACTCTTTAATCTACCTGCGGCAGAAATCCTAGCTTGGATACCTGAAAAAATAACCCGGACAAAATATCCAGCTTAGTTATCTCCGTTTCCACGTTCAAATAAAACGTGACTGTATTTGCAACTGAAGGAAAATGAAAAAAATATCTTATAATCACCGACTGTCCATATAGAGCACCCCTCAGGTGATTACCTCCATTGAACAAGTCAACAGGTTATTAGGTCAAAAATAGATTCTACTCAAAATTCTCACCTTCACTAGAATTCTAAAAATTGTTACATTATTTCTGCTGATATCTGTTGATTCATAACGTAATATTCCCTTTATTTACAAACTTATGAAGATGAAACAAGGAAGCATATCCGCACGGCAATAGCTCTTCTTTTACGCACGTCGGACACAGAAATCCTGTCTAGAAGTGCAAACTCACCAGCAGTGAGTCTATCAAAGACACGGGGAACACCAACGAACAATGTTGGTTTCAGTTCTGCAATGTCCTCAGGTACCTTCTTGATATCCTGCATCAACACAGAAGATTTAAGTAAGAAATGCTCTACCCACTCATCTGAAATCCAGGCTTGTAGGATGGAACGTCTCTAAAAATAACTTCAACATTAACATAGTTTTCAAGAGTGCATGCTTATGTGCTCAATCTTTGTCAACATACCCCTTGCCAGAATCCGATTGACCCGCCAACAAAAACAAACATTTCCTCAGCTACTCTGTCAAAGATGTGGGCCAAAGGCAGGAATGAGAAGTAAACATCGTTGCTGTCCAACTGCACGCACGGGCCAACGTCAATACCCTAATGCCGTGATGGAATGCAAAGTTCAAGCGTTATGAAGTTTTGAATGTACTTGAGATAAAAAGGGCTACTCAAGAGTCAGATCTTTATTGTCATCAAGCGTACGCTTACAAACTCATTAGGTTGAGGTTCCGAGGAAGTAGAAGGAAGAGAAATTCAAGCTGTTGCATCTGAACAGCAGTTATTAATTTTTAAATCCACACAAAAATAACCATGAAAGAAAATAGCCAAAAAGCTAGAGGCTCACCACTTCATTAAGAGACTTCAGATAGTGATCAAGGCCCGCAATAGTGATCAAAACGTTTTCATGAGTCAACATCACGCCCTTCGGCTCTCCCGTTGTCCCACTAGTGTACATAATCGTCGACAGGTCCTCTTTCTCTGGTGGTGCCAAGTCAACAGGATGACTGCGTCCCTAAGAAACAACGAAACATGGTCAAAGCCAAGGCCGAAATCTCTATCCAAAACTTCCTGAAACCTCATCCCCCTGGTCAGTTGAGAGATTCTCAATTTCAACCCAACCTGAATGTTTGAGATTAACAAAGAATTATAATCACATGCTGGGGGTAAGGATAGGACAGGAATAACTTGAATAGCCTAAAATATAAGTGGGTTGAACCAGGGTATTATTTATTTGCTTCACATTCTGCATCGAACTCAAAACGACCATTGCATGATACAGACATCCCAACGACATAATGGCTGACAAAGTTAACACAGCAACTGGACATTTTTACGGAAGCCTTCATGACTCAAGCATTCAACATATTGAAGTGCAAAACTCTTGTACTCAGTAGTCCAGAATAAGAAATAGCTCACCAGATTCAGGAATTCATCCCAAGAGTAGATTGAGGCTCCAGCTTCCTGAGCTTGCGACTTCAGATCGTCGGTGACGTTTCCAAAACTAACCACGGCTGCGTCATTCAGATTTATAAGCAGGAGACAGACAAACATATACACGCTATTTCTGAATTGTTGGTTTCGAAATCTTGTATCATAAAACTTGTTATTTTCGACTATAAGTTCACAAACGCCAAACGGTTAACAATTCGAAATCTAGCCTCAGAGATTATGGCAGTCTAAGTAATGAGATGCAATACCAGAGAACAACAACAATCAAAAGAATGGCTACCAGGAAGGTTGCAATGTACTCATTCTCTACTCAATGGCGGATTGAGAGGCAAGAATCGTACTTTTCAAAAAAGCCGTACATTTGGGGAGCGATTGAACCATCTGCACGGTCATAATAAAATTATTGAGAGGCTGGTTCAAAAAGGTTCCCAAAATGATGCAACATAATATAAAAATCTGAAGAAATGTTGAAGCCCAGCCAACTTTAAAGAATTGGGTCGATAAATATTCCACAGAAATTGGTTCATACCAAAGGAAGTTTGGCCTCTTGCACAAAAGAAATTGTAATTTCAGCATGATTTGTGATGTATTCCACTGCTGTCAATCCTGTAATACCAAAAAAGACATCCTTATAAAAACAAGGTAATTTACCTCAAATGAGGCGCAAATGAGGTACTTAAAATCCATAAAACCCAGGGTCTGAAATCAAGATCTGAGCAAATGTCTAGCAGAACTAATAAGTCATACGGCAAACGAAAAGTAAAATAATCTCTGCACATGCACATAAGTTGGGTAGTTTCATGATAAAGGCATACCAAGAGTATCGTAAAGAGGAACACAAACTACACTATGCGCATTACAGGCCTGCGACATATCCAGAACACCAGCAACAATTAGCTAGAGAAACTCCAGAATCCTCATGTCTTCCAAGCGTAGAAAGTCTTTTACCAGAACAAAACCTTCAGCAATTACAGTCCACTCAAAATGCAATGTAGTTTGTGAAAAAAGTCGATAGTAATGAATAAAAAATAATGTTTGACTTCAAATTAAGCCTACATTCACAGAACCAGCAAGTAACAGATATTGGAGCATTTAATGTACCTCCATAACAGTGAACCATTCTGGACAATTTGTTCCATATATCCCACATCGGCCCTTCTGCACACACGCAAGTGGATCCAACAAGCATCCATTCAGGAACGTTTGGAAAGACATTTTATACTTATTTCTGCAGCACATTCAAAGCTATTCGTCAGCAAAGGGTATCAAAATTTGTTGAAGGATGGAAATAAATTGAAATACGAATCCATTACTTCATTGCAATAATGATCTACCCTCCTTTGCTTGCAACAATGCAATAGTAGTTGAACTTACAGGATTAACTCCCACGTAACGCATTGCCGCACCAATGCAGATAACTTTGTCATAGACTTGCTGGTAGGTTTGCCACACGTACTTCCCTGCCTGCAATGAGGAAATCGCATTAATACATGTATATTTACACATCATTAACGAGGTAAGCTTATGAACTTGAGCTTCAGTCTAGAACCGCAACTTGGGAGATTATCCAAATTGGGAAAGGGAAGACAAAGGAGTCTTACATTATCAAGAGTAAAATAAGCTGTTCAATCACCTTAAGAATAGAGAACGGTCATACTCTTCAGAATATGTACTTACTTTTTCATCCTTGATCTCGCGAAGTCCAAGCATCTTGCTGTCCGGAGCACGTTTAACAGATCGACTGCATAAATTGCATGGTCATTAAAAGTTTAATATCAAAAATTTGTGAATCCCCCGAAACAGCAATCTTACAGTGGATTTTGGACAAACCAAAAACATTGTAGCATACAAAATAATTGATGACATTGCCTAGTGTGCTGTCATATACCGTCAACCTATCTTGAACCAGATGAAATGCCAACGCAAGGTTTCACTTCAATTCTCTCAGGTGCTTAGTCTAACATTCAAACTTTTCATTAGGGCTACGAGCAACTAAACCAAGCCCTTCCGTGTCCATCTCCATATTTCCGAAGCAAGGATACAATGTGAGGCTATATCTCAACTAATACTGAGCATGTCATGCGCATTGAACAGCTTCTACTACATATTCTACAATCGAAGATCATCGAGTGAACCTAGTAGAGCAGTTATAGTCTAAGTTCTAAGTTATCGTGAATGAAGCGTACTAAGACAAATGATATAAAACTCTAAAAAAATCTCACTCGATGAAATTCCGAGGAGAAGAAGAATTGTAGATGTTGACTCTGAGAAAACATAGGACGAAGAAATAGTTGCAGGCTTCAAGCACTGCCTAACGTCAACATCTATTGCAGGAAGGAACGAACACGTGAGGCTTGATCGTGAAAAGTGAAACTTGTTTTGAAGAATAGCGTGGGCAAAGACAGCTAGGCAGTGATACTCCGTGCACAATCAAGAAAGACATGCAAATGGCAAGAATTTTCTTGAGAAAAGAAGTTAACGTGAGAAAGGAAGACACACACTCGAACAGGTCCCAACAGGTAGCGAGTCCTGCAGGAAGAGGCGGAAAGCCATCTTTCGCGTAGACGCTTCTGTAGACAGGTCCCTTAGATGGAGCATCCTCGGTGGCATCCTCACCATTCTCCACCTTAATAATATATCTCTCCACTTTCGTCATCCTGTACTAATTTCTCAGATCCGCTTCACAGATTGCCAGCAACTTTTCTGTTCCTCCAGTTCCGTTTGTAATACTCTCTGCAAAAACCAGTAATATCACAGCGTTACAATCGAACGTTACAGCCCTCCAGTGTTTCATAATTTAATACTCGTACGGCACTTGACTGGAAGTAACAACCGCGGTACCACTAAAAGCATGTCCAAGGAGATGCTTACAAGAAATCAAACAAAAATGCGCTAACTGTGGTCATCCAAGAAATCAGGTAAACTTTCTCTCTAGACTTCTCCTAGCTTCCCGTCGAAACACAAAACCAATCATGCACTCTCAAACCTGAAATCGTACTCTTAGCTTCGTTTCCTTAATAAAACTAACCACGCATACCACTGAGCCTTCATAAACTAACCTAGTTCAAAGAAGCTGAAAAAATGTCCTCTACAACCTATCCAAGCTTTGATAGTATCACATTTCCACTATCGACCTTCGCACTTCCAAAACTCGTTGTGAACTCACCGATCTAGAGCGCCATTAGAACACACTAACAACCTCACGTTCACATTCTCGAAAAAATCTGGCAATAAACAAAAATATACTCTGCGTCAGAATCATAGATGATTACGCCAAGCAAACGTCGAGGAAATTTCGGTAAACACACAGTCGTCGGTACACACAGTACGTTAGCTCTTCTCCAAACATGATGACAATTCATCAATCCGAAAAGACCAACATATTAACAATGGACACGACCATTTGGACAAATTCCACGCTCGCCACCTTGATTCTAGGCCAAATCGGATTTTTCAAACTCCAGTTGGAAAACGAGAAAGAGTATAAAGTGGCGATGTGCATGCGCAAGATGCGGGCCGGGAAAGTACCGAAGATTTGCGACGAAGAAGATTTCGGAGCAGTGGAGTGCTCACGTAACGTGAAGGTGGAGGGACCGAGGACCGGCGACGAGCAAAGAGCGAAGCTTCTGCTTCGGTTTCGTAGATCTGAGAAATGGTAGATTTCAGACTGGTAGATGATCTGGTAACGTATTCGACCATAAATATTGTTGGTCCAGCATCTTGGCAACGTCTTCCTTTACCTGGGCAAGGGCACGTCGTTTTGAAACAGGGATTTTCTTTTCATTTAATTTCAGGTACAGGAGAACCTCCCAAAGTCGTTCCTCTCAAAGTCGATAAACCTCTATAAACGAATAGGGCCGGGCGGTCTTGGCTTTGGGAATAAAATAAATCATAGCACTAAATGAGAGTCTGCCAAGGAATTGTAGTGGAACTCGACCTTGTCAAAAAAAGATAAAATGTTATTTTGAACAAGCTCCTTTTCTTAAACATGTGGCACATGTCCCTATGCAGCAGCTTTCTATGTAGTGCAAACCCTCTTTAAAGCAATCAACCTCTCTAAAGTTATCTTGTCAAGCGGTCCCGGACCGATCAGTTTAGAGAAGTTCTTCTATAGTCAAGCCTATTACCATCCTGATTTGCAGTTTGAAGATACTATTACCATCTTGATTCGCAATTTGAATATCTTAGGTCCAACTCCAAATATTTATTTTCTCTATTGGAATGATGCAGTTGATTACATCTATATAAATGAATGAAACATGAAAAGTGTGGAAGAAACTTGAAATATTCATCCAAAAAGAATTTACATTCACCCAAAAAAGAGCAATATTGTCTTTAAAATATGTAGCAAATCAGCAATTTCATCCACTGAGAATGGGGGAATGTGTTGCCTAATATTCTCTCATACAAATTGTATTGCTTTTTAATGAAATATCACTAAAAGAACTTGGTTTGAAATATGTCCCTTCTCATTTACGATCTAAGAGATTGCTATACCAAGCTATCAAAATTGGCATTTTATTTCATGCCGAATATTTAATTAAAAGTTGGAAAACAAAATTCAACGCGTACTAAAATACCAATACTTGAAACTAAACTTCAAAATTCATAAAATTAGGCAGACACGGAAGACAGAGCAAAGGTTGTCCACTACAATCAATCTCAATGCAGTACTTGCTCCCACCTTGTCTATGTACTTAAGGTCCCTTAATAGCCAACCCTAAAACAATATCCACCTTATCTAAGAATGTGATGTACCTCAAGCACTCCTTAAATAAATAATCGAGGACTAATCACAAATTGAATGTATACAAAATTGTGAAATTAGGTTGCTTTGTCAATTAGGTTGCCTTACCTGAGATACATTACCTCTTGCATCAATGCTTATTCCACATGCCACTCCCTGAACCATGCCTTGAACTGGTGCACAAATCTACACCAATCACATGGCTCTGAATTGAATGCTTCATTGTACAAAAGTTGTGAATATTTCTATAGTGTAGACTGTCGAGAAATTAGTGTGGGGCAACCTAATTTCACTATTTTGTGTAGCTAATGTATAAAGAAACAATGAATAGAATTAGCAATCTCTAGATGGATGAAGGATGTACAAATCAAATAGATGCAATGTGTATTAGAGTGAGTCATCTCCTTATTTGAAATAATAGTAAATTCTTGCTATAGAGCAGAAGTGGTAATGAAATGAGCCATCTCCTATAGTGATAATAAGTATTAATTTTTTAATGAAAATAAAATATAAATTTCTAAAATCTGTATCTTCTCAGTACAAAAAATAATAATTTGAAAAAATAATTTTCCTAAAATTTTGGCATATTTTTTAGAAATATTTTTTACTGACCTTTATAGCCGGGTACGGTAATAGAGATATCCATTATCTAGTGCAAACATAAAACAAGGTGAATACAATATTCAAAACTCAGACCAAACCCTTAACCAATCTATATTTAGAATCTAAGATTGGTAAAAAAACTTTGCATAAAATTCATTAAGTACTTTGAAGAATCAATAAATACTTTATAGATATCTCTACGTTTATTTTAAATCATCTACCATAACATTCTTCAACAATTCTACTTGAGTGTCATTTAAATACATCAAATTCAAAGATAATGTAATTTGCAATGGCCTATAATTTCGCAATCATTATTCATCTTTTGGGGCATATATATGGTCCAACTCTTTCTCAAGGGTGTTATCAATTTACTCACATATGTCTTCTCATTTTTGTTAACTTCTCAATGTCAATTTCTCCTTTGGGCTTGACTTCTTGGTTGAACTTTCAACATCTAAAAATGGCATAATATTTTATTTTTGCAATTGGTATTATTGTAGTGAATTTTCATTATCATTGAATAACATTATATTTGTAATTATTTATCATAATATTCTATTGTTAGTTAATTTTGCAATCCATTAATTAATCCCAATGCAAAAAGATGTTGAGAACTAAAAAGATCCAATAAACAAGTTTTTGCAAAAATGTAGAAATAAAGAATGCAACTCTTCATTCAGTATTATAATGATTATTAGATAAATACCTTAATGATAGGGTCATGTTTCTTGAGATTAACTAATTAATTTTTAAGTATTTATTGACAATTTTTGTCAAAATCCAACCCTATAATAATGTATTGATAAACACAAAGTATAGTAGATGTGAAATATATTTTTAACTTTTAGATTGTTTAGAGACTATTACGACAACTTCATATATTGGTCTCTTCAAAGTTGTTGATCCAAAAAGGACATTGAGGACTAAAGTGCAAGCATTTCTTTGAAGGAAATTGAAAAAACAAAGAATTAATGCACTCAATTATTCATCCAAGAATCTAATAATGTATAGATGACTACCTTGATTATTGCAATTTAGAGTTGATAACCTATAACCACATATCTAAATATAGAATTCTATCAAATCTTAGCTTACACTATTAATAATGTTCCACACTATAATATGCACCTTTGGTGATATTTCCATATTTTTTTAAAAGTGGATATTTCTTTCAGTTTTCCATTAAAAATTTACAATAAATTCAAATCATCACAATAAATTCAAATCATCACAATAAAGTATAGAAAATTTTATGATTTATAAGAGACATGTGATTTCAAAAATTTAAAATTTAAATGCCTATCTTTCATAGTTAAATGATCCCAGCTCCATGTAGGACGAATTGAAGTAATTATGCTGAAATGTTTTGTTCACTGGGACTGTCATACTCATCACATGGCTGCAGACTCTCACTTGCATAAGATAAGTGACATCCAATGAATCCGTGATCATAGCCTCAATGCTCTGAGTTGAGGACCATGTGAACATCCCATCCTCTTCGTCCTCTTCTCAAGTATCCTACAGTAGATTTGAACGTTTTTGAATTTAGACTAGGACAATTTTGTAAGAGATCAACATCAGCCACAAAAGATGGATAAGGAAACTACACTTTAAATTGCACACTTTAGCAGTTCAGCATGATTCAGCATGGTTTTCACTATTATATTGAAAAAAATTTGCAGGGTCCCTTTGGAAGTCAAAACGGGATTCTGGATTATCTTAGAATGCTTTTTTTGGCCCCCCTGTGAATAAACTATAAATTTTCAAAGTGCTGAAAATAGGTGTACCTAAAAGCAATCATAGAGTCATATGAATTGTAAGAATACATTTTAGGCAAGAATATCCAATGTGCAATTTTAGGAAGCGTGCGATTTTAGATGTAGTTACCTTACATGGTTACTGCAATTCAATATGCACTAGTGTGCCCTTGCCACAACCAAACTAAAAGTAAGTTTTTTCAATTCATAAAAACTTTGAATTTCTATGATTGTAACATTGTAGGTCCAAATACCACAAAACAAAGCCCGTGCACCCTTCCTCTTAGAGAGCTTTATGATTGTACTAAATACGCAATTGGAAGATTCACATTTTTCGGAGATTTCACCGTAACAAACAAAACAAACAATCTAATATATCTTCTCAGGTTGCTATTGATATCGGAGGTGGTAGTACTAAATGGTAGAAGACAAATTATAAAAAGTCAAAATATTGTACATTTTCATTTTTCAATGTCCAAATATTGCACAACTTGAAGATAGACTCTTAAAGTTTTTCATTTGACTTTATGGCTCTCAATTTCATGAAACTTTGAACATTTATTCTGAGAACACTTTCAATTTTGTATTGTTCACATTGTTGAAATTCAAAACACAAGTGTTTGTAACATTGGTATTTGACTCTCATGTATTTACTTACCATACATTCAAATTTCAAACAATGGATGAATGCAAATATGTCCCGAGTACACAATATCTTATTTTTTTCATCCATCTAGTAAATGTTTGTAGATTTTTGTGTTGGTTTTCTTGGATTTGCACTATATAGATTTTCAGAAAGTTTCTTTGTAAATATTCTACAGTTCAAGGGATAAAAGTGTGTTTGGCCTGCACAAGTTAAATTTTGAATTCCAAAAATGACCCTTCAAAAACAACTTGAATAAAATAAGAATCCTTTAAAATCATCTATAATTAGAACTTAATAATTAGAACTTAATAATTAGAACTTAATAATTAGAACTTAATAATTAGAACTTAATAATCAGAACTTCAAGAAAGTCACTCTTCTAAAAATTATAGATTTTCAATCTACAATCAACTTTAGAAAGAATTTAGGATTTATGTTTCAAATTTGATTGAAAAAAATTGGTTAGTGAAGCAATCAATCTAATTGTTTGGCTATAAATTATTATTTACCACCAAATGATCAAATTTTGAATTCATATTTGAACTCTAGAATCTATTGTTAGTGGAAAGCAAAAGTGAAATACAAAACTGGCCAATCACAAAGCAAGGAGAAATTTTTACATAGACCCGGCAAGAGAAAAAATTGGGCGTTCGGGAACAACGCCCTTCCGTCCAACAAAACTAGTGTGTAATTTAGAGCTGAGTGGTTTGTTGGGACTTCATTTAGACTAGTGTGACCCTGTGCCGTTGGCCCAATTTTCATCTAATCCCGGTTCCACTCTTGGTTCTACTTCCGATTCTACTCCCAGTTCTACTCCCGGTTCCACTCCCAGTACCAAGAACGCCACCAAAATCAAAGTAAAAGTAATTTTCTAATTTTTTAATCAATAAATACTTTGAAATTCAATAACTTTTGCACCACCGCTCCAAATGCCACGAAACCAAGCCAGTGCACCCCTCCTCGGCGAGAGCTTTCTGACGGTACCAAGCACGCGGCCGGGGGACGCACGGTTAGGAAGTTGTCCACGCTACAAACAAAACAAAACAAAACAAAACAAAACAAAACAAAACAAAACAAAACAAAACAAAACAAAACAAAACAAACAAACAAACAAACAAACCAACCAACAAACCAACAAACCAACAAACAAACAAACAAACAAACAAACAAACAAACAAACAAACAAACAAACAAACAAACAAACAAACAAACAAACAAACAAACAAACAAACAAACAAACAAACAAACAAACAAACAAACAAACAAACAAACAAACAAACAAACAAACAAACAAACAAACAAACAAACAAACAAACCAACAAACAAACAAACAAACAAACAAACAAACAAACAAACAAACAAACAAACAAACAAACAAACAAACAAACAAACAAACAAACCAACAAACAAACAAACAAACAAACAAACAAACAAACAAACAAACAAACAAACAAACAAACAAACAAACAAACAAACAAACAAACAAACAAACAAACAAACAAACAAACAAACAAACAAACAAACAAACAAACAAACAAACCAACAAACAAACAAACAAACAAACAAACAAACAAACAAACAAACAAACAAACAAACAAACAAACAAACAAACAAACAAACAAACAAACAAACCAACAAACAAACAAACAAACAAACAAACAAACAAACAAACAAACAAACAAACAAACAAACAAACAAACAAACAAACAAACCAACAAACCAACCAACAAACAAACAAACAAACAAACAAACAAACAAACAAACAAACAAACAAACCAACAAACAAACCAACAAACAAACAAACAAACAAACAAACAAACCAACAAACCAACAAACAAACCAACAAACCAACAAACCAACAAACAAACAAACAAACAAACAAACAAACAAACTCATTGAAGGTATTGATTGTCTGCTCTAAAAGCAATTGTATTCTAAATGTGACCCCTATCAAGGAAGAAGTGACATGTTGCTTGAAATATCTATTATTGTCAATGATGAGTTGGGTAGGCTTAATTAAATGGTCATTTCAAGAGCAGACTATCCCTTTCTAATTCTACTTGAAGTTTTCCAATCAATCATGGTTCTCTAATAAGTTCCCAGAAATTAATTTTTATTCAATTTATTAAACCAATCAATGGCTCCGTCTGTCAACTGCTATGACTTACTGCTGCGTGGCATCAATGAAAGCTTCCGTCTGTTGAAATTAACCTGTCATCGTGTGAGACCTGCCCCTCTCACACTGCCTGTGCACTGAGCAATAGGTAAGGACTAGGGAGTTGGGACACCTGAAGCTGCTCCCTCAAATCCCAGACAACAGGTCGAGTACATACATACGGAGTATAACTTAGACTAGTGTGCTCTGTGTCGTTGCCACAATAAAAAATAAGTAAAAGTAATTTTCTATTTTTTTAATTAATTAATTTTTAAAATTCAACAACTTTCACACTATAGGTCCAAACGTCGAAATAGAGCCCATGTACCCCTCCTTGTTGAGAGCTTTCCAACGGTACCAAGAATGCGACCACGGGACTCACGGTCCTAGAGATCTCAAGGCAACAAACAAACAAACAAACATTCTGACTTAAGGTATGGACTAGTGTGCCCTGTATTGTTGCCACAACCAAAATAAAAGTAAAAATATTTTTCTTATTTTTTAATTCATTTTATACTTCGAAATTCAATAACTTTCACAGCATGGGTCCCAATGCCACAAAACAAAGCCAATGCACCTCTCCTCGCCAAGGGCTCTCCGACGATACCAAATATGCCCCTAGGGGACACACGGTTTGAAGATCTCAACGTAACAAACAAAACAAAACATCAAACAACCTGTCTTAAGGTATAGATATCCCAGATGTAAGTTAGACAACATCAACATGGTTCAAGTTTTGGTTGTCGTAAGGTAGACAAGCCTATTACTACGCAAACTAACAATTTGAATATCTTGGGACCAACCCCAAGCGGGGAATATCATTTTCTTAGAAGTGTGCGCTTATTTCACAAATCAAACCCAAGTGGAATTATAATTTTGTGATCAAAATTGTAATTTCTATGAATTTATGAAGTGATCAGTCTTGAAATTATAAAACCTTTCATACAATGGAGTTATAAACATCCTATAAACAACCCATAACCACTCCCAAACGAGCTCCCAAATATTTAATGGTACTTGGGTATTAACCATAAAACTTAACCCCTAAAGGACCATTGTCCCTTTGGGGGACAAATGGGATTTCAAGTAGGTACCCACAGGTTGAATTTTTGTCTTGATTTTTGGAATTTCTTTTGGAGATAGAAAAATTGATTTGCTTTGAGAAAAGATAATTTTCTTTTCCATCGGTGCTTGGAAACAAAAGTTACGCCCAAATAAGCTGAAAATAGAGGACAAGAGGTAGCAAAAAAAAAAATTCAACAATTTGAATTTGAATTTGAATTTTTTGAATTTTTTTTTCATAGAATATATTTTTGTCTACATGGAAAGCTTTGAAACATTTCATTTGGATTTATGATGAGAAAGTTATGGACAATCTTGTTTTGGGGGCAATTAGAGCATCTTTTTGAAAAAATAACTTGTAGGATTCATTTTTGAATGCAATTTTTATAATTTTTCAAAAAAAGAATTCTATATGGTTTAGTTTTCTTGCTAGAACAATCTCACCATTGACATAAGTGCATTTTAATTCCATCTTAGAGATATTATTAATTTAGATTTCCCTTCTATTTTGTACCTTCTTCTACTTAACAGTTTTTTTAAGAATAAAATTAAGTTTTTTTGAATATTGTTTTCCCCTAGACTCTCAATTCAATTTTCCACTAGATAGATTCGAATTTCAAAACTTTGTAGTGCAAAAAATTAAAGTTAAGAAGGTTCAAAGTCAAATAATATAGTCCCACAATGTATTGAAAATTTTGATTTTTTAAATTAAAACGTAGATATCTTGCAATCTATGTGGTCAAAAATTTTGAAATTTTTTCCACACATTGTCATACTAGTTAGGTATAAGATCCTATGGTTAGATATGCAAAAAAACAATTTCTATTTTTTTTACTCTTTGCTATAGAAATGGCAGTTTTGAGTGTGTTTTGGCAAAAAAAGGCTTTGGTCCTTTAGGGGTTAAGGAGGCAAATGATCCTATTTCAAACATATACCTCTGCAAATCTGTCAAAATGCAATGTTGTCATTGGCGCAAATCTAGAGTATACCGTATCTAAATTACTGGGCCTGTATATCTAATACCACCCTTTTGCAAGTGTAAAAATATTTTGTCACTATCTTATTTAAGGTATGCAATCATATAGTGATTTCTTGAAAAAACTAACAAATTTGGATGATTTTCTTGACAATATTGGAGCCAAAAGTAGAATGACGGAATTAGATAGCAAACAAGATTGAGCTTGTCTACCTTAAACTTTGAACCATCATTATAACTGTTGCAAATGGTATGCACAAGTCACATTTCTCTAGTGCTTTGGAAGCCTTTTCATTTGTTTAGAGCAAGTGTTATCCATACCTTAAGTTTGGCTGTTTGTTTGTTTGTCTGTTTTGTTACGTCAAGATCTCCCGGACCGTGCGCCCCCCAGCCGCGTGCTTGGTACCGTCGGAAAACTCTCGGCAAGGAGGGGTGCACAGGCTTGGTTTAGTGGTGTTTGGACCTACGGTGCAAAAGTTATTGAATTTTGAAGTATTTATGGATCAAAAAATTAGAAAATTACTTTTGCTTTGATTTCAGCTGCATGCTTCATACCGTTGAAAAGCTCTCGGCAAAGAGGGATGCACAGGCTTTATTTCGTGGCGTTTCGACGTATTGTGTAAAAGTTATTGAATTTCAAAGTTTCCTTTTGTTTTGGCTATGGCAACGGCACAGGGCCACACTAGTAGTGACTAAATTAGCATGTCACATTTACGGGCCATTTGGCATTAGGAGGCAAACTTGTGGATGCAGGTAGCAAGAGAATTCTAAGGATATTTGTACTTGCATTCTTTCAAGAATGTTAATCCTAAGCGGCTGTTGAATTTGCACATGGTGGTAAGTTGGATGGACAACAACAATGTTATTTTCATGAAGGAAGTTACAGCCAAATTTAATTAGGAGCTTGTGGGCGCTTATTTACCCATCCTTGGTAAATAATCGTACACAACCAGGTTTTAGTTTCAAATGCAAAATCCTATCCTAAGTGGGTGCCTAATCGTTAGTTCATTCTGCCTTCCAAGCAATGGATCTTTTCTACCCGCTAAACATCCAAACCTCTTGCAAAAAGGCCTCAAACATCCTATCCTATAAGTACCTACAACTAAGGTGTCCTAACTATTTGAGCCGCAAGGGTCTTGGATTTTCCTAAGCTATAGTCTGATTTTGGTAATTTTAGGTGGTAGAAGGATTCATGCCATTTCCTAAAACCTAAAGTTCACTACAATGGGACGCTCCTAGCAAAAGTTGTGTATGGATGAAGTTTGACTGCTACTCAGTTCATCAAACTTCATCCATGGTTTCCTATTGGTTCCTACTTTTAATTTCACTCGATATTTTTATAGAAGGTCTAATTTAAGTTATCCTAGTTATCTGTAACTCTAAATTTTTACTAGATAAAGTTTGTCCTAATTTACCCAATTAATTCCAATTTATTCCATCAATAAGAATTTATTGAGTTTTACTGATCTTGGCCGATTTTACTCTTTTGTTTTTACAAGTTTATTTTATCCTTTCTAATTTACTATTATACTTTGGAATTGACTTTTACCGACCCAAATTATTGATGGATGAAAGTTGGTTGGTAATTTACGGTTGAAACTTCATCTACGGTTTACCATTGGCCCTAATTCCTAATTAATCTCTAATTTTTTTTTCCCTTTTAGATTGCTCCTACTTTTTAGCTTTTTGGATGATTTTTGGGTAGGTTCATCTGATTCTTAGGTCAAACTTCATTCGCTTGTAACTTCTTCATTTTAACTCCGATTTTGGCGTCTTTTATCTTTTTGGAAACCCCTAGACCTCTCTTTTTTAATTTTTTAATTTTTTTTTAATTTTTTTTAATTTTTTAAAATTGGTACAATATAGGCATACAACAACACTATTTCAAAACAGTGTGACTTTGGTAGACAGTACTGCAAAACAATGCCACAACGTTGTGAATATGAGATTACATAACCAGTTGGTGATTTTTCAACAGTAACATGGCACTGTTCCATTGGCAACCTGTCACCGTTGCCATTACAAGTTGCAATTCATAACCTCCTTTCCTTTCAACTTGCTTCCTACCCCCTTTGATCATGAAGATCAAAGGTTGTGATTGAAAAATGTACAAGTGAACCGGTTATCTAACACATAGTCCGTAAAAGTCTCTACTAGACTAGATCATGGACTGACACCAAAGAGAAGAACGATGCCAGCTAGTGTTCTTCATTTGAATTCATTTGCAAAGAAGCAACAGCCTCAACAATCAAAAGTACGTTTAACCCTGAAGCGCTCCAACGCCCATATTTTGGGTGATGAACAGAGGGCTTTGAGGGCATTGTTTTGTCCAACGAAGTTCTCAGTCAATGTAATACTTGAATCTAGAAAAGACAACCTTCCTTAATGACCAGATTCATGAAATTCGGGTATTCTAAATGATGTTTCTGTACAAAGATATAAGCAAAAATGTGCAAATATTCAGAAAGGATTGAGACGTTTAGGGGTTAAAACTGAAGAGTCGATCAACCATGTTTCAATGAAATTGAACTTCTTCTGTGAAAACTTTCAATTCTAATCTCACGCCGACGATGCACAAACTGCATGCGAAGCTCAACACCGTACCAACTGCCGACGTTCACAGCTGCTGAAGAGCCAAACACGAATTGCCGCCCACTCTAACCTGGACTATAATGTCATCCAAGCAGGACCACATCATCTGAGTTGGGTAATCACTGGTGTATAGTACAGTAAATCTCACTTATAAACTCTAGTACATGATCTCGTCAGATTGCGCGCAAACGATGAAATTTCTAAGTTAGAACGATTCGAATTGAAGCAAACTGCACAGCATGCATACCATGCGCTTCAAAATCGAGTTATCGAGAATACATGACAAGATTGGGATTCATGTGCAGAAAGATCGCAGACGGTGCCAATTCATGTTCTTCATTTGAAATATTGTGAATTGAAGAATCAAAGCTAAATGCTCAACAATTGAGGGTTTGAATACATATGATCGACGAGTCTTTTGGTCATGATTCCAATCAAATTCAAATTTCATATCCGAAGACGATTCTCTTCCCAGATGCTCGCGGAGCCACGTACATGCATCGTCCTCGCATTCACTATTATGCCAAACTTACACTAAACGCCACCCCGCTCTCTGGACTCTCAAACACTATCAAATGAACATTATACACTCACCGGTATGCAGTAAATTGCATTCCGAAAGTCTACCAGCTAAAAATCGTCCGATGCATGCTAGATTGCATCATTTTCTAACTAAGAACGAAACAGACGGCACTCCATGCGTTCGACTCAGGGTAAAGCCTAACACGAGATTCAAACGGAATCAAGAATGATAACATTATGCTCCACCGGCGCGCGTTCTGCACGCAGATGATTTGCCGCGGAGGCCTCATCAGTGTACCCAATGGCCACTCCACAAATGATAGCCAACTCCGGTGCAATGTCGAGCTCTTTACTAATAACATCGGGATACGCCGCCAAGGAAACCTCACAGCAGCTGCCAATTCCACGAGCAGTAAGCGCTAGCAGCAGCGTCTGCACATACATTCCCACGCTCATCGAATCCTCTCTTCCCAAATCCCGATGAATACACACAATGGCCACGAGAGGCGCCCCGAAAAACTCCCAATTCCGAAGCAAAGCCGCCGCCCGCGCCTCTTTGTCCTCTCGCCTGATCCCCAAGGCGGCATAAAACGCGGCCCCGAGCGCCTGGCGGAAATGCTGGAACTCATCCGGCAGCACGGTATCCACGGGCGGCACGCGCTTGACCTCGGCTAGAAGCGCTTCCCTGAGCCTGTCGCGATGGGCGCCCTCCGCGATAACAATGTGCCATGGCTGGATATTGGAACTCGAAGGCGATTGCTGCGCAAGAGAGAGCGCTTCCATGAGCAATTTGCGCGGCACAGGCGTCGGCAGGAACTGCCGCGTCGAGTGCCGAGCTCGGATAGTTCCCTCCAAGTCGTAGTGATGCTCGGATGCCATCCCCATCGCCAACCACAACTCCAATCCTAACCAGATATTAAACCCAACTGAACCTCGAATTCAGCTAGAGCTTGTTCGCGTTCAAATGCAGTACAATTTGTGCAGCCCAGGAGACTTTATATATACTGCAGTAATGTGCTTGAGAATTCGAAGCAGCTTCTCAGTTTGGAATTTATTATCTTTTCGTGACTGGATGCTCCTTGTGGATTTCTGAAAGTCAAACTTCAGTTTCCGGAGGAGTTTCTGAGAGAGTTTCTGTTGTTTCCGCAGTTGGATAGCGGAAGTTGCGGTCGGAAGTGCGGGGACTGTCTGGGGATTTGCGGTAGAGGCAATGGTCATGGTGCTCGCCATCGCCACCGCTATCCTTGTAAATTAACAAAGATTGCTGTCATGCAGGCAACTGACTGTGCAGCCGCCATGGACACAATATTAGCTGTAGTTTTGGAACGAAGTGACTTGATGCGCTTCTAGAGCTGTTTTTGTTTTGAATGGGGTATTATTTTCTGGTTACTTTATGATTTGAGTGCCGCTGGGTTCGTACAAAATTGAATGTTTCCTTTGGGGTGTTGTTTGGAAGTGTGGAAGTTGCTGATGTAAGTTCAGTCAGTCTTGAGAGATGGAGGGTTGGACTCCGATGACTTGAATTGACTTTGGAAATTTTGTATGTATCGTTGGGCGTGTAAGGTGGGTACCCTCGAAACCGCCATTTTGACTACAGTACCTAGTTCCTATTATTAGACTGGTCAAAATTTCAAATTTCTTCTTGCCAAGTAAATACAAATTCTAAGGCACCATAGAACTTGACATTTGGATACTATATGTAAAAGTTATGAAGCATCAAAGTTTTTTTTATATATGTTCTAAAATTGTTTTTGCAACATATGTACATGTTGATTTTGGAAATGTACACAAAGTCATGATGGTGATTTTGGGTCAATGGAGCATTGGGGGGTCTACGTCATTGCATTCCATAACCTAGAATTTTCTATTCTTAGAAGGCATTTCTATCAGTTATTTTGGACAGTGCATTAAGCAATCTTTGCAGAGGTGATGTAGTTCTTTACATCTATATAAATGGATAGAACATGCAAAATGTGGATCAATGAAACTTATATTATTTATCTAAAAAAATGTAAATTCATTCAAAAAAAGACGATATTGTTATAAAAATATGTAGCAATTTATTCAATAAAACGAATCATGGAAAAATATTGCCTAATATTTCCAAAAGAAATTATATGGTTGTTTTTTTAAAAATAAAATATCACTCAAAAAAACATAATTGGTCTTTAGGCACGTCATTAGGAGATATAGGATTTTTCACCCTAGCTAGGGTACATTCATACTAATTAAAGGCACTACACCAAATACTCTCATTATATTGCTCCACACTATTTTCTTTACTCACTTTCAATATATCAAATGCAGTTTGGTGTACTCAAATTGAACTAGTGAACTTTGATTGGCTTCCAAACAAATCAGTCCATCTTAGATTGATCTGAAAATTTTACCACACCAACTAGAAGAAAGAGAAAAAATTTCCCAATAAGTTTTATTGAATTTTGACATTATATGCAAAAGTTACAATACTTTGAATTGGACTTGAAACTATATGAGGACAATTTTGGTCTTGCCTTGGGCTGTGAGGGGTTAATAGAGAAGAAGAATTGAAATTGACTTATTGACATGTGAATTGTGTAGCAACAATGAGTTAGAAAAAAATGTCACATACATATTTCTCTTCTGATTTATAATTTACATATATAATCATGCAAGCATTGGTATTGCAAGTGTCAATCCTCTTCAAAAATGCATAAGTGGGATCAAAATCTCAACAATTTTTATTTGTACAATCTCACTAGTAGTTAAAAGGGAATTCTAAACTCCCTTAGAATGCATTTTTTGGACACTATATGAATAAACTATGAATTTTGAAAGTACTTAAAATAGATGTTTCTAAAACCAACCTTAGACTCTCATATATAGTGGGAGTACATTTTAGGCAAGAATATGTATTAAGTCAATTTTAAAAAGGGGTCGAAATTAGGAGTTGTAACCTTATAGGGAGAAGACATTCAACATGATTGAGTAGATTGCATGCAATCATTCTTGTTGTCATTTAAAAAATAATAAAAATTGCATAAAGAACTCAAATGCAATCCAGAATAAGAATTGAAAGGGGCCACATGATGAGAGCAACACTATGACTAATAGGATAACACTTCTGTCAATGCGATTTTCTATTGGAAAAGTCTGAACTATAACATATAGATTTGTCTGCGTACACACAACTTGAAACCATAAGTCAGTACAGTAATATTTACAGAGTACGCTCTCTCAACATAATTTGTAAACGCTTGACTTGCCATTAACTAACGTCAAAAGTAGCATTTGGAACTTGCATCCATGTGGAGTAGTTAGTAGAACTCCTACCAGACTATTCGTCAACACTACAAGTAGTTATGCAACAAAAGTTAAACCTTCGTTGTCAAAACTCATCAGTACAGCAAAAGGTCATCAATAATATGTAACAGACTAAAATTGCGGATTCATTTGGTGGTGAAAGACAAGAGATCTCCAAAAGTTTGTCCTAAATCCTCCTTAATGAACACTACGAGCCATCAACGTCATAGAAGGCAATTGTGTTCGTCAAGCACCAGATATATCTTTCAAGGGAAAAAAAATGAATAACTGATATACAAAGTAGATACTGCCCCGTCTAAAAACGACATGAAATAGTTCCTAGAGTGCAGTAAGAGAGTCTGGTCGACTTGTCACCTCGTCATAACCCAACTACACCTAAACTTAATACAAGCTATGATTTTGGTACAGTAACGTTCAAAAATTTTACGTCTGTGTATGGTTTATCATTTCTGTCTGTCTTCACTTTATCAATAGCCTGAGATACACCACGAAAGTCCAGTAGTCAGTAGATGATTCTAGTTAAGTTGCGATTTCATTACCACAAAGATGGTAGAAGAAACTCGAAAGTAAAGTAAAGACCAGAACTTGTTCATATTACTGAGTATAAGAGGTAGAGTAATAGAAAACATATGACGAATCTGATAGCATCTCACCTGGATAACATCCATGCCTTTCACAACACGTCCAAAAACAGTGTGCTTATTGTCCAACCATGGGGTGGCAACTGTGGTAATAAAAAACTGTGAACCGTTGGTATTTGGTCCAGCGTTAGCCATGGATACTGTGAAGGGTCGGTCGTGCCGCAAGCTGTAAACACCAATGTAGAAATAAGTCATTTTGAGGCATTTTTCGTAAGATATTCAAAAATTAAAACAGGAACACTCCAACAGAAAGGACTGCGTTCACATGACCCAAAAGTATAGTGTATAGGTAGTCGCAACACATGAAGCATTAAGATATTATAGTTTCAAATAGAGGTATTACCTTTTGTGAAATTCATCCTCGAATTCACCACCCCAAATGGACTGCCCTCCAGTACCATCCCCAAGAGGGTCACCAGTCTGGATCATGAAGCCCTTGATGACTCGGTGGAAAATCAAATTGTCGTAGTAACCATTTCGGCAATGCGTAGTGAAGTTTTCGACAGTCCGTGGACACTCTTCTGGATACAAACGAATGTGCAGATCGCCCAATGTGGTATGCATGATCTGAAGATACCGAAGAAGAAATCAACACCGTCAATACGAGAGAACAAAGACTTATGATCGCGAACTAAACCCAAAATGCTTCGAGTTAAATAGCACTTTAGGCACTGGAAGAAAGCGGCAATAGGGTGCGAAAAAATGAGAAATACCGTAAAATTGTATCAATTTCAAAATACATATACTAAACAGTAAAAAAGAAAAAAAATTTAATTGCAAACAATATAATGAAGTGCGAAAGTCCTATCCATACCACATTCTCAGGTAGCGAGGTTGTGGTAGATCTTCCAATGTCAGAGATTGCAAGAAGCTCTTCTGGAGGCGGTTTCTCATTGAAGACATCGCGTCCTTTGGTGGCATCATCGGCGTCCTCAGGTTCTCTACGACTGCAAAATCAGGGAAAAATTTGTCAGACAAATTACTACAACTTCTGGCTTACAGAAAACTGATGGAATATGGCGATCAACTCTGAAAGCTATATGCTCTCCATACTGAACATGACGAATCTGGTATAATTGCAAGACTAGATGCAAGACAATGCAAAGACTAGATAGTACCGGCCTGAGTAATTATTATGTACCTGAAAATATAAATTCGTTGCTTCTTGAAAGCACAGCATAACAATGTTGGATCTGTGAGTGGTTCCCGTTGCTCGTTCACATTTGCAGCAACAGCAGGTAGCTTCTTCACTTTCTTAGAACTGAAACCACCTTGATATAAGGCAACTCTAAGAAAACGCTCTGTATTTTCTACTTTGCCTATAATCCTCGCCACTTTATTTGTATGCAGATTGACAACCTGCACAAAAGTAATAAACTTTCAACTCAGAAGATATGGAATTTTAGAGAAATACGGGCCACCGTGCATCATGGACCTGGTTAGCCCTATCACATAACTAGCCTCTACACTCATTTCTTGGTTGAGCAACGTACAAAAAAAAAAATTCCATATAAGAATAAAGCGGATAGGCCAATTTTACCTTGATGCCAAGAAGAGTCGGATATAACAAAAAATTCGAACTCTCATCAAAAATTGCATTTGGAGGGGGAACATCTTCAGTCTTCTCAATCTCCTTTTCGATTCCCATACGCTTTGCAAAATCAACTGCATCCAGTTTGTACAAAAGTGCATCACTTCGTTGAAGATCTTGAGCAACCTGTACCACATTATCCCATATGAGCTTACTTCAAATCTGCATCTACTATTGAATCTCTAAATTCGTCAGAAAGTAAAAATCTGAAACTGGATCCCGTAAGCATAAGCATAACTACAAAGTACTTAGGGGCTATCATGCACGTTACCTCAAGTGACTCATCATATGTGCGCCGTAACTTTCCAGTGGCAAACCAGAATACGCGAATCCTTCTATCAGGCGATGTAGTTACGAATTGCTTCCCATCAGGGCTCACCTGCTCACAACAAAATCCATTCACTCTACCATTAAAGACACACCTACAAGTTGAGTTGCACATTAAGAATACAATGTCTTACATTCTCGATCTCGTAGTGACTCTACAGAAGTTGACAATTAAAGCAGTTGCCAGGATATACATTAAGATATGGTTCTCCTGATATATGCAGGATATAAGGAGGTAATGCAACAAACAGCAAGTGTGCATGCAAAACAGGGAATGAGTACAGACCTCAAGGGAGGACACAGTTGTCTTGGCTTTCGCAAGTGAGTACAGATCAGTCTCCGTCTTGAACTTAAACTGCAAACTACACCATTACCCTTACTCATTCCAGATCCTATCCACTTAAACCCTATATTTAACAAGCATAGACGTCATAGACTTTGATGGAGTCAAAGACAACGATCCATCAATCAATAGTGCTGGGAACAAACAATCCCAAGAAAATAAAGCCTCCGTCACATTTCTTTAAGGAACGAAGATGTGGAGTCCGCCATAACCTTAAAAACACGTACAAACTTCTTGGGCAATAATGAAAAAAAAGGAGATAAATACCCGTGCTTAGGGAACTCCAAGGTTTCAGGGCTCCAATATTCAAGTAAAGCCTTGGCATCTGCAGAAACTACAATATCCAATGCTGGACAATACTTCATGAACTCCATCGGACCCATGTGAATATGTTTCGATATGATGGGCTCGTTGCTACCAGATCGTGCATCAAAAATGTGAACATGTGGAGAGGCTTTGTCACTTATTGCAAGCTTGGCCCTCGCATCACCTTGCTTGAATACCCACTCAACTGCTTGCGGCATGAACGTTAATTTCAGCATGGCCATCATGTCATAATTGATCACATCATATATCTTGACAGCATCGTCATCGGATATTGTGCAACACAGCAGCCCATCTGCACTCACCTGAACAAGAAATAAGCTTCACGAATCATGAACGAGCTCGTGCAAAAGACTAGTGACTATAACATTGGCGTCAAAATGAAGTCCAAAACTAGATGACAACAACCCATATATCAACAAGAAAAAACTATGTCAGTAGAAAACATGAATGGAATGTTTTCAAAGCTCATATCGCAAGTAAATCTGACAATTCAGATTGAAATTCTCAATTATCTACACATTCATAGTAACGAAATTTTCCGGAACAGACGGATCCACGTTCAAAAAACACAAGAAACTTACAGCAAGCCCACATATGGGACCCAAATGTGACCGGAAATGCTTCACAAACTCGATCCCCATGCCCTTTTTCTTCCAAAACTTGATATGTCCTGTAGGATGCAGAAAAAAATATCAGCCCACTGAACGTTGTACCAGACAAAGACAAAGCTTCATTTACTTAACCGTCTCCTGGAAGCAGCATGATACCACATAACTAATTAATACTAGTTCTCGCCATTGATCAAGTGCAAAATTCACAGACTAGAGAAAACAAATTACCATCACAACTTCCGGTAATGAAAAAATCTGCTCTGGACACAGCCAGGTGAGTCACAACGTCTCGGTGCATGTAGCTCTTCTCATACCTGTTACCCAGCCGTTCCCACAATCAACAACAGAACCACGCTCAGGTACTAATGTGATAATATTGAAATACAGTCACCAGAATGGATCGTGCTATACAAACCCTGACATCCAAGAATCTAAAGAGCAGGGTCGAAGGCAGCATTCTAAGAAATAACAGACTCTAGGGAGTGTCCGTTGGGAATGATTTATGAAGTCAACAATTGTAATACAAAAGAAGAATGCGGTAGGTTCCACCAATACAAATCCCTTAATTGAGCAGATTTTCGTCACTAAAATCCTCTTTCAATTTTTTTGCCACAGTCTGAAACTCGTGCGATGCGTGAGCTGTTACTTGAAATACGCTTTACAAGTTCAAAAGGAGAATTCAAAACAGAAGAATGCGGAGAAACTTAAACTGCTCCTAAACCCTTGTTTCAACAGAATTTCGACACAGCAAAAATAATTCAAAAAGTTCCAAAGTCTCAAATCATGAGCTGATTCTTGAAAACGCTTGATGAAGTTTAACATTGAAATTTAAAAATTTGAAAATGCTGTGAAACTCAAACTGATACTTAAACCTCAGAATCAACAATTTGTCAAAGTCTTCAATCCTAAGATCCGTGGCTTTTTCTTGAATGCGCGTAAAGAAGTTAAAAATCGAAACAAATAAGAGAAGATCGCGGCAAAACTCAAACCGACACTAAGCCCTTGGCTTCAACGGAATTTCCGGACACCAGAACCCTAATTCCATTTTATTGCCAAAGTCGCAAATCATGGGCTGTTTCTTAAAAATGCTTTTCACGAAGTTTACAGATCAATCTCAAATTTTCAAATAATGCTGTGTAGCTCAAACTGATACTCAAAACCTTAGTTTCAGCACTTCTCCAAAGTCTCCAGCCAAAGTCTCCAATCGTAAGACCAGTGAGCTCTTTCATTAATACGCTTCAATAAAGCTAAAAATCCAAACGAAGAAGAGAAAAATGCGGTGGACTCAAACCGATGCTAAACCCTAGGCTTCAACTGAATTTCTGCACACCAAAACCCTAATTCCTTGTTTTTCGCCGAATTCTCAAATGCGAGAGCTACAACAGAGTCACTACTCTCCTCTCTCATTGCCATATTAGCACTTACATTTGCGCAGACGGGAGTGCGTCCAGGAATGCCCTCTCGAACTCCAGAGGCCGCTTGTGACGCTGCTTCGCCGGACCTGGTCCGACCATCGGCCCTTCCTCCTCGACGACTTTGTCGCCATTTCGAATTTCCTCTCCTTCAGCCTCTACTCCCATCGTCGCGAACGCAACCAGAACTACAGCAATATAAAAAACGGTTCTCTTCACCGCAAGCGCAATCGAAGAGACCAACGTCCTGCAATGGGCGAGCAACGAAAAAGAGAAATATTAGGGCTCGGAGATACTGCTATCTACCAATGTGTGAAGCTGCGCTCTGCGGTCTGGGTACATATCTCCGATCCCCATACAGCTCCAGGACCAGAGGAGAATATTACATTAGAGAGGTTGATGACATTTGGAAGTCACGTTCACCATAGCTACATCTAGAGTACGAATTCAATGAAAGTTGCTTTTCTTGTTTTATTTATTTTGTACATCTTCAAGCTAGGATCGCAGGAATAATATCACTTTAGAGAGGGTATTGGCTTACAAAAGTTCGCTTTGTAGAAGTTCTACTATAATCAAGACATGCAACAGATTTTGAAGAATTTAAATAGACCATGTAACGACACCTCAAAACCGCAACTTTTTTTGATGTGAATAGTTTCTATTATTAGATTTGCTAAATTTTCATATTTTAGGATTGGCAAGCAATAGGAGATTTCAATACAACAAAGAACACCTCATATGAATACTACATGTAAAGGTTATGAATTCAAGGGTCAAAGTTATTTTTGTAAATGTCATGGAGTCTTGGTAGATATATTTGATTTTAGGGAGATGTATACAATGTGAGCATCTAAAGTGGCGCTTTATGGTGTCCCTACCTTACATAGCATGCACACAATTATAGACATCAAAAAATATTAAAAAAAAATATTATGAAAATATATAAGCAAACACTTGAGCAAATGTTAAAAAAAATATTAAATAATAAAAACATTCTAAATCCATGGGGGACCGGTATAGGATGAAACTTCAATGGTTGGATAATAGACCAATGCTTATAGGGCCAAGTAGAGTGATGAAGAATGAAAAGTTTCAATATGTTTTAGAAACATGTAGACGTGTGGTCAATAGGATCCACTAGTGATGGAGCCCCTAAGACCTATCTTCCCATAAACACACACTCTTTTTTTGGGTTCCCCATTTCACAAGCTTCTTTCTCCAAGTTGCTTCCAGTGCTCCTCCATTGTTTGTGCTTTTCTATTGCTTCTTTTGGCATCTCCCACGGCTTTTGTATCTCTTGTATTTGGACCACTTTAGATGTCAATATCCAGAACCTCCTTAAGGAAGAAAGAGTATTATATTGAATGAGAAGGCTCAATATGCATTACTTCAAATGGTCCAAGGAAGGACCATGTTGGTCCCATGTCCAAGCTTTCCATGAAGAAGACTCATACTATGAAGGATACAAAGGCTCCTATAAAGCCAACTGCCAAAAAAAGATTTTACAACTCTAAAGCAAGTTAGGAGCAAGGCCTAAGCTTGGAAAGATTAAAAAACCCAAACACCTTTCCAAACACCACTCTAAACACCTTCTCCATCACCACCCCAAATGAAGGTGGTGGAAGTGCTAACAAAACCTCTCTGGAACATCTAGGATTAACCTCAAAAGACTTGATTAGCTCTAATGCATGGCATATTGTATACACATACAATTGGAGCCTTTGTAAGCAATTGTAATCTTTGCTATCAATGAATGAATATCATCCTCTATGAATGTGCTTTAATGTGCCTTTTTCTTTGGCATTATAAATAGTAGGAAGTCTAGACATTCACTAAATTGCAATTAGAAACGCCGAGGCAATCCGGATAGGGAGATTCCCCTACCACTAGCGTACTATATCTATAAATATTTAGAGATGAAAGTTACCAATTTGTTATAGAAGAGGGGGGGATACAAAACTGAGCCTTGGTAATTCCTAAAGTTGATTTTAGTAAATAAAACACACATTGTTACCCCTACTTATGTAGTAGTCATTGCTTTTTGTCTGTTGTGCTGCTATTTTTACTCAGCATAGGTTCAGTACACAATGAAATTGACTTAGTCCTTCAAGGAATGGGGCCCCTCCCATGACCAACATAGTCACAAAAATGCTCGATCTCATTATTGGACCAATAGGTACATTTTCTATTTCTACATTGAACAATGAAGTCATATATTGTTCACTTTTCAACCTCAATACCTGTCAAGGGTTAATGATGATTGTGTTCACTTATCATGCACACAATGAAAATAAGTTACTGATTATGCTTAGGAGTCATTCACACAATGAACTGATTGTGCTCACTTATTTAGTGATAGGTACTTATTGGTCATGAAGAATTTTTAAATGAAATTTTAACCTATCTTTATAATAAAAAAATAAAAAATAATGTAACAATAGTTTTTAACCCCTAAAGGACCATTGTCCCTTTGGGGGACAAATGGGATTTTGGGTAGGTACCTACAGGTTGAATTTTTGTAGTAATTTTTTGAAACAAACTTTTGAAATAGAAAAATTGATAAGCTTCGTGGGAGTGTAAATTTTTTTTCAATCGGTGCCCAGGAAAAAAAGTTATGCCCAAATAAGCTCAAAATAGGGGAGAGGGGGCAGCAAAAAATTTAATTTTTTTTTTTATTATTTCTTTTCGTTATAGATTACATTTTTATCTATTTGAAAAGCTTTGATTCATTTCATTTGGATTTTTTATGAGAAAGTTACAAACAATCTTGTTTTTTGAGCAATTAGAGCATCTTCTTGAAAAAAATAACTTGTAGGATTCATTTTGGAATACAATTTTTGCAATTTAAAAAAAAAAAAGTTCCACATGGTTTAGTTTTTGTGCTAGATCAATCTCACCATGGGGATTAGTGCATTTTAATTCCATCTAAAAGATATTAATATTTTAGATTTTCCTTCTATCTTGTGTCTACTTCTACTTAACAATTTTTTTAAGAATGAAAATTAAGTTTTTTTGAATTTCTTTTTTTTACCTAGACTCTCAACTCAGTTCTCCACTAGAAAGATTTAAAGCTCAAAACTTTGTAGCGCAAAAAATTTAAGTTAAAAATGTTCAAAATCAAAAAATCTAGTCCCACAATGTGCTGAAATTTTTGTTTTTTTTACTTCAAACGCAGATATCTTGCAATTTGTGCGGTCAAAATTTCTGAAATTTTTTCCACACATTCTCATACTAGTTAGGTATTAGATCCTACGATTAGATATGCAAAAAACACAATTTTTGAATTTTTTTACTCTTTGCTCTAGAAATGGCAGTTTTAAGAGTTTTTTGGCAGAAAAAAGGCCTTGGTCCTTTAGGGGTTAAAAAGGTGGCCTTTTTTGTACTCATTATATATTAAGTCAATTGGTAACAATAGTAGTAATTACAATGGTGATATATTCAAGCCAACTAGTAACAATGGTCATAATTGACATCCAATTTAGTCAAATATTCAAGTTAAAAAGAGGTATCGTATGCGTAGGTTAATTTTGGACATAAGGAGGGGAAATTTGGATTGTGTCTAAAATTTTAAAAATTCTACAACTATTTCTAAAAATCTGAAAAAAATTCATTGTTGTTAAATCTGAATATCCAAAAATTATCTTGAAAAAATTTAGAAAAATAAAATACATTTACACATGAATAGAAAAAATCAATTCAAAATTAGGAGTGTCTAAAAATTAGAAAAAACAAAGTGTCGACAGCCCAAAAATCCAAATCAAATTGCCAAATTGTCGAACTAAGGTACAAACACTAAACTATTTTGACAACAAGATGCTGAAACTGACCTATGCAAATGGTACTTATGGGACCCCTTGTTCCCTATCTCCACCAGCCCTTTTTTCCTTTTTGAGAAAGTGCGAAGATGACAATTACTTAAAATTTGGTGAAGCATTGTATTTCTACATTCATCCATCTTTTGAACCAAAAAACATTTTTCTATTGTATTTATGCATTTTTTCATCCAAATTTGGTGACTTCATTCATATTTTTAATAAAAATGGAGAATTTTTTACAAAAAAAGATTACTTTTTTCTAACAAAAAATAGATATTTATTTTGAAATGGTGCAATTTGACCCATGGTACCAAAGAAAAAAGGGCTGATTCCCCACTCCATATTTCAGTTGCTCCCACTCATCCACATGATAGGGATAGAGATACGGAAGACTGGTGGCCCCTTGCAGAATCAAGTGTTTCGGTATCGGAATGGCAGATCACATGTGTCCCTCCACATCTACGAAAACGTCTTCAGATCAACCTCAGACTATAATCAAATTGAACTCCAAATACCAAAATCTATGCTTTTCAATTCCAATCTACGTATCTCCCCCGCGGCGCCTGCTCAAGCTCAAAGAGGGGCTTGCTAGTAGGCCTTCTGAGATCTACCAATGTCTGTGTCGGATCGGAATGAACGGCGGATGGGATTGCTGGAAATCGGTAAGTTACGCTTTCTGACTCTTGTAAGCAACCTATTGATAAGGACTCTGTATTTTTTTCTTATTTTACTCTTTAATTTTCTATGGGGTATGCACTCACAATGGAAATTGAGTGTTTTATGACATTGTGCTCTTTGAATTTAGTAATGAAGGATATTGTTACAGTGACATTGAACCTTCGAGGTTCAAGTTCTTTGCTAAAAATGAGGTGAATAATGAGGTGAACATCTCATACACAATTTCGACATCATAATTGTTTTGGAAATAAATCAATTTATCCTAGTATTTTAGATGAAATATCTTGTGAATATATAAGTTTAATAGAATCATTCACTCATAAAGCATGCAATAATGGTAAAATGTTTGATATCTAGAAATTTTAATCTCTAATGGTTTTGATGTTATTAGGTCCAAAACTGCTTCAAAGTACTTAAACCTAAGGCATAGCTAAAATCTTCATACATATTTATTCATTGAGAAATCCAACCATAGGATCCTTTAGTTAACTTGTTAAAGTATATCCTCCTAAACTTCAAAATAAAAAATCTTACCAATTGCAAGATCATTTCACTTAGATTTCAAAAAGAAATACTTTCAACTCTTCCCAAATGGTTTGATTTCATCTTTCAAACTTTTTACACAAAATATGCGTAGATCCTACAGCTTATTACTCTCTATAATAAGTTGAAGACATAACTTGAGAATACATATAAAAGGTTTCAACAAAAGATATTTCATATTCACGTTGGTAAAAAAATGTAAATTGAAAGAAGTAGAATACACTACAAGAGAAAGGGATGTTTTAAATAGTGTCCTAGACATCACGTCTTTTAAGTAAGTTTTTAAGTAAAATTTTATTAAAAAGGCAATTTTTTTAGTAAAATTTTACTTAAAAACTTACTTAAAAGACGTGATGTCTAGGATACTACTTAAAACACCCCTTTCTCTTGTACTGATATGATTTAAAATATAGAGTACAAATTCTTTAAGAATTTTGTTTTGGAACTGAAAAATTCTAATTTCAATAGTTGTAATGTTGTAACAAACAATCTTCATCTAATGTTTTATTTCTTTTCAAAAATATTGAAAATTGAGTTAAATAAAGGACTTCAAAGTTTATTTTAGAGTGGAGATTCCATAATTGCCCGTAAACTAAAACTCTTCATAACTTTCATCTTGTTAATCAAAATGGAATGATTCAAACCTTTCAAAGTATACATAAATCTAAGAAATCAAATTCAAATTTTTATTTTTCTAAGAAGTGATTTTTTTGAGTTGCCCCAACTGTTCGAGGAGCAACAAAACTACATATCATACAATAAATTTTTAATATGTAGTCAAAAATTATGAAAATTGTTGCACCTTAAAGTCATTCTTCAACCACATGTTGTGTCAGAATTTCAAAGCAAAAAAATTAAAAATCTTGTTCATAGTGAACTACCCAAAATTGCAATGTTGCCAAAAAATGCCGTTTGGTCCTTTAAAGAGTAAGATTTGAAAAGCACTGCATACAATAGATTTGATGAACTTTTCTATTTTTTGTTATACATGATGGTTACAAACATCATGTTCAAGCTTCAGATTGGATTTGTCCTACAAACTTCCTCTATATAGATGCTTGCTTCTTTAATAATTTAAAAAATATACTAGTGTGACCCTGTGCCGTTGGCCCAATTTTCATCTACTCCCGATTCCACTCCTGGTTCTACTTCCGATTCTACTCCCAGTTCTACTCCCGGTTCCACTTCCAGTACCAAGAACGCCACCAAAATCAAAGTAAAAGTAATTTTCTAATTTCTAAATCAATAAATACTTTGAAATTCAATAACTTTTGCACCACCGCTCCAAACGCCACGAAACCAAGCCGGTGCACCCCTCCTCGGCAAGAGCTTTCCGACGGTACCAAGCACGCGGCCGGGGGACGCACGGTCAGGAAGTTGTCCACGCTACAAACAAACCAAACCAAACAAACCAACCAACAAACCAACAAACCAACAAACCAACAAACCAACAAACCAACAAACCAACAAACCAACAAACCAACAAACCAACAAACAAACAAACAAACAAACAAACAAACAAACAAACAAACAAACAAACCAACCAACCAACCAACAAACCAACAAACCAACAAACAAACAAACAAACAAACAAACAAACAAACAAACAAACAAACAAACAAACAAACAAACAAACAAACAAACAAACGAACAAACGAACAAACGAACAAACGAACAAACGAACAAACGAACAAACGAACAAACGAACAAACAAACAAACAAACGAACAAACGAACAAACGAACAAACGAACAAACAAACAAACAAACGAACAAACGAACAAACAAACAAACAAACAAACAAACAGCCTCATTTAAGGTATTGATATCATTAATTTCTATAACAAAAAACAATATTAAAGTCTGCAATGAAAAAAAATTCAAATTTCAATAATTTATTTTTACTAAGACAAAAAGAAAGCATTGTAAGTCTATAACATTTCCTTAATTGTTTATTCCTCATTATTTAGTAGTGTAGTCAAACCATTTAAATTTGTATTTGTGCGCTTGCTCAATCATTTGCAATAGTAGTACAAAATAAATTAGGTGACTATGTTACATCATCACTTACTTTGAAACTTAGTAGAATGGAAGTGAGAAGGGTTTGCAAATGCAATTGGGAATTGAATAGGTATGGATTTGTCAATCCCAAAGGATCCTAAAGTGCTTCAAATGTGCATGTGGTGATCATTTCCGACCATAAATGCATGTATGTAATACACGTTTTAAGCCACATTTCAAAAAAAATAATAGTAGAACAATGGACGTACATTACCATCCTTAAATGATCACCATGGGCACATTTTAGAACCCTAGTTGTTTTACAACCAACTACCTTATAGTAGTACTACAAACTTACTAGAGAGAGAGGGGCTTATTAAAAAAATTCCACTCCTTGGTGATAAGTGTAAAAATGTAACTACTATATTGTAAGTGGTTAATTTTGTATTTTTTAACTTGATCTACCTAATACTTGTCCTCTAAATCCAAAAAAAATACTATTTTTTCAAATTTGATCATTCGTGGTTCTTTTGCTATAAATGCAAGCCTAAATTTGTGAAACTTTTAAGTTTGTCAAACTTGATTGTTTTTTCATTTTCATTTTAACATAAACAAATCCAAAACTTGCACAAAAAAAAATGGATCATATATTGAATAATCAAGCTAGCTAGTCACAATGTTGAAGGATAGATTATAAAAAAATTCAACATATCAACCTATATTTTATGCATTTTATATAATTCCAACAGTATATTCTTGAAATATTTATCATCCACTCACCAATTGTTGGCATCCTTAGTGATTAAAATATTTCTTCACGACATTATTCTTCTAAGTGGAATTTAACCCCTAAAATTCTTGGGTTATTTTTCATCAAAAGTGTCCAAAACTGCCCACAACGACCACTTTCAAATGCATTGAGCAAAACTAAAAATTAAAAGTTTTTTTTTGAGTTTGACCAAATGAAATTTTATTAGACAATTGTAGGAATATGCTAATACAAATTGACAATAAAGAAAAACAAGATTTAAAAAAAATTAAAAGAAAGAAGTGTATAAAGGTACTAAATAAGTAATAAAATATAAAAACTAAATAAGTTTTTAAATTTATTATATAATAATCATATAGAGTAGAATAAATACAGTAGTTTAAATTATAAATGTAAAAAAATTTATAGGTCAAAATGACATAAATATAAATATAAGTATAATTAAAAGCAATACAAAATAAAAAAGAACAATGGTATCCGTAGCTTTTGGTTCTATTGGATGAAAAGTTAATTTTTCAAAAATTATAACTTTAGAATGATCTTCAAAAGAACTTTAAATGAAAGTCAAATAAATTTGAAGAGACCTTCAAGAAGTTAAAGAAAATATTAAAAGAAACACATTAAATAATAACAACATTTGAGCTCTAGCTATGGGAAACTTGATTGGTTAGATAGTAGAAGTTTGAACATGTGATAGGATCTACTAGTGATGAAGCCCCTAAGACCTACCATCCTATACATACACCCTCTTCTCTTTGGTTTTCCCATTTTACAAACTTCTTTCTCCAAGTTATTTCTATAGCTCTTCTATTGCTTAGGCTCGCCAATTGCTTCTCTTGGCATCACCAATGGCTCCCCTATCTCCCAAATCTTGGCATTTGGATCAACATGGGTATTGATATCCGGAGCCTCCTCGTGGAAGGAAGAATATTGTGTTCAATGGAAAGGTTGAATGCCAATTGCTTCCAAAGGGGTAAAGGAAGGACTTTGATGGTACCATGTCCAAGCTTTCCATGAGGAAGACTCATACTATGAAGTATATTAACCCATAAAGGATGGAGCCCATGACTGTGTAGTCAAATTTGCGTACGTTGAACGGACACTTGGTCCTTTAGGGGTTAAGGCTCCTCTGCCAAAAAATTCTTATATGTCCCCAAGAAAAGGGGCAAGGCCCAAGTACTCAAGGCCAAAGTTTAGGAAGATTGAGAGTCTCCAGTGCCACCTGCAGTACTACCCGCAATACCTCCCCCAATACCACCCAAAATGAAGGTGGTGGAAATGCCAACCAAACCCGTCTGAAGCATCTAGGATTAGCCTCACTATTAAGGTTGATTAGCCTCACTACTAGGGTTGATGAGCCTGAGCTGTGTAGGTTGTGAATATGGAGATATGCAACTATTGTGAACATTGCACAAGATTTTCAAATAAAGATCCATCCTTTGAGACTATTGATTTTTTTAGACAATACCCCAAACACTGGTCTTCACGGAAAATCACACTTTACAGGCCTGGATGCATCTGATTTCATCGTTCCAAATTCATGAATCAGACCATTTAAATAAAGGCTTGAAGATTGATGAGCCTCTGAATTTTCGAGTTCATTGATTTTCATTTTCTTAACTTGGCCAATGAAATATTAAAGAAATCAAAATAATATTTATCCTTGTGGGCTACCTGGGGTGAAATGCGCTTCTGAGATGTAAGTTAAACTCTATGTCATCTAATTTCACTCTCTTCAACTCCTTTAGGACTAATGTTTTAATGTTCTAATGATGAAAGAATGCAAATTAACATGGGGCATTTACATACTTAGGAGCTTGCATTCCTCATCCATTCAAATGTTTTTGAGTTTTGTAATATAACAGTATAGATTTCTCAAACTATTGTCTGTAAATTTCTATTGTTCATGGGACCAAATTTTGTCTTACCTCAACAAACTTATTTTGTAGTTGAAGAAATGGCTCTTTAAAAATGACTCCGAAGAGTCAGTAAGCCAAAAATCTATGCAAATCACCTCTACTTGGTCTTGATTTTCGATACTTGAAAGGGAGACTCAATTGTACTAACTCAATGAATTAAAGTATTGGTTTCCAATTTTATTTATTTTTAAATGAATCAAAGAGCTAACAGTGACAATAACCTTCAAAAATAAGGGGAAAAAAAATACTTTAGTTCAACTGCTACACTAATTTATAGGCATTTGACAGGCTAAATTTCCACCATTCAATTTTTTAATATTGTTTTACACCATCAGCCAGTCAAGTCTTCTGCACAGACACTTTGATTGACTTTTTCTAATCCTAACTTAATTCCTACAACTGCTTCCCAAATTCCAGAGATCCTTCAAAGTCATAATTAGCAAACCACTGAGCCATACATGGCAGTATCAAATTTCACAATCCAAAGAAATCCATACCTTAAGTTTGGCTGGTTGTTTGTTTTGTTTTGTTTTGTTTTGTTACATTGAGATTTCCTGGACCGTGAGACCCTAACCGCATGCTTGGTACCGTCGGAAAGGGCTCGGCGAGGAGGGGTGCATGGGCTTTGTTTTGTGGCGTTTGGACCTGTGATGTGAAAGTTATTGAATTTCGAATATTTATTGATTCAGAAAATTAGAAAAACACTTTTACTTTTGTTTTGACTGTGGCAATGGCACGTGGCACACTAGTATATCTTGAATCACATATTACGATCACTGTCTCACTCTGGACAAATGGGGAGGAAGCATGGTTTAAGGTAGAGGCACCCAATGGCGACCCTGCACCCAATGGCGTTCCTTTCTAAGAAGGGGCATCATTTCAGAACCTAAATGCAGCTTATCATTTGTTGACGGAATTGATAAGCCATATATGGTCCGCCTAGATTTGTGTTCCAGAATGACGTCCCTTCCTAAAAAGGGACGCCATTGGATACAGGGTTGCCATTGGATGCCTCTACCTTAGAAAAGTTAAATGTACATAAGTTTGAGTAGAGCCTGACTTGAAAAGTAAATTAGTACTTTAGTTAGGAAAATCTTTTCTTGGCTTTTCTTGGCATACCCTAAGGGAAGATCAAATTCCGCATAAATTTAGTCATTTTTTATAATTAAAAAATGTCACATGTCATCTTATGAGTGGTTTGAAGTGACATGGTCCCCTTGGAGTCTAACGTGGAAATTCAATTTCAGCACTTGAGCGCCAAATAGACCTTCATGTACAATTGCCATTTGACATGATCAATTACAATTTTCATCAATGAGATGTTTTTCCAATATTCCTTTTGTCTCAAAATCAATCCGGGGTACTTAAACTAGTTTTTCACTAGGAACGACAAATTTATTTTGCGACAGAGGTAGAATATCTCTAAAATATAGAAGAAAAAGAAAATAATCCAAATTTTGTTGATTTGAGAATCCATTCTTCACTAAGTATGAGCAACCATAATTATCACTTAGTCTTAAACTTTCACCCTGAAATATGGTTTTTACATTTTCTAGCTTCAATGGATTCATCAAATTTAATTTGTTAAATTGAGAACTTCAAACTTAATGTAGAGTTTCCAGTTGTTGAATTCCTTGAAGTAACATTTTTGAACTTGCAAATTTAATATAAAAAATGTGCGCATTGATCTAAGAGACAAAGAGCACCTACTAAACATGGTATAGCTATTTGCTTTAGATCATGTACCTATTAACCCCTAAAGGACCAACATGCGTTTTTTGGCCGTATAGAAATTTTGGGCAGGTACCTGTGACTAGAGATATCCATATTTGAGGCTGAAATTTTAATAGAAGGTGGGGGCGAGGAATATCTCCATGTATACCAAGTTTCATGACATTTCGAAATATGAGTCAAAAGTTGTGACCTAATATGTTGCTTTTTTTCGTAACTGGGCAGTTTGGGTAGATAAGAAAAAATCATTTTTTCCGGAATTTTTTTTTTGAAATTGGTTCTCTACATTTATATATACTCAAAAAGCTTTGAGTCATTCCATTTCACTCAATGAGTCAAAAGTTATGAGGGTTTTTGGTTTGCGGGCAGTTATGGATTGTCTACTCTAAAAAAAACTTTAAAGTCGTTTATTTAACTCAATTTTCAATATTTTTGGAAAAAAAAAAATTCCTAGGATGTAGATTGATTATTACAACATTACAACCATTGGGATTGGTTTTTTTTAATTCCATGATTAAAATTTTAACAATTTAGTATTTTGAATCATTTTCTACTTCTTTCTACTTACTATTTTTTTCCTATATGTTGTACAATTCCAAATGATGTGAAATTTTTCAAGCATATAGCCAACTTGTTTAGGAAACTGAATTCAAAGAAGCACCACCTTTATAGGCATTTTTTCATTGAAAAGTGAGCTTGCAAAGTGCAGCTGCCCGGTTTTTCGCAGGATTGAAAAAATGGTTTTCAAGACTTTGAATGCTTATATCTTATGATCCACACGGCGGAATTTTCTGAAATTTTTACCACATGTTTTCAAAATATCATACTACAGGATCCTACGGTTATATGTGTCAAAAATTGTTTTTTTCCAAAAATTTGGTAGTTGTATTAGAAATGGTAGTTTTGGAGCGTTTTTGGTGAGAACATAGTCATGAAACTTTAGGGGTTAAGCTTAATAAACTTTGAACCTTCATAACTTTGAATATTATATTTAAATAGGGCAGTCTGGCGCATCTTTTAATCTTTTTTCATTCGCTAACAAAATCTTAATAAAAACATTTATCAATCTAATATGATCAAATATAAAAGTAAAAACTTGGGGGGCTCGACCTTACCACTTTACAATCACTTAGACCATCTGCTCAAATGCAAAATCCTTCATCAACATCCAAAAATGAGCTCAAATATTGAATTCAAATGGAGGGCCTTCGACACCACACTCTTGTCTTATATTTTCACCCCTAGATATCTATTATACAAGTGCAACAAAATATGATACCACCAAGATTTTAGAATCAAAATGAATAAGTTTTCTAGGTGTATTACAATTAGTTCAGCTACCCATAAAAATGTCCACAAAAGGTAATTAGCTTATTGATGTACACCCATCATTATCATTGACCAATATGCAACATACATCTATATTTGGAACCCCCCCCCCCCATTAAAGCCTAGGTATTGATGACACAAGACGTAAACATTCAAAACATGAGATCCTTGAAGAAAATGGTGTCAAATTTTGGAATACATGCACAAACTATTTGAAATTTACTCATAATTTACCCATATTGTGTCCAAATAATACATACTAAGTGTGTTGGAATATATTGGCCTTGAACCCTAGTAGGATGATATCTAATACCCTCTCAATCATAATATAGTCTATATGCTTCTTTTGTCATTACTTGGTCCTAAAAGATCCATGCAAAAGACATCCTAGTGAACTGTGTATCAATTGCCAACCTTGTTGGTATCATATCATGTGAAGTCATTCTTGCTAAATAATACAAAATTCATAATTGTAGGGGTTAAATCCATCTAAATAATTCAAAACATACTTTTTTATGTACTGTAAGTATTTGCTATGCAACATTCACCCCTTCTAAACTTGCACATTCTTTTGGTAGGTGCCAAATTCACCCATCTCCACAGGTGCATTTAAAAAAATCATAAAAGTTATCATAGATTTAAAGGTGCATCTCTAAACTAAATTTGGTTCCTTTCATGATGTGGACTCACTATCAAAAACTGCACAGACTTTTTTCCATCACAACTTCAAATTTGTGTATAATGAGACCCATCATCCAATACTATAGTCTCCATTCTCGGTATTGTAACAAATGGTTATCCAAATATCATTGGATATGACCCATAAT
This sequence comes from Neckera pumila, assembly GCA_963969595.1. Taxonomy (NCBI): domain Eukaryota; kingdom Viridiplantae; phylum Streptophyta; class Bryopsida; order Hypnales; family Neckeraceae; genus Neckera; species Neckera pumila. Next base: position 15,898,823 of record OZ018411.1, on the reverse strand, counting down.
TTTAAACAATTTTTTTTTGTTCAACTTCTACATCTTCAATCTTGTTGCATTTGTTATACAATATCTTACAATATGTGACAATACGTATAAACAAACCTAGGAAACTAAGTTTAAATTTATTTTTTTTAAGTCATTTTTTTGAGCTCCCAAGAGAGCAATAAAAACTGTATATCATACAATAAATTTTTGTCCATGTAGTCAAAAGTTACGTTTGGCCTTTTGGGGGTTAATGTTTCTATTTTTACACATTACATGACATTTGAGGACTCTAAGAGACTGCAAGTTCTCTTGCATTCCCAGACTGCGAGTTCTCCTGCATTCTCAGACTACGGGAACACATGATAACTGCTGGCTAATGTGGCCAAGACTGTGCCATGCATTTATTATTATTTATTTTTTGCTTAAAATGATATTTGGGAGAACTTTTTATTTTTTATTTTATTTTTTGAAAAAAAAAATTCTGATAGCCCGTATTGACTCTTTGCATAATTGGGCCAGATTTGGAATCGGGCCTAAAACGACCCCCTAATGCTCTCTAGTGTCATCTAATGATATATTTTTTTCATTTGAGTTTTTGGTTCAATTCTTTTTGAAGTATGTGTAGAGTTGATTTTCTCTATTCTTTGAGACTATGAGATGGGTGCATTGAAAATAAATACTTTCAAAGCATGCACATGTATTTGAAGTTCATTAATTGGAACAAGACTCATGATTCAATTTTTTAAACTTTCAATGCAATTAGAGGCTTGAAGTTGTCATTTATTTTATTTTTTTAATCAAATTTGACATCCAATTAAGATTTGAGTTTGTAACATTATTTTATCTTCTTCCTGAATTCCATTAGAAGCTTCAATTTACAGTTATCTATTTATTTTTTTCCCAATTAAGAGACCTAATTTTTAATTTTTAACATTTTTTTCTTTTCAATATAAGACTAAAAGTAGAAGCTTGACTTATAAGTAGTCATGTGGTGGACATTAATTGTATGTGGTTGAAGGAAGGAAGAACCAACATTATCAATGCCTTGATGGTCCCCGAGTTCATTTTAGCTGACATGCCATTACCGTGTTCATTTGACATGCGTTTTAGCTTGACATAATCAACATGATCTACGATGTAAAAGAAAATTGGCAATTTCATTATCAAGTTGCACTGCACCATTCTCTTCTTGATTTGGTTACTAGCCCGCATGGGACCTAGAAAAGGCCCGACAACATGTCCCCTTTCCTTCTTTTTTTCTGATTCCCTCTGGATTGCTTGGCAACAATCCAAATGACGTTTATCCTTGAAACACAGTAGAAAAAGCAAATCGTCCTTTGGATGACTTCACTTAAGACTGTAGGTTGGAAAAAAAATATAATTTCATCTATTCTTTTTTGGAAAAGTTGCTTGAGTACATTTTTAGTGAATAGATTAGTATTGCAAATTTCCTTATTATGGTATTATTGAGTTATCTAAAGAAGAAGATGCTTAATCCATGAATCACCCTTGTAGCATGTTTTGGCCATTCCTTGCCATTTAGTGTTGATGTGAATTTCTTGCTATAAAAAGTTATTTTTTCTGAGTTTAAATTCAACTACTAAAATAAAGCTTATCAAGTAAAATTTTTATACCAATTGGAAATTTTGGAAATTCTTAAAATTCAATATTTTATAGCACTATGAATTTTGGATATATAACCATAGTTTGTTGATTTTCTAATCTTAGGATGATATGATAACTTTGATTTATACCATAATGTTATATACTCTAATATATATCTATGCTGAAAATTTTAGATTTTTTGAATATATTATGTATTTGATATGAATTTTCTTCATTATTTTTTAAGAAATTCACAATAATTTCAACTTTTTCTCAAAAAAATTGAAAATTTGGTAATTTGTAGCAGACATATGACTCCATCTCTAAAAAATAAATATAAATTTTTTCATTCATATCTATTGTAGTTGCAAAATGCCAACAAATAAAACGATAGACAATGAGATTTAAAATCAATGGTCATGGGCCTGTTTGAGCCTGTCCGGGCTCATTTTTTTTAGGTTTAAGGGTTATTAAAAGCAAATAATATACTCAATTTGTCATTAAAGTAGAACAACCGAATGCCGTTAGTCACCCAATTCCAAAATCTAATAATAATAGAGCCTCCCATTTGCGTCAAATACCTATCTATTACCACAATCTTAGCAACCCTTTAGCATGATGGCAATGCACTTGGGGAAGGAACTCGTCAACAAGTGGTGTAGCATGGGTCTACCTAGTGTGTGTTTTTTGGCAATTTGGTGCAAAATTGCCTAGCACCAAGCCTATAGGAAATTTTTAGGAAATTTTTGGATGAAATCGCCAAAAAACTTCAAGTTCAAGAAAAACCTTGGATGAAATTACCACATTGTGAATGATAATCAAATTATAGATACATAATTTTCTATCTAGTGCGTGGATGAATGTTGAAACTTGGAGCACCCCCGTAACATTTAATATTGTCACTTTGCCCCTTCATGGAAGATAAAAAAAAACTAACTGGGTCTACCCATGCTTTACCAATTTAATCCCAACAAACTTTGAAAAATCACTAAAAATTCCTTTCTTGTTGGAATTGTCTTGATTTGCAAATGACTTCTCTCAAACTTTCCAATCTCTGAAAAATATGTGAGTTGACAAATAACTTCTCCAAGATAACAAATCTGCTTGGTAATTGGCATGTTTACCTTAGTGTCGATTATGGTTGCTCAATTTTTCTTAGAGCTCAACAAGAGCTTCGAGCTGCCAGCCCACAATCAAAGCTCCATCCGAGCTCCAACAGTCAAAGAGGACCACTGAGTGGCTGTAAGTTTAGCTTCACAGAATATCTGCAAGCCAGGAAAACTGCCGAATGCCCCAAACCTAAAGCAAAGCAAAGCAAACCACCAAACTTGCGCTCTCATGGGCCTAGCCTTTGGCTCAGGCGAACTGAACAGACAGAATACCTACTCTTCATTTGCACCAAATTTACCAAAACTAAACTAAACTAACGGATGATTGCAATGGAAACTTCAGTTGTTCTCGGTTTGTGTCAATAAAAACTAAAGCCAAGGTATGTAAACCCATAATCACCACCTCCCAATATGAGACACCTACATTTGAGACCAAAAAGCATCACATAAAATTCACACTCTATAGATGTACCAAATAATGCATGCTAAAGTGCATTGAAATTTTCTTGCATTGGCCAATAAGATCCAAATAAGAACAAATCATGTCCGACAATGAGAGGAAGAAGAAGAAGAAGTTGTAATTCATGATGAGTAAAGGTGCACGTACTTTGACCTCTAAGTGCTAACACATCCATACTATGGATGATAAACAAAGTGCTACAAGACTATCTACTCAAAAGATACACATCGTATGAATATTGATTTTTTATATTTGATGAAGAAAATTCAATGACTTGTTTATGGAATGACCTTCTCATTTACCCAAGACAATTCTTGAATTTTCAAAGATGACCTTTCTTTGTGACCAATTGAGAAATTAACGGATCTAATTGGGGAGTCACAATTGAGAAACTGGGTGTGGCTTTTCATCATTGAATCAATCACCATGTTCATAGAGTTCACTGCATTTTTTACTCCACCTTTGAGATGAATATGTACTCCCAAAACTAAATACAAGGTTGCAATAACCACCATAACTCACCTTTTCTTTCTTTTATTTGTATAAAGATCGAAACAAAAAATGTGCTGAAATCTAGAAAAAGATTTAGGCATTGAAGAAATCCTAACAAAGAATGTGCTGAATTCTAGAAAAGGATTAAGGGATTGAAGAAATCTACACAAAAAAATGAAAACATAAAAATGAACAAATCCACACCAAAAGTAGTATTTTTTAATGCACAAATTTTTGCCAATTGGTTGTAGCCAAAAGATGTTGGGTATTTTTTTCAAGAAATTTTCACTCTTTTTGGTCAAAATAGCCACATTATTGCTACATTTGAAAGACCAATAACCATTCAAATTTTACCTAGGGTATCACCTACTTTTCATATAGATATCACCGGAGTAGCACATGAGAATTGAAGAAACAACTTACAACTTCTCCAAACTGATTTTTTTTTTTAAACTGCAGAAAAAGCACAAAAAGAGGACGGAATGCTGCAAATACCCAATCACCAGAGTCCCAACTTCAGGGGCTTGTTTTCGGAAGATACCGCCGGTATCTCACGAGTTTTCCGGCAAACGACTCCACGTTGCAGCAGCAACACCACCACTGTAGATTGTCTGACCTTCCTTTTGTTTTTTAATATTCGAGGTCAGGCTCCCCGTCAAACAAAACGTCATGGTGAGTGATTCTCCAACTGGGTTGGTTGGAACAACAACCTTGATCAGTCTCATTTGGTAACTTCGCTTCGCTCCTGCTCATTCCCCTGTTTTTTTGAAGTTGCTCCTCTCGTGCTCAGACGATCTTTCTGAAGAGAGAGATAGAGAGAGAGAGCGGAGAGCACGAGGCGAAGAGGAGCAAAAGAGTTTTGTCCGTGTTTGTGGAGGCCGAGGGAGGTGATCTCTGTGAATTATCTCTGTGACGACGGAGCAGTTGTTGTTGTCGTGATGGCGGATGAAGTGAAGGCGTTATGGGGCCAGTATTTGTCCAACTTGCAGCGGCACCCGTTGCGGACCAAAGTAAGGAAGAGTTGATCGATCGCCTATTGATCTCTCATGCATTTGGGGTTTAGCTTAGCTTGGTCTGTATGTGGCGGACGTAATATGATGGTGTACAAAAAAAGTCGATTTGAGAGGGTTTTGTGAAGATTCGTGTGTGGGTTTTATTGCTGTCTTCTTTTGGAAATTTTCCTCCTTTCTTTCTAGGGCTTTGAAAAAATGGTTGCGAGAGATGTTTTATAGTCGGTAGTGTTGGTTTGTCTGGGTTTCTGACAAGGGTTTTGTCTATTCTTGGGGTTTGCTGAAATTCTGATTAGTTCACAAGGGGATCTCCATCCCGGCCATGATTTGTTTTGAGTCTTTGAGGTTTTGTGTTAACATTGAGACAATTGGTGCCTCTGTGATCTCGCTTACTGAAACAATGGTGTAAGTTGGGTCACTATTGTTCTGCTTAACTCCAAGTATTCCAATGGTGTGGGTACCGAATGCTTCTTTGTTCTTTTGATTTCTAAATACTCTGGCTGTCAACATTGACTCATTGTGTATAGTTAGTTGATTTTTGTCAGCAGTTTTGGATGGGGAAGATTGTACTGATTTGCTTTATGAAATAGGTTGATTTTCATGTATAAATTTAGTTGATTCCCCTGGAGGGTGTCGGAAGATGGATACTGTTGTGTGTGCTCATGGAACGTGTCCTCAATGGAATCACAATTTCAACATTTTTTCTCACAGTAGTATAGTGGACGGGGATGCAGTTGCCTTCTAAGGGTGGAGATGCCCTAAGGGCATTGCGCAGGACCTTTGATTCATTGTGATTTCATTGTAATAATACTTTTGTGATGCGAAGTAGGCTTCCTGCTTAACGTAACTAAGAGTTTGTCGCTGACGACGAGAGGAACGAATTTTTGGACCAACTTGTTGCAGCGTGTTCGTGTTGATTTTTTGACGTTTGAAGTTTGGGGTTTATCTTGTGAAGATGTTATAACACCATTGGTTGCTGGTGCAGGCCATTACAGCTGGAGTGCTAGCAGGAAGCGCTGACGTGGTTGCTCAGAAGCTGGCTGGGATTAAGAACTTGCAATTCAGGCGTTCTCTACTTCTCATGGTGAGTTTTGGAATGCCTTGTGGCTGTGGATTTCGAATGGGCTAAACCTTCAGAATGCTCATGTGGAATGCAGATTAGGGTGCCATTTTTTTTAATCGGATTTTTAGATTACAAGTTACGGATCTGTTGCATTTACTATGAATCAGTTTTGAGTTGAAATTATGGAGCTTGATGTATCTCCTCTCAGGTGTTGTCCCCTAATCAGAAATTCTGGTGTGCAGCTATACGGATTCTGTTATTCAGGACCGTTTGGACATTATTTCCACAAGTTTATGGAAAGACTCTTTCCTGCAGCTCAAGATACCAAGACAATAGCCAGCAAGGTCAGTGCAGTCCATTATTTTCCTAAATCATGATGACATGCAGAAACCTTTCTTTGTGACTTCTTTTTTCATCAGGAGTTGCTGCGGAAACCCTCTCTTTTGCTTTAATTTATCGACTGCGTGATCCTGGTACATGTGACTCTAATCAATTGTGGAGATTTGGGGAGTTCAGGTGATTGTTGAGCAGTTGACATCTGGTCCTTGGAACAATTTCATCTTTATCACTTACCTCGGTATGGTGGTTGAAGGTACGTTTTGCTGATGCCATACCTTTGTCTTTTTATAGTTCTCAGATAGTCCATGGTGTGTATTACTTGGTGGGGACCGTCTTGCCTCAGCATTTGATCTTTGTGAGTTGCTTGTTGACAAGTCATCGGGTTGCTACCTTTCTCAGGGCGGCCATGGAGCTCAGTAAAGAGTCAGCTTAAATCAAATTTTCCATCAGTGCAGCTCAATGCTTGGAGGGTACTAATTTCCATCCAATATCCTTTTCGTAATTGCCCATAGGACGTGTCACAGTGTGGTTACTGAGAAACTGGAATAATTTCTTCGCTTATCCTGATCTATGATGACCAGAAGGCTATATGAACGATAATTGACTAGGATTTATGTTGATCAAGGACACAACCTAAAATTTGCTTTCGGTTAGTACACTCTTGGCTTTCAGCGTCGTACTTGATGGCTAGACACTTCAAATCAATTCATACGCTTGTGAAAGTAGCTTATGACATATTTGGGGCGTTGATGCAGTACTGGCCTTTGGTTGGGTTGATAAACTACAAGTACCTTCCTCTTCAGCTGCGAGTGCTGTTCCACAATTTGGCAGCTGTGTGCTGGTAAGAGCCTCTGCCTCCCAACTATATGAATCCTGCAATTTAGTGTCAAATTCGACCTTCCCATAATCTTGCCAAAATTTGCTGACAGTTACATTTGAGAGGGTGATACCTTAGCTCTTAAACGACACACCAAGCCTCTGGGTCTGGCTTTTCCGTGTCTTGTGATGTTTCAGAGTTAATGAAGGCCAGCTTTCTGAACACAGAACGAGTTCCTTTTGCTTTGATCATGTTTCCCTATTAGGTCGATTGGCAATTTTCATGTCGTGGAATTCGGTACAAGGAGTGCGTACCGGTTTTCCTTTCCCTAATGGTCTGGTTGGAATTATGACAGGGGAGTGTTCTTGCTTCTTCGTGCCAAGGCGTCGGTTCCGGTTCCCAAACTTGCTACTGCTTAAATAGGGAGACCATGTCAATTCAGCTGCATTGCCAAACAGAGGGAATGGACTCTACCAAGACCTTGGAAGGCTTTGGGAGTTGGAGTATTGTTGAGCTCACAAGACTCGAAAATGTTGGGAGTGTAGCTTGCAATAGTGCAAATCACAGGTTCATTTTGGACGTTTCGAAATTTGTACTCAACTTCATGCAGGTGGTTTACGGTTCCTGCATGAAGTTAGATTCAAGGATTTGGGTAGAGTATTGAGAGGTAGTAAGTTAGAAATACTGAACTAAAGGTATGTGAAATTACCTATTTGTTATGCTGACGTTGTCTGTTAACATTCCGAAGCACAGCTTTTATATTGTTTGCAATATGACTGAGGACACGGACTCTTTTTGGAAGCCTTTCTGGACTCGTTTTTTCTTATTTGATCATTTCTATACTGGAAATTATGTGTATTACGAGCATTGTTAACCCTTAAACGCCGGGCTGGTGGCCGTGGAAATCACCCTTTTGCAAAACCGTGGGAACAATTGGCTTAAAAAAATGAAAAAGTATTCATTGGAAGTCAAACTACTGTAAAGGACCTTCCTTTTCACAACAAAATTTGGAGGATGAATAGTTGCATTTCTGTCCTACACAGGAGATTCTCTTGTCATTCATCGGACGCAAAACATCCGCCTCAACGTTCAAGGGTTAAGCTATAATCCTGGCGGGCAGGACAAGACCTATCACCAAGTCAGTCACCCAAAAATGATACGATTTTTGGACCAATAGTTGCATTCACTTCATTTTTTTTTGCAGTGATCCCCAAATTCATCCATCGGTCACTTTTTGGCTTGAGGTTTAACCCCTAAAGTCCCAATGTCCCCTCGGGGGACAAAATGGATTTCAAGCAGGCTACTACGGCTTCAATATTCATCAATATTTTCTGAAACTTTTTGTGAAGATAGAAAAACACACTAGCTTTATGGGAATACAATTTTTATTTCAATCGGTGCCCTAGAGCAAAAGTTATGGCACAAAAGGTCCTTTTTTTTGGTGCGGCAGGCAGAAATCTTCTCACACATAGTTTTTTTTTAAAATTTTTAAAAATGATTTTCTCATAGGTTATGTTTTTATCTATATGGGAAGCTTTGATTCATCCCATTTGGATTTGTTATGTGAAAGTTATGGACAATCTTATTTTTCAGGCAATTACAACATCTTCTTGAAAAAATAACTTGTAGGATTCATTTCTGAATGCAATTTTCACAATTTTTCAAAAAAAATTGTTTGACAAGGCTAAGTTTGCTTGCTAAAACAATCTCACCATTGGGATTATAGTGCCTTAATCCCATCTTAGAACTATTGACGATTTAGTTTTTCCTTCAATTTTGGACCTACTTCTATTTAACAGTTTTTCAAAGAATGAAAATCAAGTGTATTTTTTTGGAATGCTTTTTCCTAGATTCTCAACTCAATTATTCAACATGAAAAAAATTAAATTCAAAGTCTGTAGTGCAAATCTTTCTTACAAATGGTGGTCAAAGTCATTTGAAATTGCAAGTCTGTATTCAAAAAATCAAATTTTTCCAACTTTGAATGCTTATATCTTCTAATCTATATAGTCAAACTTTATGAAATTTTTTCCACATGATTTGAGATAATTTAAGTACAAGATCCTATGGTTAGATTCCAAAAAGAATTATTTTTTTTCTTTTCTTAGATGAACGCAACAGAACTAGCAATTTTAAGTCGTTTTTGACAAAAAAAATGCCTTGGGACTTTAGGGGTTAAAAGTAGTCCTTCCTGTTGAGTGTATAAAACGAAATAAAGTTGTAAAACATAAGAACAACAAAATACACACACAAAAGAATACCTTACTTCATTAGTGTTTGAAGTGTATACAAGGAGAATAGGAGAGAGACAATGAATAGTTGTCTTCTCCTATTCATCCAAGAAGATTTCCTCTAATCCTAGTAACAAGTGTCACTCACCATATTATGATGAGCGTTCACACTACATTTCTTAACACTCCTCCTTGCTCAACATAATAGTAATAAAATAAAAATTTAATATGATGTATTTGATGAAGTCTATATAATCAGTTAAGAGTCGGTCATTGTTGCCAAGTCGTAGACTTGGTCGGTTGGTTTTGTACGTCGGTGGTCAACCGATCAGTCCGAGGTTCGATACTCGTCGGCCTCGTCGACTGATTCGGAGAACCCGCGGCTTGACATTGCTAGTGAGGCATGAATAAGCAATTGACCCGCTACCCTATCCCTAAGCTGTGATGTGACAAGATGCAGGACACCCCAAGATGGTTAACAAGCTCCAGCATTGATTCCAAAAACCGTGGTTCTCACCACGACCCCACCTTTTTCAATATAATATCCGTATGTTTACGGATGCTGCCTCATTAAAACCTTATCTGGGAAAACCTTGATTATGATCAAGGAGAAAACCACATATGAAAGAAAAAGAATACTGCACCTTTATCAATCCATTCTCATAGCAAAATCCAATGGGAAAAAACTATAAAAGGATATCAAAAGATTTACATACTTATTGAAGGTCTTGCTCCAAATTACTAAGTCGCCTCATGCCAATGCCATGAATGAGTTGGCGATGAATAGATAATGGAAGAGCCTTGGTGAAAAGATCAGCAAGATTATTAGTTGATGAAACTTTCTTGACTTCAAGTGTTTTGTTAGTAATCAAGTCGTGTGTAAAACTAAAATACTTTGGATCAATATGTTTTGTTCGGTCCCCCTTGATAAAATCTACTTGCATTTGTGCAACACAAGCACTATTGTCTTCATATAAGACAGTTGGAGAATCATCATGTGATAATTCACAATTTGTTTGAATAAAATTATCAATTGACCATAGCCAAATGCATTCCCAAGATGCTTCATGCAAAGCAATGATTTTTGCATGATTAGATGATGTTGCAGTAATTGTTTGCTCCACTGATTTCCAAGAAATTGCAGCTCCATGTCGTAAGAAAACATAACCTGTTTGAGATTTGGATGTTGCTGGATCAGATCTATATCCAGCATCTGCATATCCAACCAGTTTTGGATCTGTAGATCGACTGTAATGTAGTCCCAAATCTTCAGTTCCTTTCAAGTAACGAAAAAGATGTTTGATGCCATTCCAATGTCGGAGTGTCGGTCTAAAACTATGTCTTGCAAAGACACTAACTGCAAATGCAATGTCAGGTCTTGTAGACGTAGCCAAATATAAGAGTGCTCTGATCGCTGTGAGGTATGGATATTGTTCACTCAATGGTTCCTCCTCCTCCTTGCAAGGGCGATAAGGATCATCATCTTTAACACTACGACCAACCATAAGTGTAGATAGAGGATAAGCATCAATTATGTTGAATCGTTTGAGAATTCGGTTGATATAAGTGGTTTGAGAAAGAAAGATGCTGCCATCGTTCATATGTAAAACCTGTAAACCAATGCAAAAAGTAGTTTTGCCAAATAGTTTCATCTCAAATTCACAAATAAGCAATTGAGTAGCTGCAGTACATGCAGATTTGGTGCCCAAAAGGTTCAAATCATCAACATAGACGACGATAATAACAAATTCATGTTTGTCTCTTTTGATAAAGAGACATGGAAATAATGCATCATTTATAAAATGATGTTCAAGAAGAAATTGTCGTAGTCGTTGATACCACATACATCCAGATTGTTTGAGACCGTACAATGCACGTTGTAATTTAACGCCACGATATTTGCCTGAAGTAGATGAATGTGGACTAGTGATCTCAAGATCAGGAGGCACTTTCATATAAATATTAGCATGTAGGGAGCCATATAGATAGGCTGTCACTACATCTATAAGATGCATATCAAGAATACCATAAACTGCCATTCCAAGAAGATATCGGAATGTAATCGAATCCATAACTGGAGAATACGTGATATCATAATCAATACCAAATTTTTGAGTAAAATCTTGAGCAACCAAACGAACTTTGTATCGAATAATGTGTCCTTTGTCATTACGTTTGCAAACAAATACCAGCTTGTATCCAAGAAAGCGAGCAATGAGATTGTTTACAATAGGACCAAATACTTGTCTTTTATTTAAAGAAGCATACTCCTCCTCAATAGCAGATTTCCACTTTGGCCAATGAGAGCGACGCATTGTTTCGTCAATTGTACGAGGTTCAAGATCATCTTTTCGTAAGAAAATTTTTCTGCAATCATACAAATGAAGGAATCATTGATGTCCATATTTGCTCTATTCCATACATCTCCTGTACTGCAGTACATCACAGATAATTCTGTATTCAACTTAGGCTTTTCTTGCTTTTGAACAAAAATATTGCCTTGAGATGTTGATGGACAGTCGTTTGCAAATGATTTTGCAAAATTAGCCATATGTGCTATAGGTGAAGAAGGATCAACAACAGTTGGAAGAAATTTGCATTTACGTGGCTGTTTATCCAGTCCGCGAGTTCGTTTGCCTGTCAATTGAGGAGTTGAAGTTGTTGTAATATGTAGTACAATGATTCGAGCAGGAAGATTATGAGCTTCATTCAACGGATTTCGAGTAATCCGTGTCGCATCATGAAATCCATCAGGCGTTTGATTGGCAATCTGTTGCAAATGGTCGGATTTAAAAAACTTCAGTTTCAACTATAGACGTTTTTGGATCTGGATTTGATGTAAATGTCTGAGGTGCTTGAAAAGTGACGCCAATGAAAGTCCCTTGAGAAGATGCTCCTCCTTTAAAAGATGGAAATATATTTTCTTTAAATCAACAATTAGCAAATCGAGCACGGAGTAATGTACCAGTTGATAGAGTAATGTAACGAATTATGCTTGGAAAGTCAAAGCCGACATAAATCCCTTCTTGTCGATGATTGCCAATAGTGTGGCGTTGAGGTTCCAGAACGGGAACCCATACACAACAGCCAAATACTCGTAAATGGGATACATTGGGGACGCGTCCCGAGAGCAATTCTTGTGAAGAAGCAATCTCCACATAAGAAGGACGAAGGCGAATTAGATTTGCAGTATGTAAAATTGCATGTCCCCACATATATGAGGGCAATTTTGCATGAAGAAGCAATGACCTCGTGATGAACTGAATCCATTTAATAAATGACTCCGCTAAGCCATTTTGAACATGTTCATATGGAACAGAATATGTCAACTCAATTCCCGTGGCAATGCAATAGTCTTCAAAAGATTTTCACCGAAATTTTTGAGCATTATCCATTTGTAATGTTTTAATTGGATAATCGGAAAAATGAGCTTTAAAATGGATAAGCATAGAAAGTAAATTAGCAAAAGCTAAATTCGAGAAGATAAATAAGATACATGTGATTGTTTGCCCGATGCATCAACCAAAACCAAAAAATATCAAAATGGTCTAGACATAAGAGATATTGGACCACAAATATCACTTTGAAGTCTGGATAACATTGGTGGCAATTCGTGGGGAAGGTTCCATGAAAATGGTCTGGCAATTAACTTACCTTGTACACATGCATGACAGATTGTCATAGAATTGACATCTGTTGATTGCAAATTATGATCAACAATGCATGGAAGAATTCTGCAAAATAAAGTAGAGCCTGGATGGTCCAATCTTCCATGCCAAAAAGAAGTTTGATTATTTTTAAAAGATACAACAAAATTAGAAATAATATGTGGCCGGATTGGAATCCAGTACAAGCCATTTGCCGCAGCAAAGGCTGTTTCCACAGCTTTATTATTCTATACAAAATCCAGAGCCTCTCGCCTACCTATAATTCTAGTCGAGAGGTGGAAACCATTGGTGCGCACATCTCGATAGCTGATCAGGCTCCGAGGCGCAGAGGGGGAATACATGGTATGCGTGCATGTAATGGTGTTGCCCTCAAGCAAAGTCACCTTTGCTGGTCCCTCCTGGAAACGAAACACATTCGATCTAGCCATAGTCATTAAATTTCTGGTTTGCCAATTTGATAAATTATTAGCATCAAAAAATTGCTAATCCCGCATGATTGAATGAGTAGTTGCAGAGTCAAGAAGCGCATCACAAGACTCACCAGTGGAGGTATCCTTAGCAACATAGGTTTCTCTATCATCATCACCATAGACGCATCCATGGTGTGGGCTTCACGACCTTGAGCTCAAAGTTTCTTGTTTTCTTGAAACATTTTGACAAAGTAGTCTGATGTTTGACATATATTTGCCAAATGTCCTACTCTGCCACATTTGTGACAACAACGCGTTTTTGATGGACGCTTACCGCGATTACTAGTAGAGGAAGTGGTATTTTTCCTCTGACCATGTTGATTGTTATGGCCGTAGCTACCGGTTTGTCTATGATGTGGTTTGAAGCGATGTTTTGTGGTTTAGATTTCATAGTAGAAACCTTGACAACATGGAACTCTGGAACCGTTGTTCCAAGAGGACGGGCCTCTGCATTTCGCCAGAGGATCTCATTTTGCTTTTCAGCAAGGAGTAATAGAGACATAAAATCTGAGTGATTCTCAAATTTCATGTTTCTATACTGTTGGGCTAGTACAGCAGAAACATGTAGAAATGTTGAGAGGGTTTTCTCAATCATTTTAGGTTCGGTTATAGTCTGACTACATAATTGTAGTTGTGACGCAATGCAATACAACTCATTGTTGAAAGCAACAAATGTTGGAAAGTCCAACACTCGTAAGTGAGTCCAATCATGTAATGCTCTAGGAAGAAAAATAGTCTTCTGGTGATCAAAACAGGATTTGAGCTTTTTCCAAAGCTTATCAGGTTTGTCTATTTTTAAATACTGATGTTGTAGTGAAGGAATAAGGTGGCGGCAAAGTAACAATAAAGTTTTCCAAGAAATAGCAGGAGAAACGGTATCACTTATAGTAGAATCTTCGTCAAATATAATACAGTTTGATAATTGCTCCGCATAAATGTGGGCTTTTGCAGTCTTGGCCCATAAAAGATAGTTACTTCCATCAACTGCCGACGGTGGAAATAGAAGAGGTTGAAGTCGTGGTGCTTTGATAGCGGTAGCAGAAACTGGAGCAGTAGTGGATGTAGCAACGGAAGAAGTTGAAGTAGTCATGTTGTACAATGAAAATAACTACGGGGAGAAATTAGGGTTTTAGAAAAAATTAGGATTTCTATAGGAAGATAAAGATAAAGATGAAATTGGAGATAAAGAAAAAGATAAAATAAATAAATAAAAATAAAAATAAAAATAAAACTAGTAAAGAGTAAATAGTAAAAAATAAATAGTAAGTAGTAAATAGTAAGTAGTAAGTAGTAAGTAGTAAGTAGTAAGTAGTAAGTAGTAAATAGTAAATAGTAAATAATAAAATAAAGATAAAGATGAAAAGAAAGATAAAGAAAAATAGAAGGATAAAGATAAAGATATATGAATATTATAAAATAAAAATAAAAATAAAATAAAATAAATTAGTTGGGATTTGGAGAGACAATTAAAAAAAAACTTGAGAGGGATGCACAAGGAGTGGAAAGGAGGAAGTGCACAGATCGAGGTGCAACAAAAAATTCAGATGGGAAGGTTGCAAAAACCTCCTCCAAAATATAAAATCTAAACTGGAATCCTGTAAACTTAAGAAATTCAAAAATAAAAGATGAAGAGCGTGCTGATAACGTATTGAGAGTATAAAACGAAACAAAGTTGTAAAAGTTAAGAACAACAAAATACACACACAAAAGAATACCTTACTTCATTAGTGTTTGAAGTATATACAAGGAGAATAGGAGAGAGACAATGAATAGTTGTCTTCTCCTATTCGTCCAAGAAGATTTCCTCTAATCCTAGTGACAAGTGTCACTCACCATATTATGGTGAGAGTTCACACTACGTTTCTTAACACTTCCGATGTTCACAAAAAATTGAAATGCCTCATCCTCAATATATGAATGTTTTGGATGTATTTTTCAACTATCACATATAAAGGATGTAAAACTAAACAATGATACCTTTTGCAATTGTGTAAACGTGTAAAGCTTCAAAATAAACTATCTCCTAAAAAGATGCAGCCACAGTTCTGCCCTGCCCCCCACAGAGCAGAACATACTTAGTAAATCGTGAAAAACAAATATTGTAGTATGTATATATTATTTTAGAAATTGTCAATTTTGAGATAAAAAGGACTTGAGTTTCTAAAAGTTTGAGAAATAAATTATACATTTATTTTAACTAATTGACTAATTGTTGACTTCATGAAAGAGCTACATTGATTTCTCCTAATAATGTGTGCTATAAAATGATGGTTGTAACATTTTACGAAGGAAGAATTCCTTAGAATTCATTAACCAGTGACTCCTGAATATGAAAACAAACCTATTTACCCCCTAAAGGACCATTGTTGTTTGGTGGACATTTGGGATTTTGGGCAAGTACCTATGGGTTGAATTTTTGTCCTAATTTTTTGAAACTTTTAGAAATTAGAAAAATTGATAAGCTTTGTGGGAATATAACGTTTTTTTCAATTAGTGCCCAGTAACAAAAGTTATGCCCAAATAAGCTCAAAACAAGGGAGAGGAGGCAATAAAAAAAAGGTTTTAATTTATTTTAATTTTAAATTGAATTTTTTTTTCCCATAGATTATATTTTTGTCATTCGGAAAGCTTTGATTCATTCCATTTGGATTTGTTATGAGAAAGTTATGGACAATCTAATTTTTTGGGCACTTAGAGCATCTTCTTCAAAAAAATAGCTTGTAGGATTCATTTTTGAATGCAATTTTTACAATTTTACAAAAAAAAAGTTCCACATGGTCTAGTTTTTTTCCTAGAACAATCTCACCATTGGAATTAGTGCATTTTAATTTGATATAAAAGATATTAATATTTTAAACTTTCCTTCTATCTCGTATCTACTTCTATTTAACAATTTTTTTAATAATGAACTTTTTTATTTTTTTATTTGATGTTTTTTTGCTAGACTCTCAACTCAATTCACCACTATATTGATTTAAAGCTCAGAACTTGGTAGTGCAAAAATTAAAAGTTAAAAATGTTCAAAGTCAAAAAATCTAGTCCCACAATGTACTGAAAATTTTGTTTTTTTCACTTTAAACTCAAATATCTTGCAATCTGAGCAGTTAAAATTCTGAAATTTTTTCCACACATTGTCATACAAGTTAGATATAAGATCCTACAATTAGATGTGCAAATAAAACAACTTTCGTCTTTTTTTACTCTTTGCTATAGAAATGGCAGCTTTGAATGTATTTTGGCAAAAAAATGGGCTTGGTCCTTTAGGGGTTAAGATGGTCATAACCCCTACCTACTAATGGTTTTATATTTTTGCACCAAACATGTTTGAAAATTCATATCAATTTCAAACTTTGGATTACTATGATTCCACGTTTATTTCAATCAACTCAACTAATTCTTTTTCTAAAAAATATAGGTAACATTAAGTATAGTCCCCAAGTTACTCAAATTACAAATCTAAGTGATCGTAGGCAATTCTATCTTATGTTAGAGCGTGTAATGTTTCATAAATTACAACAAATAGTAATGGGTGTATCCATGCCAACATTAAGATCTAGAGTGCAAATTGATGCCACTTTGAACCAATTTATTTAATTACAATAAAGATTACAAATGCACATAGAGTATCAGAATGAGTATGCACACAAAGTCACATATTAATATTTATGTATAGAGAGACAATGTGATGTGTAGTTTGAATTGGAACTAGCTATGGCTAATTATCAACCCTAATGAGGCTAATCCCAGATGCTCTATACAGATTTTGATGTCATTTTCACCACCTCTATTTGAGATGGTATTGTAGATGGTCTTGCAAGTGGCATTGGAGGTGGTATTTGGGGTGGCATTGGGGGCTCCCAATCTTCCAAGGCTTTGGCCTTTAGTACTTGGGCCTTGATCCTTACCTAGGGGACATAGAAGAATTTCTTGGCGTATGGCTTTGAAAGAGTTTTAATACCCTTCATAGCATCAATCTTCCTCACAAAAAGCTTGAACATGGGATCAACATGGTCTTATCTTAGCCCCTTTGGAAGTAATACATATTGAACCTCTTCATTCAATTCCATACTCTTCTTTCCATAAAGAGGCTCCAGATATCAACACCCAAAATAGTCCTAATGCCAAGACTTGGGAGATATGGAAGCCATGGAGGATGCTAAGAGAAGCAATAGGATAGCCAAAGCAATGGAAGAGCAATAGAAGAAACTTAGAGAAAGAAGCTTGTGAAATGGGAAAACCAAAGAGAAGAGGGGAATTTAGTATGGAAAGAATGGTCTTAGGGTCTTGATCAATAGTAGATCTTATCATCTCGGGGCTATATGTTTTTCTGAACATATTCAACTTTTAATTGTTGACCACTCAACTTGGCCTTGGAAGCATTGGTCTACTATCTAAGCATTCAAGTTTCATCCTATACTCCATTGGTCTAGAATGTCTTTATTATTTAACGATCTTTTTAATGTTTTCTTTGTCTTCTTGAAGTTGTTTTCAAATTTATTTTGACTTTGACTTAATTTCTTTTTGAAGATCATTCTGATTTTTAATTTTAGAAAAAATTTACTTTTAACCAAATAGAGCCAATAGCTACGGATATCTTTATTCTTCCTTTATTTAGTACTATTTTTAGGCATATTTTCATTATTATTTTTATTATTATTACCTCTCTATTTTTATTATATTTATATTAAATATTTCTTATTTAAACCACTCTATTTATTCAAATTTATATGATTATTATCTAATAAATTTGAATACTCTTTTAATTTTTACGTTTTATTATTTACTGAGCATCTTCATACACTTCTTTCTTTTAAATTTTTTTTGATCTTGTTTTTATCTATTTTCAATTTTTATTAGTACATTCCTACAATTGCCTAGTACAATTTCATTTGGTGACTAGCTAGCTTGGTTACTAAATGATCCATTGCTTTTGTGTAAGGTTTTAGATTTGTTCATGTTAAGATGGAAATGAAAAGAAAACTTACAAAAAATCAAGTTTAACATACTTAGAAGTAACTAATAATTTATGACTTACATTTGAACTACAAATGATTAAATTTGGAAAAATTGTATTTTGGGGGGAGTTACAAAATCCATATTAGGTAGAAGAAGTTTGAAAATAAAAAATTAATCAACCACAAAATAAGGGGCACTTTCACATTTATCTCCAAAGGGTGGATTTTTTTTAATAAGACTTCCTTTCCAATAAGTTTGTAGGACTACTATAAGATAGACTTTTGTAAAACAATTACGGTTCTAAAATGGTTTGAATTTGCCCATGGTGATCATTTATGGGTATTAATGTATGCCCATTATTGTACCATAATTTTTTTGTGAAATTTTGGCTTAAAATATGTATCACATACATGCATTTATGGCTGGAAATGATCACTACGGGCACATTTGAAGCACTTCAGGAGCCTTTTGGATTGACAAACCTATACCTATTCACTCCCTATGGCACTTGCAAATAATTAATCCAAGACTCAAAACGTATTGAAGAAGGTTCAAAGCTAAATTATTATCCTTTGCTCTCTACTAGCTTGAGCATGGCTATTGGTAAGCAATTAGAAGGAAATGAAGGCTTGTTTACACACCATAAACAAAAGCAAAGTGATTTGTTTTGTTTTGTTTCCACTCATGCTTAATAATTCTTTTTGTTTACACTTAACAACCTTTCTCACTCACAATCTAAGCAAGCACACAAATACAAATTTAAATGGTTTGATTATACTACAAAACAATGAAGCATAAATAATTATAGAAAAATTATTGATTTACAATGTTTTATTTTTACTTTAGTAAAAATAGAATATCAAAATTTGAATTTATTTTTCAATTGCAAACTTTAATTTTTTTTTTGGTTGTAGAAATTAATGATACTTGATTTTCCTTTAATTCCTAAAGGACCATCATGTTTAGAGGCCCAAAACCACTTCAAAATACTCATCTTCCAAAGCAAGGTCAAAATCTTCATCAAAAATTATTTTTTAACAAATTCAACCATAGGATCTTTTAGTTGACTTGTTCAAGTACATTGTCCTAAAATTTTAGATCAAATATCTCCAATGATTGCAAGTTTAATGTGCCTAGATTTCAAATGTAGTTTTTTCTAGCCCTTCTCAAAGGTGAACTATGTTCTATAATTTATGAATTTTAGTTAGTATATTAGAAAATGGTTTGAAAATATAAGCAAAAAAATTTAACCAAAAAAACTTTTATATTCATTTTTATAAAATTGTGAAGTGGAAGGTTTTACTAAATGAAAGACAAAACTACTATGTTAATAACTTTTGGAAGAATTTTGACTATTGTTCATTCCAGCAGTGAGAAAGTTTTAGTAAACAATTGATATCCTTTATTTATAGTTATGATTGAGTTTTTTTGAAATTAAAAGAAAAAGAAAAATTATTTGTTTTTACAACCTTCGTTGCCCGCAAAATAAAATTCCTCATAACTTTTAGCTCATTATTTGGAATTCAAGGTTCAATTTTTTTGTGAGTAGTTATCAACCTATAGAATATCCAAAAAATAATTTTTATTTTTTATAATATATTTTTTGTTGTCCGATTTGACATTGAAATTGAAAAGAAACTTCTAACTTTTGGAAGACGTAAAACAAAGCTTCACATGTAAATTATAATGAGTTGCATCTGTGCTAAGAATTTGGTGCAAAAATTCAAAAGAGACTCCTCTAGTTCTCAGAAAGCCCAAAATGGACTGTTTGGTGCTATAGAGGTTAACTATTAAAGAAACAAGCATCTACATAGAAGAAGCTTGCTAGTCAATCCAATTTGAAGCTTGAATATGATTTTTGTAGCCATCATATGCAATTGAAAACATAAAAGTTCATCAAATCTAATATGTGCAGTGCTTTTTAAATCTTAAATCTTCTGAATATTAAACATTTTACCATTATTGCACGCTCTACAAGCAAATTATCCTATTAAACATATATGTTCAAAATGCATTTCATCCAAAATGCTAGGCAAATTTTATTTTATTTTAAAAATCATTTACAATAATGTTTTTGTAAATCATCATGTCAAAACTAGGAACGAGACATTCACTTCATTTTTAGCAAAGAACTTGAATATTTGAAGGTCAAATGTAACAATATCCATCATTACTAGAATTCATACAACACAATGCAGTTAATCCCTAAAGTCCCATTGTCCCCTCGGGAGACAATTTGGAGTTCGGGTAGGTACCTACGGGCTAAAATTATACTATGATTTTCTGAAACTTTTTGAGGACGTGTAGTTTTCCGAAAGGTTTGTGGATATGTAATTTTTATTTCAATCCGATGCCGGATGAAAAAGTTATGGTGTTTTTTTGCCCAAACCAAACTCGAGGGGCAGGCTAGTCAGACAAATTTTCTTTGACTTTGGAAGGGTCAGTCTCTCTGGAGAGTGAACCCCAACTTTGGAAGGGCAGCAAATGAGCCAACGGGCGAGGTTGGGTGACTGGACAGGGAGGCCAAGCGGGCTGGATCCAGGAGCGGGGAACTTGGAGGGGGCGGGGAACTTATGGGGAGCTAGCTTGGAGCAAGCACCAGGGAGCAAACTCAGGTAAGTCCTCTCCGTGTTTATTTTTTATTTTTTTTATTTTTTTATTTTTTTTTATTTTTTTATTTTTTCAATCCCATCGTGTTTGCCTTATCTTATCCTTCTTTTCCCGACCTCGTGAACAAACCCCTCGCTCACTCCCAAGGAAAAATGCTGAAATTTTTTCTTTACCACATATGATAAAATTTGCAAGTTTTGAATCCATATTTGCAATCAATGGTTCCAAATTGAGTAAGAGGCGCATACAAGATAAATTTTTCTAGCATAAAGTAGGGTTTACTTTCTCTTTACATACACCTCTAGAATGACTTTGGGAAGACAGGTGACGGGGTCAAAAAATCGTGTCTGTTCTTCCCCTTATCATATATTGCACAATTTTTGTTTCTTTTTTTTGTTTCTTGTCCTTCTTCATTTTCTTGTTTCTTTGCTAGCACATTTTATCCTTTCTTCTTCTCTAAATCTTTTGTTCAAAGTCCATGATCAATTTCTGCTGAATGTCTACAATCATTTTTTGTTCATCACTCTTCTCCATTCGCAACTTCATTCCCTTTTCCCTTATTTTTGTTCTTTTCCAATACTTATTATATTTTGCTTTCTATATTTGTTTTTGTTCTAGGTTATTTACCCTAGCGTAGTTCTTGTTTTTTTATTGTGGGAGCATTTCAGGATGAAATTTGAAGGGAATAAAATGCGGCATGATGTAGGATAAGAGGACCCGGTTGAGGGGGACCTTATGGGTGTGGTTTGATACCTGGGAATTTTGAGATGATGTTGAATAAGTAAGTGTCAATTACACATTCATTTTTTACAATGTTGGTATTTGGCCATTTTTCATTTACAAGCAAATGTTACAATGAAGGCTACGTACAATTCAAATGAAATGAAAAACAAAAAGGATTGTTATTATGAATTTACAATGATTTTAGGATGTTTTTTTTGGCAATAACTACTAATTTTCAAAAGAGTTTTAAATATTTTAGAATGCTCAAATGTTGTTGTTTATGGCCTCCTAACATTTTTTATTTTACTTGTAGGAGATATGCCATCACTCTGGAGTTTGAAATTTTTTTTTGCAAGCTTTCTGTGCAAGCACTACTCTCTACCCATCCTAGGAGTAAGGTAGTTTGCTCTAAAACGAACCATGTTCTAAAATGGACCTCTATCTAGGAATGGGTGACAAGTTGCTTGAAATATCTATTGTTGTCCATGATGAGTTAGGTAGGCGTAAATGGTCCATTTAAGAGCACTACCTTATACCTCATGCTTCCAATGACTCCTATGTGGTCTCCAAGTCCACATGCATGGTATAGTGAAATTTATTGGGAAACTACAAAGAAGGCAATTGATTGAAGTAGATGAAGGACCTTCTCTGAAGGTGGGGAGCTCTTGCATTCCCAATGTTGGGAATGCAGTGGAGAACATGCTGGATTTTATAGGGAACATCATGGACCCATTTTTGGCAGTTGCCCAATGGCATTTTCCTTTTTGTTCATACCATAGGTCTTTGAAATTGCATAGAATGGAGGTAAAGTTTTTTTTTCAAATTTTTTTTTGAGGATCTTGTGAATAATGACTGCATCTTTCTACCATTGGAATTTGTTAGATTTGAAAGAAAGGGCTACAAAATCTCATTGCAAAAAAAAGTATTGTATTGTCATTTTTCAGAACATAGTTGCATTGCAAGATTTTTTTGGAAGTGTTATAAGTCTCCAAATCTTCTGAAAATTGGTGGACATGTTCCTAACATGATTCACAATATGGTAGATATTTAAATTTAAAGTCTGTAGTGCAAAAAACTTCAACAAATGGTGGTCAAAGTCATCTGAAATTTCAGGGCAGCACACAAAAAAACTTTTGCTCAAACTTTGAATGCAATTTTCTCCTAATCCGTACGGTCAAACTTGATGAAGTTTTTACCACATGATCTTAGTCAAGTTAAGTACAACATCTTACGGTTACAATTTTGAAAAAAATGTTTTTTGGGATTTTTTAGATGAACGCAGCAAAAATGGCAGTTTTCAATGGTTTCTGGCCAGAAAATGGCCTTGGGACTTTAGGGGTTAATTGTAAAGCTTGTCCTGTGTTTGTGAACTGGTGTCAGAGGAAGGTTTAATTAAAAATAGTAAAAAATAAATACGGCACCAAACCCCATTAGACTTGAGTTTGGGTGCTCCAACGAGTTTTGTCTTGTGTTTTTTCCAAACTCCGGCTCCTGGTCTCGCCTTGCACACACTTTACGATTACCCCAAAATGTAAAAACTACGTTTTTTGGCAACATTGTTATTTTGGGCAGCTTATGAATGGAGTTTTTAAATTTTTTTTCTTTGGAAATTTCACACAATATGTGCCCACGAAGTAGCTTTAAAGTCCAACCATTTTCATAACCTTTGACTACATGGTTAAAAAGTTATTGCATGATATGTAATTTTCATTGCTCGACGAGCAGCTTGGGCACAAAAAAAACACTTTAAAAATCACTTTAAAAAAGTAAGAATTTGAAATTGTTTCTCTAGATTTATATGTACGTGGAAAACTTTGAATCATTTCATTTTTATTAATGAGATGAAAGTTATGAGGAATTTTTGTTTGCAGGTAGGTATGGAGTCTTTGAAAACCTTAACTACCCACAAACTAAAACTCCTCATAACTTTCATCTCATTAATAAAAATGAAATGATTCAAAGCTTTTCACATATATATAAATTAAAAGAATCATTTTCAATTTTTTATTTTTTTTGAAAGTGATTTTAAAAAAAGTTTTTTGGGCTGCCTGGGCTGCCCGCCGAGCAAAGAAAATTACATATCATGCAATAATTTTTCAACCATGTAGGCAAAAGTTACGCAAATTGTTGGTCCTTAAAGCTACTCCTTAGACACATGTTGTATGAAATTTTCAAAGAAAAAAAATAAAACTCCATTTGTAGTGAGCTACCCAAAATTGCTATGTTGCCAAAAAAACGGTGTTTGGGTATTTGGGGATTAACTCTAATGTCAAAGAAACATTCTCAATTTCCATTGTGCTTACCGAAAAGAAAATTAAAGAGTAAATTAAGAAAGAATATTTTTTAGTAGGTTGCAAACGTGGATTGAGCGTCAGTCGGAAAGCGTAACTTACTGATTTCCACGGAAACAATTCACTGATCCGACGCGGAAATTGGTAGATTTCAGGAGGCCCAGCAAGCTCTCTCAGAGCGTGAGTAGGCAGCACGGCGGAGGTACGTAGATTGAGACTGGAAAGCGTAGATTTTGGATTTTGGAGTTCAATTCGACCATAGTCTGCCGTTGATCCGTCGGTGTTTCCGTAGATGTGGAGGGACACAAACATATGAACTGGCAATCCGATATCGAAACACTGGAGCTCTGCATGGGCTGAGTGCCAGATGGCAAAGTCGGAAAACATCCAGGAGTTGGTCAGATATCGGTACTCGTACAATACAAGGGGCCCTACCCAGACTTTTTCATTTTTGAAATGTTTTAATATTTGTTTGGTGTATGCGGTTTCTTGATATTTAAAATTTACTTGTTATTATGCAAAATCAAAAGTGATCTATATTGTAGACCAAAAAAAAGGTGTTTTGTTTGCATTCTTTTTCAACTCCAATTTATCCCCTAAAGTCTCAAGGCCCTTTTTCCATCAAAATCCACTCAAAACTGCCATTTCTATAGCAAAGAGCAAAAAAAAAAATTAAAACATGTTTTTTGCGTATTTTGCGTATTTAACCAATCTGTATGATCTTGTACTACACTAGTGGAAGAATGTGTGGAAGAAATTTTAGAAACTTTGACCGTGTAGATTGCAAGATCTTTGCATTTAAAGTAAAGGAATCAAGTTTTTTTGCACCTTGTTCAACTACAGTTTTTGGCTTTGAACCTTCTTAACTTAAAATTTTTGCTTTGATGATTTTGAATTTCTAATTTTATATGATGAAGAATTGAGTTGAAAATCTGAGAAAAAAAATTCAAAAATGAAACACTTAGTTTTCACTCATTAAAAATTTGTTAAGTAGAAGTAGGTCAAGATTGAAGGAAAAATGAAATCATTAATAGCTCTAAGATAGGGTTGAAATATACTAATTTCAATGGTAAGATTGCTCTAACAAGAAATCTTAACCTTGTGAAACTTTTTTTTCCTTAAACTGTCAAAATTGAGTTCAAAAATGCATCCTATAAGATATTTTTTCAAAAAGATGCTCTAATTGCCCAAAAAATAAGATTGTCCATAACTTTTGCATAACAAATTCAAATGAAATAAATCAAAGCTTCATATGTAGATGAAAATAAAATCTATATGAAACAAATTTAAACAAATTTTAATTGAAAGTTTTTGTGAGGTTTTTTTTCTGCCCGCCGAACTAAAATTTGGAGGTTTTCTGCCATAACTTTTGCTACCGGGCATTGATTGAAATAAAAATTACATTTTTGTAAAGCTAGTGTGATTTTCTATCTTCAAAAAAATATTCAAAAAATTACAACAAATATTGAGACTATAGGAGCCTGCCCAAAATCCATTTTGTCCCTTGAGGGGACAATAGAACTTTAGGCGTTATTACCTTCTAAAATTCAATCCCTAAAGGAGCAAGTGTCCCTTTGGGGGACATCGCAAAGTTCCTATAATCTCAATTTTTGACATGATTTTTTGAATTTTTTTCAAAAATAGAAAAATGTATTTGCTTTGAGAGAATATAATTTTTATTTCAATAGGTGCCTAAAAAAAAGGTTATGCCATCAAAGGGTCAAAAAGCAATTTGTTGGGCAACACAAAAATTGATTCAACATAATTGTTTCTAGATTTAATTTCTCATAGAAAATACTTTTTTCTATATGAAAAGTTTTGATTCATTCTATTTGGACTAGTGATGAGAAAGTTATGGGGAGTCTTGTTTTTGAATAATTGATGTATCTTCTTCAAAAAATAACTTATAGGATTCATTTTTTCATTTCAATTTTTACAATATTTGAAAAAAAAAATTCTCTAGAGTTAGTTTGCTTGCTAGAACAATCTCACCATTGGGATTAGTGTCTTTCAATTTCATATTAGAACTATCAAACACTTAGTTTTTCTTTTTGTCTCACAGCAACTTCTACACAACAATTTCTATAAGAATGAAAATCAAGTTTGTTTTTTGGGAGTCATAGTATATATTAACCCCTAAAGAACCGTTGTCCCTTCGGGGGACAAATGGGACTTTGCGCAGGTACCTCCGGGCTGAATTTTTGTTGTGATTTTTTAAACTTTTTTCCAGGATAGAAGAACTAATGAGCTTTGTGGGAATATAACTTTTTTCACAATCGGTGTTCGGGAACACGAGTTATGACCAAATAAGCTCAAAACACAGGATAGAGGGCAGCAAAAAAAATTTGCAAAAATTAAAAATTAAAATTTGAATTTTTTTTTGTCTATTTAGAAAGCTCTGATTCATCTCATTTGGATTTGTTGTGAGGAAGTTATGGACATTCTTGTTTTTTCGGGTAGTTAGAGCATCTTTTTGAAAAAAATAACACACATGATTCATTTCTGAATGCAATTTTTGCAATTTTTGCAATTTTTTTTTTGCATCGTTGAGCTTACTTGTTAGAACAATCTCACCATTGGAATTCGTGCATTTATATTCCATATAAAAGATGTTAATATTTTAGATTTTCCTTCTATCTTGTATCTACTTCTACTTAACAATTTTTTTAAGAATGAAAATTAAGTTTTTTTGAATTTTTTTCCTAAATTCTCAATTCAATTCTCCACTATAATAAAGATTTAAAGCTCAAACCTCTGCAATGCAAAATTTTAGGTTAAAAATGTTCAAAGTCAAAAAATCCAGTCCTGCAATGTGCTAAAAAACTTGTTTTTTCCACTTTAAATGCAAATATCTTGCAATCTATGCGGTCAAAAATTTTGAAATTTTTCTACAATTTTGTATACCAGTTAGGTGTAAGATCCTACAGTTAAATGTGGTAAAAAAGACATTTAAACTTTTTTTTTACTCTTTGCTATAGAAATGGCAGTTTTTATTGTTTTTTGGCAGAAAATAGACCTATGTCCTTTAGGGATTAAGTACAAAAAGTGAGAAAATAAAAACTTAACCAATCACAAAATAAAGAGCACATTTTATCACTTATTTTCAAAGGGTAGAATTTTTTTAATAAGCCCCTTCTCCACTAAGTTCGTAGGACTACTATTGTACTACCGTAGTGTAACATGGCTTTCCTCTTTGCAATGAAGAAAAAAAAAATTTGCATCCAAAGTGGTTTGTTTAAATTTAAATAAATTAAAGATGATTTCAATTTTGTAGTCTGGTAATTATTTCACAATTTGTCATTTCTTCATTGTGAACAAAATGTCATGTTCTTTCAAATTTAAGACAATTATAAAAGCACAAATGTTGTAATTATTGGATCCTAAAGAGACAATAGAGTCACTAATGCATTAATTGGAACTTTTGATTAGTTTAGTAAATCCATTCTTGAATCGAGAGGTCTAAACTTGGGACAATTAGCAAGGAAGAAAAAGCATTAGATCGTGATTTGAAAAGATGCTTAAGTAGTGAATGAATAGTGAATAGAAGATGTATATGGATAGTGGATCCCTTAAAAGCATTTTGATATTTGTGAATATGAATGCCAAATGGTGTGGTTTATATGTTGCGCTAACTCTTGTTAATTAATCTGAGCAAGTGTCAAAGGATTGTATACTTTTACATACTACCGAAGTCATGTTAGCCACCAATTCTAAATCCTTCCAACATTGGCCCTTATTAGTGAAGTTTTTGAAAGATCTTACTTATTTTTTATAAATCTTGCTATTTGTTTCTTAAGTTTTTATAAAAATTTGATTTTGACATTAACACCTAAAGGACCATTGTTCCTTCGGAGACAAATGGGAATTTCAGGCAAGTACTTACGGGCTGAAATTTTGTCTTGTTGTTTTTGAAACTTTTTTCGAAGATAGAAAAACTAATTAGCTTCGTTTAATTTTTTTTTTTTTTTCAATTGGTGCCTGGGAACAAAAGTTATGCTCCAAATAACTCGGAACTTGGAAGTGGGGGAGGGATAGGGGGCAACAAATAAAATTTCCAAGAATTTGAATCAATTTTTTTTTCACATAGGTTATTTTTTTGTCTACCTAGAAACCTTTGATTCATTCCATTTGGATTTCTAATGAGAAAGTTATGGACAATCTTGTTTTTCAAGCAATTAGAGCATCTTCTTGAAAAAATAACTTCTAGGATTCATTTCTGATTGAGATTTTCACAATTTAAAAAAAAAATTCCACACAATTTAGTTTGCTTGCTAGAATGATCTCACCATTGGAATTAGCGCATTTTAATTCCATTTTAGAGATATTAATAGTTTAGATTTTCCTTCTATCTTGTACCTACTTCTATTCAACAATTTTTTGAAGTATGAAAAAAAAAATTGGGGGGACTTTTCTTTTCCTAGACTCTCAACTCAATTCTCCACCATAAATATTTAAAGCTCAAAACTCTGATTGCAAAAAACTACAGTTAAAAAAGTTCAAAGTCAAATAATCTAGGACCGCAATGTACTGAATATATTTTTTCATTGTAAATGTAGATATCTTGCAATCTGTGCAGTCAAAAATTCTGAAATTTTTACCACACCTTCTCATACTAGTTAGGTGTAGGTTCCTATGTTCAGATGTCCCAAAAAAATAATTTTCAAATTTTCTTAATCTTTGCTAAAGAAATGGCAATTTTGAGTGTTTTGGGGCAGAATAAAGGCCTTGGTCCTTTAGAGGTTAATGGTTTTAAGAAAAAAATTAAAGCCATATCACACTATGGTATAAGGTAGTTGGTTGTAAAACAATTAGGGTTCTACAATGGTTTAAATGTGCCCATGGTGATCATTTCAGAATGCGAGTCAGAATGTTAATGCATGCCCATTGTTCTACAATAACTTTTTTTGAAATATAACTTAAGACATGTACTGCAGACATGCATTTACAGTCGGAAATGATCACCATTGGCACATTTGAATCACTTTAGGACCCTTTTGGATTGACAAACCTGTACCTATTCAACTCCCAATTGCATTTGTTGGCCAACAATCTTAGATTCAAAGTGCATTGAAGAAGGTCCAAAACAAAGTTATTTTCCTTTGCTCTCCACTAACATAAGCATGGCTATTGATAAGCAAATGGAAGGAAGTGAAGGTTTGTTTACAAGTCATAAGCCAAAAAGCAAAGTGATTTGTTTTGTTTCCCCCCATGCCATGGCCTTCTTTTTGGTTACATTGGATGACCCTTCTCCCTCATAATATATTGACTTTCAAGGTCAGTGATGATATTATGTAGTCACTTAATTTATTTTGTATTACTATTGCAAAATGATTGAGCAAGCACACAAATACAAATTTAACCCCTAAAGGACTGAGGCTAATTTATTTTTGTCAAAAACCACATAAAATGTCATTTTAAGTGCTAAGAATTCAATATTTAAAAACATAATTTTTTTGCATATGTAATTGTAGGATTTTAGAGTAGACTTATATAAAAATTTCAAGTAAAAATTTTAGACAGTTTGACCACAAAAATTGCAAGATAAATGTGTTCAAAGTGAAGAAATCATATTTTTTGGCAATGTGGCAAATTAGTTTATGAGACTTTGAATCTTCTTAACTTAAAAATTTTGCACTATAGATTTTGAATTAAAAAAAATTGTCATGAAGAATTGAGTTGAAAATAGAAAAAATAGAGGTGACAAAAAGAACAAGATTTCCATTTTTTGTAAAATAAAAAAAGATACGTGATAGAAGAAAAACCAAAATCGTTAATTAATAGCTCTCAGATGGAATTAAAACACAATAATTCCAATGGCGAGATTGTTCTAACAATCAAACATAACCTTGTGGAACTTTTTGTTTTGAAAAAATGTGAAAAGTGAGCTAAAATTAAAAATGAATTCTATATGTTGTTTTTCAAGAAGTTGCTTTGATTGCCTACAAAATAAGATGCTCAACAACTTTTACATCAGAGATTCAAATGGATTGAATCAAAGCTTTCCGTATAGAAAAAAATTAATCTATGAGAAATAACATTTTGAATTTTTATTCAAATTTTGGTTGATGATATTTTTTGCCCGCCAAATTCAATTTAGGGCTTATTGTGGTATAATTTTTGCTATTGGGCATCAAGAAAGCAAATCATTTTTCTATCTTATGAGAAAGTTTTAAAAAAATTTGCCAAAAATGAACTTATGGGAATCTATTTTGTCCCCCAAGGAGCCACAATTTTCCCTCAAGGATTAAATGGTTTGACTATACTACTAAATAATGAAACATAAACAAGTGGAGTAATGTTGTAAACTTACAATGTTTTGTTTTTGTCTCAATAAAAATGAAATACCAAAATTTGTAATTATTTTTCATTACAAAATTCCATATTGTTTTTGTTGTAGAAATCAATGATGTTTTTCATGAATTATTAAAGAAGCAGCATCTACACTGAATAGGGGTATAAAGAGGACCAAAATATTAAAAGGACTTATTGTGGAAAACTGTAGATGTTTGAAACATGATATACATCCCTCGCACACTTCAATAACTATTGATTTACATCAAAGGTAGATATTTATATAGTGTAATATGTCGATTGATTAGTATGGATCTCCATTAATCCCTAAAAGACCGTTTGTCCCCTCGAGGGACAATTTGGGTTTGGGCAGGTTCCTACTGCTTCAGTTTTTAGTAATACTTTTTGGGATTTTTTGAATTTGTGAATTTTTGCGAGAGCTTTGTGAATATATAATCTTTTATTTTAATTGATGCCTGGGAGCAAAAGTTATGGCACAATAAGCAAAATTGGAGTTTGGCGGGCAGTCCAAAAAAAATCACAAAATGTCAAAATAATTTTAAAAAAAAATTTCAAAGATTATATTTTTGTCTACATGTGAAGCTTTATTTCATTCAATTTGGACTAATAATGAGAAGGTTATGGACAATCTTATTTTTTCAGGCAATCTAAGCATCTTCTTGAAAAAAACCCTTGTAGAATTTGTTTTTCAATGCAATTTTTAGAATTTTTCAATAAAAAATTGTTAGACAAGGTTGGATTTTCTTGCTAGAACAATCTCACCATTGGATTTATTGTGATTCAATTCCATCTAAAAGCTATTAACAATTTAGTTTTTTCTTCAATCTTCAATCCACTTCTATTTCATAATTTTTTAATGAGTAAAAATTAAGTGCTTTTCATCCTAAATTTTTTTTAAAGATTCTCAACTCAACTACTTAACATAAATAAGTAGAAAATCAAAGTCTATAGTGCAAAAAATTTGAACTAAAAAGATTCAAAGCCAAAAAATCTAGTCAAGCAAGGTACAAAAAAACTTGTTGTCTTCATTGTAAATGCATATATCTTGCAATCTACATAGTCAAAGTTTTTGAAATTTCTTCCACATATTCATGTACTAGTTAAGTATAGGATCTTACGGTTGGATATGCAAGAAAAAACAATTTTTAATGCTCTTTTCTCTTTGCAATAGAAATGACAATTTTAAGTGGTTTTTGATAGGAAAATCACCTTGGTCCTTTAGGGGTTAAATCCCTATTCAATGAACATAGAAGAAGCTTGTTGGTCAAATCCAATTTGAAGCTTGAACATGATTTTTGTAGCCATTAAGTGCAATTAAAACATACAATATAAAAGTTCATCCAATCTAGTGTGTTGCTGTATGTATTGCTTTTCAAATCTTAAAAATTATAACTATTGAACATTTTACCATTCTTGCACACTCTACAAGTGAATGATCCTATTAATTATATATGTTCAAAATCTATTTCATCCAAAATGCTAGGCAAATTTTATTTTACTAAAAGAAAAAACTTCAAGAATATTTATATATATTATGATGTCCAAATTGTGTATGAGACATTCACCTCATTTTTTTAGCAAAGGACTTGAATACTTGAAAGGTTCAATGTAACAATATCCTTCATTACTGAAATCCATACTATTAGAGCATTGCGATATTATAAAACACTATCGATTTCAATTGTGCTTATCCAAAAGAAATCTAAAGAGTAAAATAAGAAAAAAAAGTACTCCCTACTTATTAATAGGTGGCATACGTGGATCGAGCGTCCCCGGGAAACAACAATTCCATCTGACGTTCATTCTGCTCCGGGAAAAGAATTGGTAGATCTCGGGAGGCCCAGCAAGCCCTCTCTGAGTTTGAGCAGAGAACTCGGCGGATATACGTAGATTGGGTTTGGAAATCGTAGATTTGAGAATTTGGAGTTCAATTTGATCATAGGCTGACGCTGATTCGGTGGTGCTTTCGTAGATGTGGAGGGACACATACCGTCACATCTGGAACTCCGATAACGAAACACTGCGAGCGAAACACTGGAACTGGAAGTCGGCAAACATCCAGGAGTTGGTCAGATATCGGTAACTTACAAGGGCCCCTGCCCAGATTTTTTCATTTTGAAATGTTTTAATATTCGTTTGGTGTATGCCGTTTCTTGGTGTTTAAAATTTACATGTTGTTACGCAAAATCAAGAGTACTCCATATTGTAGACAAAAAAATAAATGTCTTTTGTTTGCATTCTTCTTCAACCCCAATTTGTTACCATATAAAAATTAAACCTTTAAAAGGACAAAGTGCCTGTCTATCGCAGAATACTATAAGGTTTAGGCAAGTTCCTATGACCTCAATTTTTGACATGATTTTTGAAACTATCTTTGAAGATAGGAAAAATAAATTAGCTTTCTGGAAATAATATTATTTTTATTTTAATTAGTGCCCAAGAAAATAATTTATTCAATCCTAAGCTCAAAAAGCAATTTGCTAAGCAACACAAAAAACTGAATTCAAAAAAAATTGTTTTAAAATTTTGTTTCTTTTAGAAAATGCTTTTATCTACATGAAAAGTTTTGATTCAGTCTATTTGGACCTGCGATGACAAAGGTATAGAGAGTCTTGTTTTCCGAGAAATCTTCAAAAAATAACTTATATGATTCATTTTTTAATTTCAATTTTCACAGTTTTTGAAAACAAGAAGTTCCAAGGAGTTTGGTTTGCATGCTAGAACAATCTCATTATTGGAATTAGTATATTTCAATTCCATCTTAGAAATATTAAAGATTTTGTTTTTCAATTTCGTCTCATATCAACTTCTACATATCAATTTTTAGAAGAATGAAAACCAAGTTGTTTATTTTGAATTTTTTTCTAGAAATTCAACTAAATCCTTCAACATAAAAAGCACAAATCAAAATTTATAATGTAAATTTTTTTAAAGTTAAAAAGATTCAAAGCCAAAAAAATTTAGTCTAGCAAGGTGCAAAACTTTTTTTTTCACTTGATAAGCTTATATTTTGCAATCTATACTATGAAAGTTTCTTTGAGCTACTTCTTATGAGAGGTAAGAAGACGATGGCAAGTACATTTTTTTTTTATTGTGATTGAACACAAATGCAAGCTGGATTTTACATTAGAGAGGTACTAGGAAAAAAGCTCATGGATGATAAAGTAGCTGATGTACCTTGGCACTGGCAACAAAATTCTTTTTATAGTTTTTGGCTAGAAGGTGCTTGCAGCATGGCACTTCTCTTGGAGGCCTCACTATCTCAAATCCTTCTTGGAGGCCTCACTATCTCAAATCGGAATTGCCTAGATGACCAACATACGCCATGACTTTTACCTTCTCTACAATTTTATAATTCGGGAATTTATTTTTAGACCTAGGCACCTATGCACAAGAGTGTACTAATATTACGAGGATGACCACCACTTTGCCCAACTTCCTACTGCTTTAGTTTTCACACTAAAATGTAGACATGGACTACTTGTTGAATGTTGAAAGGTCAGAAGATTAGTTGCCTTTCCAACTTCCTCTCGGTCTATAATGTGAAGCGGCTCTAAATTTCTCCCACAACCTTTGGGTAGTCTAATGCAAGTTCCTATGGTTAAATATGCCAAAAGAAAAATCAGAAACTTTTCCCTTGGCAACAGAAATGGCAATTTTGTGTGTTTTTAGACAAAAAAAAACATTTGTCATTTACGGGTTAACCCCTAAAGTTCTATGACTATGTTTTCAATCGAAAATGCTCAAAAACTTCCATTTTTAGTATAATTATCCCATTTTGAAAAAAGAACTTTTTTGACACATGTAACTGTAGGATCTTGTAGTAAAATGGTTTGAGAACATGTGGTAAAAATTTCAGAAATTTCCACCGATTGGATTGCAAGATATAAGCATTCAAATTCCCTGAAATCATTGTTTTGGCCTTACAAAAAACAAGACAGTTGCACTTCACAAGCTCACTTTTGATGAGAAGATGTCCAAAATGATGGTGCTTCTTTCAATTGTTTTTCCTAAACAAGTTGGGTACATGCTTGAAAATTTTCACTGCATTTGAAATTGTACAACGTATAGGAAAAAAAAGTAAGCAGATCGTAGTAGAGAATGATTCAAAATACTAAATTGTCAAGAATTTAATTATATAACTAAAAAATGCCAATCCCAATAGTTGCAATGTTGAAATAAACAATCTACTATTATGATTTTCTTTTTTCAAAAGACATTGTAAATTGAGTATGATAAAGGGCTTCGAAGTTTATTCTAGAATAGAGAATCCATAATTGCCCGTAAACTAAAAATCTTCATAACCTTTGACTCATTTGATCAAAATGGGATGATTCAAAGCTTTCCATGTATATATAAATTTAGAAAATCAATTTCAAATTTCTATTTTTGAAAAAAGTAATTTTTTCTAATCTACCCGAACTGCCTAGTTACAAAAAAAAGTAACATATTAGGCAATAACTAATGGCTCACATTTCCAAATGTCATGAAGTTTAGTGCATATGAAAGATATTCCTTGCGTCCACCTTCTATTAAAATTTCTACCTAAAATATGAAAATCTCTCGTCACACGTACCTGCCCAAAATTTCTATACAGACAAAAACCGCATGCCGGTCCTTTAGGAGTTAATGGTGAAACTACCAAACAAACTCATTGATCTTTAAATGTATTTGAATAGTTAGAACAAATTTGAAACCACAACACTACAACAACATCGTGAGGGAATCTCAATGCCTAAGCACTCAATCTCCAAACCACTAAGAGAAGAAAGGAAATGGCATGCAACAATGGGAGAAGCAACTCTCGAGTGTTAGAAATGTCTAATAATATGACCCCACAAAACCAATGTCATGAATATGTACGATTATATGCACACTTCTAATTGCCATAAATTACAACTATATTATATGGTTATTATTAAACGGCAAGCTTTGTTTCTATCATGTCAAATTGGTAAATAAAAAGGGGTTCTAACAGAATTTACAATGCATTATTTGAACAACATAAGAATAAGTTGTGACTTTTATAAGCACTAGTGACAACTTTAAAATTTTCAAATTAATTATAAATTGGTGATAAGATAGAAGTTTATTTGAGGGGCACTTGGCAAAGTGCAATGAGAACGCGATTAATACAACTTCTTAGGGTCCAAAATCATATCTGGCAAATTTGAATGTGTGACAAGTATGCATGTTATTCAAGGTAGTTGACTTAAAGGTCAATTAAGGTGACCACACCTAAAATTGACCAAACAAGCAATTCAATATGATTTTTACAATCAAAAAAGTTTTTGTAGAATCTTGTTGATAGCCTTAAAAGAGGATTTTAGATTCTTTTAAAGTGCAATCTTTGGATACTCTATGAATAAACTATGAATTTTCAAAGTGCTTATAACCAACCCAAGACTCTCATGCATAGTGGAAATACATTTAAGCACGTGAATTTGTATGGGTCAGAGTTATATTAGAGAGTTCTGAGTCTCAACAAAATGACAATTTTAGATTAGCTCACACTGAGCAATATGCAACAAATACACACAAGAATACTCTTACCAGTGTAAGTTGCTTCAAAATCAGCAACTTCTATTACCATGTTGTGGAAGTTCAAGAACGGAAGCCCTAATAAAGCAGCCGACATTCTCTGATGCCTAGAAAATAGCCCAATTTTTTGTTCTAAATGCTTCATTTACACACCAAAATGAATCCATAGAATGCATAGCCCTTATGCTTTTTATGATGGAAAATTTCATCCTCTTCAATATAAGGTAGGAGCATCCATTTCCTTCCATGTTCCAAAAGTTGTTCCCTGCAACAGCACCTGAATCCGCTCATCAAACAACCAAACTACAATGCTTAGGTGGCTTAATGGCAGTCGCGGACTGGTGCATGTGGAAATGGATACTATTCGGAAATGAGGTCCTTGAGAATGGGCAATTGGTGCTTTTATTCTTTGCACTTTGACCAAGCTTTCTAAAAGTAGTTTTTAGAATTCAAGAGGGTTTTTTTTGGCATCTCTCACTCTCTCATTTGCCTTTCATTCTGTCCATTTATTTTCACACTGGCTTCGTGGTCTGCTCTAAATGGTTTAAACGGATGGTTATGGGTGCTCCCACCTTACAATGCTACTAAAGCCAAGGCTTCCATTCAACCTTGATATGATTCACCTCCATTCCAAAGCCATTCTTGAACAATTGAATTGTTCCTACAGCAAGTGCCATGAATTTTGATTGCATTACCGCAATACGTAGAACTGATCTGGTGTTGCAACAGGTTCCCAGTCGTTTAGGACCATAAATGATTTGCTATGTTCAAATGAAAATTAAATTTCCCAGAAGTTATTGTGTTTTTCTATCTTTCAAAAAAGCGTTTCAGAAAATCATGTCAAAAATTCAATCATAGGAACTTGCCCGAACCTTGTAGTTTCCCCTAGTATGAGGTAAAACAATCCATTGTGGTCACCCAGGGAATGATCCCATCATGGGTTTTTTCACTTTGTGAGAGTTTGGCTTCAATACATATCTTACATGACAATAATGGAGTGATTAGAGACTTCATTAGGAACTTCCGATTTTTCAAAGAGAATTCATTGTAAGAATTGACTTTTTAGGCCTTCCATGTTAGAAAATACTATGACTGCTTTAGGTGAGCAAAGTGAGCATGATGGATTCAGATTTTATTAGTTCTAAGGTAGTCTACAGACTCTTTTGGACCATGATGCATTGAACACTTCAAAAAGTCATAGCAAATTCATAATTTGTCAAAACAACATAATTTTAATTGCACTCATTGTTTCTCACACTTGCACTATTATGAGGGAAAAACTGAAAAATTTCAACAACTACATGAGGTCAAACTTCTAATTTTGACCACAATGGTTTGTTTTACCTTCCATGCACTTGGTCCTTTTAGGGATAAATTTTTAGAGGGTAATAAGTTGGGGGTTGAGGAAGAATGCAAACAAAAGCACCTTTTTTTTTTTTTTTTTGTCTACAAAATAGAGCACTCTTGGATTTGCATAATAGCATGTAAATTTGAAACACCAAAAAACAACATACACCAAACAAATATTAAAACAATTCAAAATGAAAAAAATTTGGGCAGGGTCCACATATCTTACCAGTTCCTGGATAGATAGCCGACTTTGCCAGCCCTTGCGCATGAAGTCTAAGTTATCACGCGGCCCTTGCGTTTCGATATCGCCTTGCAGAATCCAGTGTTTCGTCAGCGGCGTGGCAGGTCATATGTCTGTGTCCCTCCACATCTACGAAAATACCGTCGGATCAACGTCAGCCTATGGTAAAACTAAACTACAAATTATGAAATCTATGGTTTTCAAATCCGATCTACATATCTACGCCGTGGCACCTGCTCGAGTTTGAAATGAATAAGAGCCTACCCTGCGCACATAAATTTGTGAGGTAATGAAGCACTGCAATTTCCTAAATGAAGCAAGAAGAACTGTAAATAAACAAAACTCTCCTTGAATCCTAATAATACATGAATGAGAATTGCCAATCCTATTTATGGTATGAAAGTTGGAATGAATCAAAAAGAAAACAAACCTGCAAACAATAACCTAAATATAGGTGAATTCATTTTACGAAACTGGTGTGATCAAACGGAGGTTTTGGGTAAACAAAGAATTACGATCATTGCACTTCCAGAATCCCATTGGTATAGAAAGAGCAAAGAATTGAAAATTTAACACCTAAAGGACCAAGGCCTTTTTTCTGCCAAAAAAACACTCAAAATTGTCATTTTTATAACAAAGAATAAGAAAATTTGAAAATTGTTTTTTTGGGACATTTAACTATAGGATCTTACACCTAACTAGTATGAGAAGGTGTGGAAAAAATTTCAGAATTTTTGACCACACAGATTGCAAGATATCTGCTCTTAAAATGAAAAAAAACATTTTTTCAACACATTGCAGTCCTAGATTATTTGACTTTGAACTTTTTTTAACTGTAATTTTTTGCCTACAGAGTTTGAGGTTTAAGTCTTTATGGTGTAAAATTGAGTTGAGAGTCTAGGAAAAAAAAAATTCAAAAAAACTTAATTTTTATACTTCCAAAAATTGTTAAATACAAGATAGAAGGAAATCTAAAATATTCATATCTCTAAAATGGAATTAAAATGCACTAATTCTAATGGTAAGATTGTTCTAGGAAGCACACTTAACTATGTGGAGGTTATTTTTTTGAAAAATTGTGAAAATTGCATTCAAAAATGAATCCTAGAAGTCATTTTTTCAAGAAGATGTTCTAATTGCCCAAAAATCAAGATTGTCCATAACTTTCTCATTACAATTTTAAATGGAATGAATCAAAGCTTTCTAGGTAGAGAAAAATATAATCTATAAGTGAAAAAAAAAAAAAAAAATTGAATTTTGGAATTTTTTTTTACTATCCCCTCCTCCCCCCTTCCCCCCCTCCCCCCCTCCTCTCCGAGTTCCAAGCTGTTTGGGATATAACTTTGGTTCCCGGGCATTGATTGAAAAATAATTATATTCCCACAAAGCTAATCATTTTTTCTATCTTCAAAAAAAGTTTCAGCAAATCCAAACAAAATTTTAGCCCATAGGTACCTGCCCCCAAATTCCCATTTGTCTCCCGAAGGGACAATGGTCCTTTAGAGGTTAAATACATGCAA
Source organism: Neckera pumila (assembly GCA_963969595.1). Classification (NCBI taxonomy): domain Eukaryota; kingdom Viridiplantae; phylum Streptophyta; class Bryopsida; order Hypnales; family Neckeraceae; genus Neckera; species Neckera pumila. The sequence goes on along the minus strand of OZ018411.1, from coordinate 15,860,036 downwards.
AACTTTATTGTTAAAATTTGAAGTGAACGACACATATTAATGACCACTAAGTTTAAAACTTTGGGAAATTGTAACTAATTCCGCAGAGGTCCAAAAAATATAAAATGAGTTGGGATAGATCCAATTCAATTTTTCTTACTACAAAAATTCATTGACAATTGTTTACATGACTACCTCCAAAGAGCAACTAAATCTTCAAAAATTGCTCGAAGAGCTTGAAACCATGAAAAAGTGAAAAAACATCTTGCTATCCCCACTACGTGATAAATTTGCGGGTGGGGTTTACTTGGCACTAGCAAGGCTCAATTTTGCTAGGCACAAGCCCGCACCACTATGAACCACCGGCATCCGCCACGTTTTTTCTAGAATGTGCGCTGCCTCCAGATCTATCAATTTCTCGTTGAAGTAGAATGAACGTCTCATGGAATGGAGTTGTTTCTCAGCCTCGAAATCATAACTTATGCAAGCTTTCCGACTGATGCTCAATCTACGTATGCAAACTACTATGGAATAGTAAGTATTCTTTCTTATTTTACTCTTTAACTAGTGTATTCATGTTTCGTTGCCACAACCAAAATAAAAGCAAAGTAATTTTTTTATTTTTTTATTCAAAAGTAATTTTTAAAATTACAAAGGAGTGCAAAGGCTTTGTTGTGTTGCATTCTTGAAGCAAATAGAAAGCTCTATGCATGAAGAGTGCAAAGGTCTTGCGTTTTTGTGGTGTTTGGATACGTGATGCGAACATTACGTTTTTTCCAGAATAAAAGGTAATTTAATTCAATTTTCCAATCAATATAAAACTTTGAAATTTAATAACTTTCACACCAAAGGTCCAAACACCACGAAACAAAGTCCTTGCACCCCTCCTCGCCAAGAGCTTTTGCGTGGTACCAAGAGCGCCACTAAACTCCTCATGGTTTGTTACATCTCAACATATCAAACAAAATAAAACAAAATAATAAAACATGGTACCTAAATATATTAAAAAAAAAAAAAGCTAATTTAATGTATAAATTTTCTTTAGGGTAAGTACAACGGAAATTTTGAATGTTTTATGACATTGTGCTCCATTGTCTTAGTAATGAAGGATATTGCTATATTGAACCTTTAAACACTCAAATTCTTTGCTAAGAATGAGGTGAATGCAATTTGGACAGCATGATTTAGACTATTCAAATATTCTTATAAATATTTTTTGAAATAAAATAAAATTTGCCTAGCATGTTGGATGAAATATATTTTGAACATATATATTAACAACATCATTCACTTAGAGACCATGCAATAATGGTAAAATGTTTAAGATTTGGATTTTTTAAGATTTGGAAAGCAATGCACATAATAAAAAAATTTTGACATTTTTGCCCAAGTTCCCTCAAAAGTCCAAACTGGACTTTTTGGTCCTTTAGGAGATAACTCGCGATTGGCGCTTGCTTTGCTACGCATTAAATATATTACTTTCATCAATTTTTCATGTAATAGAATGTAGATAAAGATAGTATGTATAATCTTTAAATGGAAATATTGATATCTTCACACAATATTCTTTGAAAAAATTTATATATAAAGTAATCAAAGAAAATCTCTATATCATAATTTTTACAAAATAACCTTTGCAAAGATGAAAACGTTGCAATAAGAATAAATTAATCAAGTAAACAATGTAAGTAGAATCTTTACATTTGAATATCTAGAGCAAAGTTAGAGGTTGGTGCTTTATTATTCTTTAATATCACATTTTAAAAAGACATGGAATTTATCTATAGTTTTGTTGTCTGAAAAGTTTCTTTGAAATTGTTTTAGAAGTATTCATTTGATTTTCAAATATTTCACAAAAAGAATGCATAATATATAGTAGAAAGTATCCTATGGCTATTACAAAAGCAATTGAGTTTCTATAATATTATTCAAAATTGAATTGTGATATTATAGAGGTTGTTGTGATTTTAGTAGTATGATGATTTTTAAAGAAGCAAGCATCTACATAGAAGAAGCTTGCTAGTCAATCCAATTTGAAGCTTGAACATGATTTTTGTAGCCATCATGTGCAATTAAAAACATAAAAGTTCATCAAATCTAATACAAACATTGCTTTTTTAATCTTAAAAATTCTAAATATTGAACATTTAACTATTATTGCACACTCTATGAGCAAATGATTCTATTAAACATATGTGTTCAAAATGTATTTCATCCAAAATGCTAGGCAAATTTTATTTTATTGCAAAAAACATTTACAATAATGTCTGTATAAACATGATGTCCAAATTGCACATGAGACATTCACTTCATTTTTAGTGAAGAATTTGAGCACTTTGAAGGTCAAATGTAACAATATCCTTCATTACTAACATTCATATGTCACCATGCTGTTAATCGTAAGAATTGTCTTGTATTTGTGACCTGGTGTCAACAGAACTCCATCGAACCTAAATTTTGGTGCTTCAACTAATTTTGTCTTGTGTTTTTCCCAAAGTTTGGCTCCTGGTCCCACCTTGCACGCACTTTACAATTAACTCTAACTCTAATTTTATAAAATATTCTCAATCTCCATTGTGCTTACCCAAAAGAAAATTAAAGCGCAAAAGAAGGAAAAATACTTATTACTAGGTTGCATCAGCGCCAGGGAAACAAGTAAATTCCATGAGAAGTTAATTCGACGCAGAAATTGGTAGATCTTGAGAGACCAGGCAAAGCCCTCTCTGAGCACGAGCAGGCAGCACGGTGGAGGTACGTAGACTGGGTCTGGAAAGCGTAGATTTTGGATTTCCGAGTTCAATTCGACCATAGTCTGCCGTTGATCCGACGGTGTTTCCGTAGATGCGGAGGGACACATACACGTGAACTGCGATTCCGATATCGAAACACTGGAGTTCTGCATGGGCTTAATGCCAGATGGCAAAGTCGGCAAACATCCAGGAGTTGGTCAGATAGCGGTACTCGTACAGGCGAGACGTTAGTAAGTACCCCCTCGAGAAAAGGGGGCGTCTGTCAGTGGCCCTGCTGCGTCCCTTCGCTGAGCTCGCCGGCGCCGGTCCTGCTCGGGTCCCAGCCCGGCCTCCCGTTCCCTCCGTTGCTTCATTCCTCAGTCCCTCCGTCGCTCCCTTCTGTCGCTTCCTTTAGCCTCCGTTCTCGCGAGGCCTTCCAAATTGCTTTTGGAGCCCTTCCAACCAGGGCTTTTTTTAACATTTTTGAAGAAGTGACATAAGGTGGGTACACCCAAAAACGCTACAAATTGGTACTGTGCCTACTTACTATTACTAGGCTAGTCAGGTTTTCCTATTCACTTGTTGATAAGTGAAAGGAGCGTAGCATTTGGATACTGTATGCAAAAGTTATTAAAGAACAAAGTTGAGTTCTAAAAGTGTTTCTTGCACATAGGTACAGAAATGATTTTGGAAATGTACAAAGAGTATAGATGGCGGTTTAAGGTCAATAGCACATTTGGGTGTACGTACCTTAGTGGCGAAATAAAATGTTACAGTGGTGCTCCAAATTCCAACATTCATCCACTTATTAGATGTATAGTATGGTTTTCCTCCACAATTTAGGCGATTTCATCTAATATTTTTTAAACCTTTAAAGGACAAACTGCATGTATATCACAAAATACTACAAGATTTAGGGAAGTTCCTAAGACTTCAATTTTTGACGTGATTTTTTGAAACTGTCTTTGAAGACAGAAAAAATACATTAACTTTTAGGAAATATAATTTTTATTTTAATTGGTGCCCCAAAAAAGAAGTTATGCAATCCTAAGCTCAAAAAGCAGTTTGCTAAGCAACACAATAAATTCAAAATAATTGTTTTTAAATTTTGTTTCTTATTTTTTTTTTAAATGATTATGTCTATATGGAATTGAAAGTTTTGATTCAATCCATTTGGAATGAGAAAGGTATGGAGACTCTTGCTTTCTGAACAATCAAAGCATCCTCAAAAAAAAAATTTATAGGATTCATTTTTTAATTTCAATTTTCATAGTTTTTGAAAAAAAGAAGTTCCACAGAGTTTAGTTTGTTTGCTAGAACAATCTCACCATTGGGATTAGTGTCTTTCAATTTCATCTTAGAACTATTTGAAACATTAAATTTTTCTTTTTGTCACATTCCAACCTCTGAGTAACAATGTTTATAAGAATGAAAATCAAGTTTGTTTTTTTGAACTTTTTTCTAGAAGCTCATTTCAATCCTTCCCCGTAGTCATAAATAAAAAAAATGTGAATCTCTTCATTTTTAGCAAAAAAACTTGAGTACTTGAAGGTCAAATGTAACAATATCCTTCATTACTAAAATTTATACAACACAATGCAGTTAATTGTAAAGTTTGTCCTCTGTTTAGTGAACCGGTGTCAGAGGGAGGTTTAACTAAGAATAGTAGAAAACAAACACAACACCAAACTCCATCATACTTGAGTTTTGGTGCTCCAATGAATTTTATCCTGTGTTTTTTCTGAACTTCAATTCCTGATGCTGCCTTGCACACACTTTACGATTAACTCTAATATCATAAAACATTCTCAATCTCCATTGTGCTTACCCAAAAGAAAATTAAAGAGCAAAATAAAGAAAAATACCTATTACTAGGTTGCATCAGCGCCAGGGAAACAAGTAAATTCCATGAGAAGTTAATTCGACGCAGAAATTGGTAGATCTCGTGAGACCAGGCAAAGCCCTCTCTGAGCACGAGCAAGCAGCACGGTGGAGGTACGTAGATTGGGTCTGGAAAGCGTAGATTTTGGATTTCCGAGTTCAATTCGACCATAAGCTGACGGTGATCTGGTTCCTTTTTCGTAGATGTGGAGGGACACATACACGTGAAGTGCGATTCCCATAACTAAACACTGGAGTTCTGCATGGGCTTGAGTGCCAGATGGCAAAGTCGGCAAACATCCAGGAGTTGGTCAGATAGCGGTACTCGTACAATACAAGGGGCCTGCCCAGATTTTTTTCATCTTTGAAATGTTTTGATATTTGTCTGGTATATGCCGTTTCTTGGTGTTTTGTTTGCATTCTTCTTTGATTCCAATTTGTTGTCCTTTAAAAATTAAACCCTGAGGATAAAGTTTGGGGAAAGGATCAAGTGTCCCCTCTAGGGACATCGCAAGGTTTGGGCAAGTTTCTATGATCTCAATTATTGACATTGTTTCTTAAAACTTTTTTTGACGATAGCAAAATGCACCAGATTTTGAAGAATATCATTTTTATTTCAATTGGTGCCCGGGAAAAAAAAGTTATGCCATTCAAAGGTCAAAAAGCAATTTGCGGGGCAAGACAAAACTTCAAAGTAATTGTTTTTAAGTTTTGTTTCTTATAGAAAATACTTCTATTCACATGAAAAGTTTTGATTCATTTAATTTGGACTAGTGATGAGAAAGTTATGGGGAATCTTGTACTCTGAGCAACTGGAGTATCTTCTTCAAAAAATAACTCATAGGATTCATTTTAACTCAATTTTCACAGTATTTGAAAAAAATAAGTTCTATGTTTGCTTGCTAGAACAATTTTACCATTGGGATTTGTGTCTTTCAATTTCATCTTAGAACTATTAAACATTTCTTTTTTTCTTTGTCTCATATCAACTTTTGTATAACAATTTTCATAAGAGTGAAAATGGCAAGTTTGCTTTTTTGGAGTCAAAGTATCCATATTAGATAGGAGAAGTTAGAAAATACAAAATTAACCAATTACAAAATAAAGGGCACATTTTGACATTTATCTCTAACAGGTAGATTTTTTTTAATAAGCTACCCTCTTTAGTAAGTTAGTAGGACTACTATAAGGTGTTGGTTATAAACAATTAGGCTCTAAAAAGGTTTGAATGTGCCCGTGGTAATCATTTAACCCCTAACTGACCAAGGTGATTTCCTATAAAAGAAAACTCAAAATTGTCATTTCTATTGCAAAGAGAAAAGAGCTTAAATTTTTTTTATTTATTTTTTGCATGTCCAACCATAAGATCTTATACTTGACTAGTATATGAATACATGGAATAAAAGTAAATATTTTATGTATCACTGGCCTCGCTAATTTTTTTCAATCCAAGTTGCCTCGGGCATGTCAAGTCTTAGGGTCAGGCTCGGAAAGGGTGGATATTTCCCACGTAATTGCAAAAAAGCTAATGTGAAAGAGGACGTAAGGTAAACGAGTCTATGAGAGGCAGAAACTGCAAAATGACTAGATTGCCTTTTTGACACTATTGAAAAATTTTAATTTTTTTTCCATATAATGTGAGAAGTGGAGAGAACAATTTAATTTAATTTAATTTTTTTACAAAGTATGAATTTGTTATGAATTTTGAAATATGCTACTCAATTGGCCGAAAAGGGTCTCTAGACTACCCCAAAACCACCAAATAGTGTACCCACAATGGTCATCTTACCATCCAAAGTGGTCACAATATTTCCGAATATGGCCACAATATTTTGTAACATGGCCATGACATGAAGGAATAAAAAAAGGTACTTCTATTGATGAATTTCTACTAAAAAGGCAGAAGTTTCTACTGTGTCATTAATAAGTCCTTTACCATCATCCAAAACATTGATTATGGCCACTAACTCAATCTAATTTGCTCAAATCTTATTTATTGCAAATTTTTGGTCATGGATTGATGTAAGATTGTAATGGATCATTTCCTAGGTTTCTGTATTGGAAAACTTTCTTGTTATAGGTTGGTATACCTTAGTTGTACCCTAGACTTTATTCCTTTTTACATTTTGAGAGAGTGTTGAGATGAAATTACTTAAAATTTGATAAAGCACTATATTTCCACATAAAATCATCTTTTGGACCAAAAGCCACTTTTCAAATATATTCATGTACTATTTCATCCAAATTTGGCAACTTCATTTATATTTTAAATAGAAATGGAAAATTTATAGCAAATAAGACTGTTTTGATTTGGCTTAAAGTCACTAGAAGAGATTCGGGCCTCTAAGAGACTGCAAGTTCCCAGACTATGGGAACTCTGCAAGAATGCTGAGATGCTGCCAAATGGCCCAAGCCGACATGGCCAAGCGGCTGTTAAGTCAGAATTTTTCTTTTTTGAAAAATAAAATAAAATATAGTATTCTTTTAACATTTTAATAACTTTTTTTTTAATTTTTTAATTTTTTAATAACTTTTTTTTTTAACAGCCATTAGAGGAGTTTCGGGCCTCCTAAGAGACTGCGAGTTTCCGGATTGTGGAAATTTTGCAGGCATGCTGGAATGCTGCCAAATGGCCAGGTTGACGTAGTCAAGCGACGCCACATCATTTTTGAAAAAAAAAAAAAAATTGTTAAAATGATGTTTTGGTAATTTTTTATTTTTATTTTTATTTTTTTAAGAAAATCTGACACGCCCATACCGTCATTTCGTGAATCTGGGCAGACTGGCGAACGGGCCTGAAATAGTCTTCTGAGGCCCCCCAAACTCCTCAAATGAATGCACTATTCCCAGCATCGATAACAACCCTGAAGTGGTCTTTGGGAGGCTCAAATCTCCTCTAATGACATATTTATTTTGAAATGGTGCAATTTGATCCTATGGTGCCAAAAAAAAGGATTGTTTGCACCTATTGTTGTTGATCAAAGAGGGTCCAAAATTATATGTGAAGTAGATATCTCTAAAATGCCACTATGTCTATTCACTATTATTAAATATTATTAATAGACATGTCAAACTTTCATATTTTTTTTATGACTAGTAAAAGGAGTTCCAACACACCAAATAATTTTGGACCCCATATGCAAAGTTATGATGGTTTAAAGTTTTTTTTCTCTAAAAGTTCTAAAATTGTTTCTTCGGCACAAGTATGTATTGATTTGAAGATGTATAAAGAGTGATGATGGCACTTTTGGGTCAATGTCACATTAGAGGTACCTTTCAAGATTCTCAATTTTTTTTTGGTAAATGAATGATAACAATACCCCCCTCCCTCAAAAACATTTATAGGCCTAAAAGAAGACACATTTTTTCAAACTAAAAATAACAAAAAAATTCATTATTATGCAATAGGATTGGTCATTTCAAATCCAAGTCAAAAAGAAGTTCTATTATGCTGAAAACAGTTATTTTGGGGCAACAATCTCTAATGAAGTTGGTTTTACATCCATTGACATAAATGAAATATACAATGGTGGATGAAAACACTTATATTAATCCAAAAATGTGTAAATTTATCTATAATAAAGCAACATTGTTCCTAAATTTTGTAAGAATTGAGCAATTTTATTTATTGAAAATAGAAGAATCTATTGCCAAGTATTACCTCAAATAATTGTATAGCTTTTGAGCAATAAGTTGCCCCCAAAAGAACAAAATACAAATCAAATATCAATATATATTTTGATTGACCAAATCAAAATCCTAACCTATTATCTTACCTTTTCAACAATAGGGTTGTTGCAAGAAAGACTTGCCATTTTTTGTAGCATTCTACCAAAAACAAAGATTTTGATGGCTATTACTATAAATACTATGAGTACTTTTTAGTGGAATAATCTCAGTTGTTGAAAGGAAAAATCTATAATGAGAAATATTATTACAAATTCTACAGACTATTTGCAAGTACTAAAACAATGCCATCTTAAAAAAAGATAGTTTGTTACCAAAAATAGATACAATAAGCATAAATTAATAATAATATTGCCCCCTTTTAGAAATAGTGTATCCATCTTTAGTGCAATCATCACTAAGAATGGATATATTATTTCCAAACAAAGAAAACAGAAAATTGTGGTAAAGAAAAGAAAAGTTGGCAATTTGTGAGGACTTGATGGTGATCACATTACATTTCACCACAAGAATGAGCTCAAAACCATCTTCAATATTCAAAAGTGCATGAACTAGTGAGCCCTATTTGCACAAATGTAGAGGACATAAAATAATGTGTAGCTTTTTTGATGTCCCTTGGTAGGAATATGACTATCTATTGTGAAAATAGTCCACACAAATTTTAACTCTAGATCATTCATTTCAGGTACTTCTTAAAAATACCCCTTTTTGAATCTGAAGGTTTGATAAACTAGCAAAATGACCATTAATTATAAAATGATTTTTTAATTTTTGAAAAAATAAGTGATATGATAACAATGGAGACAACTATCTTGAATAAAAATTTGAATCTATACTTCAAAAGTTATAGTGGAGGACTATAACTCTAGCACTCTAAATGTGACAACATAAAGGATCTATCTTTCTTGCATTCATCCAATACATTCAAACATACCCAAAATTTATAATTAATTTTTGAGATGGTGAATTTTCAAATCAAGTATGCGCAATAGTACAATTTGTGTATGGATCAAGGTGTTTATTTCGTCATAAAAGGTTAAATGAATTAGAAAGTGGCTTACAAAAGATTTCAAATGAATATCAAAAGATGAAGAATTGCAAATTTTCATCGAATATTTTTGAAAGTTTGTTGAATGTGTTTTAAGCCTTTAGTAGAGACAATTTCCTTGTTGAGGTATTATTGAATTCTCATAAGAAGATACTAAAAAACAGAGTAAGACACAAATTTATAAAAGATAATTTTTTAAATTTTTTGACAATCTATACTTCTTTGCTTTAGACAAAAACTATTGCCAATAAGTGATCTATACTGAAATTGCACCCAATTGATGCATGAAGTCAAGAAATATATTTTTTTTTTCAAAAATTTAATTTTTCTTAAGATTATATATATTTTTGCAATTTGATCTTTGGACCTACACTGATGGACTACTAATCATCCAATTATTGAATGGCATAGAATTTTATATTCTAACTAGCTGTTTGATATTTGCTTTGCTACACAAATATTACAAGCTTTTATTTATTGTTGTATTGTAATGAAGTATGAAGCCAAGAGGAGCAATTGAACTATCACTCCCCTAACATCACTCTACCAATATTCACTAATATTCACCTTGTCTTCAATAACTATAGTATTTCTATAATATCACTATAGTTATAGATGTGATATTATAGAGGTCATTGTGATTTTAGTAGTATGATAGCGATTGGCACTTGCTTTGCTACTCATTAAATATATTACTTTCATCAATTTTTCATGTGATAGAATGTAGATAAACAAAGTATGTATAATCTTTAAATGAAAATATTGACATCCTCATACAATATTATTTGAATTTTTTTTTATAGTGCAATATAAAGTAATTAAAGAAAATCTTTATACCATAATTTCTACAAAATAGCCTTTGCAAAGATGGAAACGTTGCAATAAGAATAAATTACTCAAGTGAACAATGTAAGTAGAATCTTTACATTTGAATATGTAGAGCAACGCTAGCGGTTGGTGCTTCCTTATTATTTAATATCACATTTTAAAAAGACATGGAATTTATCTATAGTTTTGTTGTCTGAAATAAAAATTTGAAATTTTTTTAGAAGCATCCATTTGATTTCCAAATATTTCACAAAGAGAATACATAATATGTAGTAAAAAATATCCTATGGCTATTACAAAAGCAATTGAATTTCTATAATATTATTCAAAATTGAATTGTGATGTTATAGAGGTTGTTGTAATTTTAGTAGTATGATATAATAAGAACACTCAGATTCCTAGAGCAAACTTTTGATTTGATAAGAATTTTTTTGTTCTTCTTAGATTCACAATAATTTCAAATCAATACAAAATTTCTTAAAATTTATGACTTATGATTTCTTGTCAAGAAAACAAAAACAAACAATACATTGTGTAGAAATATAATGGAGCATAAAGTTTGAAAGAATTTGAATTTTGACTCATAGGCTTTGTCCTTATATAATTATACTTCTAGATAGTATGTATGTACAATAACATATCAAATCAGTTCTAAATTCAAATTCATTTCAAAGCATAGAAGTCTAATTTTTCAACATCTAGCTAGCATCTAAATATTGGCTAGATATTGGCATCAACGTTGACTAATCTTTAAATATCATTGAACACACATACATATACATATATTTCCATACATTGATTTACATATTACCATTACATAGGAATGTATTACACATGTGAGATTCCTATAATACAAGATATATGCTAAAATATGGTATAACACACAACATAGGATTGATAGTTTGATAAATTAGCATACATGTCATTTGAACATATAAACCCAATCATATTGAAATATGATACAACATTTGTAGAATATGTGAGGAAGTAACCATTTTAGAGCTTTTGAGACATTAAGAAGGTGCAATACTGATCTAAGTAGGGGATATCAAGTATCTTTGGATATGGATCACTATAAATACAAACTTTTGTTACTACTATATAGTTCTATTAATTTATACATTGATTTCTATATCAAATATATATTAGAAAAAAACATATTGCATTCAAGATTTTGGGCTGTCTAGACCAATATCACTTTGTTAAATGTATGAATTGTATTAATGTAATTATGCTTCCATCAAACTCTTTAGACTATTTTTGGACTCTTTACTAACAAATTGTTTAGCTTGTATATACGCTAATTAAAATTTTCAATTTATCAAAAGTTTCCACTTGACATTGTAATCTAGTTTCTTCTATCGACTAAAAAGATCCCTATAATATGATTAATTGTAAAGGTCCATACCATATAATTCAAGTCTTTCATTTCTGAGTAGACTTGGATGTTGTTGATTAGTACCGGGAATTGGAATATAATTTGGAACTTTTCTTCTTGGTACTAAAGTTAAGCATTCTAAGCCTTCTTCTTCAATGATGATCAAAATAAAGTATTTACTTATTCTCTTCACAATTGGGTACAACTGTTTGGTTTCAATACACCAATGTCCACTGTCGGAGGGCACCCCCTTATATAACTTAGACCATGATGTTGTCATTGATGTATTATTCTACACTTAATATAGAAAATCAATGCAAGAACTATATCGATAGTAATAAAAGAACAATTAATAATAATATATGCAAACAAGATAGTGAAATATATTGTCAATAAGAAAAGATTATATATATTTGATTACTTAAAAGTAAAATAAATTAGAAAGCCAATTGTAAAAGTAAAATAAATTAGTGTCAATTGTGAAAGTAAAATATTCCTTGATTGTATAATGTTGTACCAAAATGTAAAATTAGGGATGTCTAAATCATGGTATTTCTCATTTTGACCAACAATACATAGTAAAATTAGATATTAGAAAATGAAGACAATTTTTATTAATACCAATAAGTTTAAATTGAACAACAAAGACTTTGTGCTATTGTGTACAGTCATCAATGATTGGATTGCAAAGAAGAAGTATCAATTTCTATTTTATTTAAAAAACATTCTATTGGTGCCAACAAAAGAAGAAACATTGCAAAAACACAAACCTACTTATTTATGGGTTTTTTTCCAATGCTATTGCCACCACTATTGACCAAAGTTTCATATTTCAATTTAGGTAAAACTTTTCTAATATAAACATCAACGGAATTAGTTATAATAGGATTTTGTTGCATTCAACATAGCTAGTGGACACTTTGACCTTCTTATAGTGACTACCTTTGTTCTTGTCATAGTTGTCATTTTTGCAAAGTGTCATATTCTAGAATCAACATGCAATTGTCATTTTAACGTCAAAAGTCCCATGAGTCCCTTTAAAGAATTCTTCAAGGTTTAGGCACATACCTATGATTTCAATTTTTGTCAAGATTTTTTGAATTTATTTTAGATAGAAATATTAGTTAGTTTTTTAAGAAAATTTTACTTTTTTTTATTTCCAATCACTGCTCAGGAGCAAAAGTTATGCCACAATAACAATAAGCCCAAAATAGGTGAGGGTAGGTAGCTAAAAAAACCCACAAAATTTTTCAAATAATTTTTACTTTTATTTTCTTATAGATTATATTTTTGTTTATGCGGAAAGATTTGGTTCATTCCATTTGGATAAGGTTTGTGAACACTATAGAGCTTCTTATTTTGCGGGCAATCTTAGCAAATTATTTCTTGAGAAAAAAATGTATTAAATGCATTTTGAGCTCAATGTAAACAATTTTTCAACAAAATAAATTGCACATGGTTTGATTTGCTTTCTAGAATAATCTCACTATTGAAATTAGTATGTTTTAATTCCATCTTAAGCTATCAACAATTTCATTTTTCCTTCTATTTTTATTTGTTTAGATTAACAATTTTTTTAAGAATAAAATTAAGACGAGTTTTTATTTATTTATTTATTTATTTTTTATTTTTAAATAAGCAAATCAATTCTTCAACTTATTTTTATTTAATTCATAATATATAGTATATAAATATCACTTAAGAGGACTCAAAGTCTTGTAATCTAGTCAAGCTAGGAACAAAAGAACTCATTTTCTCAACTTTAAATGTTTATATCTTGTGATTAATGTGGTCCAAGTTTTTGAATTTTTTTCTTAACATTCTCCTCATAATAGCCTAGTGCAAGATCCTATATTTGAATATGCAAAAACTTCAAACATTTAAAATTTGTGCTATTTGCAATGTAAAAATTTTGAGTGTTATTTGACAGAAAATTGGTCTTGGGACATTAGAGATTGAGGAGGCAACTAAAAATGAAGTTTTATAAATTCAATGTCGCAAATGTGGCACCAAGTGCAAGCCACATATGGGTCAAATCACACTCAAATGTACCACAAAAGGAGTCAAACCCACTAAAATCTGCAATGTAACTTCTTTTTTGCTATCATTTTCTAATACTAATCTATTAATTGTAGCTATTTTAGTCCTTTCTGACTAGTATTTCAAGTCATGTTGAGCCTAATACTACTTTATTTATCAAAAAATAAAAATTATTTATTATAATTCCAATTGAAGTTTCAATGTCAACATGTCAGGTTTTTCAATTGTAAAAAAGGATTCTATTTTTTGATTAATAATAATGTGGTTGAATCCAAAAAAATAATGTATATATGTAATTATATGATAGAATAAAATAGGACAATTTTTCTACAATTTGAATGTTTTCCCATTTTTTATAATGTTTAGAAGTAAAAACTTGTAAACGTCCTTTTCAATATAAAAAATAATCCAAATGATGATTGTATTAAAACAAAAAATGTATATATTATTGACTTTAAAGTCACTACATAAGCTATTTTTGAATTTGAATGTCTAAATTTTGTATGAGATGAAATTAATAACTTGTCAATAATCATTTAATTAATTAAAAAACTATACTATTTTGAGTACAAGATTTAATCACTAAAAATCCTTTTAAATAGTTGTATGTTTGAGAAGTATAAAAAATTTGGATGAAAATATCTTTTTAAAGTGCTATATTGTAAAAAGTCACTAAATTTAGCCTTCAAACTGGTGATTTATGTCTTTCTAAGGATTTTTTCTATGAAATTTTGTCTCCAATTTTTTTAAAGGACACATACAATACTATTCATCTAAATTTTTTTCTTAAAAATGACAACATCAAAGGAATTTTTAGCTTTAAAAGTTCAAAAAAGGACTTAAGTCCTGTCCTAGCAAAGTAATCCCAATGGTACCTTTGAGTGTGATTTGACCCATATGTATGCTTCTTCTTACATTTAAAGGGTGAAAAATTAGATAATAGAGCTTTGAAAAGACAAACCCTCAAGGCAACACAACTATTGATATATGGAGTACAACTTGACTATTTGCTTCTCTATTTTACCACACTTGTTCATTTGTTGAGATCATATTAGTGAATGTGATAATCACAGGATTGATTCCTAGTCTTCAATATTGAGTTTCCAATACACAATTTGTCATCTTATAGGGTGTCATATAAAAGGAGTAAGAGTGTCATTGTATAGACCAATTAAAAATTTTGAAATTTAACATGCATGGAAACAAAGTGATAACCATGGCAACCATTTCCTATACATGTGCGAGAAACTTTCAAGGAAAAACTGCAATTCATTGTGGGATATTTTATAATGAGTGTTGTTTTAGAAATGGCCATAAAAGACAACATTATGAGTGTATTACTTTGCACTACACTTTATTCCTATTTTATCCCTATTTCCATATTTAAATTAGGTTGTTTATTTATTTTTTGTTTTTTTGTTATGGTGAGATCTCTTAGACCATACACCCCCCCCGGATTGCATTCTTGGTATTGTTGGAAAGTCTTCGGCAAGGAGGGGTGCATGGGCTTTTTTTTGTGGCATTTCGACTCACACTGTGAAAGTTATTGAACTTTGAAGATTCTTTGAATTAAAAAGTTTAAAAATCACTTTTATTTTTATTTTATTATATTGTGGCAACAGTACATGGCATACTAGTTTGTACATAAATATAACATTTCTATAGGTGATAAACCTTCGTGAATTCTTCATACAAACTTGGTCTCCATTCCTAGACTCAATAGTCAGTACTCAGCTGAAGTGGCTTTAATTTTTGAACACCGAATGGGGAACTGGCACAATAATTTTGTTTCAATGTTGTGTGTTCAGAGAGGTTTTTTTCTACCGGATTAGCTGTGTTTATGTATGAAACCTGAATGTGTAGTAAATTAACAAAATTGAATATTAAATATAAAATATTTGTTTAATTTTTGAAAAAGACTTGATATGATTACAATCAAGACAACCATTTTTAATAAAAATTCATATCCACACTTCAAAAGTTATAGTGGAGGACAACTCTATCACTCTAAATGTGATGGGAAAAAGCACTAGTCTTTCTTGCATTCACTCAATACATTCAGACGTACATAAAATTTGGACTTAATTTTTGAAATGGTGAATTTTCAAATTAAATATGTTTAATAGTACAATCTATATATGGGTCAAGGTGTTTATTTAATCATAAAAGATTACACGAACTTGAAAGTGGCTTACAAAGGATTTCAAATGAACATCAAAAGATGAAGAATTGCACATTTTTGACCATTCTTCTTGAGAATCCTTAAGTGTGTTTGAAGCCTCTAGTAGAGATAATTTACTTGTTGAGGTGTTATTAACTTCTCATAAGAAGATGTTAAAAAATCAAATACTGGTTGTCTCAATTATAACAATCAATTATATAAAAGATGTTCTAAACCATCTCATTATATTTTTTTTGCAGTTGGATCTTTGGGTCTATATTAACAAACTACTAGTCATCTAATTATAGAATGACAAGGAACTCTATGCTCTAATACATTAAATTTTTTGAAACAATATGAATCTTCTTAGATTCACAATAATTTCATATTAGCACACATTTCTTGAAGTTTAATAACTTGTGATTTTATCTTAGGACCCTCTTCCAAAAAATACATATTATATAGAAGTAAAATAAAGCATAGAATTTGAAGTTTATTTCATAGGCTTTGTCCTTACATAATTATACTTCTACACAATATATATGTACAATAATGAAACATATCATGTCCAAATTCAAATTATTTCAAAGCATAGAAGTTTAATTTTTCAGCATCTAACATTTAAGCGGGCAACTATATTGACTAATCTTCAAAAATTAGTGGACTCATGTATATATGGAACTGTATGTGACTCTTATTGTAAAAACTATGTACTAAAATATGGTAAGATTTACACCATAGGATTGATAATTTAATAAATGAGCATCTATGCCAATTTAACATCTACATCTAATCATGTTCAAATATGATACTACATTTGTAGAATATTTGAGTACATAATTGTTTTGGAGCTTTTGAGACATGAAGGAGGTACAATAATGATCCAATAGAAAGTGTCATGAATACAAACTTTG
Source organism: Neckera pumila (assembly GCA_963969595.1). Taxonomy (NCBI): domain Eukaryota; kingdom Viridiplantae; phylum Streptophyta; class Bryopsida; order Hypnales; family Neckeraceae; genus Neckera; species Neckera pumila. The sequence continues at coordinate 15,843,391 of OZ018411.1, read as the reverse complement.
TCACCATTATAAATGCCCTTTGTCTCAAAATAATATCGGTGTTTTGTTTTAAAATTTCAAAAGAAACACTGGTATTCTTTTGAGACAAAGAGAATACTTTTATTAATTTATACATTATTTTCTATGTCAAATACACAAAAATACCATATTGCATTCAAAATTTTGGTCTTTCTAGACCAATATCACTTTAAATGAATTATAGCGGTATAATTAGACTTCCATCAAATTCCCGTAAGAATATTTTTGATTTTTTACAACAAGTTGTTTATATTGTACACTCGTTGACTCAAAAGTTCAATTTATCAAATTTTTTGGTTTCCACTTGACATTGTATTTTAGTTTCTTCTATTGACCAAAAAGATCCCTATGATATTCTTCAAGTCTTTCATTTATGCTTAGACTTGAATATGGATGTTGTTGATTATTTCTGGAAATTAGATTATAGTTTGGAACTTTTCTTTTTTGTACTAAAGTTAATTGTTTTAAGCCTTCTTCTTTAATGATGATCAAAATAAAATCTTTACTTTTATTCCTCACATTCCAACTTCTAAATAACAATTTTTATAAGAATGAAAATCAAGTTTGTTTTTTTGAACTTTTTTCTACAAGCTCATTTCAATCCTTTATGTAGTCATAAATAAAAAAATATGAATTTTTTTGTTTTTAGCCAAAAACTTGAGTTCTTGAAGGTCAAATGTAACAGTATCCTTCATTACTAAAATTTATAGAACACAATGCAGCTAATTGTAAAGTTTGTCTTGTGTTTATTGAACCGGTGTCAGACAAAGGTTTAACTAAGAATAGTAGAAAACAATTACAACACCAAACTCCATCAGACCTAAGTTTTGGTGCTCCAACAAATTTTGTCCTGTGTTTTTTCCAAACCCTGGCTCCTGGTCCCACCTTGCACGCATTTTTTGATGAACTCTAATTTCATAAAGCATTCTGAATTTCCATTGTGCTTACCTAAAAGAAAAATAAAGAGCAAAATAAGAAAAAATACTTATTAGTAGGTTGCATCCGTGGATTGGACGTCAAAATGCCGTAGTGATTTCCAGGGAAACAAATCAATTCCAAGAGACACTCATTCTGCTCCGTCGTCAGAAATTGGTAGATCTCGGGAGACCAGGCAAAGCCCTCTCTGAGCACGAGCAAGCAGCACGGTGGAGGTACGTAGATTGGGTTTGGAAAGCGTAGATTTCGGATTTCCGAGTTCAATTCGACCATAAGCTGACGTTGATCTGGTTCCTTTTTCGTAGATGTGGAGGGACACATGCATGTGGACTGCGAATCCGATATCGAAACACTGGAGTTCTGCATGGGCTTGAGTGCCAGATGGCAAAGTCGGCAAACATACAGGAGTTGGTCAGATAGCGGTACTCGTACAGGCGAGACGTTAATAATTAAGTACCCGCTCGAGAAAAGGGGGGGTCTGGCAGTGGGGCTGCGTCCCTTTCAGTGCAGCTCGCCGGCGCCGGTCCTGCTCGGGTCCAGCCCGGCCTCCCGTTCCCTCCGTCGCTCCCTTCTGTCGCTTTCTTTAGTCTCCGTTCTTGCGAGGCCTCCCAGATTGCTTTGGGAGCCCTTCCAAACAAGGCTTTTTTTTTTTCATTTTTGAAGAAGTGACATAGTGGCGATATAAAATGTTACAGTGGTGCTCCAAATTCCAACATTCATCCACTTATTGGATGCATAGTATGGTTTTCATCCACAATTAGGCGATTTCATCTAATATTTTTTTTAATTTCAAAGTTGTCTAGCGAGTTCATCCAATTTTTTTGGCATTTTTTATAACCTTTTTTAGCCACATTTTTTTTCTGGTGCAATCTGGCACCAGAAAGCCAGAAAAAAGAGCCCTGCTTCCAACCCTAAACCGTTGCCTCCACGTCTCTCTTTCCTTTTGCATCAAAAGGTTAACTTCAAAATCCATTTCAAAATTTTTTTGGGTACTACTTTTGTTCCAGAAGTAAGCTTTAACCAAAAAAAAAATTATGTTTGTCTTTTAAAAAATTGTAAAGTGCAAACTGGTATGGAATAGAAGAAAGAAATAATTTGCTTATATTTAATAAAAAATAAAACGAATTTGCTAATAACTTTGGAAGAATTTAAAAATTATAAATCTCAATGGTGAAAATGTTCTATAAAACAATTAATATCTTTATTTTCAATTTAATTTTCAATCGAAAGCAAAAGACAACTTCCTAATTTTTTCTACCTAACATTTGGAAGAATTTGGATATTGATCTCAATGGTGAGAATGTTCTATTAAACACTTAATATCTTAATTTTAATTTTAATTTTCAATTTTAACCTTCATTCAAATTTATCCACATTGACACATTTTTAAGGTAGGACCAAAGAGCCATATCCACCTTGTAAGGTGCAACTATTTCCAACTAAAATTTATTCAACAAATTTCCAACCAAAGCTTAGAGTGTTTTTTTTCTCCTTATTAAGGTTGGGATTAGTAAGTATTACACATGTCCAGAAGTAGTGAGCAAGATAAGAGGAAGCAGTGAGTAGAAAAGTAGTTACTCTATGATTAGAATTGGAAGAGTCAAAACATTGGCTACCCTAGTGTGACGAGGCTATGAGTGGGGTAGGCACTTACTACCACTTTTGAGACCATTGCATTGTGAGAGAATGTCCATTTCACAGTGAAACACAAATCATTTTCGAAAGGGCTACACGTTTCATTACTACATTTGTTGTAAAGTTTTTTACAAAAAATTTGGAATGGGTATACAAATCATTTATCTATTGAATGTAAAACTCTTGCAAGGGTACAAGTGTACTCTTTTTTTAAACCAAACTTCAAAATTTTCATTCACAAGTGTTTCTAGAATCCTTGTAGTAATAAACTCAACCTATAATTTTGTTCAAAACTTCATATTTGGAGGGTAGTGCATTTGAGTTCTTGAACAACCCTAAAATCTTCAGAGGTTCCATAATCAAACATACAGGAATCTAAATCCTAATGTCTTCAACAACCTCATGTTCAATCTCATCGTCTTCTTCTCCTTCTTTGTCCCGTTTTGATTCCTAAAATTATACGCACATGAAAAAAAAAGCATTCAGAAGTACATATAGAGAACTAGAAAGCATTAACAACAATAATAAAGGCCACCACAAATTCAAACACACTCTAGTACTACTCCCTACTCAAAATTCACGACCATGGCAATCAAGTTGGAGATTTGCATTCATGCCAGATTCACACCCATTGCATTGCAATTCAAACCATCAACATCCTCACAAATCGAGATACAAATTTTTTGAACCCTAATTCTCCCAATTCACCTGCAAACACTGCACACAATGCTGCAAATTGACTCAACCTTGCATGAATAGGAAGCTAAGAAAATTTTGAAACACAACATCCGATTAGAAAACAATCCCAAATAAGTCTAAAGCCACTCCTTTGTAACATAGATGACGGAAAATCCACGAGCACCATACTAAATACTCATGAAGAGAAAACAACACACTTTATACAAAAAAATGGAAATCCTCCACTTCTTTGCACATGCCACTATTAATCTGTGAAACCCAATCACTTCCATGCACTGCAATATTATAGAAACTAAAGGATCCCTCAAACAATATGAAAGCGAAGTAAGAAATTCCAAAAACAAGTAAGTGCAACAAATCTTTGACTCTTACCGTCCAAATTCACATCTCCAACGTCCTTAGTTGCAGTGCACCGACCTCCACATGGATCTCTTTTATATGGAACTCGAGGCACCCGATTTTTGAAGCGGCCAATGCCAAGCAACCGAATTCTCTAGGAAGCATAAACTTCCCAATTGCTTGCCGAAATCACCGAAATTCCTCACAGCTGCACATGAGGTCATCAAAATCCTATTGCCAATCCTATCTCTCCATGCAAAACTGAAAGTGAGACATGTTTCAAATAATGGAATGTTTATGCCTACTTCCAAATGTTGCATTGGAATGGTGTTTACACAAGCAAAAGATCAGAATTCTGAAGCAAAACATCAAACTCTCATGCTTCACTAATCCCCTAAGGTCAGTATGCCGCAGACGCACTTGGAGCTCCACAATCTTGATCCTCACCTTGCTTCTACCGCAATTCCACCAATTCCACCGCTCCATCGCCACTAAAATACACAAATCCTTGTCGAAGGAAGAAGAGTGCAAGAGACAGAGCACCAAACCCTAACCAACCTCCGTCAATCAGACGGCTGACAATTTAATTCACCCACCTCCAGATCCACGACGCCAAAGAGGGATTTTAATTTTTTCCTTATCAAGATCGATGACTCTCGTCTTTTTCAACAAAGGAGGGGGGGGGGGGGGGGGGGGGGCGGGGGGTAGGTAACTGAAAGAACATGAACTGAATGCCTCTTTTGAGTCTTTTTGATAATTTTGTAACAAGGCTTTTGGTTTTTAATTAATTAATTAATATCAAAATCAAACTTTTATAAAAAATCAAGAAACAAATAGCAAAATTTGCAAAAAATAAGTAGAGCTCTATCAAAAACTTCACTAATAAAGGGATAGTGTTAGAAGGGTTTGTAATTGGTGGCCACTATGACTACGATAGTGTAGAAGTATGCAATCTTTTGGCACTTTTTCAATTTAGCAAGAGTAAGGGCAACACATGAATCACATCATGTGGCATTCATATTGAAAAAGCTCAAAATGTTTTTAGTAGATTCAGTGTTTCAATGAATTTAACCATTAACATTAAGACCATTTACAAATCATTGAAGCACTACCGGTACTTTGAATTGTTTCAAAGCTTGCTTCTTTCATGTATTCATATCATTGGTAAACAAATTTATAATAATTACATTGTTTCTGCTTTTATGAATACATATCGCTAATAAATTGCTTTCATATAAGCATATCACTTGTAAACAGAATTATAATAATTATATTGTTTCTGCTTTTATTTGCCTCATACTACTCATAATCTGCCTGAAAATTGCTTAAGTGATTGGTTATGGGTGGTTCTTACTTAATAAGTCTATCACACAACAGTTTGAGAAGCTCAAATTGTCAAAAGAAATAAACAATTCAAAAAGAATGAGTACACATTTGCTCACCTCAACAAATGTAGCAACATCAATAATATTTCTCCAACTCAAGGTTGCAATGTGAAGAAGACATGCAATATAAAGTAACTTAAGGTAGAAGCACCAATTGTCAACGAAGCCTAGTATCCAACCGTTAGGGTTGGAGTATTTCCAACCAAGATTGGAGTAGATTTCTAATGGAAGCTAGGAATGTCTTTTTTTGATCCTTTTCAAGGTTGGGATTAATAAGGTGATGACCCATGTCCCCAATTAGTGAGCAAGAAAGTAGGAAGTAATGAGTGGGAAGGTCATTCTTGAATGATTGGAATTGGAAGAGTCTAGACATTGGCTATTGGTGACTAAATGCACTTTTTGGCTCCCAAAATTCTTTGTAATTTCAAATTTGGGAATAAAATTCTAAAATTTTTGTAGTCCCTATATTTCCTATCTTTCTATATGGGAAAAATTTCCACCACCTCTTACTGCACATGATTTGCTCCAAAATTGCTTAAATGATCGACTATTGGTACTTCTACCTTATGAAATAACACAGGAGGTGAGCTGGAGCAGGAACGGCAAGGTTGAGCGGCAATCTAGAGCACGAGGCGAGAAGCTGAAGTACAAAGGTTGAAGGACGGAAGGCCAAGGGAGGCTGTTACTTTCGGCAAGAACGGAGGGACGGAGGGCTCGCCAAAAACGGAGGCTAAAGGAAGCGACAGAGGGACTAAGGAACGAAGCAATGGGTGATGGGAGGCCAAGCTGGACCCGACAAGCTGCAAAAATGGACGCAGCAGGGCCCCGCTGACAACCTCCCCCCTTTCTTGAGGGAAGGTACTTAACCCTTGAAGGACGGACCGGTAGCCATGGAAATCATGTATTGTGATTCCGTGTGACATCATCTACTTTGAAAAAGCCTAATACATTCATTGGAAGTCAAAGAACTGTTGAAGATCTTTCCTTCTTACTCCTAATACCGAGGATGAAAAGTTGCACTTCTGTCTTGTAGGGAAAGATTCTTTGTCATTCAAAGGACGCAGAACGTCCTCGGCGGCGTTCAAGTGTTAACGTCTCGCACTCGTACAGTACTGCCCATATTTTTTTCATTTTTGAACTGTTTTGAACTGTTTTTAACCCTTAAATGCCCGAGGCACCCAAATGTGGTGTTTGCAGAACTTTGAAGTCTAACCAAGTTGCTATTTTTAGTAGGTTATATTTAAAAAAAATTCTTCTTGAAGTCTAGTTTTAGCATCAAAAATCTGATCTTGAAAATAAATGATAGTAAATTTTCTATTCATGATTTTGTACAAGGATATCTTGACTTCCAGTAGTATTGAGAGCTCTTAGAAATGAGCCTCAAATACACTAGATCTTGGAGGAAAATTCGCATTCAAAATTCATTTGAAAAAATTATAGAGTAGAATTTAAAAAGTACTTTGTGACATTGCAAATTGGTCAAATTTGGTTTTTAATTGCTATTTAATTGGTACCAACAAAACAATTCCAAGTAGTAGTTCCTCCTTTGTCCATGCAATCATCAATCAAAAGACAAATCAAGTTTGTTTTTTTGAACTTTTTTCTACAAGCTCATTTCAATCCTTTATGTAGTCATAAATAAAAAAAATATGAATTACTTCATTTTTAGTAAAAAACTCGATAACTTGAAGGTAAAATCTAACAATATCCTTCATTACTAAAATTTATACAACACAATCCAATTAGTTGTAAAGTTTGTCTTGTGTTTAGTGAACCAGTGTCAGACGAAGGTTTAACTAAGAATAGTAGAAAACAAATATGATACCAAACTCCATCAGACTTGAGTTTTGATGCTCCAACAAATTTTGTCCTATGGTTTTCCCAAACCCTGGCTCCTGGTCCCACCTTGCACACACTTTTTGACGAACTCTAATTTCATAAAACGTTCTGAATTTCCATTGTGCTTACCCAAAAGAAAAATAAAGAGCAAAATAAGAAAAAATACTTATTAGTAGGTTGCATCCGTGGATTCTACGTCAGAATGGCGTAGTGATTTCCAGTGAAACAAATCAATTCCATGAGACATTCATTCTGCTCCGTCGCCAGAAATTGGTAGATCTCGGGAGACCAGGCATAGCCCTCTCTGAGTACGAGCACGCAGCACGGTGGAGGTACGTAGATTGGGTTTGGAAAGCGTAGATTTCGGATTTCCGAGTTCAATTCGACCATAAGCTGACGTTGATCTGGTTCCTTTTTCGTAGATGCGGAGGGACACATGCATGTGGACTGCGAATCCGATATCGAAACACTGGAGTTCTGCATGGGCTTGAGTGCCAGATGGCAAAGTCGGCAAACATCCAGGAGTTGGTCAGATAGCGGTACTCGTACAATAAAAGGGGCCTGCCCAGATTTTTTTCATCTTTGAAATGTTTTGATATTTGTCTGGTATATGCCGTTTCTTGGTGTTTTGTTTGCATTCTTCTTTGATTCCAATTTGTTGTCCTTTAAAAATTAAACCCTGAGGATAAAGTTTGGGGAAAGGACCAAGTGTCCCCTCTAGGGACATCGCAAGGTTTGGGCAAGTTTCTATGATCTCAATTATTGACATTGTTTCTTAAAACTTTTTTTGACGATAGCAAAATGCACCAGATTTTGAAGAATATAATTTTTATTTCAATTGGTGCCCGGGAAAAAAAAGTTATGCCATTCAAAGGTCAAAAAGCAATTTGCGGGGCAAGACAAAACTTCAAAGTAATTGTTTTTAAGTTTTGTTTCTTATAGAAAATATTTCTATTCACATGAAAAGTTTTTATTCATTTAATTTGGACTAGTGATGAGAAAGTTATGGGGAATCTTGTACTCTGAGCAACTGGAGTATCTTCTTCAAAAAATAACTCATAGGATTCATTTTAACTCAATTTTCACAGTATTGGAAAAAAATAAGTTCTATGTTTGCTTGCTAGAACAATTTTACCATTGGGATTTGTGTCTTTCAATTTCATCTAGAACTATTAAATATTTCTTTTTCTCTTTGTCTCATATTAATTTTTGTATAACAATTTTCATAAGAGTGAAAATGGCAGGTCTGCTTTTTTGGAGTCAAAGTATCTATATTAGGTAGGAGAAGTTCGAAAATACAAAATTAACCAATCACAAAATAAAGGGCACATTTTGACATTTATCTCTAACAAGTGGATTTTTTTTAATAAGCTACCCTCTTTAGTAAGTTAGTAGGACTACTATAAGGTGTTGGTTATAAAACAGTTAGGCTCTAAAAAGGTTTGAATGCGCCCGTGGTAATCATTTAATCCCTAAATTACCAAGGTGATTTTTCTATAAAAAAAAACTCAAAATTGTCATTTCTATTGCAAAGAGAAAAGAGCTTAAATTTTTTTTTTTTTTTTTTTTTTTTTTTGCATGCCCAACCATATGATCTTATCGACTAATATATGAATACATGGAAGAAATTTCAGAAACTTTGACCTTGAAAATTGCAAGATATATGCATTTAAAGTGAAGAAAACAAGTTTTTTTGCACCTTGCTTGACTAGTTTTTTCCACTAATGATTTGATTTTCTACTTATTTATATTAAGTAATTGAGTTGAGAATCTACCAATAAAATATAGGAAAAAAAACAATTGATTTTCACTCATTAAAAATTTGTTAAGTAGAGGTGGGTTCAAGATGGAACCAAAAACCAAATTGTTAATAGCTTTTAGATGGAATTGAATCACATTTATCCCAATGGTGAGATTGTTCTAGCAAGAAAATATTACCTTGTCTAATAATAATTTTGGAATACTTTAAAAATTGCATTTAAAATGAATTCTACAAGTTATTTTTTCAAGAAGATACTTAGATTGCCCGAAAACCTAAGATTGTCCATAACTTTCTCATTATTAGTCCAAATTAAATGAAACAAAGCTTCACATATAGACAATAATATAACCTTTGTAAAAAAAAAATGGAAAAAAAGTTTTGTGTTTTGAGTTCAGGATTTAGAATTTTTGGTACAATCTCTTGAGTTTGGTGAAATTTTTAAAGAATTTCTTTTAATGCGTAGCAATTGTTTCTATTGGCTGCTTAGGATGGCCATATTATACAAATCATTTAAAGTTTATAAAAGATAGTTTGGCTTCAAGCACCTTTGATTGAGCATGTGCAAGGTACTAGGGAGAGGCTTTGTAGTAATAATTTTGACTTTTTGTGCTGCCCGCCAAACTCCATTTTTGCTTATTATGCCATAACTTTTGCTCCCAAGAATCAATTAAAATAAAAACCATATATTCACAAAGCTCTCGCAAAAATACACAACTTCAAAAAATCCCAAAAAATGTCACTAAAAATTAAGACAATAGGAACCGGCAAGAACTTAAATTGTCCCCCGAGGGGACAAATGGTCATTTTAGGGGTTAAGATTGTTAATGCATGCCCATCATTCTACCATAACTATTTTTGAAACATGGCTTAGGACATGTACTAAAGACATACATTTATGGTCAACACTGATGACTATGGGTACTTTTGAAGCACTTTAGGACCCTTTTGAATTGACAAACCTAAACCTATTAAACTTCCATTTGCATTTGCAGACCAAAAATCTCAGAGTCAAAGTGCGTTGAGGTGGTCCAAAGCATAATTATTGTCTTTTGCTCTCTGCTAGTTTGAGCATTGGGTTTGAGTAAGCAAGTGGAAGGAAGTGAAGGCTTGCTTACACATCATTTACAAAAGCAAAATGATATGTTTTGTTTCTGAATATGCTTGACATTTTTTTAATTTACGTTAGACAAACCTTCTCCCTTATAGCCTAGTGGCTTTCAGGGTAAGTGATGATTTTATATAGTCATTATATTCATTTTATACTACTGTTGCAAAATGATTGAGCAAACGTGCAAATACAAATTTAACCCTGTAAGGACCAAGGCTTGTTTTTTTTGTCAAAAGACGCTTTAAAATGTCATTTCTAGTGCCAAGAGCAAAACATTTAAAAGTATATATATATATTTTGCATATCTAGCTGTAGGATCTTAGGATAAAATAATATGAAAATTTGTAGTAAAAATTTCAGACACTTTGGCCACATATATTGCAAGATAAATGCATTCAAAGTGAAGAAATCTTGTATTTTGGCACCGTGGCAAACTAGTTTATGAGACTTTGAATCCTCTTAATCCCTAAAGGACCGTTTGTCCCCTCGGAGGACAATTTGGATCCTGGCAGGTTCCTACTATTTCAATTTTTAGTGATAGGTTTTGGAAATTTTTGAGGTTGTATATTTTGCAAGAGCTTTGTGAATATATAGTTTTTATTTTAATTGATGCCTGGGAGAAAAAGTTATGGCACAATAAGCATAAATGGAGTTTGGCGGGCAACTAAAAAAAATCACAAAAAGTCAAAATAATTTTTTTTTTCAATTTTTTTCCTCAAGGATTATATTTTTATCTACATGTGAAGATTTGTTTTGTTCAATTTGGACTAATAATGAGAAAATTATGGACAATCTTAGTTTTTTGGGCAATCGAAGCATCTTCTTGAAAAAACAACTTGTAGAATTCATTTTAAAGTGCAATTCTAGAATTTTTCAAAAAAAAATAATAGACAAGGTAAGATTTCTTGCTAGAACAATCTCACCATTGGGATAATTGTGATTCAATTCCATCTAAAAGCTATTAACAATTTAGTTTTTGGTTCCATCTTGAACCCACCTCTACCTAACAAATTTTTAATGAGTGAAAATCAATTGTTTTTTTTCCTATATTTTATTGGTAGATTCTCAACTCATCTACTTAATATAAATAAGTAGAAAACCAAAATCAGTAGTGCAAAAAATTTGAACTAAAAATATTCAAAGCCAAAAAATCTAGTCAAGCAAGGTGCAAAAAAACTTGTTTTCTTCACTTTAAATGTATGTATCTTACAATCTACATGGTCAAAACTTTTGAAATTTCTTCCACGTATTTATAGACTAGTTAAATATAAGATCTTATGATGGGATATGCAGAAAAAAATAGTTTTTAAAGTTTTTTTCTCTTTGCAATAGAAATGACAGTTTTGAGTGGTTTTTGATAGGAAAATCACCTTGGTCCTTTAGGGGTTAATTTTAAAATTTTGCATTAGAGATTTTGATTTAAGTAACTTTTTTTATGAAGAATTGAGTTGAAAAATAGAAAAAGACAAAAAGTAAAAAAGTAATACAAATTTCATTCTTTAAAAATTGTGCAGTTACAAAAATTTAAAAGTTCATCAAATCTGATGTGTATATTGCTCTTAAAATTTCTACACTGAATAGGAGTATTCAGGGGACCAAATAATTAAAAGGACCTTTCTTTAGAAATTGTATATATTTGAAACAAGATGTACAACCCACGATAGATACTTATATAGTGTGGGATGTCAATTAATTAATATGGGTCCCCTTAACCCCTAAAGGACCAGAGGGGTGTCAAAATTTCCAAATCTATGAAGATCTATTATAAAATGCAACTTAGAAGAATATTTTAATGATGACTCTCAAACAATAGTTGTAAAATGTTGTTTATAGATCACATCCATAGGATTAGAACAACAAAAATATGTACCAATGTTTTTCAATAAAATTTGAAGTCAGAAATTAGAAATTCCTTCTAAAATCAATTGTAGATTGAATATTTATGATTTTAAAAAGATTTTTCCCTATAAGTTCAAAATATTGAGTTCTAATTATTGTGATTTTTGAAGATTTTTACTTCATTTTTTGATTCAAGTCATTTTTGAAGGGTCATTTTTGAATTGAAAAAGTTACTTTTTGAGGCTAGACCTCCCGATACCTTTTGAATTATAGAATATTTGCAAAGCCAATTCTTCATAATCTGAATCGTACAAATGTTAAAGTACTAATGTAAGAATCTTCAAACAAAATTGATGGATGAAAAAATGCATTTTGGTGAGTTTAGGATGTGTTTTTGTTCATTCATTGTTCAAAATCTGCACTCGTGGTCCTTTAGGAGTTACTATCCCTATTCAGTGTAGATTTCTAAATACTGAACATATTATCATTACAGCATGCTCTACAAGCGAATGATCCTATGAACTATGTATGTTCAAAATGTATTCCATCCAAAATACATTCCATCCAAAATGCTAGGCAAATTCTTTGTTATTTCAAAAAATATTGCTTCAAGAATACTTTTACAAATCCTGATGTCCAAATCGTGTATAAGACCTTCACCTCATTTTTAGCAAAGAACTTGTGCACTTGAAGGTCAAATGTACTAATATCCTTACTTCATTACTGAAATCCACAGAGCACAATATGATGATAAAATTGAGCTCAATTTCCATTCAGTTGTGCTTACTCCAAAGAGAATGAAAAGAGTAAAGTAAGAAAAAGTACTTACTAGTAGGTTGCAAATGTCTGATTTCCAGGGAAACATTTCCATTCCATCGGACGCAGAAATTGGTAGATCTTCAGTCGGGAGACCCAGAAAGCCCTCTCTAAGCGTGAGCAGGCAGCACGCGGAGGCACGTAGATTGGTTTTGAAAATCGTAGATTTTGTAATTTGGAGCTCAATTTGACCATAGGCTGACCCTGATTCGGTGGCGTTTTCGTAGATGTGGAGGGACACATACCGTCAGCGCTGCAATTCCGATAACGAAACACTGCGAGCGAAACGGCAATCATCCAGGAGTTGGTCAGATATCCGTACTCGTACACTTACAAGGGCCCCTGCCCAGATGTTTTCATTTTGAAATGTTTTAATATTTGTTTGGTGTATGCCGTCTCTTGGTAATTAAAATTTACATGTTATTACTCAAAATCAAGAGTACTTCATATTGTAGACAGAATGAAAAGGTATTTTCTTTGCATTCTTCTTCAACCCCAATTTTTACTATATAAAAATTAAACCTTTAAAGGACAAAGTGCATGTATATCACAAAATACTACAAGATTTAGGGAAGTTCCTAAGACTTCAATTTTTGACGTGATTTTTTGAAACTGTCTTTGAAGATAGAAAAAATACATTAGCTGTTGGGAAATAAACTTTTTTTTTAATTGGTGCCCCCAAAAGGACGTCATGCAATCCTAAGCTCAAAAAGTAGTTTGCTAAGCAACACAATAAATTCAAAATAAGTGTTTTTAAATTTTGTTTTTTATTTATTTTTTAAATGGTTTTGTCCATTTGGAATGAAAGGTACGGAGACTCTTGCTTTCTGAACAATCAAAGCATCTTCTTCAAAAAAATTTATAGGATTCATTTTTTAATTTCAATTTTCATAGTTTTTGAAAAAAAGAAGTTCCACAGAGTTTAGTTTGTTTGCTAGAACAATCTCACCATTGGGATTAGTGTCTTTCAATTTCATCTTAGAACTATTTGAAACATTAAATTTTTCTTTTTGTCACATTCCAACCTCTGAACAACAATTTTTATAAGAATGAAAATCAAGTTTGTTTTTTTGAACTTTTTTCTAGAAGCTCATTTTAATCCTTCATGTAGTCATAAATAAAAAAATATGAATTTCTTCATTTTTAGCAAAAAAACTTGAGTACTTGAAGGTCAAATGTAACAATATCCTTCATTACTAAAATTTATACAACACAATGCAAGTAATTGTAAAGTTTGTCTTGTGTTTAGTGAACCGGTTTCAGAGGAAGGTTTAACTAAAAATAGTAGAAAACAAATACAACACCAAACTCCATCATACTTGAGTTTTGGTGCTCCAACGAATTTTATCTTGTGTTTTTTCTGAACTTAAATTCTTGATGCTACCTTGCACACACTTTACGATTAACTCTAATATCATAAAACATTCTCAATCTCCATTGTGCTTACCCAAAAGAAAATTAAAGAGCAAAATAAGGAAAAATACCTATTACTAGGTTGCATCAGCGCCAGGGAAACAAGTAAATTCCATGAGAAGTTAATTCGACGCAGAAATTGGTAGATCGCGGGAGACCAGGCAAAGCCCTCTCTGAGCACGAGCAAGCAGCACGGTGGAGGTACGTAGATTGGGTCTAGAAAGCGTAGATTTTGGATTTCCAAGTTCAATTCGACCATAAGCTGACGTTGATCTGGTTTCTTTTTCGTAGATGTGGAGCGACACATACATGTGAACTGGGATTCTGATAACTAAACACTGGAGCTCTGCATGGGCTGAGTGCCAGATGGCAAAGTCGGAAAACATCCAAGAGTTGGTCAGATATCGGTAATCGTAGTCTCGTACTATACAAGGGGCCTGCCCAGATTTTTTTCATTTTCGAAATTGTTTTATTATAGGTTCGGTGTTTCTTGGTACTTAAAATTACATGTTATTACGCAAAATAAAAAGTGCTCTATATTGTATGGTAGGAGGCTTAGAAATCGCTCATCTATGGGCTGGTATGTCTCATTTTCATGTATTTACTTGGATGGGAATATTTTTAGCTCATTTTTTAGACATAGAGAATTAGAAGAGGAATCTAACACAAGTGGTTTCATATTTTTCGAACCATTATTGAATTAGTTATGAATTTTCAAACAGAATGTGCCGTGGGTGCCTATTTATGACCCTAGGTCTTCCATAAATCGCTCACTCGCAATTTTAAAAAAAGATGGGGGAAGCAAAGACTAAGGATTGACTCTTGCAATTAATAATGCTTGTCTCCTTGATTCATTCAATGACAATAGAGGTCAATTTTAGAACCACCTCATGTCCATTTTATAGCCATTATTAGTGGGGTGGTTCTTAATGCCCGTGCGATTTCAAAGCCTCCGCTACCATAGACAAAAAAAACAACGTGTTTTGTTTGCATTCTTCTTTAATTTGTTACCCTCTAAAAATTAAACCCTAAAGGACCAAGTGTCCCCTCAAGGGACATCGTAAGGTTTATGCAAATTTTTATTTTCTCAATTTTTGACGTTACTTTTTGAAACGTTTTTTGAAGTTAGAAAAAATCTATTAGCTTTTGGAGAATTTCATTTTTGTCCCCTGATGTCCCAAGGCCATTTCTCTGTCAAAAATCACTCCAACCTACCATTTTTGTTGTGTTCACCTAAGAACACAAAACAAAAACATTTTTTAGAATCTAACCTTAGGATCTTGTATTTCACTTGTATGAGATCATATGGTAAAAATTTCATGAAGTTTGACTGTACAAATCGGAAAATATTAGCATTCCAAGTTGAAAAAGAAATTTTTTTTGAACACTGGATTGCAATTTTAGATGACTTTGACCGCCATTTGTGGAAATGTTTTGCACTATTGACTTTGAATTAAAAAAAAATTTATGTTGAAGAATTGAGTTGAAAGTTTAGAAAAAAAATTCAATAAAAACACACATGAATTTCATTCTTTAAAAATTGTTAAGTAGAAGTAGGTCCAAGATTGAGTGAAAAACTAAATCGTTAATAGCTCTTAGATGGGATTGAAATACAATAATCCCAATGGTGAGATTGTTTTAGCAAGCAAATACAATCTTATTAAACAATTCTTTTTGAAAAATTGTGAAAATTGCATTCCAAAATGAATCCTATAAGGGTTTTTTTCAAGAAGATGCTCTAATTGCTCAAAAAACAAGATTGCCCATAGCTTTCTCATAGAAAATCCAAATGGAATGAATAAAAGCTTCATATATAGACAAAATCATAATATTTTAGCAAAAAACATTTTAAAATTTATTTTGACTTTTTGCAGTTTTTTTTGTGCTGCCCGCCAATTTCAATTTTAGGCTTTTTGTGGTATAACTTTTGTTCCCGGTCACAAATTGAAATAAAAATTATATTCCCATATAGCTAATCAATTTTTCTATCTTATGAGAAAGTTTCCAAAAAATTCTTAAAAAATTGGGGGCATGAGAAACTGTCTAAAACCCAATTTGTCCCCCAAGGAGACAATGGGACTTTAGGAGTTATTTCAATTGGTGCCCGAGAGAAAAAAATGGTTATACTATCCGAAGGTCAAAAAGCAGTTTGTAGAGCAACGCAAAAATTCAAAATAATTGTTCTTAATTTTCATTTCTCATAGGAAATAATTTTGTCTACATAGAAAGTTTTGATTCATTCCATTTGGACTAGTGATGAGAAAGTCATGGGCAATCTTCTTTGAGCAATTAAAGTATATTCTTCAAAAAATACTGTACAAACCTCATTTTTTTATTTCAATTTCCACAATATTTGGAAAATAAGAAGTTCTATAGAGTTGCGTTTGCTTACTGGAACGATCTCACCATTGGAATTAGTATGTTTCAATTTCATTTGAATACTATTAAACATTTTGTGTTTTTTTTTTATCTCATACCAACTTCTATATGACAATTTTTTGAAGAAAGAAAATCAAGTTTGTTTTTTGGAGTCAAAGTAGCCATGTTATATAGAAGAAGTTAGAAAATACAAAATTAACCAATCACAAAATAAAGGGCACATTTTGACACTTATCTCTAAGAAGTGGATTATTTTTTAATAAACCACCCTCTCGGGTAAGTTCCTACAGTAGGACTATTATAAGGTGTTGGTTATAAAACAATTAGGGGTTTAAAATAGTTTGAATGTGTCCATGGTTATCATTTGAGGATGTTAATCCATGCCCATTATTCTATCGTAACTTTTTTTGAAATGTGGTTACAAACGTGACTTAAGACATGTATTATAGACATGCATTTATGGTCCAAAAATGATCACTACGGGCATACCTATTCAATTCCCAATTGCATTTGCAGACCAACAATCTCAGAGTCAGTGCATTGTGAGGTGGTCCAAAGCGCAATTATTGTATTTTGCTCTCTGCCCAGCTTGAGAATGGTTATTGGTAAATAAGTGGAAGGAAGTGAAACGCTTGCTTACACATCACATCATAAGTAAAAGTGATATGTTTTGTTTCTGCTCATGCTTGGCATTTTTTTGGTTTACATTGGACAACCCTCTCCCTCACAATCAAATGACAGAGTACTAAGTCTCAGAGTCAGTGCATTGTCTTCATTCAAGGTAAGTATTGATTTTATATAGTCACTTTATTTATTTTATATTACTGTTGCAAAATGATTGAGCAAGCACGCAAATACAAATTTAAACCCTGTAGGGTTTGTTTGTTTGTTTGTTTGTTTTAATTTAAAAATCCTTCTAAAATGCTATTTCTAATGTAAAGAGCAAAATACTTAAAATGTTGTTTTCTTTTGCATATCTAGCCATAGGATCTTAGAGAAGGCTAGTATAAAAAATTTTGATAAGAATTTCAGACAATTTGACCCCACGTATTGCAAGATAAATGCATTCAAAGTGAAGAAATTTTGTTTTCTAGCACTGTGGAAATTTAGTTTATGAGACTTTGAACCTTCTTAATTTAAAAATTTTGCATCATAGATTTTGAATTAAACTATCTTTGTTAAGAAAATTTGGTTTGAAAAAATAGGAAAAATTTAAGTTAAAAAAATAACATGATTTTCATTATTTAAAAAATTGTTAAGTAGGAAATGGTATATGATAGAGAAAAAATCGAAATCATCAATAGCTCTAAGATGGAATTAAAACACACTACCTCCAATGGTGATGTTGTTCTAATAATCAAATAAAATCCTGTGAAATTTTTTGTTTTGAAAAAATTGTGAAAATTAAGCTCAAAAACAAATCCTATATGTCACACTACAAATTCAAATGGAATGAATAAGAGCTTTTTTCATAAAAAAATAAAAAAAATATAAGACATAAATTTTTAAAAATTTTATTCAAGTTTTTGTGGGTTTTTCTTTGCCCGCCAAATTTAGTTCAGGGTTTATTGAGGTATAACATTTGCTCGTGAGCACTAAGAAAGCAAAAAAACTCTCTCTATCTAATGAGAAAGTTTCAAAAAAAATTTAGCAATAATGAGCTCATAGAAACCTGCCTACGATTGATTTTGTCCCTTAAACCCTAAAGACCCCAGGCCTTTTTTCTACAAAAAAAACACCCAAAACTATCATGTTTTTAGCAAAGAGTGGAAAAAAATTAAAAATGTTTTTTTTGCACATCTAAGCATAGGATCTTACACCTAACTAGTATAAGAATGTGTGGGAAAAATTTCAAAATTTTTGACCGCACAGAGTGCAAGACATCTACGTTTAAAGTGAAAAAAACAAGTTTTTCAGCACATTGTGGGACTGGATTTTTTGACTTTGAACATTTTTTAACTAAAATTTTTGCACTGCAGGGTTTTGAACTTTAAATGTTTACAGTGTAGAATTGAGTTGACAATCTACCAAAAAAAATTAAAATTCATGAAAACTTAGTTTTCATTATTAAATAGAAATAGGTAAGAGATAGAAGGAAAATCTCAAATATTCATATATTTTAGATGGAATTAAAATGCACAAATACCAATGGTAAGATTTTTCTAGCAAGTAAACTAAACCTTGCAATAAAAAAATTTGAAAAACTTGAAAACTTGCATTTAGAAATGAGTCCTATAAGTTATTTTTTTCAAAAAGATGCTCTAATTGCCCGAAAAACAAGAATGTCTGTAACTTTCTCATAACAAATTCAAATGAAATGAATCAAAACTTTATGATATACAAAATATGATCTATGAGAAAAAAATTCTAAAAAAAATAAAAATAAAAATAAATTTTTTTTTTGCTACCCGTGCTACCCCATGTTCCCTGTTTTGACCTTATTTGGTCATAACTTTTGTTCCCGGGCACCGATTGTGAAAAAAATTATATTCCCACGAAGCTAATCAGCTTTTCTACCTCCAAAAAAAGTTTCAAAAAATCAGGAGAAAATTTCAGCCTGTAGGTACTTGCCCAAAAACGCATGTGTCCCCCAAAGAGACAATGGTCCTATGAGGGACAATGGTCCTTCAAGGAATAAAATGGTTTGACTATTCTACTTAATAATGGAACATAGACAATGGGAGTAATGTTACAGATTTGCTATGCTTTATTTTTGTCTTGGTGAAAATAAAATACCCAAATTTGAAATTCTTTTTCATTGAAAAATCCAATATTGTTTTTTTCTCTAGAAATTAATGATATGTTTCTTTCATTACTAACAAAGCAAGCATCTACATAGAAGAAGCTTGCTGGTCAAATCCAATTTGAAGCTTGAACATGTTTTTCTGTAGCCATCATGTACAATTAAAAACATGAAAGTTCATCAAATCTAGTATGTGTATTTCTTTTTTAATCTTAAAAATTCTAAACATTGAACATTTTACCATTATCACATGCTTTATGCTTTATGAGCAGATAATCTGATTAACTATATATGTTCAAAATGCATTTCATCCAAAACGCTAGGTTTTATTTCAGAAAATAATTTCAAGATCAGTCCCTAGAGTATTTTTATAAACCATGATGTCTAAATTGCACATGAGACATTCTCCTCATTTTTTGCAAAGAACTTGAGTGCTTGAAGTTTCGATGTAACAATATCCTTCATTACTAAATTCAAAGAGCACAACGTCATAAACCATTCTCAATTTCCATTGTGAGTGCGTACCCCAAAGAAATTTAAAGAGTAAAATAAGAAAAAAACTACTTATTGCCGTAGGAGGTTGCATACGTGGATTGAGTGTCAGTTGGAAAGTGTCCATTAGCCGATCCAAGCAACGCAGAAATTGGTAGATCTCGGGGGGGGGCCCTCTCTGAGCCCTCTCTGAGCGCGAGCAGGCACGACGGCGGGGATACGTAGATCGTGTTCGAGAAGCATAGATTTTGGGATCTGGAGTTCAATTTGATTATAGTCTGACGCTGATCCGGTGGAGTTTTGGTAGATGTGGAGGGACACATACCGTATAAACTGGCATTCCGATATCGAAACACTGGAGGGCTGAGTGCCAGATGGCGAAGTCCAGGAGTTGGTCAGATATCGGTACTCGTACAACAAGCCGTAGGAGGCTAGAATAATGGCTGGTCCGCCTTTTTCATGTATTTCTGTGAATGGGAATAGTTTTAGCTCATTTTTTCTTATTTTTTCTTGAAACACATGGACAAAATTCCATTGAAAAAGGAAAATGTACACAGAACCAAAGGACCACGTCCATTGCAAGAAATTTTTTAGCTCATTTTTCAGTTAAAGAGTAATAGATGAGGTATCTAAACCAAGTAGTTTCATATTTTTCAAAGCATTCTTGAATTCTTAATGAATTTTCAAACGAGTTGGGTCGGAGGTCCCTGTTTATGACCCTAGGTCTTCCATAAATTGTTCACTTGCAATTCTAAAGAAAGTTGGGATCATGGTGTTTTTTTTTCATTTTTTATGAAGTGCCAATAAAAAATGTTATAGTGGTGCTTCAAATTTCAACATTCATCCACATATTGGATAGAAAATGTCATATTAGTACAAATCACATGTTTATAATTTTGTTCTCATCCACAATCTAGCAATTTCATCCAAGTTTTTTCTTTTAATTTGAAGTTTTTTGGCAAAAAGTTTTTTGTTTTTTACCAGTTTTTAGCCAAATTATTTATTTCTGGTGCAATCTGGCACCAAAAAGCCAAAAAAAAGCCCTGATGGGGATAGCAAAGAAAATGATTGGCTATTGCAATGAATAATGCTTTTTTCCTTGATTCATTCAATGACTATAGAGATCAATTTTAGAATCACCTCATGTCCATTACACAACTATTTATAGGGGTGATTCAAAATTGAGAGGCCACATTCTGGCCTGTGGGGCGCTTAAGGATTAATGCCTATGCAATTTTAGATCCTTGTACCTTAAAGGTGCCCTACCCAATTTTTTTTCATTTTGAGTTATTTTTATCTTTATCTGTTGTATGTTGATTTGGTGTATTTAAATTTACATGTTATTACAAAAAAATCAAGAGTATTCCTTATCGTATGTAGACAAAAAGAAAAGGTATTTTTTGTGCATTCTTCTTCAACCTCAATTTCTAGTACCATCTAAAAATTAATCTTTAAAGGACAACGTGCATGTATATTGGAGGATACGACAAGGTTCATGCAAGTTCCTATGACCTCAATTTTTGACATGATTTTCTTAAACAATCTTTGAAGATAGAAAAATACATTAGCTTTTTGAAAATATAATCTTTATTTTAATTAATGCCTAGGAAAAAGAGTTATGCAATCCTAAGTTCAAAAAACAATTTGCTAAGCAACACAAAGTATTTGATTCAAAAATAATTGTTCTTAAATTTTGTTTCTCGTAGAAAATACTTTTGTCTATATAAAATGTTTTGATTAAGTCCATTTGGACTTGCAATGAGAAAGGTATGGAGAGTCTTGTTTTCTGAGTAATCAAGCATCTTCTTTAAGAAATAACTTATAAGATTCACTTTTTTATTTCAATTTTTATAGTATTTGAAAAAAGTTTTATGGAGTTTAGTTTGCTTGCTAGAACAATCTTATCACTGGAATTAGTGTCTTTCAATTCCATCTTAGAACTATTAAAGACTAAGGGGTTTTTTTGTCTCGTACCAACTTCTACATAACAAATTTGTTATTTTGAATTCTTTTCTTGGAAACTCAACTAAATTCTTCAACATTAAAAAAGATAATATTGAAACCTATAGTGCAATTTTTTTTTCAAAGTTAAGAAGATTCAAAGCCAAAATTATCTAGTCTAGCAAGGTGCAAAACTTGTTTTCTTTTCACTTGATAAGCTTATATCTTGCACTCTATAAGGTCAAGTTTCTTTGAGCTATTTCACTTGAGAGATAGGAAGACGAGTGGCAAGTACATTTTTTTATTGTAATTGGTCACAAATGCAAGCTGGATTTCACATTAATAGGCAAGAAAGAAGCACATGGATGAAAGTAGATGATGTGCCCTAGCATTGGCAATAAAAAAATTCCGAGAGGTTTTTGGTTAGATAGTGCTTGCAATATGCAACACTTCTTTTGGAGGCCTCTCTGACTGAAATTGGAATTCCCTAGATGACAAACAATCATACGCCATGACTTTTACCTTCTCTACAAGCTTGTAAATCGGGACTTTATTTTTAGACCTAGGCACTTGTGCACAAGAGTGTACTAATATCATGCGGATGACCACTACTTTGTCCAACTTCCTACCCCTTTAGTTTTCACACTAAAATGTAGACGTAGACTACTTATTGAATGTTGAAAGGCCAAGACAACAAGTTGCCTTTCCAACTTCTTCTTGGTTTGTAATGTGAAGCGGCTCTAAATTTCTCCCACATAATCATTTGCTAGTCTAATGCAAGGTCTTACAATTAAATATGCCAAAATAAAAATAAAAAATGTTTTGCACATGGCAATTTTGTGTGTTTTTAGACAAAAAATGACTTGGTCCTTTACAAGTTAATGATAAAACTACTAAACAAACTCATCATTCTTGAAATGTGTTTGAATAGTTGGAACAAATTTGAAACAACAACACTACAAATCAGTTAATGCCTAGGCACTCAATTTCCAAACCACTAAGAGAGAAGAAAGGAAATGGTGTGTACATGAGAGAATCAACTCTCAAGCATTAGAAATTTCAAATAATAGGACCCACGAAATCAATGTCATGAACATGTACGATAATATGCACACTTCTATTTGCCACAAATTACAACTAAATATGGTCAGTACTATTAACCCCTAAAGTCCCATTGTCCCCTTGGGGGACAAAATGGATTTCGGGCAGGCTCCTACGGTCTCAATATTTGTCATAGTTTTTTGAATTTTTTTGTGAAAATAGAAAATCCCATTAGCTTTCCAAAAGCATAATTTTTATTTCAATCGGTGCCTAGTAGCAAAAGTTATGGTAGAAAACCCCCAAATTTTAGTTCATCGGGCAGAAAAAAACCTCACAAAAAATTTAAACTAAAAATTTTAAAATTTGTTTCGTATATATTTTATTTTCATCTACATGGGAAGCTTTGATTCATTCCATTTGGGTTTGTTATGCAAAAGTTATGGACAATCTTATTTTTTAGGCCATTAGAGCATCTTCTTGAAAAAATAACTTGTAGGATTCATTTTTGAACTCAATTTTGACAATTTAAAAAAAAAAATTTACAAAGTTAAGATTTCTTGCTAGAAAAATCTCATCATTGAGATTAGTTTAATCCAACCCTATCTTGGAGCTATTAATGATTTCATTTTTCCTTCAATCTTGAGCCTACTTCTACTTAACAAATTTTTAATGAATGTTTTTTCCTTGATTCTCAACTCAATTCTTCATCATATAAAATTAGAAATTCAAAATCATAAGAGCAAAAATTTTAAGTTAAAAAGGTTCAAAGCCCAAAAAATGTAGTTGAACAAGGTGCAAAAAAATTTGATTCCTTCACTTTAAATGCAAATATCTTGCAATCTACACGGTCAAAGTTTATGAAGTTTCTTCCACACATTCTTCCACTAGTGTAGTACAAGATCCTATGGTTAAATATGCAAAAAACACATTAAATTATTTTTGCTCTTTGCTTTAGAAATGGTAGTTTTGAGTGGTTTTTGATGGAAAAAGGGCCTTGGGACTTTAGGGGCTAAATGACAAAATTTGTTTGTAATAGGTCAAATTGGTAAATGAAAAGAGATTCAAACAAAATTTGTGATGTATTATTTAGATAAGATAAGAATAAGTTATGACTTTTATAAGCGCTAGTGACAAGTGTAAAAATTTCAAATTATAATTAAAAATTGGTGAAAAGATAGAAGTTCATTTGGAAGGTCACTTGGTAAAGTGCAATGAGAATGCTATTAGTACAATTTCTTAGGGTCAAAAGTCATGACTGATAAAGTTTGAATGCGTGACAAGCTAGCAAGTTATTCAAGATAGTTGATTTAAAGGTCATATTAAAGTAACCACACCTAAAATTGACCAAATAAGCAATTCAATATAATTTTTATTATCATGTTGATAGTTAAGAGGGGATTTTAGATTCTTTTAAAATGCAATTTTTGGACATCGTATGAATAAACTATGAATTTCAAAGTGTTCAAAATCAATCCTAGTCAGTCTCATGTATAGGGGGATTACATTTTAGGCAAGTGAATTTGTAGGGGTCAGAATCTAGTGCGGTTACCTTAGAGAGTTCTGAGTGTCAACGAAATGGCAATTTTAGATTAGATCAGACCAAACAATTTGCAACATTACAAGAATTCTAAACCCTGCAAGGGGCTGTAAGTTTTTTATTTTTGGCACCCCGCAGTGCAATTACAAAAAAATAAAAAAAATATTTTGTTATCACATTCTGCTAAGTTCAAGAACAGAAGCCCTAAGAAAGTACCCGATACACTCTCGGATGCCTAGAAAAATAGCCCAATTTTTTTGTTATAAATGCTTCAATCCCATACCAAAATGAACCCATAGAATGCATAGCCCATATGCTACTCCATGAATAATCCTGTTCAAAGGTCGCTTCAATCTTATGATGGAAAATTCCATCCTCATCGATATGAAAGCTTACATTCAACTGTGATATGATTCACCTTCAAGTCCAAAGCCATTCTTGAACAAGTGAATTGTTCCCCTGCTGCAAGTGCTGTGACTTTCTGATTGCAATTACTGATATATGCAGAATTAATCTGTTCATAACATTCAGTAGCAACCAGTGATCCCAGAATTGCTTTATGGAATTTAGTGCAACATGCTACCTAAGTTATTAGGATTTAGTGCAATATGCTACCTTGAGAGTGAGTAGTATTAAAAATAAATAAAAAAGATAAGATTTTGCAAATTTTAAAGGATTATTGGGAGTACTATAATACAAAACTAACAAAATAGATGCTAATTTCAATGCAGAGGAAGTTACACATTGGCTACCAAATTCTATTGTTTGTTGCAATCTTAACTAAAATCTCATTTTTTCAAGGATTTTTTCCAATATACTTTTAGCTCTTGAAAATTTTTAGTAGCAATGGAGCAAAATTTAGCCACTTCTGTGAACGCTGGTAGCAACCCTGTGGGTTGCCTGCCACCGAATGAAATGGTGTGGAATATATCACACCATCTCATCCGCTGGATGAAATGGTGCGGTATATTCCACACCATCAATAGCTAATTTACACGTGTTTTTTTTTTTGTCAGATTGTAAAAAGTGGTGGGTGAGGAATGTACAATAGAGTTAATAATAACAGTTTGGGTTTGCCTGACTGACAAGACGTGACAGGCAATTACAAAATCTTCCCATGATGGGAAGTCAAGTGAACGCAAATTGCAAAGTTCAATTACCTCTGATAGAATATCAAATATGGAGTAAGTTACTCAGTAGTCAGACACTGATTCCAAGGGCAAGCCTCAAATTGGTTGTATTAATAAAGTCATTTTCATTAATTGCCTGACGATCATTGGATGCATTTTGTGGATGAGGGCTTCAAAGAGGCAAAGGCATCCTCTTTGAAGGCTACTGAGGTAGAAGCACCAGTAGTCAATCATTCAATTAGGAGTTTTGGAGCAAGATTGTGCACAATATGAGGTGGTCCAAATTTTTACCATGTAGGAAGATAGGAAGTATGGAGATTACAAAATTTTCAGAATTTAATTCCCAAAATTGAAATTATAGTGAATTTTGGGAGCCAAAAAGTGCATTTCACTAGTAGTCAATGTCTGGAGTCTTCCAATTCCGATTGTTCAAGGATGCTCACTACTTCAGGACATGTGTCATAACCATATTAGTCCCAACCTTGAAAAGGACAAAAAAACAACACTCTAAGCCTGATTTCCAACCTAAGGTTGGAAATAGCGCACCCTACAGGTTGGGTACTGGTTGTGGTTGACAATTGGTGCTTCTACCTTAAATGTTATGTTGGTGGAACATTAGTGCAGCAGGTTTCCAGTCGTCTAGGACTATAAATGATTGGCTATGCTAATACAAGCTCTGAGAGAAAGTCAGTGTCAGTTTAATATTTGTAGCGGCCACTTCAATCAACATGAAGCTTGACCTTCAATTAGCAAGCTAGGGTTAAGCATGACTTGGCTAAATGTCTATGGTCACGGACCATTGAATGGAAATACGGTTGTCTTTTGCCACATAGAGTGGTGTACAATCTCTCACTTTGAGATTGCAGAAGTTCATAGCTATTGATGAAAAATTGATCTCAACATGTTTGGATGATGTACAGTTTATAGATCGGTCTCGATCTCCATGGCTCTATACCTCTCCCCAAAGTCGCATTCAGATGGGTTAAAATGCTTTTAGTGGTGCAAAAAACTAAGTACCCTCTAGCTGCTATCAAATTCATGCAGAATTTGAAGTGTCTGTACCCGGTACTTGTAAGACACCATGTGCCGAAGTCTTTGGTAGTAAACTAGGCCCAAGTAAGTTTTGTAAACAAACTCTGTGCGTAGGTCATGCACCACTGAGTATGACTTCAGTCGATCCCATGGTAGACAAGTGAAATTCATGCGCATTCCTTTGCTTTTTGATCGAACAAATCCCCACTGCTGCCGTCGTTCCCTCTGAGTCCTGGCAAAATCTCCTTTGTCCGGACTGCACTTCTTTAACCCCTAAAGGTCAGAGACTATGTTTTCACCAAAAATGCTCTAAAACTGTCATTTCTAGTATAAGTATCAAGTTTTAGAAAAAAAACAATTTGGGACACATGTAACCATAGGATCTTTTAGTAAACTTGTTTGAGAAATTGTGGAAAAAATTTGTGAATTTTCCACCTTGTAGATTGCAAGATATTAGCATTTGAATTGACAAAACCCCTTTTTTTGGCCCGTGCAAGAAACCAGGCAATTGCACTTCACAATGTCACATTTAGATGAAAAAATGTCCAAAATGATGGTTTACCCTTGGATTCATTCTTCAAAGCAAGTTGGCTACATGCTTAAAAAATTTAAGATCATTTGGAATTGTACAACATGTAGGAAAAAAATAGGTTGCAAAAAGAAGTAGAGAATGATTCAAAACACAAAATTGTTAAGAATTTAATTATGGAATTGAAAAATGTCAATCCCAATGGTAACAATGTTGTAATAAGCAATATACATCCTATGCTTTTATTTTTTTCAAAAAAAATTGAAAATTGAGTTAAATAAAGGACTTCAAAGTTTATTTTAGAGTAGGGAATCTATAACAGCCCGCAAACTAGAACACCTCATAATTTTCATCTCATAAATAAAAATGGATTAATTCAAAGCTTTACACATATATATAAATCTAGGGAACCAATTTTAGACTTTTATTTTTTTAAAAGTGATTTTTCAAAGAAAATTTTTGAGCTGCCCGTTGGCCGTTGAAAATGACATATCATTCAATCACTTTTTAACCATGTAGTCAAAAGTTTTGAAAATTGTTGGGCCTTGAAGTTACTCCTTGGGCACACGTTGTGTGAAATTTTCAAAGAAAAAAAATAAAATTTCTATTCGTAGTGAGCTGCCCAAAATCGCTATGTTACCAAAAAACGCCATTTGGTCCTTTAGGGGTTAATCCGGTCTACAAGTGCTATCAAATAACCCTATGCCTATGAACATAGCATTAACCCCTAAAGGACTAAACGACGTTTTTTGACAACATAGCAATTTAGGATAGCTCACTATGAACAAAATGTATATTTTTTTTCTTTGAAAATTTCACAAAACATATGCTCAAGGACTAGCTTTAAGGCCCAACAATTTTCAAAACTTTGACTACATGGTTAACATATTAATGGATGATATGTCATTTTCAACGGTCGGCAGGCAGTTCAAAAAAAATCTGAAAAATCACTTTTAAAAAAAATAAAAATTTGAAATTGGTTCTTTAGATTTACAAACACGTGTAAAGCTTTAAATTATTCCATTTTGATTTATGAGATGAAAATTATGAAGGTGTTCTAGTTTGCGGGCAATTATAGATTCCCTACTCTAAAATAAACTTTGTAGTCCTTTATTTAACTCAATTTTCAATATTTTTTGAAAAAAATAAAAGCATAGGATGTATATTGTTTATTACAACATTATTACCATTGGGATTGACATTTTTCAATTCCATAATTAAATTCTTAACAATTTCATGTTTTGAATCATTATCTACTTTTTTCTACAACCTATTTTTCTCCTATATGTTGTATGATTCCAAATGATCTGAATTTTTTCAAGAATGTAGCCAACTTGTTTTGAATAATGAATTCAAGGAGTAACCACCATTTTGAGCATTTTTTCATTTAAATGTGACCTTGTGAAATATAGCTGCACGTTTTTTTGTAGGGCCAAAAAAAGTTTTTTTGTCAATTCAAATGCTATTATATTGCAATCTACACGGTGGAAAATTCTGAAAGTTTTTCTACATATTCTCAAATAAGTTTACTACAAGATCTTATGGTTACATGTGTCCCAAATTGTTTTTTTTCTAAAATTTGGTACTTGTACTAGAAATGGTAGTTTTTGAGTGTTTTTAGTGAAAACATTGTTTCTCACCTTTAGCACACACAGATGAACAAGTTTTCATACCTAAACACAATACATCTCATTACCTGCGCGACGTAGCAGAGCTGTAGCAGAGAATCTTGTTATTTGTTTTTCCCATCTGCAAGAAACTATCCTCCACATAAGGTAAACGAACCCATTGTGGTCAGATGACCCATAGTGGACACCTAATGACCCCATGACAGTTTTTTGGGCCACAATCAATGTCTAACCTGACACCAATGGAGTGATTAGTGACCTCATTAGGAACACTTTCTTTTTCAGTGTAAATCATTGCAAGAAGTCACTTTTCATGGCCTTCTACATTAGAAATTATTGTGACCACTTTAGGTGATTAAGAAGAGCATAATGGATACAATTTTTGTTGGTTATGGGGTAGACTACTGACTCTTTTGGACAGATCACTTCAAAATTCCATAACAAATTCATACTTTGTTTGAAAAATACAATTTCAATTGCTCTCACTATTGCTCACACTTGTCTTCCTATGGGAAAAAAATTTGAAAACTTTCAGCAATGGCATGTTGGTAGACTCCAAAGTTTGACGACAATGGGTTCGTTTACCTTAACCAAGAAGCACATGAAAGTGCACTTACAGAAAGCATTCCTAGCCGAAATTTGGAACCACTATCCACTAATCATTTTGAGGAGTTCTCTCAATTATACGGTTGCGCTTACTTCTGTTCAAGTCATACAGAAAAGGGACCTAGATTCAATTGGTTCCAAACCTTGCTTTGAGCATACAATATGCAAATGGTCGCTCTCTCTACTTTGAGTGTCAAACTGCTGGGTCTCACAACTGCTAAAGAATGTTTAACTATCACATCCAGGTTCTCTCTTGTCCCTCGATTGCCATTTGCAGTATAGAGTTTACCAATTATAGTGAAAATTTGTGCCACTAATTTATGGGTTTTTTTGCCTATATGCCGTTCTTCTCCCGCTCCTAGTGCTAACTCACCCAATGAAAACCAGGATGAAAACTGTGATGTTCCCACAAAAGAAGCAAGCTGTGAATGATCCGGGCTTAATTTGGGAACTAGGCAATATAATGGCACTCTCCTTACAATGAAATTGCTAGGGATTAACCTCCTAAATGCACAAGGCACCATATTTTGGGGCCGATAAAACTTTGAAGTTAAAACAGAACCTTCTAAAATTGTCATTTCTAGTATTTTCTTTTCTAAGGGCAACATCTTTTCCAATCTACTTTAAACACCATCTATCCGATTATGAACAAAAAGATATTATGATTTTTCTTTTCAAGATTTTGTGCAAGCCTGCAAGGGTGTCTGCAGTGGGGGGAGCAATTGCTCTCATCAGTGCACACGGCCACTCAGAGGCTGGGATTAGGCTAATTCTTTGACAACAAAGCCGGATTACAAATGCACACTCACAGAGACCGCAATTGATTTATTTGCAGCAAAGATTACAAATGAACAGTCTCAAAATGCATATGCACAGAGAGTCACATCAAAGCGCCACTTGTCTAACTGCCATCCTCACTCTGTGAACACCTCCAAAGTCAATATGTACCTTTGTTGAAGAAAAGATACCACAACCTTGACAAATATAAGCTTTGACTCTTCATACTTTTGCAAACAATATCCAAATGTTGCATTCTTTGGAGTGCTGGAACCTCTTTTCATTTACCAACAAGAAGATAGGAAAATTGACCAATGCAAATAATAGTAACTATTCACAAACACCAAAAAATGATGCTTTGGGGATGCCTATGTTATGTACATAGTATATACAATATGATATGCAATCTGAACTAAAACTAGATAGGGCTAATCAACCCTAGTAGTGAGGCTAATCCCAAATGCTCCAAATGGGTTTGGTTGGCACTTCATCCGACTTTATTGGAGGTGGTGGAGATGGCGGCATTTCAGGCTCCCAACAAAGTCGGATGAAGTGCCAACCAAACCCATGGTTTGGCCTTTAGTTATATTAGATGTGATTATTAAAGAAAAAATAGAAGTTGTTTTTTTGATGTCACCTAAAATCCACCTAAAAAAATCACAAAACGCCACCTAAAATGTGGGTTTCTTCTAGTCAGAGTTTGTAAGACTTTAGGATTTGGAAGGGGAATGCTACCACATGAATATGGAGTGTGGAGTTCAGGTTTGATGAGCCTAAAGGTTGTTCTAGAGGTTATTCTTCAAAATGTAGGTACCCTTGTTGCAAATGACAAGCGACAGTCTATAACGTTCACCACACATGTGGTATTCAAATTCAAATTGTGAGTACATATACGTGAGCTGTGGGAAGGAGAAAGAAATGGATATGTAACTAACCTGATCGTGATCCAACTAACACTAACCTACTAGCTACTAACTGAACTAACCCAGTATTTCTAATTGATCCATCTACGGTGGTACGGGTAGAGGACTGTTGTTCCAACACTCCCCCTCAGTCCACTATCCGTAAGAAGACCCTATGCTAATGTTGAGGAGTGGTTAAGACTTGAAACCCTTAAACTGTGAATTCAAAACGTCCTGTGCAGCCATCAATCCCAATCGACCTCGCAATTCGTGAAAGGGAACTTTGCTCAAGGGCTTGGTCAGTATGTCGGTAGTCTGTTGTTGTGACCTCGGTTGTGACCAAACAAACTCAAGACAAATCCTTCCCTTCTTCACCTGATCACGAACTAGATGACAGGTCTTCTCAATGTGTTTGGTACGTCCCTGAAAGACTGGATTTTTGGCCATTTTGATGCAACTTTGATTGTCGCAGAATATAGTGATAGGTCGCATAATGGGAGAATATATCTCCTCGAATAAGCTCCGAATCCACATAGCTTCTTTCGTAGCCTCGGCAAGGGCCCTGTACTCTACCTCGGAGCTTGACTGAGCTACCTCATTCTGAAGTTTGCTCTTCCATGAGATTGGCGATGTGCCAATGCTCATAAGGAAACCTGAGGTGGATTTCCGCTCATCGAGATCTCCCAAGTAATCGCTGTCTGAGTATGCAAAAGGAATCACATCTCCCCCTCTCGGATAGTGAATTGCGAGGTCTGAAGTTCCATGAAGATAGCGGAAAATGTGAATCATGGCTTGTAAATGAGCTTCTCTAGGGTTTGATGTATACCTGGTAACGATGCCAACAACAAAAGCGACGTCTGGGCGGGTGTTGGTGACGTGAAGCAGCTTCCCAACGCCCATGCGATAGTAAATGATATCTTTTGCTTCCAGTAGAGGCGAGTCCATCTCAGTGCGCAAGGTTCCATAGAGTGTAGGGTCCATAGGGGTGGATACAGGTATACAGTCAATTAAGTCCATATTGTGCAAGCATTTGACAATGTATCGTTGATGAGACATTATGATCCCATGGTTACTGTAGAGAAAATCTACTCCAAGGTACAAGGAAAGGATGCCTAGCACAGTCATTGAAAATTCCAAGCAAAGTTGGTCCTGTAGATGGGCAATCTGCTGAGAGTTATTGCTGGTGATCATGAGATCATCGACATATATGAT
The DNA here is from genome assembly GCA_963969595.1 of Neckera pumila. Taxonomy (NCBI): domain Eukaryota; kingdom Viridiplantae; phylum Streptophyta; class Bryopsida; order Hypnales; family Neckeraceae; genus Neckera; species Neckera pumila. Next base: position 15,811,653 of record OZ018411.1, on the reverse strand, counting down.
AAGAAGAACGATGGAGTCGTTGTGGTGATGAATATAGACTTGGATCAGTGGTGCATGGGTGAAGGTCAATAGAGATGAGATAAGTATGAATGCGATCATACCAGGCTCTTGATGACTGTCTGAGGCCGTATAATGCTTTGTGTAATCTGCAGACCAAGTGTTCTCGACCAGGTTCGATGAAGCTTGGGGGCTGTTTGACGTAGATGGTGTCTGTGATATTACCATGAAGGAACGCTGTCTTTACGTCCAAGTGATAAAGAGACCAATTGCGCATGGTTGCAAGGCAAATGATGGTCCTCATAGTGGACCATTTCACCACAGGGGAAAAAGTCTCTTGATAATCGAATCCTGAATTCTTTTGATCTCCCCGAGCTACTAAGCGGGCTTTATACTTGGGATGAGCAGATGCAGTGCCAGATTTGAGTTTGTAGGTCCATTTGACCCCTATAGCTGTGTGTCCTGGTGGCAGTTCCATGAGAGACCAAGTATGGTTGTCGTGAATAGAATTCATCTCTTGCTGCATTGCTGCTTGCCAATTGGGGTCTTTCGCAGCATCCTTAAAAAATATGGGTTCCTTGAGAGTAGTGACACATGCCTGCAAATAGACAGGTTCGGAGAAAGCAGTGAGACAGGCTTGTATATTCCCCATGAATTCCACGTTGGTGGCATAGTCGATCAATCGGCAGCTGGGGAACTTGAGTCGGTTTGAGCGCCGTGGTTCTGGTGGGCTACTTTGAGAAGGTGGGGTCTCGATGGGGGAACCAGGCAGTTGAACTGGTGCTTGGGGTTGAGGTGAACTGGCAGCACCATGCAAGTCTTGGTGATCTGATGGTGAGGATGGATCAGGGACAATGATGGAGTCAGTTACTGTGGCATCATGCTCTAGCGTGGGGCTGTGGTTGTTGAAACGTGGCGGCATTAGAATGGGATCCAATACCTCAATCACAGTTGATTTCTCTGGGAGTGCCTTGATCGAAACGCTCGGTACGGTTGGAGTACTGCGAGGAGAAGACCAAAATTGTGCTTCGGTAAATTTTACGTCATTGCTGGTCTTGATCGTCCGTGTCTCCGGATGATATAATCGATAGCCTTTGGTACACTCGAAGTAGCCGACCATGATGCACTTGAAACTCCGCTCGTCCAACTTGACTCTTCTTTCTGCAGGTACGTGAACAAAAGCAACGCAACCGAAGACGCGAAGGTGATGCAGCTCAGGTATAGTGTTGTGTAGTCTTTGAAACGGACTAGTGCCCGAGTTAGCCCAAGTAGGTGAGCGATTGGTGAGGTAATTTGCGGTGTTGACCACCTCCGACCAAAGAAAGAGGGGCGTTTGTGCATCGAATGTCATTGAGCATGCCTTGTCAAGTAGGATTCTGTTTTTCCTTTTGCTAACTCCGTTCTGATGTGGGGTATATGCTTGTGTCAACTCATGATGAATTCCTGCTTTCTGGAGAAAACTCTGAAATTCATTTGAGAGAAATTCGCCCCCTCTGTCACTTCGAAGCACTTTGATCTTGTTTCTAAAAGCCAACTCAACTGCCGCTTTGAAGTATCGGAAGTACCTCAGTATTTCAGACTTGTGCTTCATGAGATAAAGCCAAGTGAATCAAGAATAATCGTCCGTGAAGGTCACGAAGTATGAGTTTCCCCCCAGTGATATAGGCCGTATCTCACCACATAGATCAGAGTGTATGAGCGCCAACGGTTCTTTAGCACGGGGACGTGAAGCAGCTTTGGGTGCCGGTGTTCGTGTTTGCTTGCCAGTAGAACAGCTCTCGCAAACATCGTGGGAACTGGAGATGAGTGGAACGCTCTTTGCAACGTTGTGGGTACCCATAGACCTGAGACTATGAAAGTTCAGATGCCCTAGTCTTTGGTGCCAGAGATGAGCGACTGAAGATGATGCCACCGCACAGACTTTGAATTAGGGATTAGGGACTATATACTGATAGAGCCCTGTCTCTGGGTCGCGTTTCCCTCGGCCTACAATGTTTTCTGCACCTTGATATACGAGACACTCCTTGTTGTCAAAGACAACTATTAGGCCTAGGTCAGCAATAGCCCCAACTGACAACAGGTTGAAAGAGAGACCAGGCACAAAGTACACTTCATTAATTTTTATTTCATCGTTGTTTCCAAAGTTAACACTGCCCTTGCCCTCAACTGAGAGAAGTTGTTGTCTGGCTGTTTGTACCTTCGCTGAGCTAGGCGCTATCTCTAACTGGGAAAATTGATGCATGTCACCGCTCACGTGCTGTGAGCATCCAGAGTCGATAATCCATGATCCTGGGGAGTTTGGGTCGACGTCGTGGATGTCATTCGTCATTGCATCAAAACTTGGGACGGTATTATCCCACTCTATGTGAGGCTCGTCCAAGTCTTGGATCAAGACGTTTGCGTGAAATGTGGGTGTACTGCGCCCTCTCCCTGTACTCTGCGGGCTAGTTTGTCGCGCATGCGCCCTCCTGGCAAGCTCGCGTGCAAGCTCATGGCAGTCCCGCATGAAGTGCCCTTCCAAGCCGCACCAATTGCAAACACGGGGCGGCGCGTAGGACTGATTGTAAGTAGGTCTGACTGGTGAGTATCGCTGTGGAGGGTACGGTGGTCTGAAAATAGACCCGCCAGCTTGAGTTCCGTGACGTTGAAAGCGCGCTGCAAACGCCTCGGTGTGCTGGGGAACCAGTAGATTAGTGCTGGACTGACGGAATTGCATCCTTTGCTCGTGTTGCCACAGCAAAGTGGTTAAGTACTCCAACCTCGGCATGCTTGTGAGGGTGCTGACTTGGTTATAGACCGCTTCGTAGCTTGGTGGTAATGTGTTCAGCATACGTTCAACGAGGTCAGTTTCAGAAACTGTGTGACCCACGCCTTTCAGCTGTAACTTTAATTCCTGAATCTTGCCAATGTATTCGCTTATGGATCCACCCTCCAGGAGCCTGATGGAGTTTAACATGTCTAATAGCATCAATCTTGATGCGTTATTGGTCCTCTCAAATCTCTCCTTTAACGTGTTCCAAGCAACTCTCGGATCATTAACTTCGGAAAGCTCGTTGAAAATTGATTCGCAACAGGACATCGTGATAGAATAAAGTGCTTTGGCACGTCCTCTTGCTATGTCCTCAGGCTCATTTATGATAGGTCGGTTGTTGCCCGCTGGGTCTGCGTATTTCCAAGTATTTTCTTTCATGAGGAGGAGCCTACAGCGGGTCTTCCATGTCTGATAGTTTGTTGTAGTAAGCTTGTGACCATCGGCCAGAACGTCAGATGTAGACATGTTTGCTGAGGTATGTAAGGTGTGAGAAAGAAGGTAACTATGCTAATAACGTTGATTGTTATCGACTGTTTCTGCTAATAACACTGATTCCTAGGTGGTTGCTCGTGCGATGGCTTGGAGGCCTGAACTACTGAAACCGACGTTGGGACTTGTGTGAAACCGCTACTTAAATCACGAATATGGAATTTCTGAGTTGATTGGTTTGCCATGCTACTAATACTGAACATGTTAAGTTCGTCTATCTCTCTTTAATGCACACAGCAAGCAAAAACAGAATTTGAAAATGGATTAGCTATTCTTGTGTATCTCTCTCTCTCGTGCGCACAGCAAACAAATGCGATTTAAAACAGATCGGAAGCTATCCTGCATTACTCGTGCTTACTATTTTGCGTCTTCAAAGTGAACTCCTCGAAAGAAAACAAACAGAAAGAGGATTGTCCCCTCGGGGCTCTGATACCATGTTGCAAATGACAAGCGACAGTCTATAACGTTCACCACACAGGTGGTATTCAAATTCAAATTGTGAGTACATATACGTGAGCTATGGGAAGGAGAAAGAAACGGATATGTAAATAACCTGATCGTGATCCAACTAACACTAACCTACTAGCTACTAACTGAACTAACCCAGTATTTCTAATTGATCCATCTACGGTGGTACGGGTAGAGGAATGTTGTCCCAACAACCCTTGGAAGGTACAAGTGGGTACCTTATAACCATTGGAGGTACCCTATAACATAAGTTATCTTATAGATAATGTTATAAGATACCTATAATATAGGTATCTTATAACCACTGAAGGTTGTCTATGCTCCACATTCCCTCCCTACGCTCATATACTAGCTTTGTTCATTTGGAAGGGTTAAAAATCTTGCAAGAAATTAGAACCAGGAGATTCCTAGCAGATATTGTTCCAATCCTGAATCACCTTCAGTTATCAAGTAATTCACTACCTATGTGCTCTCAACATTCAAGTTTTGTGCCAACGAAGGCATTTTTCCATCACGTCTACCATCATACATAACATTCTTGCACTTTCCATGAATAAAAGATCCCAAGATTTAAGGATTTAGAGTTTAAGATGTACCCCAAATCAACCCTTGACTCTCATGAGTAGAGATTATACATTTTTAGGTAAGAATTAGTATTGGTTAGTTTTAGGAACAGGTCACAATTGGGTGCAATTACATTCTGATAGTGTTCCATAGCACAGCTCTCTAATTGTTTTCAATCCTGAATGAAGATCTTTGCATTTCTGGTAGCCTTTTTGAACAAAGGCTTTTGATTTTAGAGTTCTTTTTTTGAATGGAGGTCAAGTGCAGTACCAGGCAAGGAATTTTGCGATAAGTGCATGTAGTGTACATTAGCTTCAAGTAATTCACTTTGATTAAGGGCTGACAAAATTGATCCGCCATTTTGACCAGTAACAAGTAGACCTTGTATTTCAAACTACCATTGCTGAAAAACTAATTATCATTTTTATGTGCACACATGATAAAAAATATTCAATGCAAACATGTACAACGGCCTGGACGAGTTTCACAGACAGGCCTATTACTATGGAAATTTCTCTTTTCACAATTCTCAACAGAGATGTAAACTAGCTACCCTGCCCTAGCCCAACATTTTCTAGTCAAAGATTCGTACACTGGAGCAACAGAGCAACAAAATTACAAGTTAAGCTTAGGAATAACTCACAAGGTAGGAATACATTCTTTGGGAAATAAATAAAAATAAGTGCTAGACAGCTTGATCCCCATTCGCATTAATGTCTTCCGGGTTACCTTGCCCTTCAGAAGCCGCAACAGTTGTCGGGACGAATCGCTTCGAACCCTCTTTCATCAAGTTTCGAAGGCTGTAGCTCCGGGACTTCTTCCCGCTCTTACTCCTGCCTGACAGGGCCTTCTGATTGCTCAAACTCCCGCTATTACTGTCCATGTTTTCCACATATGCCTGGAAAGTCTTCATGAGATTCTCGAGTCGCCGTCGGTACGTAGGTACTCGCGAAACGGAGGTGGAAATACCCTGGATCCTGTGAAGAAAAGTCAGTATATTAGAGTCATTCTTTAATTCATTGGTTTTCAATGAATTAGGTAAAAAAAAAAGGGAAAAAACGACAAAAGTCTTGCCCAAGTGCTGCAAAATTAATCACGGTCAACAATTTGACTCCAACCTTTTTACTGATGCAGAGTCACCATCCCACTCTGACACGATCAAAGAATATCTCTATTACAATATTGGCCTACTGTGTATAGAAGCTAAGAACATTTTCGGTCACTGCTGAAGTGGACATTAAATTACAAAATTGCGTTAAGTTAATTAATACAACTATATCAAGGAAATTTGATGTATAAGGAGCGTTTGTGATCCGCAAAATCAGGTCAAGCTTACCGACGGGCTAGTGCTTGCAATTCACCTCTCCTCATGTCATTCTCAGGTTCTACACCACCATTTTGCCAGCTGCTCATTAGCTCAGTGTCGCCCCCCATTAGAAGAAGCTTTTCAAGATAATGCTCCTCACTTTCCTGAAGGTGAGCTGCTCGCAATTGATCTTTAAGAGTCAGAATTGGCTCAAAGAACCATACTGCTAGCCGATCGCTAGGTCTGTTAGACATGGTGACTTCTGTTCCATCCACTGTCCAGACAAATTCAGCATTGGTCAATAATGTCACTGAAGTCTAGAACCACTTCACCAAACAATCGGATAACGACGACGGAGACGCACTAATTAAACCCAAGAACTGCGTTAAATGTGAGCAGACACCTCTAAAATTTGATTAAGCCGTATCAACAATGGAAGACTCTGAAGACATACTCAATCTGCAGCAAGAACAAATTGACCAGATAATGTGCTCTGATTGTAGTTCGAGTTTGTGATTCTTAATCTTCTTACTAAGAGATACGATGACCAATAGAACGTAACATTAACAAGCATTTCATGTATACAAACAAGGTGAACCGGTTGGTTCCTCCAGAGTAAACTTACATAAGATCATGCCAGGAGAGGTCGATTTGGCAGATTGCATGAGATTTAATAGTAGGGAGTAAGCTGGTAGACACTCTAACATGATTTTACCCTTGATCCTATCTCCATTCATTGCAGCTTCAATATCTGAATGCGTCAATACGCCAGCATTAATCAGTACTTTTCCGTCCCTGTCTAAGCTTGCAAACTTGTTCTCCAGGATCTGCATAAAGAACAGTAATCCGTTAGAACAAGGTGCCATAAAATAGGGGAAATATTAAATCTTAAAGATGTTGCCTTATTTTGACATTCTCAAAGAATATTTTCAAATGCAATTTAAGTTTTTATACTTCTTTTTAAGGTTTTTTCAACAAGCATCTATGAAAGATGTCGTTTTGCAATGAGATTGCAAAAAAAATTCCGAAATATTCAGAAACCTTTTGTTCTTCAAATCGTTCCCTCATCCACAAGCCATTCGGCACATCGTGAAAACACAGGCAGTCTGATTCAGCACTAATTGATTGGAAAGTCAAGAACCCACACGAAGTTCGAATGATATCCCTACGGTCACCTCTATGTTCACTATATATTCACGTAAGTTTTTCACTATCAAGACGGCAGTTTACTGCAGATAATATACGCTTAAAAATCGCTCTCTAGAAAACCTAGATGCACAAAAGAGGTTTTCTTACATGCACAATCTTCACTTCTTTTAAAGTCTGTCGGAGGGACTTCTGAGTATTGAGCTGTGGTTTTAGTATCTCCAGTGCATGATTGTGTTCGGTTTTCCCTTTCACATTTTCAATATCTGATGTTCCAGCTGCAACATCAAGTTTTGAAGTTCCCTTGCTCTTTCGGTACTTGGGCCTGGCTGTCCACAAAATAGAAAACTTGTGCTGTAACTTGGCAACAATGGTAACAAGTTCTTTGAAGAAACAAGTTTCAGAAACAATCAAATGAACTATTGATGAGCGGTTAAATAACATCTCAGAAACAAAACACATTACAGCAATAAATCGCCTTGTGATAATTTCTTTACAAAAATTGCTCGCAAGATAATACCTTGGTAAACATGAACCTTCATGCGTATGAAGGACATCGTTGGAGTATTCATCAAATTCAGCTACAACAGCGACTATGTATTTTAGCCCGCATTTGTAAGACATCTCCTGCAAACAGGATGAAAACTCTCAAGGCTCAGCTCCTACCAGGACAATGCCTGGCAATAAGTCCAAAATTTTACGTTTTAAATTGAAGAACAAGAAAAGATTCCGAGTAGATTCTCACCTTTCAGCAAAGGCCACAAAAATTCATACACCAATCCATGGAAACATAAACAAAGTAGTGTTAGAAAACGAAATTACAGACCTGATACACCACGGCGGCACTGTACAGTCCAAAGAATGGGCCGCAGAGGAAAGCAGTAAGTGCAGATGCCACAACAATTAAGGGCCAAAAGACGATCGCAAGCCCCGCAAAAGGTACACAGGCAGCCTCCGAGCAAGAACCATTTCTGTCCACCAAATCTAGCAGTAATCGACGCCATCCTTTGTAAAGCATAATTGGCATTTTGCACAACGCCACAACACCTATCGCCGGAGTGTCAACAAGTATCCCTAGTAATCCAACAATAGCACATAATGGAAGCTCGTGTAACCTGCAAGAAGATACCACTTTTTTAGTGTGTGCTCCTGATTTAAATATCCAGCTCAAATTAACTTCTCACAGTAGAAACAGATTCCATAGATCCGCACATTGAATGCATATAACAAAGGTAAGAGGATAAGACTTTACGTGACTTCGACAGGCTTGCCATTTTTCGGTTCTCCAAGACGGAATTCTTGAACTGATCCACAGATGGAGTGATAAATGAAATCAAAGAAGTCCCGCACAAATTTGAAGGATCCTGTCAGAGTGCTCACAGTGCCGTCCTGAGATGTTCCAGAAACATCAGTACACTTAATAACAATATTAGTGTTGTTTCACCCAATAGGTAACACAATAGGCGACTCTATCTATGAATAATGTCTAGTTGACAATTAACTGTCTAGTTGACAATTATTTTCTCACAAATTGTAGTGTGGTTCATAATTAGTGTCATACACCAAATATATCATTATTCGTACAGTGCATTAGTGCGATAAGGCAAGAACTTTGCGCATTGATGGATATCTTGCAGATCGGACATTGAAACCCCACAAACATACACTATTATCCATAAAAATTGCACCCAGATCAATCACTCCACTTGTCTCCAAAGACGGAGACAAAGTATTCAAGTGAAGGTGTAAGATAACTAAATATTCCGAATTGGATGCTGCTTACCACAAAGGTGTGGTAAAACTTGTTTTCCCTGCTCTCTCCCACAGCCTCGAAAGTTGCTACCAAAGGTTGACCAACTCCGTAGCCTAAGCCAGCGAGTAAGCTACCAACTCCTGCTCCAATAGGCCAGAGCAGCAGCGGAATCGGCAGCAATAAAATCAGAAAACTCTTCAATACAACTCCCAGCTTCTTGGTCCTATAAACAGTTCACATTATGAAGCTCAATTATCCACCTACAAAAAAGCTGTGCTAACCATGGAAGCCGATAACACTCAGATCTGCAATATAATTTATTTCTATTTATTTCAAAAAACAAAGGTAGAAATAGAGAAGGGAGAGACGTGAGAACAGTGCAGTAGCAAAACACAAGACACAAGAGCGTACATTGCAACTGCGCGATATATCATGACCACGTATGCTGGCCAGAGTCCAATGACCACGGCCATGTCTCCGACAAAAAATATCAAAATTGCCAATGGTCCAAAGATGGCGGCTGCACAATAAAGGGATACTGATTCGTGTGAGTTACGAGACTTGCCGTCGAACAACGACAGACGGACGTGAGTCATACATCCGCAAGCCATGCACCTCGACCCAGTAAGAAAACACTCTGATCCAGATCAAATTACGAAGTGTCTTTCGATTTCCGAGAAAAGTATACCCTACACTCGGGTCAGATTCCTTAAAAAAAAAATTCAAAATATAATTATATATGGCATGTAATGAAATTTTCAAAAATTATAACGTGACATAATTGAATAGTGTAGAAAATGTTAATGAGAATAATTTGAATCCTAAAAAAAAACAATGAAAAATGAAAAATGAAAACTAATATGCATACCAAGGCGATTGCTTTATAAATGTAAAAATTCATAGAATACATAAGCTTAGTCATTTTTCCCCCTTTGAAGAGAGACTGTATTCATTGAAAAGGATTGAAACTTAACTAGTCCTTTTGCTAACTTACTAAGTTGTGAGGACCCTACTACTAAAGGTCATGCAATATTCCAAATCTTGTAACATGAAATTCCAAAAATTCTAAATTCATTTAGTGAAAGATAATTCAACCCAAAAAGAAATGATTTCATATGGTCTAATGAATCTGATCCTAACGTACGGTAATAGGAGCCTGTGGTGAAAAATCTTGACTTTACAATAGAATGCACGGTGGAGATGACAGATAGAAATTTTCTACAGTTCAATAACTGTCTACAGCTAAGCCACTGTAGACAATTGAAGGCAAAATCCTTGCAAAGAGTTTCAGTCCTATTCACTTTCTGTCTTTTGTGCTAGATTTAAGATTCCATTGAAGACCTAGCCTGCTCGTAATGCTGCGGCATATTAGCAGGTTATCTATGTTACAAGTGAAAGAAAACTCTCGTTAGGTCTGTGCGCAATCTTTGCTAGAAAACGAGGGTGAAGCATTGTTCAGCTGATAGGTGGAGGACAACGACAAGGTCCACAACCACCTCAAAAGCAATCGTAAAATGAGAGAACGAGAACAAGAATGATGAGGTCCATCGTAAGCAAATTCAGAAAATCAACGATTGCAAAATGAAAAAACTACCTTTCCCAAGTCCGATGACGAACAGAATCAAACACAACAAAAGAAACCACAATAGCCTGGCAATTGTGCCTAAAGGTCCTGCAGATATAATTTTTAAGAAACCCTTCCCCGCAGCCTCGTCCGCCATAGCTTCAAATTTTGCCTCCCGCTTCTACGCCTTGGACTCCCCTCCGATTCACCGCTCCCAAGGATGTTTCCACAGGGTGAGTCACTTTGAACTGCGTTACGGCCTCATTTCTTCAAGGTTCTCTATTCTGAGCCTCTCCACCCGCACCGCACTCGAATCCATTTTTTCCATGCGCACTGCAACTATCACCAAGTCCTCGGCTCGTAGAACCTGAACCTCTTTGCTGTTCTGCGTAACAGGAATACCTGTCACAGTAGGGAACAGCGTATCATCACAGAGGCCATCAGTCCAAGTTCATTTATAACCAAGATTCTAACGAGGAAACACCTGCACAGGAATAACACGACGTCACGATACCGTCATAGCAGCAAACACTCGCCTACCTCTTACTTAAGCACAAGCTTCACCTCCCCCAGCACTAATAAGCTCTTGCAGCCAATTCTAACGTCATTACTAATACTTCCTAATTGACATCACGCTAACACTCAAGCAGTGACTAAAAAGTTAACCTGTGATAGATATTCTACTCTTCATCAGGTGATTGAAAGATTCCCTCCACTTACAAAAATGCTCAGAATGAAGCACACACTGACCACACTTCTGAATTACGTACGGACCAGTACTCGATAAATCCGCGACGAAGATCAATTGCGCACCCCTTACCTTCGGGCTTCGGCTCAAACTTTCGGTATCCAACTCCGAGTTCCAAGATTCCTCACCCGGCCTCAAATGTGTCTCCAGGAGGCTTTTCCCAACGGTACTGTAGCGTCTCCGTCTGACACCCTGCACAACTGAAGTTCACCTTTCAGTTTTTCGTTAAGACCTGGCGTTGACTACTTGACGACAACAGTGCCCTACTGCGGCCTGCAACAGCTGGGCAAGCTAACTGCACACACATTCTCTTAGCTAGCATTTCTTTAATTATCTTATCTATGAAATTTCAAATTTGCCGATACAAAGATTTTAAAACCTTTTCAAATAGTTGTTGCATTAGAAACCAGAGAACGCGAGTAATCACTTTTGCCGTCACCGAATCCTCACTCTTATTCTTCACACAAATTTTCAAAAAGAAAATTGAGTCTCTCCTCTCCGGCAGTCCTGGCTGTTCCGTCCGTCCAAAATTGAGATCACACCAATGGCTCCGGGAAATTGGTTGAAAGCAAAATTCTCGTCCTAGAAATACAAAGTTTAAGCTTAAACAATGTTTATTTTGCGAACCTTTGCATCAAACAGACTAGGAACAGTGAGGTTCATTCTCAAGGAGCATCGAATCTCGCCATAAGATGCAGCTTGCAAGTGACGTGAGGCGGTCATGAGCATGGCGCAGGACCCGGGCGCTCGTTTGGCCAAAGAATCATGGCGCGGACTAATTTCCTTGGCAGCTTCGAGTTGTGGAACACTTCGAATGGATTCCGTAGAAACTTTACATTTGCAGTCCGAATCTGCCTGAGTGGAGGTCGGAGTGTCCACATCGCGCGGCTTTTGGTGGCCACGCTATCTGCTGCAACAGCCAGAGCGATGCTCTCTTTCCGCCGCTCTTTCCCCTCCGTCTCCCCAGTTACGGGAGGGCGCGCTTACACCGTACGCGTAGGTCAGTTTCGGCACCTTGCTGCAGAAATAGTTTAGTTTTTGTAGTTCGACACTTCGACAACTCGGCAAGCTTGATTTGGATTTCTAGGTTTTGGGCATTTTGCTTTTTCTAATTTTTAAACACTCCTAATTCTGGATTGCTTTTTTCTATTCATGTGTAAATGTGTTCCTTTTCCAAAATTTTCTCAAGAATAATTTTTGGATATTCAGAATTAGCAAAAATTATCTTTTTTCAAATTTTCAAAAATAGTTCTAAAATTTTTAAAATTTTAAATATGATCCAAATTTTCCCTACTTATTTTCGAAATTGACCTACACGTACAATAGTTGTGCTATGAGCCAAATGCGGGGATCCAGCCAAGTGTGAATGTAAAGGAAAAAAAACTTAGTAATGTTTGATTAATCTATTTTTACACCTCTTATAGCTAATTTGGGGCCTCTAATTGGAAATATGAACTCAAAATCATTACAAAAAATTTCAAGCCTCAATAAGACTGCAAGTGCGTGATTTTTGGCACCTGCGGGGTGCAATTACAGAAAATAAATAAATAAATAAATTTTTTCTTTTCTTTCGAAAAAGAATATTAAAAAAATATTCAATCTGATGTGGCACTGACATGGCGCTGACAAAGCTAAAGTGGTCGCAATGCAACCACGTCACATTTCAAATTTTCAATTTTTTTTCCCATAATTGCACCACGGGGGTGCAAGATTAGCGGCCTTGTTGAGGGCTGAAATTTTATCATGCGTGGTGAATAAAACATGAGGGCACAATAGTCCCTGCATTCGATTCTTTGGACAACTATAAGCGTTATGTTAAAGTGTTGGCTTGTTTTTGAGCAATTATTTTTGGCAAAATCGGCATTTAGGACAGACTGTCGATCATGCTTGGCATAATTGGCCAAGTTTGCCCATTCTGCCCATATACAATTTCTTGAATTATATGTTCTCAATTGTATATCCAAATAGTACTTCTAATACTTTAATGCTAGAGAAGCTTCCAAGGAAGGCGGATTCAACAGCATAGTTTGACCAAGTAGCTCACCCTTTGGGCTTGCTAGCAGCCTCAACATGTTGCTGAATCTGCCTTCTTTGGAAGGTTCTCTAGTACATTACTGGTCTTATACTTGATTGCTTCTGAAGAAAACGACTACCCTGCATGAGAGGCATTTGCGTAAGAGTCAAAATTTGGCATGAATAAATAAATTAAATTTTGTCTAAAAGTGCTACCTTTCAAGTTTCAAGATTGGTTTTTAAATTGGTCAACAATATGGAAAGTACTATATAACCATGATCGATCATGTAGCAGACCCTCACACACATACAGAAACAATAAGGTTTAGAGGTGGCAATAATACTTTCATTCACCAAAACATGGATAGCTGGAAAAGCAATTTACATACCAATAATAAAAAACATAAACTGTATACATCAACAATGAAACTACATATACACCAACAAAAAAACTAACATACACTAACAAGGAAAATTGCATATTATACCAACAAGGAAACCAATGTATACAACTAGAAAATTTGCTTGTTCAAGTAAGGAAAACCACAAGTATAAAATGACAAGAAACAACATAAAAATAAACACTAAAAACACATTGAAGATATATTATTTACAAATACAGCCAAGTTTTATGATTTAAAATGTCAAGTTTCAAGGTTTAGGATCCTTGGTCGCCAAAGAACAAACCTTCATTTGCAATTCCATTGTCAAACTCATCGTCCCTTGTCAATCAACCAATACACTCTTAGTTGTAGGATTATTGCATTTGTAAGAACCGCTAAAACCTTGCACTGCAAACTACTTACATTAGGAGTTTGTAATGTGATTTTAAATCCAATAAGAACATCAAAAGATGTGGTCATGTAAGAAGCAGAGAAAGATGAACAAAATAGGAACTCCTAGTGCCCTAAACCTGCGACGGATCGGAAATGAAGGAATGAAGGAAATGTAAAGTCCCGAAGATAACCACTAAGTACCAAAGTGCCTTGGATGACATTTGAACTGAACATTTGAACAATGAAATTTCTATCTATCATTGGACCATTTTTAAAAGATAGTACCCAAAGTCCATTGATAAAGGGTAGTATTCTACAAATCTTTTTTTTGGATATCTACATTATCGGTATTCCAAATTAGAAGTTTTAAAAATATGCAATTTAATATTTATCACATCCTAGCATATTTATATTGGCCAAAATTAATCTCATTTATCCTATTATATTTATAGATACTTAAAATGTAATTTATAGATCCAAAAATATAAATTGCACCTTGTAGTATTCAACATGTGGGTTCTAAGTTTTACACCAATATACTCTCTACAATTTTAGTACAAATTAAAATTGATCAATTATGTCAATTATAAATTGTTCAAATTTTCACTTCAAAGTGCATTCCTAACAATGATAGAGAATTTTGATCAAAAAACAAATGAATGCTAGACCATTGATAAAAAAAGATATTGTATTATTGGTGGAATTCAAATCATTCAAAAATTTTAGCAGGCAAAATTGATTGCAAGATATAAGTGCATATCAAGTTCTTATGAAAAAGTTGAGAGTTGTACAACAAGGATTGTAATAAAACCAAGAGAAAAAGAGGCATGTTGGTCAATGGAAGAGTTTATCTAGGTCCATTGCAGAAAATTTAGTGTGCAGAGTGTTGTTTGACTTTGGGCATTAACATAAATACATGCAAATAAAAAAATCATATTTTTATAATATTTTTTCCAAATATTTTCAAATATTTCAAATATTTCAAGTATTTAAAGATATTTAAAAATATTCATTTCCCATGTCACCTTGTGTGATGTGGCAAAATAATATTTAAAGTTTTGAAAATTAAAAAACTTTCCTACTTTTATTTGCATTGTTGCCAAAAATCAAACAACCATGCACAAGCCTCACATTTTCTCTTATAAATTCCACATTTGAATTTTGATTTTCAGTTGATGGTAATTTTCTCAAAATATATAGCATATTGCTGTATGGATTTTCATCATGATGGCTCCCCTCCATCCCTTACAGTTTGATAGGGAATGTTAATAACTAAAGTTAGACCTTCCAAACAATAAATTTTCTAAGCACCACATATCACTATTTTTAGATTGTGTCCCATTATACTAAGCAAGCAAAATCATGCATGACCTAATTAGATTCATAATCAATATACAAATCAATTGAAATTATATGCTCACATTACATCTTATGAGCATCACAAATTTAGTCTTGTGATTTCAACTTAGTACAGTAAGTGAGTATGTTTATACCAAGGGGCATCTAAAAATATATTACTCCGTATTTTATATCCTCTATGTTTGTGCAAATAGGGCTCCCTTGGACATACATTTCTAAACATTGAAGATGATTTCAAGATCAATTTTTTAGTAAAATGTCTACCCTAGCCTTTTGGAAGTGCTAAAGTTGCGGGGTTGTTTCAAACTTGAGAAGCTTCCAAATTCATTTGAAGGCCTTCAAAATTTGAAATTTTTTTATCTCCATTAAAGTAGAATCCAGAGTTTACTTGAATCTTTTGGAGCATTGAACGTTCTGGAAGTGTTGAAGTTGTGGGGTTGTTTGGAGCTTGCATTAGATGATATTTGGGGGTCTTGGAGGGCCGTTTTAGGCCCGTTCCCTGATCTGCCCAAATTTGGTGAACGCTGGTAAGGGGGTGTCAGAAAAAAAAATTTCAAAAAAAATAAAAAAATTTTTTTTACCAAAATATCATTTTAAGCTTTTTTTTTTTTTTTTTTTTTTTCAAAAAATGACGTGGCAGTTGCTGTGCCCCGTTTGCTTGCTGCTACTGCTGTGTTCCTGCAGTCTGGAAACGCAGCAAACAGCAAGGAAACTCGGAGCCCTCCAAGACCCCCGAATCTCATCTAATGAGAAGCTCCCAAATTCATTTGGAGGCCTGCAAGATTTGAGAAACTTGGATCTTCATGGAAGTGGAATCCAAAAATTATCCAAATCTTTAGGAACATTGAGCTTCTTGGAAGAGTTATATTTGTGGGGTTGTTCCTAGAAGCTTGTAAAGCTCCTTGATTTATTTGTAGGTTTCCAAAATTTGAACCTCTTGGAGATCTCCAAGGAAATGGAATCAATAATTTGCCTGAGTCATTAGGGGGCCTCACAAATCTTTTGACTCGAGGCTATTTTGTTGTTCTATCTAGAATTTGCCTAAATTTCTATGTATAGAAATATTTTTAACTTAATAATCTAAATCTTTCTACTACAATTCTAAGAGTTGTATGAGTCCTTTAAAGAACTTGCAAATTTTTGGAAGTTAGATTTGATGCATTACTTATGGTTTGAAATCTTCGATTATTTGAAAGTGTATTGAGGTGATTTTGGGGAAAAAATAGATGTCAAAATAGACCATCAAAATTTCAGCCTTAGATCATTAATATTGGATACTCCTTTTTATTAAGAACTCAAAACACTGAAAATGTGACAAATTAGTTTAAATAAATTTTAAATATAAAATGACATTTAAGAATTTTCAAAAAATATGTTATATATTTACACTCAAAATTTACATCCCCAATAAAAGTTTCAAATTCATATGAGTTGAGCTTTAAAAATTATTGCCAAAGAATGCGCCGGCTCTCTCCGTTATGACAAAGTTCAAGACCTTTATTTCTTGCAGTGACCCTAAAATGGGTTCCCCATCTTTGTTCTTGCTCCAATTTTGGCAAGACTAAGCATTTTGAAAAGCTCAAGTACAAATCTAAATCTCTCCCAAAATTCAAGTCCTTCTGCCTCACCATTTTCTTAATCTTGTTTATCAAAGTTGGTAGTCTCATTTGAAGTTGGTAGCTATCCTATTTGAGCCAAAATAACCACCCCATCTTTGTCCTTGCTTCTATTTCAGATGGGTCTAGTTTTTTGGAAAGCTAATTTGCAAATCTACACCTTTTCAAAAATTTAGCTTTTTTGGCCTTACCATTCTCTTGATCGTGTTTGTCAAAGTTGGCAATTGATCTCCTCCCACTAAAATGGCCACCCCATCTTTGTCCTTGCTTCATCTTGGGCAAGATTAAAGTTTGGGAAAGCCTACAAAAAGACCTATAATTCCTCAAAAACTCAGCAACTCATTATCTTTCTTCTTGTAAAGGATCTTTGCCTAACACTAAACAAAACCAAGAGAGAAGGAAAATCCCCTTTTTCACCTAAAGATCTATTCTACTCATTTATTTGAATTTCTTCCCATAAGAATTGATAACCTATTCGCTAAAATGTCTAATACATAATTTTAATCCAATCTCTAAAATCTCAAATTCAAAAAGATTTCTTTTCATCCAACTCTAAAAGCAAATACACACATGCATAGAACAAGTTAGAGAGAGAGAAGAGAACCCTAATTTCCTTCTCTAAACCATCTATCCTTCATCCATTAATTCCATACCTATCCTAATTAATTTGTTGTAACGCACGTTATTTTACTACTTTTCCCTATCTTAGAGTGTCTACCACTAAGTTAGTGTTCTAATCTTCTTCTAATCCTACTAGCTAGCTTTATAGTTTTTGCACTAGCATTTTTAATTTCCGGTTCACTTCTAATGCTAATTATCTTATTTTATCAAGTTCACCAATTGTGTAATTTTTCTAATTGTCTATTTTTTACTTAATGTCTTTCTTGTTCAAAATTCCTAATTTTTCCCTAAAACTTCCTCACCATTCTCACATAAATGAATTTCTAAATGAAACAACCTTTCCTAAAATTCCTTCTACCACATCTCCAAAAACTCATTAATTTACAGTTACAAATTAATTCTTCTTATCGAATAGTTTCTAATTCACAATTTCATACAATTTGCTTTAATTTACTTTGGTTTAAATCATATGAGCCAATATTTTGGCTCATATCATGATGCAAGTGTTTATCATATTACATTCACGTCCTATCTAGTAGCAAAAGTTCAACTATTTTAGGTTCAATAAACTAGTGGACAATGGTTATTCAAATCTAGAATTGCATAATTTCCATGTTACTTTCCATATAATGTATCTTCCTGACTATCCTTAGTATAATCCTCACTAATTGAAAATTTAAAAAATCCTACTTGACAATCTTAGAATGCCACCACTCCTATAACTATATTCCATAAATCTAATAAATATAAAAAATCTATTCTTGAAAATGGTTTTAGAAATAATGCGTTATATCTATATTTGCATGCCAAATTGTCTCATTTCATTGAGCACTATTATTTTTTACATTGTCATATCATTGTCTTTTTTACAAAGACAAATAATGCAATGTTACCTTTAATCCCTAAAGAACCATGGCACATTTCAAATAAAAATTGTGAAAATTGCCGCTTTTTAGTACAATGAATTAATAAAAAAAAAATGTTTTTTTTTCAAAATACAATCGTACAAATTTGTACTAAACTACTATGGGAATGTGTAAAATTTTCTTTAGAAACTTTGCTTGCACGGATTGAAAGATTATAACATTTGAAGTTAGAAGAAAAAGTTTTTTTTTCCAACCTTGCCAGATAAGGCCAACAAAATTTAACTCCTCTTAGAATGAGATTGTTATACTACACATTTGTATCTTGTAAGTTACATACTTGCCAATTTCAAAGTTCAAAGAGGATTTTTGCACATACTTTCCAAAGGTATCCTAGTTGCCTAAAGAATTTTAGACATTATAACTTTTGATCCGGGCACCCAATTTGAAAAAAATTACATTACACTCAAGGGATATATGTTCACATCTTGTGTCAAAATTTTGTGAACATCCAATCAAAATTGACTTCATGCGTAACTACCCAAGATCTCTTGCCTAAGTTGAATGGTCACTTGGTTCTTTAGGGGTTATATCTCGATGATATTGAGATAAGATAAATAGTGGCAAGATGAATATGAAAGTTACATGAAGTTGAGTGGAAACATTCTACAATGTCAATATATGATAGTCATAAATCATTGCTGGGATTCATCCGGCGGGCGCATTTTGAGTCGCAATGAGCCATAATGCCCAATTACACAGGCAAAAATACATAATTGGGCATTACAAATTTTTCATCCATAATTGGTATTTCATCCAAAAATCCGTTGCCCACCTGTGGTTCAAGCCGGGGGTAACGCCCTCGTCCTTCGGGCATTACCCTATACAAAAACGGAGAACTCCTACCATTGCGTTATTTGCTTTTGATTTCCACCGGGGTATCGACTTCAAGTTTGGCTTTATTTTTCCTGAGCCATGGCTTGGTTTCGACATCAGCACTTGACTTCGAGGATTGACCCTGTGAGAAGGTGAATGTTTTGCAAGAGTAAGTCTGAATGGTGTGGCAAGAGTTGCTTACATATCCAAATGCTCTCAGCTATCCTCACTGACAATGAAAATCACTGAAAGGATGAGAAAAGTGCATTTCTTTTCTGGTCTTACAGGGTCTTTCGGAGCAGGCAACAAATGATCCCTACCCGCCCTTGGCGACCTTGTACCAGTTGCTCCTTGTTTTCCCAAGAATTGCTTCACAGGTTTACCCGTCATCCTGTATAGTGGTGGAGGTTGTTCTCCTGCTTTACTCCAATTTCAAACTCTGTGTGATTGTTCCAAATTCTGACGACATGCTCAAGAGCTTGAACAAACAAAAGAGTAAACAAAAATACCTACATATACAGTCACATGCATACACGGTCAACCGAAGAATTGCGATTTATAAGCAAAATCAAAGTTACAATGCCAAGAAACGATTACCCACTTGCTTTTCCATGCTGCGATCCAGCAATGGCACCGGGAACCAGTCTGTTGGTTAATGACATCGGAGTAAGGCCGGTTCCGGCTGGCTTGGCTGGATTTGCAGCAGTGCATGCTTTCGAATGATACTTCAAGGCCGTGGGAAGAAAACGTCGTTGGCAATGAGGGCATTGTTCCAAACTAGCCTGGAATGCAGCTCGGGCCCTACATCAATTTGGCCAAGTAGTGAACTCATTACATCCAAGTCGTCTTTAGAAACCACATGTTCAATAGATCGAAGATCACACAACGATAACATCGGTAGTTGAGAACCGACACTCTAGAGGTGTTCCAAAAAACCTAGTCAAACTTGCAATTGACAGGATTTTCGTTAGAAACTGCCTTAAATGGCATTATAAACTCACAGGAGGTCATGCAGCTAGGTTTTGTAAAACACTTCAATTCCTTTTTGGATTCCACGAAGTAAAGCAACCAATCGGGACGTTCTTATTTTCTTCAATCCATCATGTATGGAATCAAGCAAGGTCATAATCACATTGCACATCACAGATAGCTATTGGAAGCCCTATTGTCTGATAATTTTAGCATTGATGATGATAATAACATTTAGCATAAAGGGTATCAAGTTTACTCGTCGTTGAAGTCGTCAATCTGTTGAGCGCTCGGAGCACCACCACCAGTCTTGATGGGTGGCTCTTTCTCAGGAGGTAGAGGCAAAGGACGACGTTCCTTCTTAGGTTTCTGCTCTTCTTCCTGCAGCCACCTCTTTTGGCATTGGGGAATATGGATAGGTAAACTGCGCTAAACATCGTGACTATCAGACTTGCATGTACACTTTGTCAATTTGCGTATATTAGTGACGGTAAATTCTAGTGATATTTCCTGAATTTATAAAGGACCAAAAATTTAAGGATTTGTACGGACCAATTTGATTGATCATATTGTGGAAAAACAATCCAGGAGGGTTCAAATTTGATATCACTAGAATCATCGAAGAACGTTGCATGTGTTGGTCAAGAGATACATGAAATTGAACAAAAGTGATCTTCCATATGACCCACTCGAAGCTGCTAAAACAAAATGAGGCCTAAATTGGGGTTTAAAAATGGGGGTGACATTGAGAAGAGGATACCAACCTCTTGCTGCCATATTCCTTGCTACAGAGGTAGCAAACCAGCATGCGAGGTCGTTGCCCAGGCGCTCTCCGGGGTGGCGTTTCTCCCATTTCTTCAAAGCACCAATTCCGGGGTTGTGTCAAAATAAAAGCTCCTACACATCATGATCAACACGCCCTTCGAGAGTGGTTGTAAACTTTTACAGATCCCAACTGTATTTGAGTAATCCTTAATAGTATAAGTTTGCGGTAGTTCTTGTGTCTGCGGAACAACCAGGATTATGGCATAACAGACTAGGTTTATTCTTGAATTTCCACCACATTCTGGGCCATGCGTTATCAAACAGACATTTCATGATGCTTTCAACATAGAAGTTGAAATTTTCAGATATATTATAAACACCAAGCATTCTGGAAAGCATTAAACATGCAAAAAGCAATTACAGAGACATGTAAACAGTCTGCTGCTACTTCTCGAGTACAGAGCATGACACATTCAAGAAACACCTTGAATTCTTTGGTGACATAGATCTAAAGAGATCGTGATGTAGACTTTTCAACATTACTATTATAGGAGAAAACATAGTGTAAACACCTACATCAAGGTCAAACACCAAAAGCAAAAGTTCAAAAATCACTCCAATGGATCAAAGTTGATACATTAGCCACACCAAAATGTTCTAGAATAGCTGATAAATGAAAAACATCAAAATTTTAAGCTTAAGCCCATATGCAATTTCTAGAAAATCCTTGAAGATCCCACCTCAAGAGGTCCGCTAAAGGCCTCTTTCACAAACTTGAGCTTGCGCACTTCTACATGGTTGTTGCTAGGTGTGTCAATCAAAAAACAAGATGTTGGCAAGATTGATGGAAACTCATCTTGGTTTTAAAGTACACTAGTGTGAAGAATTGAATTGAACTAAGAATTTGGAGTACTTTGGTTCCTTTCATATCCTCTCTCAACCAACTCTTGAGCTCACCAATACAATGAGTTCACATCCATGTGGGTGTGGAAAGAAGTGCACCGCTTCAACACCAAGTGTTACTAAGGTTCTTGGCTATTTTATTTGCTAAATCTTGAGAACGTTTCAAAAACAAGAGGTCCTATAAGGAAAGGGACTCAAAAAATTAATACAACAATGTCTACATAGTTATATAGGCATCTAAGAACATCATCAAGACTCTCATTGATCATTGTTCTTTAGTAAATACTAGCGGTTGGCGCTTGCTATGCTATGCATTCATCATTATAATTTGATTAGAATTTTTATGTATTAGATAAAATATAGAACAAATTTTTCAATAAATATTTCAATAAAAATTATTAAAATCTTTGTATAATTTGGTTTATAAGTAAGCATATATTGAAATGTTGAATAGAAATTTGTTGAATGATGAATGAAACATATTCAATGGTGAATACTGTAAAAGATACACATTTCTTGTAATGCATTCAAAAGTTGACTCAATTGTTACAAACAATGGCAACCCAAAATCTTGATGAATTGAAAAGAAAAACTTGTCAATTTCAAATACTTCATGAACAACTTAGTTGTTGTGAAATCCAAAATCGCCTCAATTGAATAAATTTCTCAAAATCATTTGGTAGTAGCAATAGAATTTTGAAATCATAAAAGCTGTAAAAGTGATATTACAGAGGTGATTGCAAACTACTATTCTATTTCTGTAATATAACATTGTGTGAAAATATTATTTTTATGTTTGCATGATTGAAATTTTTTTTACAAAATATTTAAATTGATTATTTTAGAGACTTATTGAAGTCATTATCATACATTCTATTCAAATATATCAAAATTTTACTAATATGTGATACAATGAATGTGTAGCATAGCAAGCATGAGCCCCTATTATTAAAGGTAGCATTTGTGATATTACAGAGGGAGTTATGATTTTAGTAGTATGATGAAGACTTTCCATAAAATAGACATCTTCATTTTTATTATTGCTAACAATCAACACAATGGCTTCTATATATACTTTCTACACCTAGAAAGAGATTGAATTGCATTCAATATAATGTAACCAAGGGAACGACACTAGTAGAAAATTCCGTTTCTCTGTTGATTTTTTGGTGTTGATTTGGGTCACTTTTCTGTTGATTTGAATAGTAATCTGATAATTGGTCATATCGTGTCATAAGAGTAAGTCTTATTGCTAAATCCTAGTTTTTTTAGTCCAAAGGAAAGAATTCATACACATTTGATATAACACCAAGTCATTTGCATTCCCTCAAATGTGCTTATTTTAACAAACATTGCAAGAGTCAAATTTATTGTTGCCTCTTACAAGGCTCTTTAAAAAACTATTCCAATACTTGCATTAAATGGTTGTAAGAAATTTTTATTCATATTCTAAAAAAATCGGTTTCTCTTTGTGAGTTATATCCATATAGTTATTAATAGTAGAATTACAAGAATCTTTGATATAGGACCAACTTCTTGACAAGTTGAAAAGAAATATGTGCAATGAAGGATAAGAATTTGTTCCATGAAATTTTAGAGTAGGGTGGTCACAAAAAAGACCGTACTTTTTTGTGCCAAATTCTAGATTGTCCTCCACTATCTATACCTTAAACTAGGTTGTTTGTTTGTTTATTTGATACATTGAGGTCTAAGAAATCATGAACCCCCCTATCCATTCTTGGTACCGTTGAAAAACTCTCTACAAAGAGGGGTGCATAGACTTTGTTCGGTGGCATTGAATCTATTGTGTGAAAGTTATTCAATTTCAAAAGTTTTATGAATTAGAAAATTGAATTAAAATATCTTTTATTTTGAAAAAAACATAACTTTTACATCACATAAACACCTTGAAACCAATACTTTGCATGCTTTTGTGAATAAAGCTTTTTATTCGTATCAAGAACGCAACCTCTCACATTGCAACAAAGCCCTTTACACACCTTCATGCGTATAAGATATTAAATTTTAAAGTTTTTACAAATGAAAACATGAAAACATGAAAAATTTGATTTTTACTTTTATTTTGGTTGTGGCAATGGCACATAATATATTAGTAACTTTAGAAGCATGAACTCAATGAACTTGAATTTTTTTGTATTTGTGAATGTCTTGATTGTAATTCTATACCTTATTTGTTATAAATTTTAAAAAACATTATATTTAAAATTCAAACTTGCTAATTTGTCATACTTTTGGTTTTAGGATTTTTGAATACTATTGAGTAAAGTTTTTCAATTAATAATTTAAGCTGAAATTTATGTGGTGTGCTTCTACAATAGGTGTGCATGTTCCTACCAAGGGGCATCTAAAAATTATGCATTATTGTATGTTCTCCATATTTGTGCAAATAGGGCTCTGCAGCACTTGGACTTATGAACATTGAAGACAATATCTCTTTTGTAAAGATTATAGGTTTAATTACACTTACATTGTAAATGGATGCTATTTCAGCTTATAGCAACAAAAATTCATAGAAATGGGCCCTTTTTCTTAGAAACCCATTAATTTTTGTTGGTTAATTCTCATAGAAAACATAATGTCAATCATAACATTTTTTAAAAATGTTTTGTCAATTTGAGATGTCCAGATCCCAAAGGCAAAGCCATGCTTGCATTTAGAAATTGAGCTGGTATGACAAAGAACTTTGAAAACTTATTATTTTGCTAGTGTGCCATGTGCCAATGCCACAACCAAAACAAAAGTAAAAGCAATTTTCTAAATTTTTAACTCATAATAACTTATAAAATCTTTAAAATTCAATAACTTTCACGCCGTAGGTCATTAGAAGAATTCTAGGGCCTCTAGAGGGTTGCTCCAGAGTGACCATCTAGTCTATTAAAAGGCAGATAGGTCTCTTATGAAAATTGTCAAAAGTACACAGTCAAATGATGTGAATTTTGCAAAACTAGTCAGTAAGAGCAGACTTGTCGCCAACTTCTACAATAAAAAAAGCCAATACAGGCTGACCGTCATTTATTCTTGGTTCACTATTGGAATAAACTCCATATTTCAAAAAAGAAAAAGGCCAATATTAAACAAGGTTTTTAATTGAAAATTAAAAATGAAATTATCCAATCAAGCCAATTATCCAATCCAATCCACTTAAATCAATTTAAATGGCTTTTGAATTTGTGTATTTAGAGATGAAAATAGGAACCTCTTTATACAAGTAAAGTTGTAGTAGGGCAAGCAATGCATGTGGGATATGTAAATTAGGATGAATAGGAGCTCCACCGCTCATAGTTATGTGAGAAAAAAAATATTGTATTAAAAGCAAAAATTTGGGCCTCATTTAGGCATAGTAAAGTAAGTTTTTGAAAAAACTTTGGACTAATAAAAGTTGGGTAAACAAGCTAAGTTTCATAACAAAAAATCCTCTTGTAATTTCAAGTCTCCAATCAAAAGTTATGGACAAAATTCAGACCAGATGTTTGAAGGAACATTTTTTGGACATTTTCTTTGACATTTTCAAACATCTAGTCTAAATAATTTCCATAACTTTTGATTGGAGACTTGAATTCACAAAAGGATTTTTGGTTATAAAACTTAGCTTGTTTATCTAGATTTTATTAGTCCAATGTTTTTTCAAAAAAGTTGTTTTACTATGCCTAAATGAGGCCCAAATTTCTGCTTTTAATACAATTTTATTTTTTCACTTAACTTTGAGAGGTGGAGCTCCTACTCAATCCAATTTACATATCCCATATGCATTGTTTTATCTATCACTACCCCACTTCTATAACAATCTTCTCCTCTCAACTTCGAACACTTCAATTGTCCACAAAATAAGTCTTTTACATTGGCATAAAAAAAATTCTTGATGGTAAGCCATTCAACTATTTTTGGACGTTTGCATTTTTTTCTACAATTTGGATTGAGAGAAAGATGCATTTTAGTAGAAAGTGTTTAATAGTCAAGGTTATGGTGCTTTAATACATCTTAATCCTAATTAGTAAACACTTTTGACTTGGATTTTCAGCCACTGATAAGCATCCGACATTGGGATTGAAGGTGAACGGGAATAGTAGGAAAAAAAAATTAGTTAAGCAAAAAAAAACATTGTTCACTGGGTCCTCGAAGGGTTGTGGAGCGGCCCTCCAGAGGCCCTAGATTTTTTCTAATGTTGAAATGCCACAAAACCAAGCCTGTGCACCCCTCCTCGCTGAAGGCTTTCCGACGGTACCAAGAACATGGCCAAAATCAAAGTAAAAGTATTTTTGTAATTTTTTGATTTAGTAAAACTTCAAAATGCAATAACTTCCGCACTGTAGATCTAAACGCCACCAAACCAAGCCCATGCACCCCTTTTTGCTAAGGGCTTTCCGACGGTACCAAGCACCCAGCTGGGGGATGCACGGTCCGGGAGATCTCAACATAACAAACAAAACAAATAGCCAAACTTAAGGTATGGATCATATATGATAAAATTTGAGAAGTTTGAATCAACAATTGGCATCAGAGACCCTGAATGAGCTTGAAGATGTCAAGACATATAAAATTAATCAACCAAAGAATAAGGGATAATTTTCTTACATTTATTCTTAAAGAATTTGACTTGCACAATGAGAAGGACAATTTTCTTTGCTTTTTTGCGTGTGCCTATGTACTATTTTAGAAAAAATCATCTAATCATTAAATGCATCTACGAATAGGTTAATTGGAATGAATCTTTTTTATTACTATTATTTTTTTAAATATTTTATCAAACTAGTAGTAGTAATACAAAAAGTTTCTATGGAATTAGAATACATGAGAGAGCAAAGAGGAGGGCCCGTACTAAGATGAATTCTTGGACGAATTTGATTACTATGAGCCAATTGTGGACTTATTTCACTAGGTCATCTTTATTGTGCCATTCTAATTGGTGCATTGCTACCATATGACAAATGTCACTGACAAATATCATTGACATTGACTAGTTTTGCTTAG
Organism: Neckera pumila; assembly: GCA_963969595.1. Taxonomy (NCBI): domain Eukaryota; kingdom Viridiplantae; phylum Streptophyta; class Bryopsida; order Hypnales; family Neckeraceae; genus Neckera; species Neckera pumila. The sequence goes on along the minus strand of OZ018411.1, from coordinate 15,785,056 downwards.
GACATGTTCCAAGAAGCTTAATAAGGTCTTGGGGTATATTGGAATTACTTTTAAAATGGCAAGCCTATCACCATAGTCACATCAATTATGCAATTCTCTTTTGATTGGATAAATATGTGCATTGCCACTATATTTTTTTCTTCTATAGGAATAGGAAGAGTCATTCATCATACACCATTAGATGAGAAATCAGCCCTGTGGAGGGCTGCGTGTTCCCAACCTGTGAGAACTTGTGAGAACTGCCGAATTCAGGGCCGTGGCAGCTCGCTGACATGGCCGAGCGACTGCCACGTCGGAAAAAAATAATTTTTTTTTTCAAAAAAAAAAAATGAATTTTTTTTTTTTTTTTTTCATTTCAAGAATGAAATTTTTTTTTTTTTTTTTTTTTTTTTTTGAAATTTTTTTGTCGGGAACAACCGTTCCCTGAAACTGCGGGGGGGGACTAGCGTCGGGAACGGGCCCGAAACGGCCCTCCCGACCCCCCAAAACTCATCTAATATTTTTTGTCCTCCATGTCCATATAACATTAATGGAGGATATAAGCTAGTTTAAATTGAGCTTTAAATCCAAGATTTCTTTTTTGATTGAAAATTCACTCAAAAGCCATATAATTTTTTTAGAAGGAATATGTACAAAAGTATTCTTCTATTTTTAGTGAATGAGCTTGCAAAATTAATATAGAATCTTAAGATGGTCTTATTCCTTGTTGGATAAATGTAGAAGCATTTGGATGAATAAATGACTTTCCATCTACATTGTGTATATTTCATCCATGCTCATGAATGAAACTAAGCTTCAACACTATATTAAAGATTAATTTCTACATTGTCCAAAATAAATGAAAGAAAGAACTCTATCTATCATTCCATCCTCTTGTCTAGTCTCGGCAATAAGTCTTCTTTGTTTTTGAAAACCACCAATTCCAAATTTTTCACATTAAAGAGAATGAATAAATAAATTTCATCCATAATTTGGAAGAATTATGGATAAAGATAGCTTCCATTCCATTCTTTAAGGTAGAAACACCTATAACCAACATTTTTAGCAATTTCACATAATTGGAGATGCAATCAAAACTTGTGACTATTTTTACTATATTGACAATTGAAAATTAAGAATCTTCATAAGTAAATTGGTAATTTGGTGAATTTGTGTGAATAAACTATAAATTTTTGAAGGTCAACTACATTGTGCATCCCAAAACATTTGTTGCATTTATGTATACAATTTGTACATTTGTAGACTACTTGTATCAACATACTTTCAAGATTGGTTTAGGATGCAAGTTGGAAATGGGTGCTTCTACCTCAATGAAGATGGTCTAGTTTCCGCTACCCCAAAGAAATATAATTAGTATCCTTGGGATTTAAGGTATCCTTACCTAAAACAAACACTTTTAGGGGGCCAACATCTTTTAATACAAATTAGAAAGGAAACCACACCATAATGCTAGCAAATGAAAGTGGAAGTGAATGCAATTGGTTTGAGAATTTTCAAAGTGGAGGTCATAATCACCTACTATTGACCTTGATCAAACATCTTTGAAATAGAAAATGCTTAAGCTCTCATTGGTTGCCTCAAAAAACTCTTTAAATGTCTCATTATTTCTAGAACTTAGAGTACGTTGACTTAAATTTCTTTTTGTTGAAATTGAGTCAATGGCCTATGGCTTTGAAGGTGCTAGTCACTAGTTTAGTTGTCTTCAACCCAATGGCTTTTTATTGGGGGATTTATCGTTCAAAAGTTGTACAAATTTTTTGAGGGAATATTAGGCAATAGATTCTTCTATTCCCAACAGATGAAATATCTCAATTGCTACAAAATCTAAGGACAATACTTATATATTATGGATGAATTTACACATGTTTGGATGAATGTGCATGTTTTATGCATCCATCATCAATGTTTCTGGATGTAAGTTGCTTCACCACTACCATTGCTATCAATAAGGCTTTTGATGCTGCCCAAAAATAATACCCTCCCTCCTCCCCCCAAAAAACTACTTCAAACTTGAAAAGGGCAGTGTTGCAAATGTGTATGCCTACCTTAAAGCATCTCCACTTGTTCCCTTGAAAGGAGCACGGCCTAGTGTACGTTGAATCTGGGCATTTTTTGGTCCTCCATGGCTCTACCACAAAACCGCCTTGCCTGGCTTCATTACTCCGGCCATAGAAAAACAAGTAGTTTGGCCACCATCCTCTAAAGCCCACACACTTCTCACGCTGCATCATCATCTTTAGATAATTCTTGTCGTGACTTGTTTAGCATACTTGATTTGGTTTTAATAGTGCCAATAGTGCCAAGCAATCAATGGCATCAATAGTAGAAAATAGTAAATAGTATTAGAGAATTAATTAACCCCTCACCTCCTAAAGTCAATTAGCATGTAGGAGGAGCGTGTTGAAATTGCTCATTTTTCCTATCACTTTGAATCTATTGTGAATTAAAATATTGATACCTACCATCGAGTTGATTTCATATTTTCAGCACTTCGTCTTTAATAATCCATCTAAAACTACCAGTCATTTTCTGAGGTAGAGCAAACAGATTTTGTCCCCTCAAGCGGTGAGGGGTTAAAAAACCAGAAATCAAGAACTAACCCCGAGACTAACAATCACACTTTAGATCAAGGTCTTTAGGGCAAGTATGACTAGGAAATTTTCCAGTATGGGCTACTTTTCTATTTAGCAGGGAGCCTACTACAAGTAGTTCCCAATGCAAAAAATCAAGGGAAAGAGTGGAGATGCTTTTAGTTTCCTCTAGGTAGGTCAAAGTTTCAATCAAAGCGATGAAAATCCAAAGGGAAGAATGAACCTTTGGAGGGAAGTACAATAAGTAGTACTACTCAATACTGAATTGAACGTCTATTGATCCATCCATCCATCCATTAACTTAAGTTAGGCTTTTTTGTTTAATTGTTTGTTTGTTACGGTGAGATCTCTTGGACCGTGCATCCTTCGGTTGGTTCTTGGTACTGTTGGAAAGCCCTTGGCAAGGAGGGGTGCACGGGCTTTGTTTCACGGTGTTGGGACGTACAATGGGAAAGCGATTGAATTTTGAAGTTTTTTTTTAAATAAAAAATTCAAAAATACTTTTACTTTTATTTTGGATGTTTTATTTTGGTTGTGGCAACGGCACAAGGTAGGAAGTTCTTAAACTGCTCAGGCTCTAAAATCGCCCACATCCTCAATGTTCACTGCTTGTACGTGTTGCTTTTCGCAATGTAAAAGCAATGAACATTTGAGGAGGTGGGCGATTTTAGAGCCCTCTAAAATGTCAAAAATTTGAACTTCAAAAATTCATAACTAATTCCACAAAGCTTCAAAAAATATGAAACGACTTGGGTTGGATGCCAATTTCATTTGTCTTTGAAGGAAAATATACAAATTTTTTTTTCAAGAAGTTTCACCTCCCTGAAATTCTTATGGACCTCCTACCCTTAGTGTGAATGAAAAGTACCTTCCAAATGATCATCCATGTCTCCGTCCCTCAAAAACCACTACAAGCAAGGACAAACGGACAGAACCTTATTCCCAGTACAATATCCCCATCACAACTTTCGAGAGCAACTAGTATAGCCCTGTGCCGATGCCACAGCCAAAACAAAAGCAAAATAATTTTCTAATTATTAAAGTCATAATAAAAACTTTGAAATTCAATAACTTTCGCACAATAGATCTAAATGTCATGAAACCAAGCCCATGCACCCCTCCTTGCCGAGCCCTTTCTGATGGTACCAAGATTGTCACCAAAATCAAAGTAAAAGTATTTTTCTAATTTTTTGATTCCATAAATACTTTGAAATTCAATAACTTCTGCACCATGGGTCCAAACGCCATGAAATCAAGCCCGTGCACCCCTCCTCGCCAAGCCCTTTCCGACGGTACCAAGCACGCAACCGGGGGACGCACAGTCCGGGAGATCTCAACGTAATAACAACAAACAAACAAACAAACAAACAAACAAACAAACAAACAAACAAACAAACAAACAATACTTTTCTAGAACATCCCTGAAACTTCAAGGCACTACCTTGATTCCCATTTCATTTTTTTGAGTCATTCTTTGTGCTTGGAGTTTAACTATTTGTTGCACCCACTTTGTGAGATGGCTAGTAGTTCAATATTACAGCAGAGTTATTCTTCAAATTGTTGTATACCATGGAACTACAGATACAAACAATGTTGTGGTCTTATAAGTTGACAGCAAGCACATATAGCCACAACATTATATAAGCCACATGTTTCAATCAATATTTCCTTGATTGATAAAAACCAATGAGTCTATACTCTACCAATTGAAGGGAGTATTAAAAGCACTCAATTTTAACCATCTAACTTTCTAATTCATTCAAGTACCGCACTACGACATTTATTCCATTAGTGTCGATACCAAATCAAGCCAGCAATGAAATCAAAAATATAGAGAGTCATTTCAAATGGAGAAGTTACGCTTGTTATTGTCCAAGCTTGAAATAAGACATCTAGCTACTTTCTTAATCCTATAGGAATAAAAAAAGTACAAGATTACGAGCAACATCTTGTCTTGCAAAAGTGATTTTGGAGTGCTTCAAGAAGCCATGGACCTCACTTGTGCCCATCCCAACAACCAAACAAGTCAATGAGAGGTTAATGAGGTACACCAAGTGTCTGCAGTCCATGAGCGCTTGCTATCGTTGTCACAAGAAGAAAACCTACATCCAATATGCAAAACAATTTTCCACAAATGATTCAACTGCCTCAAAACCTGATGATTAGTAGAGCTCTGCGCTATATTGTGTAAAGGAGCTATGCAATCGGCAAACCACCACTAGCAACTTTGTGAATACTACTGAAATTTCACACTTAGAGATGACAAACCAACTACCATCTCTAAGTGCGCCAATAGCCCATGCCTGTCATTCCATTGTAAGCCAAATCTAGGGAAATAGATACTTATGAGATATGGCAATGGTGGTAGTTGGTTTGTCAAAATCAGATGTACTTTATATTAGAAGTACAATTTAATATTTGCATATAGTTTATAAATCCCTTCACATAGTAAGGCTTTTAGCTATTTGCATATCTAAAGCATTACATGTGAAAATCACACTTCACAAATTTACTATGAAGTTTGAAATTCACAAGACTTCTTTTAATTTTATCTCCATGCTTGGCCTTAACTTAGGAGGTGAAGTCTAGAAAACAAACAAACAAACAAACAAACAAACAAACAAACAAACAAACAGCCAAACTTAAGGTATGGATTAGAGTGCCCTGTGTTATTGCCACAACCAAAATCATAATAAAAATAATTTTCTAGTTTTCTAATTCATAATAAAAACTTTGAAACTCAATATCTTTCATATCATCATTCCAAACGCCATGAAACAAAGCCTGTCCACCTTCCTCGTCAAGAGCTTTCCAACGGTACCAAGAACGCAACCAAAATCAAAGTAAAAATAATTTTCTCATTTTTTTGATCCATAAATACTTCAAAATTTGATAACTTTTCCATCGTGGGTCCAAACACCACGAAACCAGTCCATGCACCCCTCCTCACTGAGAGCTTTCCCATGGTACCAAGCACGCCATTGGGGGATGCACGGTTCGAGACATCTCAACGTAACAAAACAAACAAAACAAACAAACAAATAGCCAAACTTAAGGTATAGACTAGTGTGCCTGTGCTGTTGCCACAGCCAAAATCATAATAAAAATCATTTTTTAATTTTCTAATTCATAATAAAAATTTTGAAATTCAATAACTTCCACATTGTCATTCCAAATGCCATGAAACAAAGCTTGTCCATCCCTCCTCGCCAAGAGCTTTCCAACAATACCAAGAACAGGAGCAAAATCAAACGAAAAGTAATTTTCTAATTTTTTGATCCAACAATACTTCAAAATTCAATAACTTCTGCACCGTAAGTCCAAAAGCCACAAAACCAAGCCCATGCATCCCTCCTCGCTGAACCCTTTTTGATGGTACCAAGCACGCAACTGGAGGATGCACGGTTCGGGAGATCTCAACGTAACAAAACAAACAAATTAGGTCTCTAAATATAGGTAAAAAACCATGCTAACTTAATGTGTGGAATACCGGTATTTTATTTGATTCTATGCATTTTATACACAAAAAAACAACCTCTGAGCCAATGATTTCCAAGCAGTTTTCCCCTTTTTCTTCAAGGCATGCCAGTTGATTCCCTGCAGCCATGCAATCGTGCTATCCACGAATACCATACCTGGTATCCCATGGTATTGCCATAATATTGGAAGGGTATCAGGGAGGTTTGGGGAGGGTATTAGACGGGTATGTCTTAAGCAGGAGTGTCTTGACACTTCCAAGGGAGGCTTGCTGTTCTTCGGCGTTGTGGGTTGTGGGTTGAGAGGATTCATCGCTGCAGGAGCTATGTCGCCGTGATCCGTTGGAGCTTGTTTAGGCGCCCACATTTGTTAGCAGCGACGTCCGACGCCCTTTCGTCAAGGGAAGTGCATCGTCTCTGTGTCTCTTTGATCTTTCACAGGTGCGTTTCCTTCCGTTGGGGTTTCCTCACATTTTGTTTTTATGTCCCATTCCTTGCTTCGCTTTGTGCAATTTCAAGGGTTATTGGGGGTATGGTCAATTCCGAGGGTTGGATATGATTAAGAAGAGAAATGGAGCTTTAAAACTGTGAGAATTTGTGCATGTTCGCGAAATTAGGGTGTGCGAATATTTGCAATAGAATCTCTCACTGACTTGGATGGTGGAAAAAATAACGTGATGATAATTGAGGGTTTGAAGCAGTTTTTATTGGCACTTGCGCATAAGTTTTTGGAACATTTATTGAATTCGGGAAGATGAAGAAATCTTGTTGAGAAGGTCAATACGCGGTCCTTTTTTTGGGTTCATGGTTTTCTGGTTCTCATCCAGCTGGAATCTCCGGCTGTTTGAAGTTCTTGTGCATTCCGGTGTTTCTCTACCACAATGCCATCGAGTTCAGTGAAATGACGTTGGGAATGGCACTAATATTTTGCATATGGTTGTGGTGCACAGGCCGAAGTTGGGTGAGTGGTGCGAGCGCCAATTTTAGGGTTAGCGGTAGTGCACAACCCACCGTAGCGGAAAAGGGCAGCTTATGGCCTTGGGCTCTCAAGTCGGTTGGAAAACGGAAGATGGAGCAGCCGATGATGCTTGGAATGACACCACCACTACCACCCCTAGTCTCACCACACTCATTCTCCAACACAAGCAGAGTTATTCCAAAGTGGTGAAATCCCACAACACCAACCCTAGTAAAGCCTTGAACCCTTCCCTGCCTGACCCCGACCACTGCCCCTTCCTGGAGCTTCCCCCCGCGCTCATCCTCGAGATTTTCTCTCACTTGGACGCGCGCACCTTGTGCCTCCTCTCCTGCAGTTGCGTCCTCTTCCGGCGTTTAGCCTCAGACAGTCACGGATGGAAGCATTTCTATTGCGAGCGTTGGGGCCTCCCCGCCCCCCCTGCAGCACCTTCGCCTTCCAAGTCATGGCGGGAGCTTTACATGGCGCGCGAAGAGCGATGCAAGGTTTTAATGGGGCGCTTCCAAGTGGATATGCTCCATGGCCACACAGCCGCAGTGCGCTGCATACGTCTTCTTCCTGCTGCCAATCTCATCATCACAGCCGGCTACGACCAGGTCGTGCGCGTTTGGAACTTGGAGGAAGGGCTCCCTTTGGTTTGCTCGCGTCCTCTGGGGGAGACTTTGCGTGCAATTGCTGTAGACATGGAGCTTCTAGCAGTTGCAGGCAGTGATGCTGTGATTCGTCTCTGGCGATCCATTCCGGAATGCCCACAGCTCTTTGACGTTGCAGGGATTTGGGGTGGAGCTGAATCTTGTCTCTATGGACACAACGGTCCCATTACATGCCTTGGGCTCGACGCTGCCAACATTTACAGCGGCTCGTGGGACATGTCTATTAGGGTTTGGGACCGGACGACACTCCGCAGTGTGACTCAGTTTCTGCACAACGACTGGGTGTGGGCCTTGGTTCCACGAGGACGGCGCATTCTCAGCACTGCAGGGAGCCATGTCTATAGCTGGGATGTGGAAACGGGGCAACACCGGATGCTTGCAGGTGCGCATGTGGGACAAGCCTATGCAGTTCAGGGCAGCCATTCGGGCCAGTTTGTGTTCACAGGTGGTGAGGATGGTGCTGTGCGCATGTTTGATGATCGAACCTTGCGGCGACGTAGTGGCAGATGCAGTAAGCTTCGGACTGTAGAGGATGCAATTGCAGTTTGGGTGCTGCAACGTGGGGCGATTCATTCCTTGGCCTTTGAGGATCCGTGGCTGGTGGCTGCTTCTGCTGATGGGAGTGTGGCCATGATGGACGTGCGGCAGATCATGGAGAAAGCCAGTGGGAGTGCGAAGAGGCTTCCATCAGCAAGGGCACGGACTGGAGCGGGGTCGGGGCAAGTTGTGGGGAAGGTAGGGGAAGAAACTGTGCAGCGTTTTTTGCCTGGTACGCATCATTGTTCCTTTAGTGTAGACTTAGGTGCAGATCGGGTGGTGAGTGCGGGGGATGAGAAGACAGTCCGGATTTGGGACTTCTCGCAGGCCATTGAGATAGAGCGTAGTATTCAGGCGTCTAGGAAAGGCAGTCAGCGTCGGCGAAGGAAACAGGGAGCTCAACAACAAGCGCCGGTTGTAGAACAGAAGGCTGCCAATCCTGAAGTTGCCAGAATTCAACGGCCGGAGGTTGCAAGCACTTCAACGAAAGCTGTGGTACGGAATTCGGGGTGGGTTACTCTTGGAAGGATCAGGAAAAGCCAAACTGTTGGCGGCCCTTGAAGAAGCGAGCAGACTGTAGCACCTTTTGTTCTGTACTTGAGCACATGCCTTCAGTGCGTGATCTTGCAAGTCATTGCAACTGATTTTTTGTAAGATAAATTCCTTTTCTCTTTATTTGATTCAGCTACTCTCTGTGGTCTGAAGACCGCTTTGAAACTTCAACTCTGGCTTTGAAACTGGCTTGGTGGTCGTTTTGAGCGCACAGGACCTGCAGGTGAATGTCTCAAGGGCACTCTGGCTTTAAACCCGTTTTGGATTTTGAAATTGGAACCATCATCGAAGATGGCATGAGATAATGCTATATAATTGAGACTTAATCTTATGCTAAGGACGTGGGAGTCACACTGTTGAATTACTTTCCAGGCTTTCAGCTCTGAGAATGGAGACAATTTAGGAAATGCAAATCGAAATCTCTATGAGGAGGCTAGTTCTTTGAGAAGAGATTCTGGGGCTTAGAATTGCTTGGGCTGGATTTGGACACATAGTACAGAATCGCAGCTGGAAGTGCAAATTCTGAATTCTACTGAACAGACATCAGGTTGGCAAGTTTTGACCTCAGGTAAATTTTCAATTGAAGGAGCTGACAAAGAATCACCGATGACTCCAATGCATGTTTGCGGGCCTTTGTCTTGCAAATGCTACATGGTATTAAGGTGACTCGAGCAATGAAGCAATGAAATACCGTTTGAAGTGCACTTCATATTTCATCTGCTGCACCCATAAGTAGGCATTTCGTGACAGTTTCAGGAATGTACACCTGATAGCATCTAAATATTCATCAAAGCATGGTTGCTTCTATTAGACAGCCTCATTTTTGTTTGGATAATTGAAAGACAATTCCAACTCATACCATTGAAAGATTCACAAAAGGGTAAAGACATGCTCTTGAAAGATTAAATAAGACTGGTAGAATGAGAGTTGCATCATGCCAAAGAGAGCACCCAATTAACCCTTGAACGCCGCCGAGGACGTTCTGCGTCCTTTGAATGACAAAGAATCTTTCCCTACAAGACAGAAGTGCAACTTTTCATCCTCGGTATTAGGAGTAAGAAGGAAAGATCTTCAACAGTTCTTTGACTTCCAATGAATGTATTAGGCTTTTTCAAAGTAGATGATGTCACACGGAATCACAATACATGATTTCCATGGCTACCGGTCCGTCCTTCAAGGGTTAAAGAGAAGAAAAGAATCCTTTATTTGAACTAACAAAGCATTTGTACCTCTACAAAACCAAACATGCTAAGGTAGAACAGCCTATTACCACCCTGATTTGCAATCTGGGTATCTTGTGCAATGCGATGATTGTTGCTTGGATTTTTCAGTGATAGAATTAGTTGAATTGACTAAAATACAAGTGGAATCATATTAATTTGAATTGATAAGAATTTTCAAACCAAAAATATAAAACCGTTGGTAGGTGGGGGTCATGACCATCTTAAAAAGCTTCAAAATCAGTGACCTACCGTCCTAATTCCGTTTGATGAGTGTTATAAAAGCACAAATTAAATATTCCAAAAGCACCTCATTTATTGGCTGAAAATACAACTTTTTCTGACAAGTAGTTAATTCACAATTAAGCTCACGTAAATCAAGATTTATTGAACCAAATCCCAATCAACCTTAAAGCGTGATGTGATCTTGGTGTCATTCCTTGACAATAGCACCTAATTGCTTGCCCAAAGTACCATACGCACACTGTGTGGAAATAGGTGAGAGATTGACACAGTTGGGAGGAACCTGTAGATGGGACTTAAGAGGCTGACGGGATTGGGCTGATTGACCTTACTGGTGTACAAGTGATGAAACCATAGAAAAAAAATTCGGAAACAAGACTAAAAAGGTAAGAACTTCGTTGCATTCTAGATATTGGATCGACTTTTGTTTGTGTGGGCATCCCGGAGAGCAGTCCAGAAGGCAGGAATAGCTTCTTCGTCAGAGACATCCTTGAAAGAAGGAAAGTAGTTCACATCCACCATGACATGATCCTTGGTTCCCACTTGCACCTGCAATGCAACAAGCCACGCCCCCAACCTCTTATATGAAATGCAAATTGTGTCCCTCTTGCAAAACCCCAATGACATCCAAACATCTTCTCAATGAAACCTCGCAACTTGATAAAAACATTGCCACAGGCTCCGTTCTACTTAAAATCAAAGTTATCTTCTCAATGAAACCTTGCAGCGTGATGAAACCATTGCAACAGGCTCTGTTTCACTTAAAATTAAAGGTAGAGGACACTCTATCCTGTAAGGATACCATTGAAACAGAACACGTCCGTTTTATCAAATGCTGACACATTGGAAGACATGTGAGACGCGTTGCAGTGTTTGCATTTCACGTACCACAATGTCAAAGCCTATGATTGTAAGGCCCAGTTTCTTGCGCAACCAGATGGCTGCTTTCCCCACAGCTTCCACGTCCAGGCTCCCATCCCCCTCCACTACCGTATTCGGCAGCGGTTTACTGTCTCCATCAAAACTTGAAGGCATGGATTTCAAGCTGACATGGTCAAAATTCCAAACGTCAGCATCGAGGGATTCAACACCATTTCAGCACCGTTGAATTCACCACCATTTCAGGTTCGTGATTGAACCACCAAATCAAAAGGCTTGCCAATATCTATCACAGCATTCACAGCATTGTTGGCTACAGATTTACCCCAACTTTTCTCAAAAACAAGGTCAGAGCACCCCCACTTAACCCTGATCTCATCTCGGCGATCTGGTACCCCTTTGTGAATACAACAGATACAATCGCCAAGTTAAGGAAACTATAAAATCTGTAAAATTATCTGAAATTATAGCATGAAAAGCCATTCTCCTTGCAAACAGGTAACAATACCTGTCGAAGACCAGTGCAGGCAAACCCCCAGTCGAACCACCTGATACCGCTAGAGAGGCCGCATTTGGCATAGACCTCCGGCAAGAATGATACACCTTATCACCAATGATATAGAATTTATAAACACATGAACCATGATCAACATACTCCTGCATAATTTTTCACCACATTAACAGCAATCAGTATCCCCGAGCCCTGAAAATGATGAAAATGTGACAGGATTTTGTGACAATGAAGCATTTAATATAATAGATAAGCAGAAATTCCTACTAACTGAGGAAACAAAACGTGCTCCAAATTATTACCACTAAGTAGTCTTTAAATATTAGCCTTCTACTAAACAGTAAATGACAATGCAAGTCAACTTTTATGGAAAACCTGAACCACAGCTGGAAGAGGCACTTGGAGATTTAAGTAACCCTCCTTCTTGAACACAACAGCCTGAAATCACAATGCAACCATAAGAAACCTATTTGTAAGTGCAGGTGATTCTACTTCAAGCTTTGTTTGGACCACGGTCCATGTATTGCAAATACACGCAAATTAATCACGAATAAATTTTAACAACACTGTCTACGCTTAGACACAGGCAAAATACCATTGTGTGTGCATCGGAAGTCCCACAAGCCATCATGGTCTTCACAATGGTGGGAAATCCCACACTGACTGCCTCTGTTAAGTGCGGCTCCTCTAGGTCTTTCACCTGCAACACTCCACCAAGTTCAAGAATTAATACCCCAAGGCATGCAACTCTAAAATGCCCAAATGGCCCCAAATGGCCGCTTCCATATCTATAGCCGTTGAAATAAACCATATACAAAGCTCCAAGCTCCAAGGACAGTAACAAAATGTACCAAGAGAAAAAAAAAATCATATCCTACATTTTTGTAAGAAAGTAATATGCTTGAAAGTAATAGTAATTGCCTATTAGAAACCAAATTGGACATTGTAGTTTAGCTCGGCACTGAGAGGCCTAATCCACAGTATCCATCTCCTCAAATACACTGTGACACCATCAATAAATACAACCAAAATTAACCCAAATCCATTTTTGAACTTTGGCGTCTTTTTGCTTAGATCATTACACAAAGATAGTAGTTAACTCAATTTCATCCAATTGATCATAAAAAGAAGGCTTCTTTTTGAGGATTCAAGCTTTACGTTGGATGAACGAGAATCTATTTGAACAAAACTTCACTCTGTTCATCATCATCCAGAATATAGACTTCGGAGAGCGTCGGGGTTAAAGAGGTTAAAGATGGCTTCCAACATTACCTCCACAGACCGCGGTGCGCGAACAACTGTAGTGTCGCTAACTTTGGCATCTTCCAAATCTTCCAAGAGTTCACGAGTAAGAGCTCGGTCAAGAATTGGGTTAAGCCGGCTGATGGGATCGACCACACACATATCTGGATGCTCTGCAAGATATCTACACAAATTGAGCTCGTTAGAATGGCTTTTACTCATCCACACAGTTGAAAGTTCATTCCTGACATTAATCTCTAAACGGCCAACAGGCCCAAATCAGATCTCAAGACTTTGTTAGCAGTTTTGAGTAAGTCAGTAAGTTACATGGGACCGTTCTTCTGTTCACTCTTAATTTATTATTGACTAACACATACCACATGATTCACTTATTCTCGTGATATGAACTTCGACCCTGACTGAACTACAATTTTTCGCAATTCAACAATGAAAATGTGTTTTTGGATGTTACTATTGTGAAACAAACCGTGAAGCCCTCCAGGTCGCAAACACTAGCAGGGTTCTTAATTATGTCACGAGTCATTTAGTCAACTTCACCTCTAAGTACCTAAAAGGACAAATGTAACCACTTCCACATATTCAGGAGTTGAAACAAATCATTTCAGAAGTCTCAAGTAAAATAACAACATACACCATACCAACAGAAAGAAGTAACTATGCCTTACATTTTTAACAACAAGTCTATGTTTTGGAAGTTACTAAAATTGACTTTCAGTGTGGACTTTCGCGTTTTAGTTCAGGCAATCAAAGGTATTATTATTAATTTTCAGTGTAGATAATTCACCTCTGAAGTTTCTGAATGCCATCTGAATATTGGATGCGATCCGCAGGAGTGGAAGCCTGAATCATGGCCACACTAACGATCTCGTCCGTGGCTTTGTGCAGAACGATGTCGATGCCAGCCAGCTGGGGCTCCATGGCTTTTTCAGTCTGAAGGGCGACGAAACTCAAACCATTGGTCGTTGGGACCGCTGGAAGTGCACGCCTCTGTGCAAACAGGACGTAATGCAGGATGAGTTACCTGGAATACAAACATGGGTGCCCGGGCAGTGCAACATTAACTGATCATTTTCACACAATAATTAGGCTATCTAATCTGGGAAGACAATTTCCTATGATTAAGATGTTAATGAAGCTCCCAAACATGAAACAGTGATCCACCTTCTTCATGATTAGTATAGATGAGTGGAACAATGAAGCCCTCTTAACAAACCCGACGCAGCAATTAGTGTAAATTTCATACCGAAAGGACCGTGCATTCGCGGTTTTAAAAGCACCAATTCAATAGATCATACTGGAAAAAATAGCACAAATCGGGTCGAATATAATATCATCGGAATCAATGAAGAACGATATATGTGTAGGTCAAAAATACAGTACTCGAATTGGACAAAAAATTTAACACAGATGCCTTTCCAAAAAATAATTGAGGCACAAAAATTATGGTTAAGGACTACAAAGCCTCTCAAAAAAAAAGGGCAAGAATCCCCGATTATTCTCGAAAAAAATTTTCCACGCATGACATTTAGAGAGCAGAACAGACAGAACTCGGCGAGCTGAACCATCACGTAACCTACGTAAGAGTATATGTAAAAGAAGTGCACGGCAATAAATGCAAGACATCTTATGAACCTTCAAAAATAGTGAAAGAAAATTGTGACGGCATAATAGTGGTGAGAAAATGAGACAGCGGATTATGATACCTTCAAGAAATCCTTCTCCCGACTCCATTTCATTACATGGCCGACAACAAGTAACTCCTCTCCAAGAGCCTGCTCATGATTCACAATAGGTTAAACTTAAATAAAACAATAGCAAAATCAGGGAAAACTACTGAAAGGGAAGAGCAACAGATAGTAAAAGATGTATCCTAGAAGTTCCGATAATACCTTTTTAATCAATTTTGCGATGGCAGAAAATACATCATCAATCTTTTCAATGATGGGTGCAGCTTTGATGGTTCCACCTTGCCCTGCCAAATCATCACGACATTTAAGGCTTGCGTTTTGCAACACCGTAGACACAACTACCGGACAGGCGTCCAGGAATCGAGCAGGAAACATGAAATTATTGCAGCTCTATTCTAAACCTAGAGTGAAAATTTGCCCTAAATCCAAACAAACACGAACCTGCGTAAACAGTGCTCCAGCCTGACTCAGCCAACCTGGTTACAGTATCGTGATCACTTGGAGCCACAAATACTGAATGAGAGGCTTGTACTGGCCAAGTCTTGTTGATAACCTCAACTGCATCCTCATCTTTGTTCACAGATACTACTTTCACTACTTCTGATAAACCCCACTTCTTCAGTAGCTCCTCCTGCATCATTTCAACTCTTCAACTTCAGTTTTCTGCCATGATCTTGTGCCAATTCTCAAATTTGAAGTAAAAAGTGTAACTGATCGTGCCAGACTTCGTCTGAAAGAAAAATCACAACTTTAAACCCTCTTTCCTGAAGGGTGAGATTACCAAGAATGTTTTCTACAATCACCAACAAGTAATATTAGGTTACTTTCGGAGCTTTTAGACAACACCGTAAAGAGAAATCCTCCTCATGATTCATGGGGAGGCCTCTCTAAGGTCACAGTGATCTTATGGCGACCTCCCTAAGTCTGCATTCACTGCAATCGAATTGCGGGAAAATTCTCTTCGATGTCATCTAAATGTTCCTGAAAGAATATAAAGTTACTATAAACCCCATTTAACCCTTGGCTGTTAAATTCCTTCAACAGAGCGTGAAGAAAGCATAAATCCCCTCTTCCGAATTGCAATATGCTGTGAACTCAAGCCAACAAAACATTTTCTCACAAGCATAGTTCAAATAACGCAGAAAGAAAACAAACCTTTTCAGAGGGGTTCTGTCCAGCGGTAAACAACAGACCCTGCATAGCACACAATATATTTCCAATCAATCCCAGAAATTCACAAGGACCATCATAAGGACCAACCAAAACCTTCAAATTTCCGTGACAGACATTCCAACCAAGTTAAAAGCTCCCATCATCCTGCATTGTGTGTATCGAAGCAAACTGTGTATCGAAGCAAACGCCTTGCGAATCCCCACCTTAGTGTGACCTTAGTCAGGTGGCTAAGAATCCAGTCACGACTCATAGACTGCACAAAATTCCGAGTTCAGCAACCATGCAAGATCACCATACCCTAACCTTGTAATCCCCTGCGCCGACGCTGCATCTCAACACGACCTACACTCATTCCTCCAGAATACGTTTTCCAAAAGGGGCATCCAAGGTTGAATCTCTTAATGTTGCTTACCAACCGGGTCCTCTCACTACCGACATTTGAGGAAACAGAAATAGCACGCCTCACGATGTGAAGATTAGAAAAGCCCAAGAGAAACAACAGCTTCTCCACCGACGAGGATCCATCGAGCAACGCACTCTCCAGCAAGAGCCCGTCCATGACCATGGACTCACAATCTGATGCCTAAGAAAACTCTACAACTTCAACGCCTTGCAAATCCACACCTTGGTCAGGTGGCTAAGAATCCAGTCCAGTCACGACTCATAGTATGCACAAGAATCGGAATTCAACAACCATTCCAGATCACCATACCCTAAACTTCTAATTCCTCCCCTGAATCCCAGCAACACAGCTCAAACTTGCGGCCATGCTGAATCCCTGCAACACGATCTACACTCATTCCTGCAGACACGCATTTGCATTCCCAGAAGGGCATTGACGGCTGAATTTTTTCTCTCGTGTTTACAACCTGCTCCTCTGACTACCGACATTTGTGGGAACCAGAAGTAGCAAGCTTTAGGAGGGTGGCGCACTCACAACGTGAAGGTTGGAATAGCCCAAGCGAAACAGCAGCTTCTCCGTCGACGAGGATCCATCGAGCAAGGCACTCTCCAGCAGGAGCCCCTTCGTGGCCATGGTCGCACAAGCTGGTGCCTTCGGTCTCTCCCCTGTCGAAAGTTGCAGATTCTTGGCAGCAAAACAACCGAGTGTTTGCAAAATTTGGAAGCACAAGGGAAGGCGAGTGAGATCCAAGTACTGTTACTCGAACGGAAGAAAACTAGGAAACCTTCAAGTTGGGTTCTTCGATTTCTTTGCTTTGGCTGGAGCTGGATCAGTGGATCCCGTGAATAGGAGAATCCGGAGCTGCAAGAATCTGGGAGCAGTATGGCGCACGTGCTTTTAGCTCTCTCTCAGACTCTCAGTGGTGCTTGACTAAGGTAAAAGACCCCATTGCGGTCAAATGGCCTATAATGGACATCTAATGACCCCATTGTGGGTTTTCAGACCACAATCAATGTCTTAAGGGACATTCCCATCTGGCGTTAGAGGCGCTCTTTGAAGCGGGTCTTACTTGAGAAATTCTTCCACTATTCCCACCTATGTTGTTTGGCAAATGCCGAACCTAGTTGGAATCTGACGTGTGTTGGGTGTAAGAGCAGGATTGTTATGTAATATTTGTAGAAATCATAAAAAATTCGCATGTGCTTTTGTAGTATTCAAATCTTCTGGAATTGTAGGTTTCCAAGGAATTTGTGCGGTGTTACGTAATGGCACCTCTTTGTGCCCATTAACTAAAACTGCACTTGTAAAAATCCTGACTAAGAGTTGCACAAGCACAATTTCTGCTCCTCGCGGCTTGCAGCTCAAACTTTGCAAATGGGAAGTTGCACAACTGAAGCTCCTAACTCCAACCTCACAAAACTTGCTGACTTCATATCCAACCAAGTAGTTGCACAGCCTGACAAAAGAACTTTGCAAAGGAAAGAAACAAAGCACTTCCAGAAATCACTAAAGCAATTGACAACGCCCCCACAAACCCCTGCACTAAAGCTTAAGAGCTTCCTTCAAAACTCGCATAGCCAGATTTCTAAGCAACGAAACCTGAAAAGGGAAAAAACACACAACCAACAAGCCGCGACACCACTGCCTAAGAATTTCCTTAAAAACCCACTTCCATAGCTCACACAATTTCAAGAAACAGAAACAAAAAGAGGAAAAAACATACAACAACAGTGCAACAATCACCCTTGAGAGCTTCCTGCAAGATTCACTTGCATAGCCATAGCCTGGCCTCCCACGACACAGGTGGTGAACAATCGGGCCACGTTTGAATTCTGTACAGTTCAAAAGCTTCGGACCTGCACTCTCATTAAAAACATTATTTCCTATTTTATATGGAGATTTTATCTTTTAGCACACAGACTTTGCAAACTCTAGGTGGGAACATACCTTTACATGGTAGTTATGGAGTAATTAAGGTAAATGTATCCATAGTCAATCATGACCCATAACCAACCTGTAAGGGCACTATTTCCAACCACGGCTAAAAAGCTTGGATTGTGTTTTTTCAAGGTTGGGACTAATAAGGTTATGACACGTTCCAAAGTAGTGAGGAAGAAAAATAAGAAATAGTGAGCGGAAAAGCAGTTTTTTAGATGATCGGAATTAGATGACTCTATAGAATGGCTACTAGTCATAACAACTTTTTGACTCCTGAAATTCATAGTAATTTCAATTTTGGAAATAAAAATACAAAAATTTGGGAATTCCCATATTTCTTATCGTTCTACATAATAAAAATTTCTTGTGCCTTAAATTGCTCAGCATCTATTGAGAAATCTCTTAAATTATCGGATATGGATACATTCACCTTAGTGATTTCAATAGGTACTTTCAACTTTTCGGTGTAAGGTAACTCCCTCCATTCCCGACAACCAACCCATTTTCAATCTATAGGTGCACGTATTTCCGACCACGCTTAGAATGATTAGATAAAAAGTTGTTGAATGATCAGAATTGGAAGACTCTACACATTGGTAATGGGTCCAGCACACTTTTTGCCTCCCAAAATTCATAGTAATTTCAATTCAAGCAATAAAATTACAATTTATTTTGCAATCCATGTCATTTCTATTGATGTACCTCTAAAAAATATTTGTTTTGCCTTCACTACTCTAAATTTTAGCAATGGCATGAGGGCGCATTCCTAATTTTGACCCCAATGGGTTGATTTACATTAGTTGCACGGAAGCCCAACCAAGGCTTTTCTAGCAAATTTTGGAATAAAAGCATGGCCAACTAGGCACGCTCAAATTTTTCATCTAAGAGCATGTTCACACGGAGGTCGGGTGACCTAATCCCAAAGCCCCCCCCCCCCCCCCCCCCCCCTCTCTCCTGCATGCTTCCGGCTACAGAGTCTGAAGCTCCGATGGACTTGTTGTCTATTGTGATGAGATTAGAAAAACTCCCAATCCGAAACTCCAAAAAGAAAGAGAGATAATAAAACCAAAAGACATTACTTAAGATGAAGTAAGGACTATAGCTTGCACTTTAGTGTGACAAGGAGACAAGTGGCGGATAATTGTGAGTTTATTTAGAAGATCGGGTTGATGGGAAGGAGAGCGGGCTTGAAATTCCTACTTTCAAGGGCAGAAAAAAAGGAAGGGATTGGAGCTCCACTTCGTGTTGCGGGCTCAAATTTCTCCAATGCAAACTCCCGGTCAAACGCCCAATGTCGGGGTCGTGTCCTCCATGCGAACAGCCCCTAATTTTGAAGGGGCCTCAATTTCCTTGTCTCTTACCATTGTTCACCAAACATGGCCCATAAATAGTCAAATGACCATTCATCCAATAGGAATAAAAGATAAAGCAACTAAACTTTGGATGAACAGTGGTTTCAAGGGCCATTCCTTAACACAATAGGAGTAGTCACAACTTCTTTGACAGCATCACAGAGAATGGATATTGAGATTTGACAAGGAAAAATAGGAGCCAATGGGGAACCAACCTGGGTGAACAAGCTGTGACCACCCTCAAATGGTTGACCGTTGAGAATGGATAATGGAGATGGACGGAGTACTTGGAGGTCAACCCTACGCTGCCACGATTTCCATCTCCATTGTTCACCGCTTGTGCACTCCCAACCTTCACCTCCGAAGGTGGATGTTGACGGTGAACAAACAATGTCATGCTAAGAATATTCCAGCGAAAGGAGGCCAACCCTATGCCACCACACCTTCAATCTCCATTGTTCACCTTGACTGTGAACAAGCCGTGACTACCCTTAATACAATAGGATCAAGTGTTCAAGAAAATACTGTAACAGACCCATAGCGCTTTTCATCCAATTTGAAGAACGTAGGACCTTAGAGCATGTAGCGGTGACCACATTCTAAGGTATTCACATTGTGATCCCTTTGGTCACTACATACATTTAGACGGATGGGATTCACAATTTTGCAACAATTTGGTTGTAATAGAACAACAAATTAGAAAGCTTTTGAAACATATTATTTCAATCAACTCATTTTCAATAAAAACTTACACATTATAGGTGGTCAAAGCAAGAAAACATATAACTTCTCATTGTTGTTTTGGAGGCACTAAATTTGTCTTTTTGGATTCTATTGTGGTTCTTTGGACTCCCTACTCAATTGCAATAGTAATCCGGAAGCGTTTAAATTGTAGAATAATGAAGAAAACATTGCCCATATCATAACATTCAACAGCCTAAAGGGAGCCTGCCTTTTGCTCTCTTCAAGCTACCATCTACGGAATCCATCAACGGATTTTTTTTTTATAAATTTTAACAATATAGAATTCAATGCAATTTCAAGGGAATTAAGCTTACTAACACTTCTTTCCTTGGAAATCGTACCTATCTGAGTGAGGCTAGTGAGGCTGACAATTTGCAAGGCAATTGTCATATCAAATCATGCACTAAGCTAATTTACTTCACAAATTAGATGCATTGAAACATGAATATTAAGTTAATGACCCTAGTTACTTGACCTAGTTGATGTCTTTCTTTTACTCTAACAAATTTTGACACGTGGCCTTGTAGTTACTGATAGATGTGGAATATTCCACACCATTCCGTTGGAGGAAAGACAGTCAACTGCTTTGCTACTGAATGTTATGATGTCTAGATAGCATAGGGTGTTTTTTGAAATTATAAAACAATGACTATTTCATGGCCCAATTCCAAACCCTTTTAACCCCAATTCCACTCTCAAGTTGTTGTAATGTCAATCTTTTTCAATTTTACTACATTAGAATGCAAAAAGGGTGCAATTGGGCCCCAATAGCAGGGGTCACAATTGGATGGGGGGCCATTTGGATAAATATATCTCATAGTCTGAGTTGCACTATATAAAAAGGTGGTAAATTGGATGGATTATCATTCAAAATAGATGAAATTTTTGGTAATAAGAAGACAAGGTTTTAGTCCAAAGTTAGCATTTTTAATGTAGATTTTACCATTTGCCAATCTATTAACAACTAGAAAAAAAGTTGGACACAACTATAGATGAATGGAGGTTAGATTTTGAAAATCCTTTGCATTTTGAAGATCATATTTGGTGGCATGCTTGTATATTCTCAAAAAAAGGTCAAAATTGGCTGAAAGAATCATAACTAATTGTGCTACGATTGAACGGCACAAAATGATTCATCATAATCAAAAACTATTCTAGCAAACTACAAGCCATGATGAATTCTCTTTTTTTTTTCTTTTATTGCGAGGCAAAATTGAGAAGCCGCTTCGTTGCTTTGACGCTTTTCAAGGCAAAGTCTTGAGAGAAAATTTTAAAACAAAATTATTTCTTTTAGTATTTCTTCATATATATATATATATATATATATATATATATGATAAAATACCTTGAAGCCAAGCTTGATTTGCCCTACATTTGCCATTCGCCATTTTTCCAATCTCCACCTCAAAAATTCCAGTTAATTTTAAATCATCTTTGTGCAAGGTAGAGCATTGTCAATCTAATATTATAAAGAGGCAAAACAAATGGAAAATGTGCCTTGCAAGAATATACGAGTATTCTCAATTCATACTATAAATGGTCTGGCAAAAATATCACCAATATTAACTTTTGATTTGGTGTGGAATCAAAATTTGGACTTTCAGATGTAGCATAGTTTTCAGTCCCATCTTCATTTTCACACTCATCACCAAATTCACCATCTTGCCAATTGCCAAATTTGACCTCCAAAGGACCAAGGCAAATTTTGGGCAAAAATTGTCCATTTTTTAGAGCAGTAAGAAAAGAATGAATTTTTTTCCCGAAAAAATTCAACTATATACATTTGTATCAAACTACTATTGAAATGTGTAGAAAAAAATTCAGAAATTTTGATCAAATAGATTGAAAGATTATAATATCCGAAGTTAGAAGAATTTTTTTTTTTCCAACCTTGTCTAATATGGCCAACAAACTTTAACTCCTTCTAGAGTGAGATTTTTTTCACTACACATGATTTTTTTTTTTTTACATTTGCATCTTGTGTCACGTAAGTTACATACCTATCAAATTTTAGAAGTAGATGAGGAGTTTTGCACATGCTCACTAAAACTGTTTGGGCTATCCAAAAAGTTTAGGGCAAGAAAACTTTTGATCTAGGCATACAATTTGAAATAATATTACACTTCCACTAAAATGGTACATGCCGTTTGCATCTTGTATCAAAAAAATTTGAACACCCTACCAAGATTGACTTCATGCGTAACTACCTAAGATTTCTTATGTATGTTGAACAGTCATTTGGTTCTTTAGGGATTAAAGGAAAGACGGTCCTAGATCCACTTTTTTGAAATTCAAAATCCTTTTTTTATTATGCTCCCAATTTACAACTATACATTAATGAAATTTTTTACACTTCTTTTTTAGAGATGTAATCACATACTATAAGTCACAAAAATTCTATAATTCATTGTGAAAATTTGAAATTATGGTAAATTTTTAAATAAATTGTGAAAAAAATTCATATCAAATACAATTTGTACCTAAAAATCTAAAGTTTTTCCCATAGGTGTATATTATAGTGTAGAACATCATGGTACAAAAGAAAATACTATATCATTTGAAAATTCAAAAATTCAAAAATCAACACACCATGGTTATAAGCCCAAAGTTCAAGTTGCAATAACAAAATCAACTTTTAGAAATGTTTTCAAATCTTCAAATTGGAGTGACAACTAGACATGATAAGATTCATTTTGTTAGTTGAGCTCAAATTCAAAAAAGGTCAATTTTATGGCTAAAATTCAAATAAAAAAAAGGAATAGAACTTGTCAAAATACACTATGAGAAGATCTATGGATTTGTCATTTCTTTTGTAGGGAAGTTAAATATATCACATGAAGGAATTTAAGCACTTTTAATTGAAATTGAATTCAAGCAACTTCCAAAACAAATTGAACGAAAAAACATTTTTTATCATCCGTGAGGTCTTCATTTGAAATCATCCAACAGACACAAAACATCCTCTTAGGCATTTCAAAGTTCATCGTGAACTACCAAAGTGGCTATGATCGTATGGTCAAACATCAAAGTCTTCTACCTAGGATACTTTAGTTTGCCATTGAAAATGAATGGGTATTTATTTTTAATTTTCAATGAATTAATTCACATGTCTTCTATGAGCTATAAAAAATTCAAAAATTTTGGTGAAGTTTTGAAATTTTTATAAATCTTTGAAGAAAAGAAGAAAAAATTCAATCAAATACAAAATAATTAAGTACTAAAAGTTTGAAAATTTCACTATAAGTGTACAGTATGGTATATAATATTACGGTTCAAACCAAATTTTTGTGTCATTGTATAATTAAAAACTTAATAGAACGTAGTAATAGGCTCAAAGTTTAAATGATTATAAAATGTACAATACTCAAAATTTTACAAAATTTCAAATTGTATTAGAAACTAGATCTAATAATATTTATTTTATAATTGGGCTCAAACTCAAAAAAGATTATTTAATTCCTAAAGTCCCATTGTCCCCTCAAAGAAAAATGGATTTGGGGTAGGCTATTACAACCCCAAAATTCATCGCTATTTTTTGAAACTTTTTGTGAAGATAGAAAACACATTAGCTTAGTGAGAATATGATTTTTATTTCAATTGGTGCCCAGGCACCAATGGAAATAAAAATTATATTCCCACAAATGTGTACTTTTTTTGGTGTGGTGGGCAAAAATCTTTTCACACAGTTTTTTTTCTAAATTAAATATTTTTTTTCATAGATTGTGAATTTATCTATATAAAAAGCTTTGATTCATTCCATTTGGATTTGTTATGTAAAAGTTATGGACAAAATTTTTTTTGGGGCAATTAGAGGATCTTCTTGAAAAAATAATTTATAGGATTCATTTCTAAATGCAATTTTTACAATTTTTCAAAACAAATTGTTTGACAAGGCTAAGTTTGCTTGCTAAAACAATCTCACCATTGGAATTATAGTGTTTTAATCCCTTCTTAGAGCTATTGACGATTTATTTTCTTTCAATTTTGGATCTACTTTTATTTAACAATTTTTTGAAGAATGAAAATCAATTATGTTTTCTTTGAGTTCTTTTTTCTAGATTCTCAATTCAATTATTCAACATAAAAAAATTATTTTCAAAGTTTACCATGCAATTTTTTTTTACTAATGGGGTTGAAAGTCATCTAAAATTGCAAGCTAGTGTTCAAATAAAACAATTTTTCCAACTTTGAATGTTGATATCTTCTAATTTGTACGGTCAAATTTTATAATATTCTTAACACTTGATTCGAGATAAGTTAAGTACAAGATCCTATGGTTAGATCCTAAAAGATGTATTTTTTCTCTTTTCTTAGATGAACGCAGCAGAAACTGGCAGTTTTGAGTCATTTTTGAGAGAAAATTGGCCTTGGACTATAGGGATTAAAGGCTAAAATTTAATTCAAGAGAAAATACTTAGGCATTCTCAAACATACTAGAAAGGCATCTTTTGTAATCCATAGATTTAGCATCTTCTTCTCATTACAGAAAATTTGGATCCTATAGAGGGCCGTTAGGGTTTTAACAAACTTGCAATTACAATAAAATATATATATAATTTTGGTAAAAAGAATATTTAAAAAATTATTAAAATAATAATAATAATAATAACGATAATAATAACAATAATAATAATAATAATAACAATAATAATAACAATAATAATAACAATAATAATAACAATAATAATAATAACAATAATAATAATAACAATAATAATAACAATAATAATAATAATAATAATAATAATAATAATAATAATAATAATAATAATAATAATAATAATAATAATAATAATAATAATAATAATAATAATAATAACAATAAGAATAATAAATTTTTAATTGAAATTCCGACATGGCACCTTGGCTAACTGCTCACCTTACAGATTATCTGATAGCCTTTTGGGGGGGTATTATTTCTCCTAAATGCACATTTTCATGCATCCATTCAGCCCTACAATGGGCTAAAATTTTCTCAAATGTATATAGAATTATGAAGTTTATTAGTAAGGGACTTTCTACCAGCAATTGATGCATATACACAAAGAATTCTATACAAAAAAATGGGTGAAAATTATCTGATTTTAGTGAGATCATGGCATTTACCAAACATTTAGTAGTTGCATTAACATTTTTTGGGTTAAGATAATTAATCTAACATGATACAATGCAAAAATGCAATTTTGTTCTATATAGATTATAGAAGGGGGGCCTATAGAACGAGCAAGTTTGAATCTTTTGGACTATACTACTAAATATTGTAGGCACATAAAGTGGCAAGTTCTAAAATAGACCAAGTTCTAAAAGCTTCCTCTAATACAGAGGTACATTTTATTTTCTTCAATGCATCATGAGTATTCTATGGTACTCTACATTTTGGGAGGTGGATGCTTTTAGTGACAATTATGTTTAAACATCAAAAATTTGTAACTAACTCTAGAAAGGTTCAAAAAATACGAAATAACCTAGGTTAGATGCCAATTCCATTTATTTTCTATTAAAATTTACTAAAAAACATTTCAGAGAGTTTTTCTCCCTCCAAATGCAATTAGCTCTTAATTACATTAGATGACATTTTGGAGGTCTAAACGGCTATGAGTTTACTTGAGTTCACGGATTGTAGGAACTTTGTTGCAATGGTTGGCTAACATGGCACATCAAGTGCTACGTCTGATAATAATATTTTTTATCTTTTTCTTTTTTTTAATTTAGTTTTTAGTTTTTAGTTTAGTTTTTAGTTTTTAGTTTTATTTTTATTTTTATTTTTATTAATTAAGTATTCATATAGCATTATTGTTCATTCCAACAAGGGAAACATGGCCAAAACATCCCAAAAATGTCATCCAATGAGGCGCTTTATAGACCTTAGCAATTTTGTCCAATATTTGTTAATAATTCCAAAAAAAAGGATGCTTGTCATTGTTAATCAGTTGGAATTCCTACATTGGTGATGTAAATACATAAAACTTTCCTTATATGTGTGCATAGCATTTCATTTTCTTTGCCATTCTTTGACCTACATAATTGCAACTTAAAATAGGAGGTCTAAAGACAAGACAAGCTCTAAAAGTATCTTCTAATGTAGAAGTGCATTTTATTTTCTTGAATGCACCATCAATTTATCAATTGTGTATGTTTCAAGAGGTGGATGTTTTAGTAAACATTGCATTTAAACTTCCAAAATTTGTAGTTGAACTTTGTGAAGGTCCAAAAAATATGAAACAACTTGGGCTAGATGCCAATTCCATTTTTCTATCTTTAAAATTACATAAAAATATTTCAAAGAGTTTTGTTTTCTTCCAAATGCAATCAATTCTTAATTAGGCATTTTATAGACCTCCTACTTTAGAACAATTTGTTTACTTCACTATAATTGTTAGTTCTAAGCTATATGTCACACATAGACTATCTAAAATGAAGAACTGGATTAACCCCTAAGTGATTTTAAGGACACAATTATGTGTCCTCTGGATTCGTACATGACCTGTATTTGTCAAATTCCATGAAGTATTGGTCAAAAATGTAAACTACAAAATTGAAGGTGCAATAGTCATTGATTTTCATATGTTTTTAGAAAAATATTGCAATGCTCGTTGTTGAAATGAGATGTTGTCAAATATGCAAAAGTGTATATTTCTAGAAAAATACATGTACTGGAGCCACAAATTTACAATATTTACAAAATTAGTAACATGTCCGATGTACCCAGAAAGTGTGTAGTTTAATAGAAGACTTCCATGCACACTCAACAAAAAACACAAAAAAATTAAATGGATAGTAAACCATTCACGTGCAAGGCCATGTACATTGCACTTACCGTATGTATAGATGCATTGAAAGACACCCAAAACCACTTAGGGGTTAAGAGGAAAAATCACTTCTTTCAAAAATGAAAATAATTTTCTACTCTGACATTCAATTTTCCATAATCTATTTTCTTCATCATCATGATCAATGTCTTCATTTACCTCCGCAGGACCAAATCCATCACAAAGTGGTCAAATATCATGTCAAAGCTAAATTTAGCCTTTCAAATTCTTTTCAAATATCAATAATATATTTTTTTATATGTGATATGGTGGATTGTCTATCATTGCAAAAAAAATTCATTCGTTTCATTCGTTTTTCAATTTTGTAGCAAAAATGAAAATAAATTAATAAATATAGCCAAAACGATCCACTTCATTTATTTTTCTTCAAGGATTACAAATAGAAATGGAGATTAATTTGAAGATTTATCAATGAATTATTTCATATTTTACATCCAAATCACCCTTGCCAATGACAATCAAGTCAAATACAACTATCAAGTTAAAGCAAAAAAAATACAAATGAAATACACACAATATTGTATAACTTGGATTCAAACAGATAGAGCTTGCAACTACAAAAATTCTTTTAATATTTGGATTTTTTTAAAATTTTAATATGGAATCGAAACAAAACTTGTCAAGCTTCATTTCCTCATTTTAAATCAAATACCAAAAAATGGTTACTTTGAAAGTCACAATCGAGGTTCACCGGTGCACATACACTTTTTGGTTGCGCAAACCTTTAGGGATTAATAATGCAACATTATAGTTTATAAACCAAGTCCTTTCAAGCAAAAACAACCTCAACATATAGTACACATAATCGTGATGCAACCTATTTCTATATACTTACATGGAAGTCCGTCATTGGAACAAAGAGGCAAGTTATGAACCATAACTTAGGGTTGCTTTAGCATTATAGATACCCACCAGGTAGCAAACTTTAATGGCGTCTTGAAATTTGTGTTAACTAGTGGACTTTACTCCAAAGTGATTCACCCCCATTGCAACCTCCACCAAGGAAATTGTGAAACTTTTTTGGAAATGCTTATTGAAGGAAAGATGTGCGTATGGATGTTTCCTATGTACCTCCGCAGTCGAATTAAAAAAAAATTGATCATTAATGTTCTTCCATGAATTTTCAGGTAAATCCATGAAATTTTTTTAAAAATTCACCAAAAATGGAGTCTTAGTTTTTTTGAAATTGAAAATTTGGTATGCTTGAGAGGGATTGTGTTAGATACAAATGTTGGTTGACAAAAACAAGAAATGAAAATTACATCATGAGTAATTAAGAGTAATAGGGGGCGTCAACCTTTGTTGTAGGCCACTATACACCCCCCTACAAGAAAGGTTGACGCCCCCCTTTTGCACCCTTCAGGTTTTTTGGCATTACTTTGAATATAATTGACATTTCTTGTTTTCGTCAATCAACATTTGTGTCTAATCCAATCTCCCTCAAGTATACCAAATTTTCAATTTCAAAAAACCAAAACTCCATTTTTGGTGAATTTTTTTAATTTTTTTTCACGGTTTTACATGAAAATTCATAGAAAAATATTAATGATGAATTTTTTAAATTTAATTGCGGAGATACGTAGAAAACATCCAAATGCACATCTTTCCTTCAACAAACATCTCCAAAAAAGTTTTACAATTATCGTGGCAGAAGTTACAGCGGAGGCGTGAATAGTCCCTAAAATTTTGAAAATTCATATCTCTTTATTATAATTAGATTTTGATAAAGTAACTGTACCATCATGCTCAAATGTGTAAAATTAGTTACAATGTGAAGGAAAAAAACAAAATCTAATTATAATAAAGAGATATGAATTTTCAAAATTTTAGGCATTATTCAGGCCTCCACTGTAACTTCTGCCATGATAATTGTGAAACTTTTTTGGAGATGTTTGTTGAAGGAAAGATGTGCGTTTGGATGTTTCCTACGTATCTCCACAATTAAATTTAAAAAATTCATCAATAATTTTTTTCTGTGAATTTCATGTAAAACCGTGAAAAAAAATTGAAAAATTCACCAAAAATGGAGTTTTGGTTTTTTGAAATTGAAAATTTGATATACTTGAGGGAGATTGGGTTAGACACAAATGTTGATTAACAAAAACAAGAAATGTCAATTATGTTCAAAGTAATGTCAAAAAACCTGAAGGGTGCAAAAGGGGGGGGGGGGGCGTCAACCTTTCTTGTAGGGGGGTGTACAGTGGGGTACCACTCAAAATGTCGTTTTCAAATTCGCAGTGAGAAAAATTTCAGTATTGCCAACTTGGAAAGCCTCCCGAGAGCTCAAAATTGGTATTTTACCACGAAATGTTTACCACAGCATCATCTTAAAGTTAATTATGTGTATGCCAAATTTCAAGGCCAAAAGATTCATCAAAAAAAAGTTGTTCAAAAGCTACCAACATTGGTAGCTGTGAAAATTTTTTCATTACTGCCAACTTTGACAGCCTCCCAAAGATTGAATTATTTTTTTTTTGCCATGAAATTCTTGGAACAAAAACCTCTTTATGTTAATAACATATGATAAAAATTTCAAGGCCAAAAGACTAATACAAAAAAAGATATTAACAATCTACCGACATGTGTTGTTTTGAGAAACAATTGTGAAAACCGTTTCACTATTTCAACTTTGACACCCTCCCAAGGGCTGAAAAATTGCTTATTTACTATGAAATTCTTTACACAAAGTGATTTCTGTGTTAATAACATTTGTGACAAGTTTCAAAGCCAAGAAAGTTATACAAAAAAAATATTCAAAATCTACCAACATGTGTAGCTGTGAAAAATCATTTCACTACTTCCAACTTTGACACCCTCCTAAGGGCTGCAATTTTACTTATTTACCATGAATATTTTTGCACAAGATCCCCTCTATGCTAATGACATGTGTGCCAAATTGGAAGGTCAAAAGATTTACACAAAAAAAGAAATCCACAGTCTACCAACAAGTGTAGTTGTGGGAAACAATGGGAGAAACCATTTCATTGCTACCAACTTTGACATCCTCCCAATGGCTGAGAAATTGTCTATTTACCATGAAATTTTTTAGCGTAAAAGAATGGGAGAGAGTTTTTTGGACAGATGAGTCTACCTTTGAAGTTGGAAAAAATTCTAGACAAGTTCATGTTTGGAGAAATGCATATGAGCGCTATTCATTAAATTGTATAGTTCCAACTTTTAAGAGTGAGAGAACTTCTTTGATGATTTGGGGTGCATTTGCTGGAGGGCAAAAGTCACAACTTGTTTTTATGCCCAAAGATAGATGTTTTTGCTAAGGATTTTGTTGAAGTGGTCTACAATGGCGAGTTGCTTCATTTTATGAGTAGAGTGCCATAGGAATTGCTCGTGGAAGATGGCGCACTTGTCCATTGTAGCAAACTATGTGAAGAATGGAGACAAACACACCTTTTGGAGAAGCTCGATTGGCCTACAAATTCTCTCAATCTCAATCCAATTGAGAACCTTTGGAAGATTTTGAAAGATGCTGTGCAACATGGCCCAATATGTCCAAAAAATTTAGATGACTTGAAGGTAGTTACTGAAAGAGAGTGGAGATTAATCAATGGTACAAAGCTCCTTCAACTATGTCATTCTATGCCCTCTAGGTTACAAGCAGTGCTTGAGGCAAATGGAGGACATACACGTTGGTAGATTGTAAATTTTTTTTTTTGTATAAATTTTTTGACCTTGAAATTTGGCGTGAATGTTGTTAATATAAAGAGCATGTTGTGCCAAAAGTTTCATGGTAAATAGACAATTTTTCAACCATTGGGAGGATGTCAAAGTTGGTAGCAATGAAATGGTTTCTCCCATTGTTTCCCACAACTACACTTGTTGGTAGACTGTGGATTTCTTTTTTTGTGTAAATCTTTTGACCTTCCAATTTGGCACACATGTCATTAGCATAGAGGGGATCTTGTGCAAAAATATTCATGGTAAATAAGTAAAATTGCAGCCCTTAGGAGGGTGTCAAAGTTGGAAGTAGTGAAATGATTTTTCACAGCTACACATGTTGGTAGATTTTGAATATTTTTTTTGTATAACTTTCTTGGCTTTGAAACTTGTCACAAATGTTATTAACACAGAAATCACTTTGTGTAAAGAATTTCATAGTAAATAAGCAATTTTTCAGCCCTTGGGAGGGTGTCAAAGTTGAAATAGTGAAACGGTTTTCACAATTGTTTCTCAAAACAACACATGTCGGTAGATTGTTAATATCTTTTTTTGTATTAGTCTTTTGGCCTTGAAATTTTTATCATATGTTATTAACATAAAGAGGTTTTGTTCCAAGAATTTCATGGCAAAAAAAAAATAATTCAATCTTTGGGAGGCTGTCAAAGTTGGCAGCAATGAAAAAATTTTCACAGCTACCAATGTTGGTAGCTTTTGAACAACTTTTTTTTGATGAATCTTTTGGCCTTGAAATTTGGCATACATATAATTAACTTTAAGATGATGCTGTGGTAAACATTTCGTGGTAAAATACCAATTTTGAGCTCTCGGGAGGCTTTCCAAGTTGGCAGTACTGAAATTTTTCTCCCTGCGAATTTGAAAACGACATTGTGATTGGTACCCACTGTACAGTACAACACTTCGTGAAAAAGTCACTTAAGAAACCGAAGAGAATCGAATAGAACTGAGCAAATTATCACAGGTCAAGAATGCCCCCTTCAATCATTTATTCTACATCCAAGAATGTGATGAGGATTAAAATTAACGACCGACTTGAATTCAAGCCCTCGCACCTTTTCTTTTACAAAAAACCTCAGAATGTGGGAAGGACGCAGCAGCAGCTCCTCCTTCTCGGAATTCTCAATGCAAAACTTAATCACTCAAAGTCAAACCAAGATTATCGTAAATGCACTGTGCCGAAAGGCTTTTGTTCTATATACATATTACTGTACTGTGCAGTTGAGCGGATGTTGTGGATCCTTAGAACGCTCCATCGGATACAAAGCGGCAAACAAGTTCTAGCCACTTCAAGACATGAGCAATCTTCAAATTCTATTCAGACAGCTGGGATGTTAGAAAAAGAGAACCCTTTGTAACCCTTGTACGCATAGTATGCGATCCTCGTGTAGTAGAACCCGGGCATAAACAGAAGTGTTCCAAGGATAGCAAAAGCGATGCCTGTCATACAGCATACAAAGAAACAGAGAATCAGATTTGAGTTATGTGAACCAAAAAAAGATGTCCAAAAAGAAGGTTGCAACACATTCGAACTATGAAAGACGAGACACCAGAAAGGAAATGCATAATTCAAGGAGTACACGAACAAGGACCAAATCCTCAAGGGCTAGACCCACCCCGACCAAGCCATGAAATATTCATATTGGTTTAATCTATTACAGTTCAGTGCAACTTTTTATGCAATTACAGTAGGGAGGAATGACTGATGTCCAGTTACACTCTGGGTTCAAATATCTCCAAAAGCTGCAAATATATTCACTGAGTTCATAAGAAGTAATCTCTTTGGAATTAGCGTGGCCTACAGAAATTGTACTGAAAAGTACACGTCAGTTAAAAAAAGTACGGAATACCAAAAATCCCAAAACCGGGTTATCCAGAAAGACGCAGGCAGGCAAATCACAAAAAAGAACGAATTTGAGAACGCAAATGATTTCCAAATGTGCACTAATAAGCTCGAATACACTTACCATCCACATAATACTTGTGGACATAAATACGTAAGGGAGATAACCATCTCATAAATCCAGCACACGCATACAATGAAATTTCATCAGATAATAAACGAAATATCGAAACAGAATTGGGTGTCCAGCACTGGATTTGCGAGCAAAAAGTAGGCAATACGTCACGTAAAAAGCATGGAAATACAGAGCTAGCCAACCTACAGGGATGAGAAACAGATGCCCGAAGACAGATCGTGCAAATCCTCGAAATTTGAGAAACGAATAACGAGTATTGAAAGCTAGACCCTGCACTTCAACTACAGTGAAAAGACCTCTTCAAGGCCAATGTTGCCCTCTCAACCCTGGCAGAACATTGATAATACCCAAGCCTTACCAGATTGCAGACTACTAAACAAATCCAACCTAATTCGGCAAGATCCGCAACAGAAATGCACAAATGACCGCTAAGGTAACCACACCTAATCGCGACACAAATGCGACTCTCCAAAAAAATTGCAATTGAAGTAAAAAACAAAATTTGAACATGTACACCACCTCAACAGTCAGGTTAGATCGTCTACCAATGGAAGTTTACAATCCTCATAACTTCGCATATGGTACCCGAATTACGCATTCTTCTTTCGTGCGTTGGAACCCTATTTGATTTACTATAAAAAACATTAAAAAGATCTCATCATTCTAATAAAAGAAACGATGCTCAGCGCCTACACTGTCCCAATTAGGTGTGTGTTTACCTCATACACCCAGGGATTTTCCAATCCTTACCAAACAAAAACACATACCACAACAGAAAACGAAAACAAAGCCTGAAGAGCACATTGAACACAACCGCACTCACCGTGTCCAGAATCGCCACCAACTTTGTTGACCGCCATGGCAGTCCCAATGATGATACCGAGCGAGCCGAGCGTGAGGAGCGTCACTGCGAGCGCAATTTCCTTCACGGGAGGCCCGTTGTGCACAATGAAAGTGCCGCCACTCACATCGTCCCGAATTGAAAATGTATGATCCACGTAAGCCATAGCTTCACTCCAGCAACTCCCGAAAATACACCAACTCCCGAAATCGATCAACTCCCGAAATCGATCAACTCCCGAAATCAAACAACTCCCGAAATCGATCAACTCCCGATTTCGATCAACTCCCGAAATCGACGAACTCTCGAAATCGACAAACTCCCAATGCTGCTCTCAGATGCCTGTGCACTTCACTGGAATCAGATCAGTGTGTTTGACGATCGAGCAAATCTCTTCGGAGTCCAGTAGAAGGGATTCGGGAAGAGCTGTGGCGACGAAAGTGAGACGTGGAAGCCAAAGCGACGAACTCGTGTAATGAGGTGGAAACAACGGAAGAAGACGACCCCTGAACCGGGTAGGGCCGGGCAGGGCTGGGTAGGTGGACCCGCGATTTGGTCGATCTGGTGCCCCGTTTCCTGCCAATCCTGGCTTGGGATTTCTTTGGATAGAAAGCTGTCAACCTGGGGTACCGGTAATGAGAGATCCCCGTCCGTAAGGGACCACCCTGACATGTCCTTAAATGTGTCCAGATCGTCCGTATACGGTAAAAAGGTTTGGCACCCCAAATGCGCCACTGAGAGCATCTCCAATGGGGCACTTCAAAAGGGACGCGCCCAGTCTACAATTGGCCTGCGACAGTCATGAGGAAGGGACCGGCATGCTCCCGTTGCCCCACCAAAAATACGGAAAGAGGGGTTCACATTTCAGAAATTCCTGCTCCCCAATGCGTAGGAATAATGAACCATGTCCGTAGGTTGGAAATTCATCAATGACCTTGTACACAAAATAGTGAAATTAGGTTGCCTTGTCAATTAGGTTGCCTTACCTGAGAGACATTACCTCATGCATCAATGCTCGTTCCACATGCCATTCTCTGAACCACGCCTTGAACTGGTGCACAAATCTACACCAAACACATGGCTCTGAATTGAATGCTTCATTGTACAAAAGCTGTGAATATTTCTATAGTGTGGATTGTCGAGAAATTAGTGTAGGGCAACCTAATTTCACTATTTTGTGTAGGAGTTGTTGAAGTAGTGAACATTCTGGGAGCTCATTTTAGTAATAACATTGTCCGCTTTTTGAAACGCCATTGGAGTCCGGATTCTATCATCTTATCGTGGCACAAGTCAAAATATGAGCACAATGTAGGTTCCAGTGTTTGGCTCTAATTGTGGCATGATCTAGGTTGAATATTGACAAAGGCTGCAATTGGTGGGGCGCTTAACACTCCCCGGGTATGCCAAATCATTTGTAGGGGCAATGTAGAATGTCCTCGTGGAGATGCTCTGACCCAAAACCACCATGATCATTCTAGATACATCTCCAAAATCAATATATATCTATGCAGAAGAAACAATTTTAGAACCTCTACTGAAACTAAGCTTGACCTTGCATTACTTTTGCATATGGTATCCAAATGTTGCAATTTTTTGGTGCATTGGAACCTCCTTTCATTTGCCAACAAGAAAAGATGAAAATTTGACTAGTTTAATAATAACAACTAGGCATAGTAGCAAAAAGTGGTGGTTTGGAATGGGCACTCTTTATGATTAATGCAAAATTGAAGAATTAATATGCAGATTGCAAAAGTTTAATATGTGTCTCCACATGATGTCTAGATATAGTCAAAAGTTGTAAGGGACAAAATTAAACCTTGAGATGAATGAAAAGAAAAAAGGCAATGTAATATACAAAATAAATTACAAACAAATGAAAAGCCATAAATTGATTTCATTTTCAATAGAAGAAATATAATAATGAACATCCGATTTTCAATTTTTGACAAATTTCATATGAACCTAGGTTGCGTGCCACTTATATAGCAGAGGATTGCTTTGAAGATACATTATGACTTATTCACAAAACTATGCCATTTAATTTATTGCATCATCTCTTAACAAAAATAACAGACTATTAGCTTTCACTTTTGGAAATTATAGCAAAATGTAATGTACAATGGGGGGACAAAAGTATCGTCGCCCCTTTTGTTCCCACACAAACTCTCCCATTTTTAAAACACCATTTTTTACAATTTTTATGTAACTCTTTGATCATTGCATTCCTACCTCAATCCCAATTATGTATACCAAATTTTGACTTTAAAAAAAAAAAAAACTCTATTTTTGGTGAATTTTTAAAGTCAATTTTTATGGGTTTCCACAATATTTTATTGAAAATATGTAATGATGAATTTTTTTAATTCAATTGTGGAGAAATGTAGGAAATATCCATATGCACATCTTTCTTTCAACAAGCATCTCGAAGAAAAATTCACAACTCCCTCTATAGAAAATTCAATATTGGGGTGACAATGTCTTAATTTTGGAAAATAGATATATTTTTATTGTAATTAGATTTGTCTATTTCACCATCACATTGTATCTAATTTTGTACATTTGAGTATGATGATGCAATTGCCTTGCCAAAATCTAATTACAATAAAATTCAATTTATTTTCCAAAATTAGGACATTGTCACCCCAATATTGAATTCTTTATAGAGGGAGCAGTGAATTTTTCTTGGAGATGCTTGTTGAAGGAAAGATGTGCATATGGATATTCCCTACATTTCTCCACAATTGAATTTAAAAAATTCACCATTACATATTTTCAATAAAATATTGTGGAAACCCATAAAAATTGACTTTATAAATTCACCAAAAATAGAGTTTTGTTTTTTTAAAGTCAAAATTTGGCGTACATGATTGGGATTGAGGTAGGAATGCAATGATTGAAGAATTACATAGAAATTGTAAAAAATGGTGTTTGAAAATGGGAGTGTTTGTGTGGGAACAAAAAGGGGTGACAATACTTTTGTCCTCCCATTGTACAACATTCCTTAAAGTATACAGTTTCTTGCATTTACTACAAATTTCATTGTCTTTTCATTGAAAATTCATCCACTGGACCTCAATTTTGATTCACTTGGTAAAGGTTCATTTCTTGGACCAAATACCTTACTTTAAATAAGCATACAAAGATAATGTTTGATGAAAAGTAAATAGTTAATTTTTGATATTTTTTGGGACAAGCATAGTAAAAGTAGTTATTTATAAAGGTTGGGAACTCCACCAAATACTAAATTTTCTTTTACAAATAGTATATTGCCTCAACACATGATGAGTTTTTTGTTTTGTTTTTACACACTAAGAGCCTTATTGTTTGGAAGTTACCCCCAAAAGTCCCATTGTCCCCTCGGGGGACAAAATGGATTTCGGGCAAGCTCATACAGTCTCAATATTTGTCATAGTTTTCTGAATTTTTTGGTGAAGATAGAGAATCACATTAGCTTTCCAAAAATGTAATCTTTATTTCAATCGGTGCATGGTAGCAAAAGTTATGACAAAAGAACTCCAAATTTTAGTTTGGCAAGCAGAAAAAAAACCTCACAAAAACTTTAAATTAAAAATTTTAAAAATTTGTTTCATATAGATTTTATTTTCATCTATATTAAAAACTTTCATTCATTCCATTTGGATTTGTTATGCAAAAGTCATAGACAATCTTATTTTTTGGGCAATTAGAGCATCTTCTTGAAAAAATAACTTGTAGGATTCATTTCTGAACTCAATTTTGACAATTTAAAAAAAAAAAAGTTCCACAAGGTTAAGATTTCTTGCTAGAACAATCTCACCATTGAGATTTGTATATTTCAACCCTATCTTAGAGCTATTAATGATTTCATTTTTCCTTCAATCTTGAACCTACTTCTACTTAACAAATTTTTAATGAGTGAAAACCAAGTGTTTCTTTTTCGAATTTTTTTTCCTAGATTCTCAACTCAATTCTTCTTCATATAAAATTAGAAACTCAAAATTGTTAGATCAAAAATTTTAAGTTAAGAAGGTTCAAAGCCAAAAAATGTAATTGAATAAGGTGCAAAAAAACTTGATTCCTTCACTTTAAACACAAATATCTTGCAATCTACACGGTCAAAGTTTCTAAAATTTCTTCCACACATTTTTACACTAGTATAGTACAAGATCCTATGGTTAAATATGCAAAAAATACATTAATTTTTTTTTGCTCTTTGCTATAGAAATGGCAGTTTTGAGTGGTTTTGGATGGAAAAACGGCCTTGGGACTTTAGAGGTGAAACATAGAAAATTACATGAGTGGTGTATATATGCAATCCACTATCTAAAAAAGTGTTACGATATGATGAATTGTTGTTGCCCATGTAGAGATGGTTTAAAGTAGGAAGTTAATTTCCATAAACTAGTTGGGTTCTAAATGCATCTCCTATCAAGGACTTGAGTGACATATTCCCATTAGGCAAGATTTGAGGCCTTCGGAAGATTGCGAATTCTCCTGCGTTTCCGAACTGCAAGAACGCAGGGAAGTAGCTAACTGATGTGGTTGAAATGGTGCCACATCATTTTCCCAATTTTATTTATTTATTTATTTATTTTGCCTAAAATGATATTTGGGATAAAAAATCTTTTTTTTTCTTTTTTTTTTGAAAAAAAAATCCTGATAGCCCGTATAGGCTGATTACAGAATTTGGCCAAATCTGGGAACGGGCCTAAAACGGCCCTCCAATGCCCCCAAATTTTATTTCAAGTTGAAATATCTATGACTTTCATTGATGAAGTAGGTACGCTTAAAAAAATGGTTTCAGTCATAGACTTCAAGCCCTTTTGGAGTAAAAGTTTTATTTTGAATCAATTTGTGTCTCTCCACACTAAATTTTGAATCTTATTAGGTTCACTCATAAAATTTTAAAAAGCAAATACGGAGTCTAGTTTACTACCTTGCAAAGAGGTGAAGTGAATTGGCAATATAATAGTCATTTTTTGACAATTACTTTCACAATGCCAAAAAAATTTATTTGAAATTCAAATGGTGAAAAATGAAAGATAAAAATGTGGAATATGTAGGAAAAATTTCAAGAACTTTGACTTCACGGATTGCAAGATAACAAGACTTGAAGTTAGAAGAAAATGTCTTTTCTTGAAACCGCCCCAACATAGCTAATAAGGTTTGACTCCTCTTAGAATGTGATTTGAGGACTAAACTTTTTTTTTGGAGGGGGGTCAAGTGTTTGCCATATTTTATAAGATACATATATGCCAAATTTCAAAAGTTGATGAGCATTTTTGCAAAAGATTTACAAATGATTTTCAAATTGCCCCAGTTGCCAAAAATGTTTAGGGTAGCATAACTTTTGATTCAGGCATCCGTTAAAAAAAATAGCTTTTCAATAAGGGAGTATATATTTACACCTAGTGTCAAAATTTTATGAACTTCTGACTAACATAGACTTCTTAGGAACCTCACGGATTTTTACTTGTTCATTCAATGGACAATTGTCCTTTAGGGGTAAAATTTAGAATGTATCGATTTATGATCATTAAACCAATAGGCATCAATAGTTCTATAAGTACTATCTTGATTAGAAATATTTATCCAAGTGTAATTTATTAATGACACTTTCTCATTAATTGGTATTTATTCATGCATTCAATGTTATGGTGATTTAATTATTTATTTAAACACAAATCTACATTAAATCCTACATCTTTTCTTTTCCTAATCAATAAAAGTATTGTCAATATGTATATCATTTGTGTGATTAACTATAAGACAAGTGGTCCCCCTCAGAATCTAATGATTCATTTATAATTATAAACATATGAATAATTGATGTGAATCATTGATGGCAAGCTGACATAAAAAAAAAGCATAAGGATATGGATGAAATATTCATTTGTTGACTTCTATGTTATTAGACATTCACCAATTCAATCTAAACAGTTCAATCTTAGTATTGACCTGAATAGTCTGAGCTCTGGCTCTAACTCAAACAACCTGACCTTTGGCTATTCTAGCCCTATTTGTTGAGATATCCGAGCGGGGCTAGAGTGCTAGTCCACTAGTATTGGCTATTGGTGCAGCTTACTATATGGTATTGGCTTACTAACATTGTATAAACATTGGGTATTGGTCATTGTTTCTTTAAACTAACTATTAAAACATTGGTTACTTGGAAACCTAACTTTGGAGATTAAAGAAAAATTGGGTGGTCAAAAACTAATTTATTAACACAAATAGTGGAAATAGTTTTGGGTGAAATAAAAGACCATAAACTAGAGGATGGATGTCAAGAGAAGTTTTAGCATTTGGTCTGAATACTGACTAATATTTCTTTTCTAAAGGTGGTTTTGTTCAAAGCTTCATCATTTGAGGCTATAACACAAAAGAACTAGAATTTATGAGATCTAGAAGAATCAAAGCTTCGCCGTTCAAGAGCTAGAATAAGATGAACTGAGGACTAAAGGATTTGGCAAGCCAAAGTTTTGCCATACTTGATAAAAAGAAGTACAAAATCTAGACAAGTTTGATAAGGGACAATTTGAGGAATGCTAGTACATCAATATGCTGGTACAACTACTTAAACATCAACCTAAGTTAGCAAAAACACATGCACAGACTCTAGGGAAATTCTTAGAAGGGATTTTCAGCCAAAAGAGTGTAGAATAACATGTAAACAAGCACTATAGGGCCCCCATAAGAGGCGTTGCCAAGGTAGGGAGGGGCTTATCTCCATCGTAAGTACAAAGTTAGTACAAAAACAACACCAACAAGGTACAAGAGAATGCAAGGTTTGAAAGAAATCCAATGTCCTTCAAATCTTGCTTCAAAAACAAGAACGATAGAACAAAACTGCTCCTAAAACAACCACTAGTGGGTTTAGGTTTAATAGCCCCAAATCCACGAAAAAAAAACGCGGTACAAAATAAGGGGTCGTTTGAGAGGGAGAAGGGCACCTTTATATAAATTTTCCAAGGTCACCCCTCCTTCTCTATTACCTCATGGTAAACCTATCATTCAAGATTTTGACCTAAATTTTAGGATTTTCTACTTTTATGCTAATCTAAAATCCCGGGGGGCGTACTTTCATTTTCTTTAATGTTTACATGCGATCATATGAAGGGGTATTATAATTACTTTGCACCTAGAATTTAGAAAAGCTTTAGAAGTAAAATAGCATCACTAGAATAGGAAAATAAATTTATAACAAATGAAGGATAGAAAAAAATACTCGAATTTGGATTAATTTTTTTTCTACAATAGCATTTCCAAAAAAAAGATGAATAAGAACAATAAATATAACAGCTGGGCTTGCTATTGTAGAAGGATCCAAAGTATTCTACTGGATCCCAAGTATTATATTCAGGTAGTACTTATTGCCAGAAGGATCCCAAGTAAAGTTTCTCAGTATCATTGCAACAAGTTCCTGATTTCCCTCTTCTTTTGCTTGATTGAAGTAGCTTCTACTTCAAACAATTGTAAATTGGGAAGTACCCCGGGAAGTACCTATTGCTTTAATGTTCTTTAACTTTTGCAAGTATTTCAATTTTATTGCAAACTGTTTTTAATTTCCCTCTTTTTCTTTTCACTTCCATTTAATTTTTGATGTGCAATTTTAAGTCACCAATTTTAGTATGACACCATGAATTGTTCAATTTTTTTTAGCAAATTTTGTATTTAAAATGAACATAGGGTACACAAAAATAATGCCAAAAAAATTTCAAATGAAATTTAGGGTACAAGAAATAAGAAGAATTTAGAAATTTAGGTAAATGAAGCCCTATTCAAATCCGTAAAATGTACCTATATAGCCCTCATGAAATAGGGGCTTGAACACACCTTACCAACAAATACAATGTATAGTGCCCTCCCCGAATCTAAAATTCTAACTTTTGAAAAAAGACTCCAAATCACAAACAGATTATGTCATTGGCTTCACAAGATCATTTTTGTCTTCAATGCTTCTTTGTTCCTTTTTCATTGTGACAAAATCACAAGATTGCGCCAACTTAAAACAAAAACTAGGTAAAAATCCAACCATTAGAGTTTACCTTTTCTGAAAAAATTGACTAGGCTAGGTTCTTTGGAAGGTATGAGGGAGTAGGAAAAGACCCTACTTTGACCAAATTCCAATTTTGTATGCTCACAAAACACCAGTCAACTTAATAAATAATCCCCAATTTTGTCGGAATTGAAGAATCTTGTTAGTCCAAGCACTTTTTGATGTCGGAATGCTTTCAAATTTGTTGGAGCGCATAACTAGCATGAAATAAGCTATCCTTATTTTTAATAAGATTTTATCACAACTTGGATAATTTCTAGGAATTTTTCATTGTTGGTCTAAGTAATTGACCACTCAGAAGAGGATCTTTTGAAAGTCAGAAGATTCCGAGAATTTTTATGAAACTTTTCATGAAATCTCATAAAAGATATTCACTTTTATATTTTTACTCTGCACATTCAAAGTCGAAGGATAAAATCTTGCTATTTCCTTTAACCCCCAAAGGTGATTTTTCTATCAAAAACCACTCAAAACCGTCATTTCCATTGCAAAGAGAAAAGAACTTTAAAAATTGTTTTCTTTGCAAATCCAACCATAAGATCTTATACTTGACTAGTATATAAATATGTGGAAGAAATTTCAGAAACTTTGACATATACTATAGATTGTAAGATATATGCATTTAAAGTGATGAAAACAAGTTTTTTTGCACCCTGCTTGACTAGATTTTTTGGCTTTCAATCTTTTTAGTTCAAATTTTTTGCACGATTGAATTTAGTTTTCTGTTTATTTATGATAAGATTAAGAAGTTGAGTTCAGGATCTACAAAAAAAATTTAGGAAAAAAAACACTTAATTTTCACTCATAAAAAATTTAATAAGTAGAGGTAGGTTCAAGATTGAAAACAAATCTAAATTGTTAATAGCTTTTAGAGAAAATTGAATCACAATAAACCCAACGGTGAGATTGTTCTAGCAAAAAAATCTAACCTTGTCTAATAACTTTTTTGGAAAATTTCTATAAACTGCATTCAAAAATGAATTCTATAAGTTATTTTTTCAAGAAGATGCTTAGATTGCCCGAAAAACTAAGATTGTCCATAATTTTTTCATTATTAGTCCAAATTGAATAAAACAAAGCTTTACATGTAGACAAAAATATAATCTTTGTGAAAAAAATATGAAAAAAAAATATTTTGACTTACTGTGATTTTTTTGTGCTGCCCGCCAAACTCCAGTTTTGTTTATTGTACCATAAGTTCTGCTCCCGGACATCAATTATAATAAAAAGTATATATTCACAAAGCTTTTTCAAAAATACACAACCTCAAAAAATTCAAAAAAATATCACTAAAAATTGAGACAATACGTAGGAACCTGCCGGATCCAAATTGTCCTCCAAAGGGACAAATGGTCCTTAGAAGTTAATTATGGGTGATCATAGAATCTTTCACACAAAAAAGAATCTTGGCAAATTGATTTTGTTGTTGGATTCCTAGCACGATTCCAACTTTGAGACACTTTACTTTTGCTAGAGATTCTCTCCTCTAATCTATTTAGAGTTTATAGGCTAACAATTGGGGTTTCTACTATTTCTCGGAACAACTAAAAAATTAAAACCTATGATTGGGAAATGATTTAGGTATCTCAATAGGTATCTATTTGACCATTTTAGCTAAGATTTGTCACATGTAGAATAGGTTTAGAAGTTTTGGATAGTATTTACAAAGTATTTACTATTTCCACTATTTATGGATTCCTAATTTATTTACATGTGAGATTTTGGATTGTTTTAGGTATTCTACTTTATTTTAGACCAAATAATACAATGGTATGTAAAATTAAAAAAAGTATTTAATACCTTTTGGAGGGACTTTTTTCATATTAAATATAACTTGAACTGTGAAAAACAAAAACAAAAAACAACTATGAGTTTCAAGTGACAAACTGGGAGCTCACCCTTGACTTTTGTGCTCAATTTTGTGGCAGCTATAACACCTCATTCCAATTGGTGTACCTTGGTTGACATGGTGTACCAATTCTTCTTCAAGTTTTGCTTCTATAAATTTTGCTAATACCATAACATCTTAGAAGGATTGACATATTCAAAGAATTTATCCAAAGATAAATTGTGTATTTGTGGATCCAGTACAATAAGTACAAGGTATGCACCAAGCTCTTCCTAATGAACAAATTTTCAATATGTTTGTAGGAGAGAGCAAATCATTTTAGGTAGATTCGTAGAATTGTAAACAATAAAGAATAAATTAAAGATAATCAACTAAACAAATTACGTGTACTTATTGATGTTGTGCATAATATGCATGACAATGCCGCTATGTTCTTCATCTCTAAGATACTAGAATCTACCAATTTTGGTCATATTTAAAGATGAAGCATATATTGTGTCACTAGTTATTGATGTGCAAAAAAGGGTTCATTGTTTAAAAT
Source organism: Neckera pumila (assembly GCA_963969595.1). Taxonomy (NCBI): domain Eukaryota; kingdom Viridiplantae; phylum Streptophyta; class Bryopsida; order Hypnales; family Neckeraceae; genus Neckera; species Neckera pumila. The sequence goes on along the minus strand of OZ018411.1, from coordinate 15,741,089 downwards.
GAGACTTTAATGCAATTCACCATCTTAACCTCTAACTGCCTGAGTGACCAAATATGGTCACTCCAAAATTTCAGGCTCATTTGGACATGGGCAGTTAAATTCCTTTGACCAGTTAAATTTTTTTTACGGGCAGTATTGAAGGTTAACTATTGGAAACTTTTATTTTCACTAAAAAAGGTAAATATTTGATTTTTGAGAGGTTCTCAAAGGCATATATGTATCATTAGTGGAAGAGTAAAGCTTGCCAATTTCACTTGATTTGAGATCTAAAAAGTTGTACTTATCCATTTGCTTTGAAAATGGTCCTAATGGAAAGAGTAAAGGGTTTTCATGATTTTCACTGTCGAAAATTTAAACATGCAAGTGTTGATTTGGAATTATTTACTCTACTTATCAAATAAAATTGCGTTTCAACAACTACAAGGTGGATTGTGTAATGAATTTGATAGCTCTTCATTTGAACTTAAGTTTTTTAGAGGTGCATTTTAGTGTGCTAACGCAATTTCAAATTGTTCATGTCACATCCAACCCCAAAAACTCTTTTATGCAAATTTCTCAAACATTGTGGGTAGGGGTAGTATACTAAAAATACGATACTTACATTTTTCTTGTTATAATTTCACAACTCCTATGCAGTTTTACACTCAAAATTAGTAAGCACACTAATAAACAAGCTCTCTAAGCATCTATATGGTTAGATTTTGAAAAACAAACAATTTGCTTCATTGGAGATAACTATAAGCTCATGCTCTTTTTTCAAGGAAAAACACACTTGGAAAGTCTTAGGCACTTAGGGGTTAATTGCCATTAAATAGGTTGCAATGAATGCAGTATAAAAGTTGTGCTAAATTTCATCCTAAGGTACAATCAAGATAAAGGTATCACCTTTTTGCACATATTAATTAGGTAATTTTTATTCAAAACCTCCAAAGTTCATCTAATTTGTTCAATTAAAAAGATTGTGAAATTATTTTAAAAAAAAACATTTGTATAAAGGACCAAGATGTATATTTCTAATTAAATTTTTTTTGAAATTTTATTTTTGGATCTATTAAATCCCATATGTAAATTATTTAATTTTAGAATTTGTAGGCATCAGAGTGCAAAATTTATTAATGTTGTAGCTAACGCAGTAGGTATCCCACCTAGGAAGTACATTCACAAGAATGAAATTTCGGCAAAGGAATTGATGGGGGGCTTGCACAAGTGATGGGGCATGTGGTTTAATTTTATGCAACGCAAAGAACCTTATCAATGAGGGCTTGACATGCCGTTTTGATTGATCAAGGTATGAAACAAGCAAAAGTTATAATTAGTGGTCCTGGCCCAGGTATTTTTTGGAAAAAATTGGGATTTTTATTAATTAAAGATTCAATTATGAAAAAAAAACTGGATTTCTATCCATAGATTTTTAATTGAAAAAATTATAATTTCAAAAAAAGTTATTGGTAGAAATAATTAATTTATATAGTTCACAACTAAATGTAAGTCATATCCACAAATGGTATTAAAATGAAAGTGATTGCTATTCCAAATGATTATTTTTGAGGATTTTATATAAATAAAATATAACTTTTTGTTTCAACTAAAACACACATTAAAATTTTTGATAATTTTTTATTATTATTTAAAAAAAAATCTTAATAAGTTTTAAGTGTATTAAATTATACACATTAATTGAAGTTAAACTTTATTATATTTCAAAGATAAACTCATTCGACTTAGTAATATGGGCTCAAATTGTAGTGGAGACAACCCTTTGGGATACCCTTATCTTTATTGTACTCCCTTGCCCCTTATCAAGAGGTCGAGGAAGTAGACCTCATAACATTGATTCAACCTTGCAGAATTGCATTATCTATTGCGACACTGATTCAAACTTCAAGAGCTATATCATCTACTATAATATTGATTCAACCTCCAAAAGCTACAACATCTGTAGGATCAACACCAATGTCCTAAGTTCTTTATGTAATACCAAATAGAAATCATGCCACTAAAAATCATGCAGTCCTAGATGAGGTATTGGAATTTATTAGAAAACTTAGTCCTAGCTCCTCATTATAAAAGCTTTATTAAAAGCTCTTTCAATGTTACAATGTATTAAAAAATTTGAAGTATGTGGTTTTTTGCTCTTCTCAAATTGCTCCTTCTAGTATATTATATAGAAGTTCCCACCAATACATTCTATTGTCCATACGTGTATCCTAATATCAAACTTTGTCAATTGGCACAATCATATACTTAAACAACACCTTGAAACAATCTCCATTTAGAAACTCAAATACATTAGAAAAAATTCCGACCCTTGAAGGGGCTGTCAGAATCTGACTTAGGCACCCTTGGGGTGCAATTATGGAACACCAAGAAAAAAAAATTTAAAAAAAAATTAAAAAAAATTAAATATATATATATATAGTTTTCTTTTTGAAAATAAATAATTAAAAAAATTTCAAGTCTGATGTAGTGCTAACGTCATGCCATGTTGGATTTCACTTTTTGAAAAAAAAAAAAAAAAAAAAAAATTCCCTCATTGCACCGGCTCTCGCGGCCCCTTCCAGGGCTGAATTTTTTTGTAATGAATATCTTCCAAACTAAGATATGTAGATTTCTAAATTCCTCATGAAACAAAAGCTTCAATCACCAAACTATTGCATAATAAATTTTTGTCTAAGATAGCATGGGTGCTCTATAAGCAACCACTAAGTAACACAAAGGTATATTTTTCTTTCTTTTATGTACCAGTAGTGTACATTTCAAGAGGTGGTTGCTTTTAGTGACCATTGTATTCCAACTTCAAAAATTTGTAAACTAATTCCACAAAGGTCCAAAAATTATGAAACCACTTTTCTTCCTATGTAAATTTACGGAAAATTGTTCCAAGGAGTTTAGCTTTCCCCCAAAAGACAATAAGCTTTTAACCCCCAAAAGTCCCAAGGCTTTTTTTTTTTGTCAAAAACAACTCAAAACTGTCATTTCTGTTGCATTCATTTAAGAAAAGAGAAAAATTATTTTGTTTTAGAATCTAACTATAGGATCTTGTACTTAACTTATCTTAGATCATATAGTAAATATTTCATAAAGTTTAACCGTACATATTAGAAGATATTAGCATTCAAAGTTGACTTTTTTTTATATTTTGAACTCCAACTTGCAATTTCAAATGACTTTGACCGCCATTTGTAAAACAATTTTGCACTAAAGACTTTGAATTTTTTTTTTTTCAGCTGAATAATTGAGGTGAGAATCTAGGAAAAAGAATTCCAAAAAAATACACTTGATTTTCATTCTTTAAAAAATTATTAAGTAGAAGCAGCTTCAAGATTGAATAAAAATCTAATTCGTCAATAGCTCTAAGATGGGATTAAAACACTATAATTCCAATGGTAAGATTGTTTTAGTAGGAAAATTTAGCCTTGTCAAACAATTTTTTTTGAAAAGTTGTGAAAATTGCATTCAAAAATGAGTCCTACAAGTTATTTTTTCAAAAAGATGCTCTAATTGCCCCCAAAATAAGATTGTCTATAACTTTCACATAACAGATTCAAATGGAATGAATCAAAGCTTTCCATATAGATAAAAATACAAATTACGAGATAATGATTTTTAAAATTAAAATTTTTTTTTTTGTGTGAGAAGCTTTCTGCCTGCCGCACTGAAAAAAATAACCTTTTGTGACGTGACTTTCCTCTTGGACACCGATTGAAATAAAAATTATATTCCCTTAAAGCTAATGTGCTTTTATTTCTTCACAAAAAGATTCAAAAAATAATGATGAATATTGAAGCTGTAGTAGCCTACCTGAAATCCATTTTGTCCCCCAAGTGGACAATGGGACTTTAGGGGTTAAAAGGTCGCTTTTAAGAGCAAACTACTTGAATTCGCAAAATCCTCACCGATTTCACCGGTTTCACATTAGAGGGGATTCGGGGGCCTTAGAGGGCCGTTTCAAACCCGTTCCCCAATTTGGCCAGATTCAGTGAACAGTGGTACAGACGTGTTAGAATTTTTTTTTCAAAAAAATAAATTTACCAAAATATCACGGTCACCTGCTTCCAAAGTTTTGAGGCTTGCGTCAAGGCGAACATTCCTCTCCTCACCTGCCTATCCTGCTTTCGTTGCTACATGGCCTTCTGGTGCCTAGCTTGGTGAGTTGGTGGATCCACAAATTACATTCCAGTCTTGCAAGTGAATTTTTGACTTCTGAAACACCCAAGGATCCAGATTTGTGCACTCAGTCTTTGGGTCGGTTGGTGAGAGCAATGCAGTCTTAACCCCTAAAAGGTCCAAGGCATTTTCTGGCTCCGAAACCACTGAAAACTGTCATTTTTGCTCTGATCACTCAAGAAACAAAAAAAACTTTTCTTTTAGAATCCAACCATAGGATCTTGTACGTCACTTGTCTTAGATTATGTGGTCAAATTTTCATGAAGTTTGACCATACGGATTGGAAGATATTAGCATTTGAAGTTGGAAAAAGAAGTTCTTTTGAACTGTGGCCTACAACTTTAGATGACTTTGATGGCCATTTTTAGATTTTTCTTGCACTACACACCATTGGGTTAAAATTTTTAATGTTGGAAATTTGAGTTGAGAGTTGGCAAAAAAAAATTCTAGAATGTCAAAACTTGATTTTCACATATAAAAAAATTGTTAAGTAGAAGTAGGTCCAAAATTGAATGAAACACTAAATTGTTAATAGCTCTTAGGTGGAATTAAAATACCACAAACCCAACGGTGGGATTGTTCTTGCAAACAAATTTAACCTTTTCAAAAAAAAAATATGAAGAAATTTGAAAATTGCATTCAAAAATGAATTCGATAAGTTGTTTTTTGAAGAAGATGCTAGATTGCCCAAAAAGCAAGATTTTCTATAACTTTCTCATTCTAAGTTCAAATAAAATGAATCAAAGCTTCAAATGTAGACAAAAGCATGATCTTTGAGAAGATTTTTTTTTTTTTTTAATACAAATTATACAAATTTTTTTTTCTGCCCACCGAGTTGCTTTTTTGACTTTGGATGGCATAACTTTTGCTCCCGGGCACTGATTGAAAAACAACTATATTTTTAGAAAGCTGATGTGATTCCCTATCTTCAAAAAAAGTTTCAAAAAATTAAGCAAAAATTTCAGGTCACACAAGCTTGTACGAAATCCCAGGTGTCCCCCGAGGGGACTTTGGGCTTTTAGGTGTTAAGCGCTTCAGGACTAGTTGTAGTTCAGATTTTCAAAATTTTGGAAATGTATTAGAAAATGCAATTTAGAAGAATATTTAATGATGACTCTATGGTAAAATATGGTTCATATATCATATCTATACGTCGGCTAGATCAACTAGTACATAAACCAATATTTTTCAATAAAATTTGAAGCTAAATTGAAATTTCCTTCTAAGATTGAATATTTGTGATCTCCACGAGAATTTTTTTTCTTGAAATTCAAAATGGTAAATTCTAATCATAGCAATTTTTGAAGATTTTACTTTTACATTTTTATTCAAGTTGTTTTTGAAGGGTCATTTTGTGAACTAAGAAGGTTATTTTTTGAGGCCAAACCTACCAATCAATACCTTAAATGAGGCTGTTTGTTTGTTTGTTTGTTTGTTTGTTTGTTTGTTTGTTTGTTTGTTTGTTTGTTTGTTTGTTTGTTTGTTTGTTTGTTTGTTTGTTTGTTTGTTTGTTTGTTTGTTTGTTTGTTTGTTTGTTTGTTTGTTTGTTTGTTTGTTTGTTTGTTTGTTTGTTTGTTTGTTTGTTTGTTTGTTTGTTTGTTTGTTTGTTTGTTTGTTTGTTTGTTTGTTTGTTTGTTTGTTTGTTTGTTTGTTTTGTTTTGTTTTGTTTTGCTTTGTTTTGTTTTGTTTTGTTTTGTTTTGTTTTGTTTTGTTTGTAGCGTGGACAACTTCCTAACCGTGTGTCCCCCGGCCGCGTGCTTGGTACCATCGGAAAGCTCTCGCCAAGGAGGGGTGCACCACCTTGATTTCGTGGTGTTTAGAGCGGTGGTGCAAAAGTTATTGAATTTCAAAGTATTTATTGATTAAAAAATTAGAAAATTACTTTTACTTTGATTTTGGTGGCGTTCTTGGTACTGGGAGTGGAACCGGGAGTAGAACTGGGAGTAGAATCGGAAGTAGAACCAGGAGTGGAACCGGGAGTAGATGAAAATTGGGCCAACGGCACAGGGCTACACTAGTACCTATTGAATAATAGAATTTTTGCAAAGCAAATCTCTTCAAAATCTACATAGTACAAATATTAAAAGAATCAACACAAAAATCTCCCGAAAAATTGATGGATGAAAAAAAAACTTTTTTGTGTGCTTGGGATGTGTTTTTAGTTTATCCATTGATGAAAATTTGAACACCTGATCCTTTGGGGGAACGTTTTGTCTAACATAACCAACATTCTAATTTACTACTGTAGTGTTCCAAGCCTGTTCCTCTTCTGCATGCACGCATGCCAATGCCACGACACTGCAAAACTGCAAAGCCGGCTTGAACATCCTTCAGCTCTGCAGTACCACTTTTGTCAATTCGTCAGTGCCCAGTTTTGCTAAACTATATCAAACTACCCAAGCCTTCAACACCAAAATTGATTTGCAATAAAATTCCGTTTCGTTTGTATAAAAAATTAAAATTAAAAAAATAAAATAGATAAAATTAAAAAATGCCACATGTCCAACAGATTGGCCGCTCAGTCTCTCCAAGTTCGATTTCTGGATTTCAAGGAACAGTCATTGATTCTCAGTTGATCAAAGTATTTTTTGGCTATACTGTAGTAGGTAACTATACCTAAAATCGCACAAATAACCAATTTGGTATGGTTCCCATTATTATTATATTAAAAACTTATTGTAGGATTTATCAATGGAATTCGTCCATGTGTTTCAAGGAAAAAGAAAAAAAGAAAAAAGACTTCTTGCAGTGTCTTGTTGGTAGTCAAAAGGGGATTCTACTTAACTTCTCCTAGAATGCATTTTTGGGACACCATATGAATAAACTACCCAAATTTTCAAAATGCTGAAAATAGGTGTTTTTAACCCCCTAAAGGACTGAGGCCCATTTTTTGTCAAAAAACACTCAAAATTGCCATTTTTATAGAAAAAAGTAAAAAAATTTGAAAAATGTTTTTTTTTCACATCTAAATGTAGGATCTTACACCTAACTAGTATGAGAGTGTGTGGAAAAAATTTTAGAATTTTTGACTGCACAAATTGCAAGATAACTGCGTTTAAAGTGAAAAAAACAAGTTTTTCAGCACATTGCGGGACTAGATTTTTTGACTTTGAACATTTTTAACTTAAAACTTTTGCACTAAAGAGTCTTGAGCTTTAAATCTTTGTAGTGGAGAATTGAGTTGAGAGTCTAGGAAAAAAAAGAAACAAAAAAACTTAATTATCATTCTTTAAAAAATTGTTAAATAGAAGTAGGTACGAGATAGAAGGAAAATCTAAAATATTCATATATTTTAGATGGAAGTAAAATGTACTAAACCCATTGATGAGATTGTTCTAGCAAGTAATGTATACCATGCAAAAAAGAAAAAAAATGAAAAATCTGAAAAATTGCATTCAGAAATGCATCCTAGAAGTTATTTTTTTCAAGAAGATGCTCTAATTGCCTGAAAAACAAGAATGTGCATAACTTTCTCATAACAAATCCAACCGAAATGAATCAAAGCTTTCCAAATAGACAAAAATACAATCTATGAGAGAGAAAAAAATTCAAATTCAAATTTTTGTCCATTTTTTTTGCTGCCTGCCGTCCCCTGTTTTGAGTTTATTTGGTCATAACTTTTTTTCCAGTCACCGATTGTGAAAAAAGTTATATTCCCACAAAGCTTATCAGTTTTTCTATCTTCAAAAAAGGTTTCAAAAAATTAGGACAAATTTTCAACCCATAGGTACCTACCCGAAATCTCAAATGTCCGCCGAGCCGACAATGGTCCTTTAGGGGTTAAGACCGACCATAGACTTTCATGAATTTTGGGAGTAAATTTTAGGCAAGAATTTGTAGTGGTCAGTATAAGAAAGTGGTCAAAATTAGGTGTAGTTATCGTATACATCGACGAACAAATCCAAGTACAAATTTGGAACTTTTCATTCAATCAACCATACCATTAGCATCAATGGGCAAATTCCAAAAGTTGATATACAAAAGTCAAAGTGTGCAACATGTAATACATGACTAACTATGGAAGTTTCACAAGAAAATTTGTTGTGATGTGAAAGAAAAATAATTTCAAAAATAGCCATGTTAAAACTTAGTTTGGTACACTAAAATTTGGAACTACTTTATATTTTGTCATTTTCCTTTCTAAACTCCAAATTTAATTTTTGTGCTTGAGAATATTGGTATGCATCATTTTAGATTGTTGTACACAGAAATTGAAGGAAACTGACATTTATGGAATTAAAAATATCAACAATTTAACAAACATGCAAACAATGGTTTTGACAAAATTTGAATTTTTTGGGGAATTCAGAGCATGGAATTGCATTAGCCATTGTAAGGAAAATATAGGTTGCAACATGGACCATTGTTATATCTTAATGCCCTTGCATTTGAAATCTTTGTCAAAACGGACAATGTGATCAATTTATATTTCAATTTAAGCATTCTTAGGTTCAATTTTTTTGTCCAAATACTAATTCATGATTCAAAAAATTGATCCAACAAATAGAAAAAAAATTAAAAACATCATTACCAATATTATAAAAACTGGTGTAATTTTTGGCAATTTTCAGTTTTTTGATGATATTGGCAATGATTTTTTAATTTTTTTGTATTTGTTGGATCAATTATTCGCATCATGAATTAGTATTTGGACAAAAAAATTGAACCTAAAAACGCTTATATAGCTATGAAATATAATTTGAACACATTGCCCATTTCGACAAAGATTTCAAATGCAAGGGCATTAAGATATAAAAAAATGGTCCATGTTGCAACCTATACTCTCTTTACAATGGCTAATGCAATCCCATGCTCTCAATTCCCCCAAAAATTTGAATACTGTAAAAAACATTGTTTGCATGTTTGTTAAATTGTTGACATTTTTAATTCCATTAATCAATTTCCTTCAATTTTTGTGTACAACAATCTAAAATGGTATATACCAATATGCTAAAGCACATAAATAAATTGGAGTTTTAAAAAAAATTGACAAAATATAAAATAGTTCCAAATTATAGTGTACAAAATCAAGTTTTAACCTAGCTAACTTTGAAATTAATTTTTTGACATTACAACAAATTTTCTTGTAAGACTTCCATAGTGAATGTAATACATGTTGTACACTACAACTTTTGTATATCAACTTTTGGAAGTTGCCCATTGATGTTAGTGGTATGGTCGTTTGAATTCCAAATCTGGACTCAATTTTGTTCATCAATGGATAGATTTTCTAAAGTATTTACCTCGATAACAGTGTGATATAACATTGTTCACTAATTATAGTTCCATTAACTTGATGTACAATAAAGTATTAGGAAGGAATGTTCTTCCAAATGATGAGGTGGCCTAACCTCCCTGGCTCACAAAAAAGATGATTTCTTGCCCTAAAATTATATTCTTGGGCCTTGAAGAAGGCTTTGGATGGCCATATATTTTATTAACAATATTATGGATGTACATGGCATTTTCCTAAAAAAGTATTTTAGATTACACTTGTTCCTTTTAAGACAACATATCTCTTATATCAATAGCGGGGATTTGAGGCCTCCGGAAGGCTGTTTTAGGCCTATCCCCGCAGTCGATTTCCATGTTCTGAACCAGCAGTAATGTTGTTAGAATTTATTTTTTCAAAAAAAATATATAGATAGATAGATAGATATAGATATAGATATTTATTCTTTCCCAAATATCATTTAAGCATTTATTTTTTTATTTTTTTATTTATTTTTTGAAATGACGTGGCACGGTCTCAACCACATCAACTAGCAGTTATCCCGCGTTCCCGCAGTCTGGGAACGCAAGATAACTTGTATTCTCTTGGAGGCCTCAAATATCATCTAATGTAAATGCAAATGGTGTTACCATTTCATCCATCACGTTTGTATTTTTGCACAGACTTTTATTCATTTGTTTATGGTAAACTCCAAATGACATCCAACCATATTTGCAATGAAATGTTGTACAATAGAAACTTTCTTCATTCATAGTGCCAAGACTATGCACTAAGAGAGGTTTATGCATTTGGAGAGGTGTATTAATGGCCATTAACTAATGTGACATCTAACTACACTATTTTCTAGAAAAAATCCTTGAAATTGGGTTCACCCTACTAATTCTCTTATTGCATATTATGCACTAATAAAGTATGCAATAAAAAAGGTTCTATTGTAGCTTGATGACACGATTTTAGTATTGTTGCATTGCATTAGTCTCAATTCTAGTTATTTTGTAATAGTCTAACTTTGTTAAAAAAAGCCATTAATGTGCACTAAAATCTTCTTGATGTCACAAAATTAAACAAACTCCAAAATTCATATAATAACACAAACTTTGGCACCATTGTACCAATACAATAATGTAAGTAAAGATGACATGAAAAGAATAGTTGAATTGAATGATTAAAACCTAAACTCCTAAGATCTTTTTTGAGCTTCTTAGAATCAGCTCTAAATTAAACAAAAAGTCTAAGCTCTGAAAAGTTTATTTATTTATTTTTTGAATTGTAACCTTAGAAATTCAAACTAGATGTGTTATGGATCATATGGGAAAAGAAAACATGACAATGCCACTATATGGTTTGAAATATAGGAATGTCTGATAGTGTGTTAAAACTATGAAAGTGATTTGAAGTCTATCAACTTTCTTTTTACATGTCAAATTTCAAATTGAGGTCATGAAGAAAATATAAAATTTATGGACGTAATATGTATAATGATAATCAATTTACAAATTCTTAAAATTCATTCTTTGATTTTAAAATGAATTTCCAACATGATTTTTTCATCAAGATTTAGTGTATTTGAGGCTCATCTCCAAGAGCCTCTAATAAGGGGTGCTATCATGTGAGCCAAAGATCATAAATACTCAAGCCTCAAAGACCATACACTTGTATTATAGGTGTCTCTATTATACAAACCTTCTATAATTATATGATACCTGTATATAGATGTTTATATTATAAGCACCTTCAATGGTTGTAGGATATCTATTTATACATATACTCAAGATTCATATTTTTTGCATTTCCATGCCACATGCTAGCATCATTGAGCCTCTAAACATTGGAAAATCAAGATTTGCAATGGAAACCTTTGTTCAAAATCTTCTATAGGAGAATTAAGTTTTTTTTGCAAAATTGAATTTTTGATGCTTAACTCTAAAGTTCTTTCATCTTTAGAGGCCCAAAACTACTTCAAAATACTAGTCTCTAAAACAAGGTTGAAACATTTTTCTATTTTTAATTTTTAATAAATCCAACTATAATATCTTTTAGTTAACTTAATAGAGTACACCTCCTAAAATTTCATAATAAAAAACTTTACCAATTGCAAGATTGTGATGCTTGGTTTCAAAAAAAAGTATTTTCAATTTTTTCCAAATGGTTAGATTTCATCTTTTAAACATTTAACCCAAAAATGTGTAGATTCTACAACTTTCAATTCTCTATAATATGTTGAAGAAATAAGTTGGGAATGCATATAAAAAATTTTAATTCTTTTTTTTCATATTCATGCTTGAAAAAAACAGTATGTAGAAAAAAATCGAGAATGATTTAAAATACTAAATTGTTAAGAATTTAGTTATAGAATTGAAAATGACATTCCCAATTGTTGTTAAGTTGTAATGTTGTAATAAAGAATCTATATCCTATGATTTTATTCTTTTCAAAAATATTAAAAATTCTTATTAATAAAGGATTTTAAAGTTTATTTTTTGAGTATAGATTCCATAAGTGCCCGCAAACAAAACTCCTTGTAACTTCATCACTCACATTAATGAAAATGGAATGACTCAAAGCTTTCCACGCATATATAATTTTAAAATACTAATTTCGAATTTTTGTTTTTTGAAATCTTGATCTTTTTAGCTGCCCAAATTCCCTGGGTTGAAAATGAAACTACATCATTAGAGGGGATTCGGAGGCCTTGGAGGGCTGTGAATTCCTCTGCATTCTTAAACTGCAAGAATGCAGCTGCAATAACTCGATGATGTGGCACAACGACTGCCAAGTCATTTTGAAAAAACAAAAATAATTTTTTTGTTTAAAATAATATTTGAAGAAAAATAAATTATTTAAAACAAAAACAAATAAATCCTGGCAACCTGTATCGCTATTCATAGAATTGGACCAGATTGGGGAATAGGCCTGAAATGGCCCTCCAAGGCCGTGGAATCCCCTATTATGACTGTGTAATAATTTTTTAACTATGTAGTCAAAAGTTACAAAAATTGTTGTGCCTTGAAGCTACTCCTTGACCACATGTTATTTGAAAATTTTCAAAGAAAACTAATAAAATTCTGTTCCTCGTGAATTGTCCAAAATTTCTATGTTGCCAAAAAATGTTGTTTGGTCCTTTAGGGGTTAAAATGGATTTTGAAGGGGATTCAATTTTTGAAAATGTAAACTGAAATGATGCTTTAGTAAGATTTTATTTAATCCTTTAAAGACCGGTCGACCAGTTTTGGGTCAAAATTGCCACATTTTCATTTGTAAGATTAGATTAGTTGTGAATTGAAAGACGGGCCAAAAATGACAGATGTGGAAAATTCCCAACTCCGCCCACATAAACAAAAATTGGGCCAATATGAGTCTCCATGTGGGCTCAAGGTTAAAATTAGTGACGATTTTTTGGCTAGAAATACTGCACCCATTGGTACGGTCGGATCTTTGACAAGCATTGTTTTGCTTCAACCACAAAACGCATTGCCCACCCCCAAAATCAACAGTGGTCCTTAAAGGGTTAAATTCATTCTGTAAGAACACGTGCCCTTTGATCAAAGTAGTTACCAATTCTCCATTTATCGGACCAATAGGTGCATTCTCTTTTTCTACAGTTAATCCCTAAAGTTCCAAGGCCCTTTTTCCATCAAAACCCACTCAAAAATGCCATTTCTATAGTAAACAGCAGAAAAAAATTTAGAAACTTTGACCGTGTAGATTGCAAGATATTTGCATTTAAAGTGAAAGAATCTATTTTTTTTGCACCTTGTTCAACTACATTTTATGGCTTTGAACCTTCTTAACTTAAAAATTTGCTCTAATGATTTTGAATTTCTAATTTTATATGATGAAGAATTTAGTTGAGAATCTAGGAAAAAAAATTCAAAAAAGAAACACTTAGTTTTCACTCATTAAAAATTTGTTAAGTAGAAGTAGGTTCAAGATTGAAGAAAAAATGAAAAAAATTTTAGCTCCAAGATAGGTTTGATTATACTAATCTCAATGGTGAGATTGTTCTAGCAAAAATTCTTAACCTTGTGGAACTTTTTTGTTTTTGAAATTGTCAAAATTGAGTTCAGAAATGAATCCTACAAGTTATTTTTTCAAGAAGATGCTCTAATTGCCCGAAAAAATAAGATTGTCCATAACTTTTGCATAACAAATCCAAATGGAATGAATGAAAGTTTTTAATGTAGATGAAAATAAAATCTATGTGAAACAAGTTTTTAAAATTTTTAATTTAAAGTTTTTGTGAGTTTTTTTTTTGCCCGCCGAACTAAAATTTGGAGTTTTTTTGCCATAACTTTTGCTACCGGGCACCGATTACATTTTCGGAAAGCGAATGTGATTCTCTATCTTCACAAAAAAAATTCAGAAAATTACAACAAATATTGAGACCATAGGAGCCTGCCCGAAATCCATTTTGTCCCTTGAGGGGACAATGGGACTTTAGGGGTTTAACAATGAAGTCATCCATCTGCTCTGCTTCGCAATGCCCTTGTAGGATTAAAACCTTATTGGACACCAAAATATGATGCCTTAGGGATCATGGGATCAAAGAAGGTGACCCACTGTAGAACCCTGATGTCACATTTTGATGTAACCTCTTGCGTCACAACCAAATATGAAAGAGAATGGGTTGGAACTATGTACGGAGTATGTCTGTTTTGGAAAGTGAAGGTAGAGGAGACAACTGAAGCTGATTTTTAATAAAATAACGGCCATGGAGCGCTTCCTACATCAGAGTTGAATTTTGGTGCCACGTCATGGACAGTCGTACATGTTTCAATCAATCATAATATTACACGCGGTCCCTTCCCCCAGCATAATCATTTCAATGCTAAGTTAGACCTGCTCTTCACGGCTTGTTCAACAACAACATTTTGCAACAATATTGTACTCCAACTGAACCCTTAAAAATATCACTACAGTACTTGTACAGTCCGTTTGTAGTCAGTTTTAAAACAAAGTAAAATATCACCCTTTCGAACCGGTCTCCCCTTGCAATGAAATTCCGTTTTCTTTGTTTAAAATAAAAAATAAAATTTTAAAAATGAAAAATTTTCTAACACGGAAAAGCGAAATATTTGAAACAAATCAAACGCATCCCATGTTGCAGATTATATTTCATCCGGGCAGACCCTTCTTGGGCAGATATTCCCAAGGGGGTCGACTTTCCGTCCGTGCCGGCGTCTTGGGAAACGAGCCCCACATTTTCCCTGCAACATCCTGAAGAGAATCGTCCAGTCTTCGCCTCGGGCAACTGGAATACCAGCCACCTGAACGGAGGATTCGAACGAAGAACCCGCTTCCGTCATTTAATTGTCCGTCCATGGACGAGCCACAATCGCTCGGAACTTGAACGAAAAACGCTCTCGTCGGCCGCCCGTCGCTTGCATGGACGTGCGACAGTGCCCGACAACGAAAGCTTGCGTCAAAACGAGCGTTTGTTCGTCGATGTCACGAACGAGCGTTCGTTTCCCCCGAAGGTTCGCCGCAGAGTCGGGGTCAGGACACTGGCAAGAACCCGCACTTCCGCAGGGGCTGCTTTTCTGGACACCCAGACGGCCAGACTTGCACATGCGGCGGACGGACGGTGGTCGCAATTTCGCCAGTTTTCGCCAATTTTTCCAAATCCAAACCCGAACCTGTCACCTCGCCATCAATCGGAAAGATCACAGGCAACCACGAATTGCCCAACCATTTCAAAACACACCCACCCACAACCCATACTCTCAATCTCGCTTGTCTCCCCACAAATTCTGAATACAACTTTCCTTTCACCACTTGCATCCCCAGCCTCTTGCACTTCGTTCAATCGCTCAATCTCCGTTTGCGATCCATTCCCAGTTCTTTTCTCGATGAAATTGGTGCATTAGGGCCCCCCGATCGCGTGCTTTCAGCCAGTATGAGAGAGTGTGGGGGGAGTTTTCACCAGAAGATGCACGCCGTGGTGCCTGTGCGCGAGGACGACGACGACGACAGGACGTGTATGGCGAAGAAATTGCGGCAGGATTGGGAGGAGGAGGTGCGGATCGGGGGGTCCTTGCAGAATGTCGACTTGGAGACCGACGGCGGGCAACACGGCTGGGCTTCTCCTCCTGCACCATCGTTCATGGTTCGCGGCTTGAATTACCTCCAGAAGAAGCAGAAGATGCCATGCTCGGAGAGTTTGCTTCGTCCGCTGGGGGTCGACTGGTTGCGTTCCAACGGCCGGTTAGATCACATCCTCTCCCACCCGGAGAATCGCGTGATGCAAGCGTTGAGTAAAGCCTCCGTGGAGTCTCGCAAAAGCTCGTTTATTCTCGCCGTGAACTTGCAAATCCCAGGCAAGGAGCCTCACAGCGCGGTGTTCTACTTCGTGACGGACGACCCCATTATAGAAGGCTCCCTGCTCTACCGTTTCGTCCACGAAGACGACGCCTTTCGGAACAGCCGCTTCAAGCTCATCCAGCGGATCGTGAAAGGGCCGTGGATCGTGAAAGCGGCCGCGGGCAACCACGCGGCGTGTCTGTTGGGGAAGGCGCTCACGTGCCGGTACATCAAAGGGCGGAACTACTTGGAAATCGACGTGGACATGGGCTCTTCCACGGTCGCCAATGCGATTCTGCACTTGGCGCTCGGGTATGTCACCTCGGTGTCTGTGGACATGGCGTTTCTGATTGAGAGCCAGAGCGATGAAGAGCTTCCGGAGAAGCTGCTAGGCGCAGTGCGAATGGCGCAGATTGAGATGGAATCGGCGGCGTATTTTCCGCTGCATCCTCCTTCCGAGAATGAACCCACTCCCACAACGATTGCCAGTCAGTCGGGGCAGTACTGGCGGAAGTTTGGGAAGAGCTTGTCGAAGCTCGGGAGCCATAGCAGCAGGAATGGGAGAACAATTGACGAGGAGCAGTAACAGTAGTTGTAGGAATAGGAAGAGGGTGGCGATGGCGTGTACAGGGGCTGTTGACCAAGGGTACAGTCCAATAGGGTGGGCATTTCTTAAGGAGATTCCTAATTTTGTAGAAGTATGCAACCAACTAGCAAATTTTAGCGTTTCGCAGACGAGAAACCATTTAGTGTTCTCGCGCTTCGGCTTCTTAACAGAATCAGCCAATTCTGGTCGGATGATGGCAACTTGGATCTCACTGTGGGTATGTTTGGGTGTGCACATGGGGGATTATGCTCGCGTGGGTTCATTTGGGTGTGTGTTGATGCCGTTGTGATTGTTATGTGAACATGATTTTTACTGTATCCCCTGAGTGGCTAATTTGTACTGTAGAGACCTGGCTCAGGTAACTCAGCATACTCTAGGGTTTCTTCTTCCAAAGCTATGGAGAATATCCTTGCCTCCAATCCTGGTTTTCAGGTTCTCACAACTCCTATGAAGTGGTTCGTCAAAGTGGGGCAGCCATGGGCGTAAGAATGGGAGAATCAGTAGGGATGGCGATGGTGTGTACAGATGGTGGTGATGAAGGACGCAGGTGTACAGATGGTGGTGATGAAGGGTGGATGATGGCTATCAGTGTGCATTCCTAATTTTGTAGAACTACGCAGGCTACAAGCCAATTTTAGTGTTTCACATATGAGGAACCAATTGTTTTTTCACACCGTGGCTTGTAGAGTGAACATCAGCAATTTCGGACTGTCTCTTCTTTTTTTGAGGAAGATGGAAATTCTCATCGCACTTGGGTGTAGTTTTGGTGTGTGCAGGTAGGGAATTATGCATGTGTTGGTTCATTTGGTTCACTTGTGTGACTTGGTATGGATGCTAGCTGTTCACTTTATTATGTTTGCATGGTTTTTTCCTTTCTTCTGGGTGGATAGTTTGTGCCAGAAGAGAACTCCGAGGAGGAAACTCTGCATGCTATAATTTAGGGCTTTTTCTCCAGTGTGGATGCTTCGAAGACTCTGTGGCTTCAAGGCCTTATTTTAACACCCTCATGGTGCTTTCGCACTTGGCGTTAAGGAGGTCTTATCAGGGTGGTTTGAGGAAGGGCATTCAGTGTATGTTGAGACCCTCGTGCATTTGTAGACACCGAACCTACATGGATCCGGCTCGGGCTGCCGCAAAGAGCGGTGCTCTTAGCCAGAGAGGACGCCGGAGTTTGGTAAGGGCCCACGTATACGGGCGAATTAAAGTAGCAGTCAAAACAAGCGGAAATGTAGATTTCAGCGTTAAGGATCGCTGATAGTTAATGGGGCTTCCAAGCGGCGATTAAGCTAAAACACGGACTGACCGTAAGTAGCGAACCTCAACGTCACCACCACGCAGTCTGAGGACACACGGAAATCAGCACCGTCTGTCGCAATTCTCACGGCGCCCCTCTCCTGTTCGATGCTGTCTCCACAGTTCAATCCAAGTCCCTCAGTAAGAAGCCTCCCTCACTGGTGCACTCACGATCCGGAGACCGCACTGTCGTAAATGGGCTTCCACAGACTTGATTTTTTTAGTTTTTTTGGGTGGTGGTGTAGATTGGGTGAGTTTCCATTCGCAGCAAGAGCGATTGATGTTCTTCCGTTTTGGGAGCTCGAGATGTGGGTTTAGGGAAATCGAAAGCATTTAATTTGGTGGTATTAGTGGTGATAATTTAAGCTTGAGAATCCTGTCGTCGGCCAAGCTCTGAATCTCGCATCCACGGCACACTGCTGAAGCATTCGACAAATCAACCACGAACCCACTACGTACGGCGAGAAACATGGCAACAGCTGCACTCACTCTCGCTCCTTGCTACAGCAGTCGGGAGATGTTAAGGCCGGTCAAGCACCTCCGCTCAGGTCTGAAACCACTGCAAGAAGTACTACGAGATGATACCCAAGACAACTCCCAAATTAAGCAAAGACCGGCAAATGCGAACGCAGCGATGTTATTTCCCTGAACCATGTCAGTCGGCCGGCCATGCGGCTGCGGCCAACAATTGCTGACACCACATACCGCACGGTCATCGCTCTTTGAGTGTTTTACCGTCCTACCAGCGATGCTGCAAACGCCAAGTGCGAAAGCACCATCATCATCTGGGCGGCTAGACCGTGCAAACTGACCCATTTAGGGTCAGCTGTTTGAAATTGGTGTCTCTAAGTGTTCTCATAAAAGGTCATCTGTATGTAACTTTACGTAAGGTAGTCTGGTCTTAAGGCGACCTTTTAAGAGTTGATTGCATTTGGGGGAAGCTAAACTCCTTGAAAAAAATACTCAATAATATTTTTGTAGGAAGAAAAATGGAATTGGCATGTAACCCAAGTCGTTTCATACTTTTGGGACCTTTGAGGACTTACTTATGAAATAGAAATGCAGTGGTCTCTAAAAAGCAACCACCTCCTTAAATGTGCACTAATGGTACATTGAAGAAAGCAAAATTTACCTTTGTGTTAGTGCTTGCTTTCACAGCAAAGTCGCTTTTAGAGCACCCTGCCTTAAGACCTTTTTGCCTTCCATATCCTATTGAAAGTTGGGTCTCACTTCCACGCCTGACCCTTCCTGGATTTCTGCATTCTGCATTGTTTATTTAGATATTGTGCTGCATGTTTGAATGTTGACTGGAGAACAAGATGTCTTTTGGTGCATGTGCAGAGGGAGGGAAATTATCTTACAGCATCTTTGTAGCAGATTTCTGAACAAGGTGTCCGTCTTTTGGTGCCTGTGCAGATGGAGGTAAGTTACAGCATCTTTGTGGCAGATTTCTGGGTCACACAGCAGGAGCGCGTTTAGTTTCGCGGTCCAGACACTGATGTCTTGGTTTCTCAATTTGTCTTGTCAATTTGTGTTGACGAAATTGATGTGTAACTTTTCTTGACTGATGACTTGTAAATTGCTTGATCTGGCATTGTGCTTTCTCTTCACTGGAGTTTCTTCTGAGGCAGGATATTACCGTAGTATGGAATTTCACTTCTTCATTGTGAATCCTTAATCCAATTTCCCCTCGTTTCTTTTTGCTGTGTGGAGGTGTCCTTTGGTAGAAGAGATTTTGTTGTAATTTCAACTTTTGGGATGTGCATCTTCTGAAGACTGTGACTTGGTGACAGGTTAG
Source organism: Neckera pumila (assembly GCA_963969595.1). Lineage (NCBI taxonomy): Eukaryota > Viridiplantae > Streptophyta > Bryopsida > Hypnales > Neckeraceae > Neckera > Neckera pumila. The sequence goes on along the minus strand of OZ018411.1, from coordinate 15,721,691 downwards.
AGCATACTGGAGTAAGTGGATAAGTAGAACAGGCATGAACCAGGCTTTGGCCCTGATTTGGCTCCAGCACAATCTAGAGAGAGTCTGAGTCTCTGGAGGAGCATCTGGAGGTGGAAATCAGGTCAGAAATGCAAAGGAAAAGTATTTGAAATATCAGTCGTGTACACTCAGCACTAATGACGCTGCCGTGTGGACAAATAGGCCCGGGCACAAGTGCTCAGAGCTTGACAAATGGATGTTGTCCTATCAGGGGAGCTTCTCGGTAATGAAGTCACCAAGAACTGCGGCCTAAGACTTTTCTTTTTAGAAGTGTTTACACTTGGTGTTAGGGGTGGTGATGTTTGGGATGTGAATCCGGTCCAGAAGTACGTCCAAATTCATTCCTAAGACCCTTAGTAACATCATTCTTTAACACCAAGTGCGAACATACTTCTTCAATCCCTAAAAGACCAAGGTGATTTTCCTATCAAAAAACACTCAAAACTGTCATTTCTATTGTAAAGAGAAAAGAACTTTAAAAAGTGTTTTTTCTTTCATATCCAACCGTAAGGTCTTATACTTGACTAGTATATGAATATGTGGAAGAAATTTCAAAAATTTTGACCTTGTAGATTGCAAGATATATGCATTTAAAGTGAAGAAAACAAGTTTTTTAGCACCTTTGCTTGACTAGATTTTTTGGCTTTGAATCTTTTTAGTTCAAACTTTTTGCACTATTGATTTTGATTTTCTATTTATTTATGTTAAGTAGTTGAGTTGAGAATCTACCAAAAAATTTAGGACAAGAAGCACTTAATTTTCACTCATTAAAAAATTGTTAAGTAGAGGTGGTTTCAAGATTGAAGAAAAAACTAAATTGTTAATAGCTTTTAGATGGAATTGAATCACAATAATCCCAACGGTGAGATTGTTCTAGCAAGAAAACCTAACCTTGTCTAACAAAAGATTTTGAAATTTTTTAAAAATTGCATTCAAAAATGAATTCTACAAGTTATTTTTTCAAGAAGACGCTTAGATTGCTCAAAAAACTAAGATTGTCCATAACTTTCTCATTATAAGTCCAAATTGAATGAAACAAAGCTTCACATGTAGACAAAAATATAATCTTTGTGAAAAAAATTTGAAAAAAAATAAGTTTGACTTTTTGTGATTTTTTTTGTATTGCCCGCTGAATTTCATTTTTGCTTATTATGCCATAACTTTTGCTCTCAGGCATCAATTTAAATAAAAATTATATATTCACAAAGCTCTTGAAAAAATATACAACCTCAAAAGATTTCCAAAAATATCACTAAAAATTGAGACAGTGGAAACTTGCCCAGACCCTAATTATCCCTTGAGGGGACAAATGGTCCTTTAGGGGTTAATCCCTTGAATGTTGAGCTCGTGACCATGAAAATCATCCTTTTTAGTACTATATGACATCATCTTCTTTGAAAAAAACAAAAAGTGCTCAGTGGATGTCAAACTACTATTCATGATCTCTTCTTTCCACACAAAATTCCGAGGATGGTTCTATCCTACAGAGAAAGATTCTAAGACATTCATCGGCTAGAAAATGGCCGCGACGTCGTTTATGGGTTACATTGAAAACATCTAAGGTAGAGGTACCCACTGTCAATCTCTACCCATAGCCAATCTGTAGGAGACACTATTTCCAACCTAGACTAGAACTAACCTAAACAAATCCAACCTTAGCTTGGAATGTTTTTTTTTCAAGACCAGGACTAATAAAGTTATAACACATGTCCCAAAGTAATGAGCAGAAAAACAATTCTTGATTGACTGGAATTGGAAGAGTCTAGAAATTGACAATGGGTCATTTTTGACTCCCCAAATTCAAAGTAATTTAAACTTTGGGAATAAAATTATGAAAAATGTTCAATTCCCATATTTCTACATGCGAAATTTTTTGCTTCATCATAAACTACTCATGATCTACTAGAAAATCCCTTAATAGATTGACTATGGGTGCATTTATCTTACAACCTTCTATTTGTTTAAAAAAAATAAAATCTACAACCATCAAATTAAGAAATTAAACATAGTTACAAATTGTCTTTAATAAGGGAAATATTTTTTTCCTACTAGCAAATGGAAATCGTGAATTTACCAAACAAAGCATACTTTTTGGACCACCCATGTGAGCTCCAAAAAATTTCCAAGTGAGTGGACTACTACCCCACTCCAACCTCCACCCCTTTTCTTTGCTACAGATGATTCCATTAACCTTTAATGGACCTAGGCCATTTTTATGTCAAAAAATACTCAAAATTGCAATTTCACCTAAGAAAAAAATTTTAAGAATCAAAATCTAAACTGTAAGATCTTGTACTTCACTTTTGTGAGATCATGTGGTAAAAATTTCATGAAGTTTGACTATACATATTGAAAGATATTAGCATTCAAAATTGGAAAAAAAAATCAATGCTTGTTTAGAATTTGAACTCAAAAATTTATGTATTGAAGAATTGCCAAGTCTAGGAAAATAGTTTTTTTTAAAGTATTTGTTTATCATTCTTTAAAAAAATGTTAAATAGAAGTAGGTCCAAGATTGAAAGGAAAACTAAATTATTAAAAGGTCTAAGATGGGATTGAACACAATAATTCCAATGTTGAGATTTTTTTTAGCAAGCAAAATAAACCTTGTCAAACAGTTCTTTTTTAAGAAATTGTGAAATTGCATTAAAAAATGAATCACCAGTATACGATATTTTTTCTAAAAGATGCTTAGATTGCCCCCCCAAAAGATAAATTGTCCTTAACTTTCTCATTGGTCCAAATAGAATGAATCAAAGCTTCACATAGATAACAAATTATTATTCTACAAAAGAAAATTTTTTAAATTATTTTGAATTTTTGCAATAAATTTTTGTACTATCCGTTGAGTGGAGTTCTAGTCTTTTTGTGGTATAATGTTTGCACCCGTGCACCAATTGGAATGAAAATGATCATTCCCATGAAGCTAATCATTTTTTCCCTCATATAAGAAAGTTTCACCAAAAATTGAGGTCATAGAAACTTATCCAAAATCCGTTTTGTCTCCTAAGGGGACAATGGTCCTTTAAGGGTTTAACCCCTTAAATTCCTTGACGCTATGTTTTTTTCCAAAACACTCAAAAATTGCCATTTTAAGCATAGGTATCAAATTTTGGAAAAAATCATTTTTAGAGACACGGCACCATAGGATCTTGTAGTACATTGGTTTGAAAAACTATAGAAAATTTTTTAGAATTTTCCACCATGCGGATTGGAAGATAATAGATATTAGTGTTTGAATTGGCATAGATCCTTCTTTTGGCCCTACAAAAAATAAGACAGCTGCACTTCACAAGGTCACATTGGAATGAAAAAAAATCAAAAATAGTGCTTCTTTGGAATCATTCTTCAAGGCAAGTTGGCTACATGTTTGAAAATTTTAAGCATCATTAGGATTTGTACAACATATAGGAAAAATTAGTAAGTAGAAAGAAGTAGAAAATGATTCAAAATACAAAATCGATATGAATTTAGTTATGGAATTGAAAAATGTCAATCCCAATGTTTGCAATGTCATAATAAACAATTTGTGTCCTATTTTTTTATTTTCAAAAATTATTGAAAATTGAATAAAATAAAGGACTTCAAAGTTTATATTAGAGTATCTCCATAACTGCCCACAACTAAAACTCCTCATAACTTTCATCTCATTGATCAAAATGGAATGATTCAAATCTTTCCATGTATACATAAATTCTTGAAAACCAATTTCAAATTCTTGTTTCTGAAAAAAATGATTTTTTTTATATGCCTGGACTGTCCATTACGAAAAAAAGTAACATATTAGGCCATAACTTTTGACTCATATTTCCAAATGTCATAAAATTTTGTTCCACATGAAAGATATTTCATGTCCACAATTTCTATTCACCTAGAAATGCCCAAGGCCTTTTTTCTGCCACAAAACACCCAAAACTGTCATTTTTTTAGCAAAGAGTGAAAAAAAAATTAAAATTGTTTTTTTTTTGCACATCTAACCATGGCAAAACCATAGGATCTTACACTTCAGTAATATGAGAATGTGTAGAAAAAATTTCGAAATTTTTGACCGCACAGATTGCAAGATATCTACGTTTAAATTGAAAAAAAAAAATTTAAACACATTGTGGGACTAGATTTTTTGATTTTGAACATTTTTAACTTAAATTTTTTGCACTACAGAGTTTCGAGCTTTAAATGTTTATAGTGGAGAATTGAGTTGAAAATCTACAAAAAAAAAGAATTCAAAAAAACTTAATTTTCATTATCAAAAAAATTGTTAAGTAGAAGTAGACAAGGTAGAAGGAAAATCTAAAATATTCATATATTTTAGATGGAATTAAAATGCACTAATCCCAATGTTGATATTGTTCTAGCAAGTAAACTAAACCATGCAAAAAAAAATTGAGAAATTTGAAAAATTGCATTCAGAAATGAATCTTACAAGTTATTTTTTTCAAAAAGATGCTCTAATTGCCCGAAAAACAAAAATGTCCATAACTTTCTCATAACAAATCCAAATGAAATGAATCAAAGCTTTCTAGATAGGCAAAAATATAATATATGAGAAAAAATACTTAAAAAAAAATGCAAATTTGTTTTTGCTGCCCGCGTTGCCCCTTGTCCCTTGTTTTGAGCTTATTTCGTCAGAACTTTTGTTCCCGGTCACCGATTGTGAAAAAATTATATTCCCATGAAGCTAATCAGATTTTCTACCTCCAAAAAAAGTTTCAAAAAATCAGGAGAAACTTTCAGCCCGTAGGTACCTGCCCAAAAATGCATTTGTCCCTTGAAGGAACAATGGGCTTTTAGGGGTTAAATCAAATTCTAGAAGCAATCTTTTTGAAAGTTATAATCAAGGTTGACCAAGGCGATGCGTGGACCTTTAGGGATTAAGAACCGCCCCTATAAATAGCTATGAAATGGACATGAAGTGGTTCTAAAATTGACCTTTGATGAATCAAGCATTATTCATTGTAAGAGCCACTCATTCTCTTTTGCTTTCTACATCTTTCTTTAGACTTACAAGTGAACAGTTTATGGAAGACCTAGAATCATAAACAGGGACCTCCGACCCAACTTGTTAGAAAATTCTTTAAAAATTCAAGAAAGGTTTGAAAAATATGAAACCACTTGTATAACATTCAGTAGCTCTACAGTGATGGTGTGGTATATTCCACACCCCAACAATGTTTCATCAGTAGCTACTGATGAATTAGACAGGTGGAAGATGTAGAGGCATACCATCACTGTAGAACCAAGGCAACATCAACACATGCTACTGAATGTTATGTATTTAATCCCTAAAGTTCCTTGACTATGTTCTCACCAAAATGCTCCAAAACTGCCATTTTTTAGGATAAGTACCAAAACTTTGAGAAATATCAATTTTGGACTCATATAACCGTAGGATCTTGTAGTACTTTGGTTTGAGAATGTATGGAAAAAATTTCAAAAATTTTCATCGTGTAGATTGGAAAATATTAGCATTTGAAGTGGCAAAAGTCCATTTTTTGGCCCTACAAAAAACGAGCAGCACTTCACAAGGTCAAATTATCATGAAATAAAATCTAAAATGATTGTGCTTCTTTGGATTCATCTTCAGAGCAAGTTGGCTACATGCTTGAAAATTTTCAGATTATTTGGAAATGTATAACATATAGGAAAAAAATAGTAAGTAGAAAAAAGTAGAGAATGGTTCAAAACACTAAATTGTTAAGAAGGTAATTATGGAATTGAAAAATGCCAATCCCAATGGTTGCAATGTTTCAATAAACAATATACATCCTACAATTTTATTTTTTTTGAAAAATATTGAAAATTGAGTGAAATAAATGACTTCAAAGTTTATTTTAGAGTAGACAATCCAAAACTGCCCGCAAACTAAAAATCCTTATAACGTTTGACTCATTGATAAAAATGGAACGACTCAAAGCTTTCCATGTATATATAAGTCTAATAAACCAATTTAAATTTTTATTTTGCAAAAAGTGATTTTTTCTGATCTGCCCGGACTGCCCGAGTTGAGAAACAAACAACATATTAGGCTATAACTTTTGACTCATATTTCCAAATGTCATGAAATTTGGTGCATATGAAAGATATTCCTCGTCCCCACCTTCTATTAAAATTTAAGCCAAAAATTATGCAAATCTCTAGTCACACGTACTTGCCCAAAATTGATATGTTGACAAAAAATGCATGTTGGTCCTTTAGGGGTTAACCCCTAAAGGACCAACATGCGTTTTTTCGCCATATAGAAAATTTGCACAGGTACGTATGTCTAGGGGTTTCCATATTTTGGGCTGAAATTTTAATAGAAGGTGGAGGCAAGGAACATCTTTCATATGCACCAAATTTTATGACATTTGGAAATACAAGTCAAAATTTATGGCCTAATATGTTACTTTTTTTCATAACTGGGCAATCCAAGCAGATAAGAAAAATCACTTTTTTCAAAAACAAATATTTGAAATTGGTTTTGTAGAGTTATATAAAGGTAAAAGGCTTTGAATCATCCCATTTTGATCAATGAGTCAAAAGTTATGAAGATTTTAAGTTTGCGGGCAGTTATGGATTCATTACTCTAAAATAAACTTTAAAGACCCTTATCTTATTAAATTTTTAATATTTTTTGAAAAATAAAATCCTAGGATGTAGATTATTTATTACAACATTTCCACCATCGGGATTAGCATTTTTCATTTCCATAATTAAATTCTTGACAATTTAGTGTTTTGAATCATTCTTTACTTCTACTTACTATTTTTTCCTATATTTTGTACAATTCCAAATGAAGTGAAAATTTTCAAGCATGTAGCCAACTTGTCTAGGAAAAAGAATCCAAAGAACCACCATCATTTTGGACATTTTTTTCATCGAAAGGTGAGCTTGTGAAGTGTTGCTGCCCTATTTTGCAGGGCCAAAAAAATGGTTTTAGTAAATTTGAATGCTTATATCTTGCAATCCACGCGGTGAAAATTCCTGAAATTTTTAACATATGTTTACCAGTCACCGACTACAAGATCCTATGGTTACATGTGTCAAAAAAAGTTTTGTTTCAAAAATTGGACACTTGTATTAAAAATGGCAATTTTCGAGCGTTTTAGGTGAGAACATAGTTATGGAACTTTAGGGGTTAAGATTTCTCATCTATTACTCTTTGACGGAAAAAGAGCTAAAAATACTCCAAATACGCGAAAAAGGCATTATTCTGAGCCTCCTACCTTAGAGCATCGCCACCGTAGGGCGGCCAAATCCCACGGCAGGCTGGCGTTGCCGTGTGCAATTCAAATTGCGGACACAGCAGCTCCAAGCTCCCCCACTGTGACTCCGCGTGTCAGACTCGGGAAACTGACAGGAAACTATAAAGTATTATTGAAACACGGAATCGCAAGGAAAACAAGGAACATAGCCTGTGCATTGAAGGCACTCCACCTAAAACAAGAAGAAACTGAAAATAAAGAAGGAACAATAACAAGTTTGGTCAACTCCGGGCCCGGCCCAAAACTTGTCTCCCCATGTCAAGCTGTGGTGTTTGAGCAAAAACATGCTGCACCCGGTACCTCAAAAAGCACGCCCAGAGTCACGGTAGGGGGCAATTGGGCTCTCGGGCACGGCGTATGGTGTCCCGGCCATGCAGCCGGTGCCATGGTGTGGATGCTCTTACTTTATTAGGGGTAGTCACAACATGTTCAGAGCCGCAGTGAACAATGAATATTCATGCCGTGGCGGCGTAGGGTTGGTTTCCTTTGGCCAGAATTTTCTTAGCGTGCTATTATTTGTTCACTCTCAAGATTCACCCCCGGAGGTGAAGGTTGAGGGTGAACAATCAATAGCAAGCTAAGAATATTCCTTTGCTTCCTCTTTATTGGCTCCAAGAGTCCCGGCAATTACCTCCGTCCAACCGGTGAGTGACTCCATAATCCATTATTCATTGTTCTCACCGGTCGACAAAGAGGGTGGTCATGGCATGTTCAAAAAACGTGGCTTCTCATTGGTTCCACCAAACGCTCTACACTATTGAATCTCCATTGTTCACTGCGGCTCTGAACCTGCTGTGACTATCCCTATTGTGCGATATCTGACCAACTCCGGGATGTTTGCAGCAACGTTCGGGAAGATTTTGGAGCTCTACCAGTAGATATCTTCCTTCTACAATAATGGTCCGGGTTTTTTTTAGAGGGCACTGGTTTTATCCTTTTAACTCTGAAATTTTCCGTTTTTTTGCCCCCCATATCAGTTTGTAACCGGCCTATTTCCTTCCAAGTGAAAATTTGAAAAGTGAAAATCCTCTAATGTCAAAAAATTGCCGGTTTACAATCTAAAAAAGACATTACATTCTTGACAGGAATTGAACCTGGCATAGCCTTTCACCAATTGAAAGCCAAGAATCCTCCCAACCCATGCAATATGGAGTTAAGGATGGTCATTGAAAAGGTTGCAGAAATCAAAGTTTAGGGTTCAGAATTTTTACCTTCTTCAAACGGCCCTCCCACCCTTCTTCCTTAGGTGCTCCCCTACGGCCAACTGGCCCTGTCCTCAGCTAGTCCCACTGACCCCCTTATGCAATACCCGGCCTCTTTATCCCAATACCCGACCTATCTTAACTCCGGATATGTGCCACTTACGGTACATGTATAGCAGCTAAAATCCTCCTTTTACAAAACAAACCGGTTAAAATCCACCCTATTATAAATTGAGGCGGGTAAATTAACCCCCAAATTTTTATGTACACCGGTTGATTGCCTATCTTATCAATTTTTCCTCTGGTTCTCCATCCTTCACTTTCAAAGCTCAACTGGTTTTTTTACCATTTCAACCGGCTAACTTTGTATTAGCCGCCGGTTCTTCCCGGACATTGGTTTGCAGACTTCGCCATCTGGAACTCAGCCCATCCAGTGTTTCGATATCGGAATGCTAGTGCATACGGTATGTGTCCCTCCACATCTACGAAAACGCCACCGGATCAGCGTCAGTCTATAATCAAATTAAACTCCAGATCCCAAAATCTGTGCTTCTCGAACACGATCTACGTATCCCCGCCGTCGTGCCTGCTCGCGCTCAGAGAGGATCTACCAATTTCTGCGTTGCTTGGATCGGCTACTGGACGCTTTCCGACTGACATTCAATCCACGTATTGAACCTCCTACAGCAGTAAGTATTTTTTCTTATTTTACTCCTTAATTTTCTTTGGGGTATGCACAATGGAAATTCAGAATGTTTTATGACATTGTGCTCTTTGAATTTAGTACTGAATGATATTGTTACATTGAACCTTTGAGGACTGAAGTTCTTTGCTAAAAATGAGGTGAATGTGTTATATGCAGTTTAGACATCATTATGCTATTATACTACTAAAATCATAACTCCCTCTGTAATATCACAAATGCTACCATTAATAATAGGGGCTCATGCTTGCTATGCTACGCATTCATTGTATCACATATTAGTAAAATTTTGATATATTTGAATAGAATGCATGATAATGATTTCAATAAGTTTTTGAAATAATTAGTTTTAATATTTTGTAAAAATATTTTCAATCGTGCATACATAAAAATAATATTTTCACACAATGTTATATTACAGAAATAGAATAGTAGTTTGCAATCACCTCTGTAATATCACTTTTATAGCTTTTATGATTTCAAGTTCTATTGCTACTACCAAATGATTCGAGAAATTTATTCAATTGAAGCGATTTTGGATTTCACAACAATTAAGTTGTTCATGAAGTCTTTGAAATTTACAGGTTTTTCTTTCCAATTCACCAAGTTTTTGGGTTGCCATTGTTTGTAACAATTGAGTCAACTTTTGAATGCATTACAATAAATGTGTATCTTTTACAGTATTTACCATTGCATATATTTCATTCATCATTCAATAAATTTCTATTGTACATTTCAGTATATGCTTACTTATAAACAAAATTATACAAAGATTTTCGTAATTTTTATTTGAAGATTTATTGAAATTTTTGTTTTGCATTTTATCTAATACATAAAAGTTCTAATAAAATTTTAATGATGAATGCGTAGCATAGCAAGCGCCAACCGCTAGTGGTTTATAAAAATACTCTAGGGACTGATCTTGAAATTATTTTTTGAAATAAAAGAAAACTTGCCTAGCATTTTGGTGAAATACATTTTGAACATATATAGTTAATCGGATTATTTGCTCATTAAGCATGCGATAATGGTAAAATGTTCAATGTTTAGAATTTATAAGATTTAGAAAGCAATCACATACTAGATTTGATGAACTTTTATGTTTTTAATTGCACATGATGGTTTCAAATAAACATGTTCAACCTTCAAATTGGATTTGACCAGCAAGCTTCTTCTATGTAGATGCTTGCTTTGTTAGTAATAAAAGAAACATATCATTAATTTCTAGAAAAAACAAACAATATTGAATTTTTCAATGAAAAATAGTTTCAAATTTTGATATTTTATTTTAACCCCTAAAGCATTGAACATACTTTTTTGAGAACATAGCTTTTTTGGGTAGCTCACTACAAGCAGAGATTTTATTTTCTTTCTTTGAAATTCTTACACAACATTCTCCCAAGGAGTAGCTTTAAGGCCCAACAATTTTCATAACTTTTGATTATGTGGGTAAAAAGTTATTGCATGATAAGTGATTTTCAGTGCTCGGCGGACATTCCGGGCAGCAAAAAGAAATCCTTTAAAAATCACTTTTTAAAAAAATAAAAATTTGAAATTGGTTCTTTGGATTTATATATACGCGGAAAGCTTTGAATCATTCCATTTTGATCTATGAGTCAAAAGTTATGAGGATTCTTAGTTTGAAGGTAGTTATGGAATCTCTACTCTAAAATAAACTTTGAAGTCCTTTATTTCACTCAATTTTCAATATGTTTGAAAGAAAACAAAACATTGGGCATAGATAGGTTATTACAACATTATGACCATTGGAGTTGGCATTTTTCAATTCTATGATTAAATTCTTAACAATTTAGTGTTTTGAATTATTCTCTACTTCTTTCTACTTACTATTTTTTTCCTATATGCTGCACAAATCCAAAGGATCTAAAACTTTTTAAGCATATAGACAACTTGACTTCAAAAATGAATCCAAAGAGTAACCACCATTTTGGACATTTTTTCATATAAATGTAACCTTGTGAAGTGCAACTGCCTGGATTTTTGCAAGGACAAAAAAAGGATTTTTCTAAATTCAAACACTACCGTATTATCTTGCAATCCACACGGTGGAAAATTCTGAAATTTTTTCCACATCTTACAAACAAGTTTACTACAAGATCCTACGGTTACATGTGTCTACAAATGTTTTTTTTCTAAAATCTGATACTTATATTAGAAATGGTAGTTTGGGAGCGTTTTTGCATTAGGAAAAATTTCAGCCCTCCAGAAGGCCGCGAATTTGGCACCCGTTCGGTGCAATTATGGAAAAACAAAATAAAAAATTATTTTTTAATATTTAAAATTGGGTGATGATGTGGCACTAGTAGTGCCACGTCATATTTAAGTTTTTTAAATTTTTTTTCTTACAAAAAAATAATTTTTTATTCATTTTGAAATTGCACCAAAGGGGTCTCGTAAATCAACTCCTTCGCACCCTTTTGGAGGGCTGAAATTTTTCCTAATGGGTGAAAACATAGTCAAAAAACTTTAGGGGTTAACCAAGACAAAAATAAAGCATTGCAAATCTGTAGCATTATTCCAATTGTCTATGTTTCATTATTTAGTAGTGTAGTCAAACCATTTAATTTCCTGAAGGACCATTGTTTCCTTAAGGGACAAAATAGATTTAAGAAAGGTTCCTATGAGTTCATTATTGATAGATTTTTTTAAAACTTTCTCATAAGATAGAGAAAATGATTTGCTTTCTTGGTGCTCACGAGCAAAAGTTATACCTCAATAAACCCTAAACTAAATTCGGCGGGCAAAAAAAAATCCACAAAAACTTGAATAAAGTTTTTAAAATTTTATTTTTAATATATTTATTTATTTTTCTATGTAAAAAGCTTTGATTCATTCCATTTGAATTTGTAATGTGACATATAGGGTTTGCTTTTGAGCTTAATTCTAACATTTTTTTCAAAACAAAAATTCCACAGGCTTATATTTATTTATTAGAACAACCTCACTGTTGGAATTAGTGTGTTTTAATTTCATCTTAGAGTTATTGATGATTTAGATTTTTTCTCTATTATATACCTTTTCTTTCTTAACAATTTTTTAAATAATGGAAATCATGTTATTTTTTTACCTTTCATTTTTCCAATTTTTTCAAACCAATTCTTCTTAACAAAGATATTTTATTCAAAATCTATGATGCAAAACTTTTACATTGAGAGGATTCAAAGTCTCATAACTTAATTTGCCACAGTGCTAGAAAACAAGATTTCTTCACTTTGAATGCATTTTTCTTGCAATATGTGTGGTCAAATTGTCTAAAATTCTTACCAAAAAATTTTCATACTGGTCTAATCTAAGATCCTATGGCTAGATATGCAAAAAAAAATAACATTTTAAATATTTTGCTCTTTACATTAGAAATGGCATTTTAAAGCAGTTTTTAAATTTTAAAAAACAAACAAACCCTAGAGGTTTAAATTTGTATTTGCGTGCTTGCTCAATCATTTTGCAACGGTAGTATAAAATAAATAAATTGACTATTTAAAATCAACACTTACCTTGAAAGTAGCAGTAGACAGTGAGGGAGAAGGGTTGTCCAATGTAAACCAAAAGAATGCCAAGCATGAACAAAAACAAAACATATTAGACAATCTGAAATGCAATCGGCACCACGCACAATATCGGCACTGTGCAAGGTGGACGATTATTTTTATTTAAAATTGTGCTCCAATGCAACCGGTATGGAGACCTGCACTTTCATGGCCTTGATATGCGCCCCCCTGGGATCGGCATATTTTGTCATTTTGCCTATCACAGGAAAACTCTCGGCAAATTGATTTGTGGGAGTCATCATGACAAAAAGCGGTAGTAACCAATGGATGCCAAGAAAAGTTTATTGGTATGTGTGCTAATCAATTCAACCTTCCTTGTTTCCATGAAAAGTCCTTTCTTTAATGTAGATTCTTTTCTTCCTTTCTTTATAATACCATAAAGTTCATTTGACATTTGGATTTTCGGCTTTGCATTCGGTCAAATTTTCCAAAGAAAAAATCAATAGTGTAGAGGCCTCGTGGAATAGCCCGCGATCTGCTCTTGGAAGGCCTTCTTATCGCTGTTGCATTGCAGATGGTCTTACTTTGCTTTTGCTTATGATGTGATGTGTAAGCAAGCCCTACACCTCCTTCCACTTACTTACCTTTAACCATTTCAAGCTGGCAGAGAGCAAAATACAATAATTGTGCTTTGGACCACCTCACAATAGACTGAACTCTGAGATTGTTGGTTTGCAAATGCAATTGGGAGTTGAATAGGTATAGATTTGTCAATTTGAAAGGGCCCTAAAGTGCTTCAAATGTGCCCGTGGTGATCATTTTTTATCATAAATGCATGTCTATAGTACATGTCTTAAGTCACATTTGGAACCACATTTCAAAAAAAGTTATGGTAGAATAATGGGCATGCATTAACATCCTCAAATGATAACCATAGACACATTCAAAATATTATAAACTCCTAATTGTTTAATAACCAACACCATGTAGTAGTCCTACTATAGGAACTTACTTGAGAAGGTAGTTTATTAAAAACCCACTTTTTAGAGATAAGTTTCAAAATGTGCCCTTTATTTTATGATTGGTTAATTCTATATTTTCGAACTTCTCCTATCTAATATGGATACTTTGACTCCAAAAAACAAACTTGATTTTTCTTCTTAAAAAAGTTGTTATATAGAAGTTAATATGAGACAAAAAGAAAGCACTAAATGTTTAATAGTTTTCAAATGAAATTGAAATACACTAATTCCCATGGTGAGATTGTTCTAGCAAGCAAGTGAAACTTCGTCAAACTTCTTATTTTCCAAATACTGTGAAATTTGAAATAAAAAAATGAACCTTATAAGTTATTTTTTGAAGAATATACTCTGATTGCTCAAAAAACAATACTTCCCATAACTTTCTCATCACTAGTCCAAATGGAATGAACCAAAACTTTCCATGTAGACAAAATGATTTCATATGAGAAATAAAATTTAAAAACAATTATTTTGAATATTTGTGTTGCCCTAGAAATTGCATTTTGATCTTCGGGTAGCATAATTATTTTTTTCTCCTGGGCACCAATTGAAAATACCCCTCAAGTCCTATTGTCCCCTCGGGGGACAAATTGGATTTTGGGCAAGTTCTGGTGCCTCAATTTCTTATGAATTTTTTTGGAAACTCTCTCATAAGATAGAAAAACGATTAGCTATGTGAGAATATAATTTTAATTTCAATTGGTGACTGTGAGCAAAAGTTATACCACAAAAAGCGTAGAACTAAACTCGGCGGGCAACACAAAAAAAATTGCAAAAAGTCAAAATAAATTTAAAAATATTTTTTCCTAAATTTTAAGTTTTTTTCGTCATGTGAAGCTTTGATTAATTCCATTTGGATTTTTTATGAGAAATGGGCAATCTTGTTTTTCGGAAAATTAGAGCATCTTTTTGAAAAAAAAACTTGTAGAATACATTTTTGAATGCAATTTTCACAATTTTTCAAAAAGAAATGTTTGATAAGGTTATATTTGCTTGCTAAAACAATCTCACCATTGGGATTATTGTATTTGAATCCCATCTAAGAGCTATTAATGATTATAGTTTTTCACTCAATCTTGGACCAACTTCTACTTAACAATTTTTTAAACAATGAAAATCATGTGTATGTGTGTTTTGAAATTTTTTTCTAGTCTTTCAACCCACTTCTTCAACATAAAAAATTATAAATTCAAAGTCAATAGTGCAAATAATTCCACAAATGGCGGTCAAAGTCATCTAAAATTGCAGTCCTGTGTTCAAGAAAACTTTTTTTTTCAACTTTGAATGCTATATCTTGTAATCTATGCAATCAAACTTCATGAAACTTTTACCACATGATATCATACAAGTGAAATATAAGATCCTATGGTTAGATTCTAAAAAATGTTTTTTTTGGTGTTTTTGTGTGAACACAGCAAAAAATGGCAGTTGAGTGTTTTTTGACAGAGAAATGGCCTTGGAACTTTAGGGGATAAAAATGAAATTTTCCAAAAGCTTATATATTTTTTCTAACTTCAAAAAAAAATTCAAAAATCATGTCAAAAATTGAGAAAATAGGAACTTGCACAAACCTTACAATGTCCTTTGAGGGGACACTTGATCCTTTAGGATTCAATTTTTAGAAGGTAACAAATTGAAGTTGAAGAAGAATGCAAACAAAACACCTTTTCTTTTGTCTACAATATAGAGCACTTTTGATTTTGCGTAATAACATGTAATTTTAAATACCAAGAAAAACCGAACCTATATCAACCTTGGAACGCCGCGGACGCCATTCCATGGTGTTTTGATGACAAGACTATTGAGCCAGAAGAGTTCAAAAGCATTTTTTCATCCTCCTTTTCCTTGTTGATCTTTCACATTGGATTATGAAGAGAATCCAGTTGAGTTTGTACTCTTTCCAATTTTTGTCTTCATGGAAATGAGAAGCTATTAAAAAAAAACGGATCACAAAATATGCTATTTTAGAGTATTTTGGAAAGTTGTTGCTTTTTGTTTTAAGCCTGAAATTTCTCCACAAAAATGATAGTTTTTGAATTTGAGTCAAACTAACAAAATGAAGGTCATCTACTCTAGTTTCACCTCCAATTTGAATTTTGAAAAAATTCCTAATATTGCATATTTTATTGCAATTTGAACATTGGGTGTATTTTCAATGTCTATTATTTTCTAATTGTAGAATGACACGGAAATTGAGTTTACACCATAATGTTTGTCATTGTAATATACACTTATGGTGAAAATTTTCAGGTTTTTTAAAATGTTGTTCTATTTAATATAATTTTTCTTCACTTTCTCCTCAAAAATTCTTAAAATATAGAATTTTCCACAAAAAAATCTAAATTTTTCTTGAAGTAAAGGAGAGATGTACTTCATCTCTGAAAAACAAAAATAAAATTTTTCATACATATTTAGTTGCAAAATGGTAGCAAATTGAGTGATAGACAGTGAGGTTTGAAATCAATGGTCATGGGTCCGTCATTTAGGGGTTAAAACAATTCAAAAATGAAAAAAATCTGGGCAGGGCCTATTGAATCGTACGAGTACCGATATCTGACCAACTCCTGCATGTTTGCCGACTTTGCCATCTGGCATTCAGCCCATGCGGAGCTCCAGTGTTTCGATATCGGAGTCACAGGTCACATGTATATGTCCCTCCACATCTACGGAAACACCGTCGGATCACCCTCTGGCTATGGTCAAATTGAACTCTGTATCCCCAAAATCTACGCTTTCAAAATCCAATCTACGTATCTCCATCGTGCTGCATGCTCGTGCTCAGAGACGGCTTTGCCCGGTCTCCCGAGATCTACCAATTTATGCGTCGGAGCAGAATGAACGTCTAATGGAATTGTGGAAATTAGTATGCTCTCCGACGTCCAATCCACCGATGCAACCTACTAATAAGTATTTTTTTTGTCTTGCTCATTAATTTTCTTTTGGGTAAGAACAATGGAAATTGAAAATGTTTTATGACATTAGACTTAATCGTAAAGTGCGTACAAGGTGGGATAGGGAGCCGGGGTTTGGGAAAAACACAAGACGAAACTCGTTGAAGCACCAAAATTCAAGTCTGATGGAATTTGGTGCCATGTTTTTTTTGTATTATTCTTAGTTAAACCTTCCTCTGACACCAAGCCACAAACACAAAGACAAACTTTACGATTAACCCCTAAAAGACCAAACGTTGTTTCTTAGCAACATAGCGATTTTGGGCAGCTCACTACGAATAGAGTTTTTATTTTTTTTCTTTAAAAATTTCACAAAACATGTGCCCGAGGAGTAGCTTTAAGTCCAACAATTTTCAAAACTTTTGACTACACGGTTAAAAAGTTATGAAAATTGTTGGACCTTAAAGCTACTCCTTGGGCACATGTTTTGTGAAATTTTTAAAGAAAAAAAATAAAAACTTTGTTTGGAGTGAGCTGCCCAAAATCGCTATGTTGCCAAAAAACGGTGTTTGGTCCTTTAGGTGTTAACTACATGGTGATGTATGAATTTTAGTAATGAAGGATATTGTTACATTTGACCTTCAAGTGCTCAAATTCTTCACTAAAAATGAAGTGAATGTCTCATGCGCAATTTGGACATCATTATTTATAAAAGCATTCTTGTAAATGTATTTTTGAAATAAAACAAATAATTTACCTAGCATTTTGGATGAAATAATTTTGAACATATATGTTTATGTGCAATAATGCTAAAATGTTCAATATTTAGAATTTTTAAGATTTAAAAAGCAAAGCATATATTAGATTTGATGAACTTTTATGTTTTTAATTGCACATGATGGCTACAAAAAATCATGTTCACGCTTCAAATTAGGTTGACCAGCAAACTTCTTCTATGTTGATGCTTGCTTCTTTAATATGTTGATGCTTGCTTACTATTTGGTCCCCTGAAGGACCAAATAGTCTAGTTCGGGCTTTTGGAGAACTTGAACAAAAATGTCAAAAAAATCCAGTGTGTGCATTGCTTTCCAAATCTTAAACATTTTAATCTATAAGTGAATGATGCTATTAACATTTATGTTCAAAATGTATTTTATCCCAAATGCTAGGCAAATTTTATTATATTTCAAAAAACATTTAGAAGAATATTTAAATAGTCTAAATCATGACGTCCAAATTGCATTCTCCTCATTTTTAGCAAAGAACTAGAGTCCTTGAAGGTTCAATGTCAATGTAGCAATATCCTTCATTACTAAAACAATGGAGCACAATGTCATAAAACATTCAAAATCTACCAGTTTATGCACTGGATCATAATGAACGTCTAATGGAATTGTGGAAATCAGGACAACTTTCCGACGTCCAATCCACCAATGCAACCTCCTAATAAATATTTTTTCTTATCTTGCTCTTTAAATTTCTTTTGGGTAAGCACAATGGAAATTGAGAATGTTTTATGACATTGGAGTTAGTTGTAAAGTGTGTACAAAGGTGGGACCAGAGCCGGATTTTGGGAAAAACACAAGACGAGACTTGTTGAAGCACCAAAATTCAAGTCTGATGGAGTTGGTGTCGTGTTTGTTTTATACTATTCTTAGTTAAACCTTCCTTTGACATCATGTCTCATGCACAATTTGGACGACACTATTTATAGAAACATATTTGTTTGAAATAAAATAAAATCTTCCTAGCATCTTGGATGAAATACATTTTGAACATGTTTAATAGAATCATTTGCTCATAGAGTGTGCAATAATGAAAAAATGTTCAACATTTAGAATTTTTAAGATTTAAAAAGCAATGCATATATTAGATTTGATGAGCTTTTATGTTTTTAATTGCACATGATGGCTACAAAAACATGTTCAAGCTTCAAATTGGGTTGACCAACAAGCTTATTCTATGGCATTAGATGACATTTGAAGGCATTAGGAGATCATGAGGGTTCTCTGCGTTTCAGACTACGGGAACGCAGCTGCAGCAGTTGGCTGATGTGGCTGCCACTATGCCATGCCATTTTTGAAAAAAAATTAAACATTGCTCAAACTAATATTTGAAAAAAAAAAAAAAAATTTATTTTTTTTATTTTTTTGTTCTAACAGCTCGTGCCGCTGTACACTAAATCGGGCCAAATTGGGGAGCGGGCCTGAAACAGTCTTCTAATGTCCTCAAATGTACATGATTGCTTCTTTAATATTTAACCTCTAAAGGACCAAAGAGTCCAATTTGGACTTTTGGAGAACTCGGGCAAAAATATCAAAAAGAATCTAGTGTGTACATTGCTTTTTAAATCTTAAAATTCCAAATCTTATACATTTTACCATTATTGCAAAGCCTAGAAGTGAATGATCCTGTTAAAAATTCCTTTTCTTTTATTTTGATTGTGGCAACGGCACAAAGGTACATTGGTTAAAGAGTAAAATAAGAAGGAATACTTACTACTCCGTAGTAGTTTGCATATATGGATTGAGCGTCAATCGGAAAGCGTAAATTACGATTTCCAAGGGAAGAAACAATTCCATTCCATGAGACGTTCATTTTGCTTCGACACATAAATTAGTAGATCTGGAGGCCGCGCATATGCTAGAAAAACATGGTAGATGCCGGTGGTTTATGGTGGGTGCGGACTTGCGCCTGGTGGAATTGAGCCCTACTAGTGCTAGCGTCGGATAAATCCGATCCGCAAATTTATCTCGTGGTGGGGATAGTGAGATGTTTTTTCACTTTTTCCTGGTTTCAAGGTCTGCCGATCTTTTGGGAGAAGTAAACAAATCTACTAGCTTTAAGGTAGTGAGCTCTGCAAGCGATCTTTGAAGAGCTTGTTGCCTTTTGGAGGTAGTCATGTAAACAACTGTCACTGAATTTTAGTAGTAAGAAAAATTGAACTGGGATCTATCCCAATTCATTTCATATGTTTTGGACCTCTGCGGAATTAGTTACAATTTCATAAAGTTTACACTCAGTGGTCATTGATGTGTGTTATTCACTTCAAATTTTAACAATAAAGCTTTTGCATGTATTTAACCCCTAAAGGACAATTGTCCCTTTGGGAGACAAATGGGAATTTTTGGAGCAGGTAGCTACGAGCTAAAATTTTATCTGGATTTTTTGAAACTTTTTTCGAAAATAAGAAAAATGATTTGGTTCGTGGAAATACAATTTTTTTTCAATTGGTGCCCGGAAACAAAAGCTATGCTCCAAACAACTTGGAACTTGGAAGGGAGGGGGGAGGAGAGGGGACAAAAAAAAATTCCAAATATTCAAATTTTTAATTTTTACTTCACTAATAGATTATATTTTTGTCTACCTGGAAAGCTTTGATTCAATCCATTTGGATTTGTAATGAGAAAGTTACACAAACTTGTTTTTTTGGGCAATTAGAGCATCTTCTTAAAAAAATAACTTCTAGGATTTATTTTTAAATGCAATTTTTACAGTTTTTCAAAAAAAACTCCACATGGTTCAGTTTTCTTACTAGAACAATCTCATTATTGGGATTAATGCATTTTAATTCAATTTTAGAAATATGAATAATTTAGATTTTCCTTCTATCTTGTACCTACGTCTATTTAATATTTTTTTGCAGTACAATTTTAAAGTTTTTTTGAATTTATTTATCCCAAGACTCTCAACTCAATTTTACACCATAAAGATTTGAAGCTCAAAACTCTGTAGTGCAAAAAATTACAATTGAAAAAGTTCAAAGTCAAATAATCTAGTCTCGCAAGTCGCAATGTGCTGAAAAACTGTTTTTTTCATTTTAAAAGCAGATATCTTGCAATCTGTGTAGTCAAAAATTCTGAAATCTTTTCCACACCTTCTTCTAGTTAGGTGTAGGATTATGTGGTTAAATGTCCAAAACAAAAAAACAATTTTCAAATTTTCTTACTCTTTGCTATAGAAATGGTAGTTTTGAATGTTTTTGGGCAGAAAAAAGGCCTTGGTCCTGTAGGGGTTAAACTTTCAATTCTTTGCTCTTTCTATACCGATGGGATTCTGGAGGTGTAGTGATCGTAATTCTTTGTTTATCCTAAACCTCCATTTGATCACACTAATTTCGTAAAATGAATTCACTTATATTTAGGGTATTGTTTGCAGGTTCGTTTTCTTTTTGATTTATTCCAACTCATACCATAAATAGGATTGGCAATTCTCATTCGTGTATTATTAGAATTCAAGAAGAGTTTTGTTTATTTACAGTTCTTCTTGCTTCATTTAGGAAATTGCAGTGCTTCATTACTTCACAATTTATGTGCGCAGGGTAGGCTCTTATTCATTGCAATCTCAGGTTTTCGCAAGTGAAGGTGCATGAAAACTGCTTTTTGAAGTTGAACTTGAGCATCTGTTTGAAAATGAATGATCTGGGTTTGTTTTTTCTATACAAGCTTTCTTGCAACGGTATTCTTTGAGAACACTTAATTTCTGTTACTCAGAACTATTGGAAAATTAACCTCCAATGTAGTACATCTTGGAGAAAAATGATATTTGGAATTCTTAGAAGTTAACTTAAACCTTACCATATTGCTATTTTCAGTAATTTATATTTTTGAAAAATTCTTTTTGAAGTTTTGTTTGACGGAGCATGAAAAGTCCTATTTTAAAGAACAATTGATTATGTTTTTTCTATTCAAGATTTTGTGCAAGGGTGTCCTTTACAATCTTGAATTTCCGTAGTGGGGCGCCTGTGCAGGTGCGTGGGGAGGAGCCAGCACCACCATCCGCGCCGGCCAATGGAGACGCGCCACTTGGCCAGGCGGTTGGCTGCTGGCGTGGCGGACACCAAACATGTGCGCTCTTTGAGCGTGAGCAGGTGCCACGGCGGATATACGTAGATCAGATTTGAAAATCGTAGATTTTATAATTTGTAGTTCAATTTGACCACAGGCTGACGTTGATCCGACGGTATTTTCGTAGATGTGGAGGGACACAGACATATGATTTGCCACGCCGCTGACGAAACACTGGATTCTGCAAGGCGATATCGAAACGCAAGGGCTGGCAAAGTCGGCAAACTATCCAGGAACTGGTAAGATATGTGGCAGATTTTTTTCATTTTGAATTGTTTTATATTTGTTTGGAGGATGTTATTTTTTGGTATTTCAAATTTACATGTCATTATGCAAATCCAAGAGTGCTCTATTTTGTAGAAAAAAAAAAAAAGGTGCTCTTGTTTGCATTCTTCTTCAACCCCAACTTATTACCCTCTAAAAACTAACCGGGCTTGCAAAACAACATCAGACAATAGGAACCGATCTCTGAGACTTTGAGGACTTACTGACTTTTTCACCTCCTGTGGCACTTCCGTGGTTGGGGACCAGGTTCGGGATGTTGATTTGCACAAATGCGAAGTTTTAATTGCACAAACCACATGAAATAGCGTTGCATAGCAGGCAGGGTTTAGATCTGCAGCACTTCACAGTGGCGATGAATTGAAGACAGCATGCGAAGCTCTTTCTAGCTAGTGGTGCGATTTTGAATAAGTGAAACTCAATTGAGTCTTTTGTAAAATGAACCTCAGTCGTCAAACCAGACATAATATTCTTATCTCTTAAAGGTGGAACACACATTACTGCGGTTTTGAATTTGCCATTCAACCTCAGTTCCGATTCTCTGTAAAAATGTCGATATTGTGCTGCGCATAAATGATAATTATCCGTTCGTTTCAAAAGAATTTTGTGCTAACGTTAAGTCACATAAGTAAATGGAATTCAGACCCTGAGGTTATCCAACCAGCATAGGCAAAAATGTACACTGATCAGGGTGATGTAAATCAGGAATAGAAGATTGAGCTTCACGGAACAGGAGATCTTCGTCGCAGAGAGTCGAGTGACCATATATTGAAAGCTGGGATCCAAACAAAGAATCTGGCCGCCTCTTGCAAGCTCGTCGTTGATGAAATTCATTCTCAGGATTATGGTATCCGCGTAAAGCAATGTTATCTTTGTAGATATGATCTTGCAAGTCGCCTTTCCTAGCGCTTCTGCCAAAGTATGCAACAAATTGTTGACATTTGAATAGCATCTCAATCTGTGTATACACATCACCTTATTGTTGTATGTTTAAAACCATGTACTCCTTTACGTTTCAGTTGCTTTGCTCCCAACATTGGTAAGTCCCTCCATGAAGGATTGAAAAGTAATGAGATATCTGTTTGCAAAAAGTGTTTGCCATCCTCAATATGACAATACAGTAAAATCTAATTCATAATCTATTGTCCACCATCGAAGTGTTTTAAGTCCTTAATCTAAAGAGGTGCAGAGTGTGAACACTGATCACCATTACATCCTGTAGAAGGGCGTTTCAACTCCACCAAAATTGTGAGACCTTTTCAAGAACACAATGATTTAGTTGCTCGTTGAACAACAGAACATGTTGTAAGAGATGAAACTGTTCCCTCTGTCTCAATATAATACCAGTGTTTCCTTTGTAAAATACAAAGGAAACACCAGTATTATTTTAAGACACAGGGAGTACAAACAACTGTGACCTGTGCAAATAGTCATGATTTGCGCCATAGGACATTGAATTGAACCTTTCCTAGCATAAATACGCACAAGAGCAGCGTTTTCTGGGGTAGTCCACAAAACGTCAAAATTACAAACAATGGAGGAGACACTTCAATATGTTGCATAGACTTTGAATATTGAGACTTTCTGACATATGGATGAATCAACTTTTGGATACTGAATGTTTCTGAGGACCAAATCTGCCAAAAAAATCATATGCCTGCAACTTCCTTCAAAAATCTAAAACAAAGATTCAGAATATGGGTGGTCCATTGTAGATTTTCAGATCTGTGGTATTGAAAAACTTTGTGTACCTGCATACTACAGATATAGAGAGGAGTGAAGATTGAGCTGTTCAGCTTCAATGAAAATGATTCAAGACAAGCAAAAAATATAGAAGTTGGAATGATGATTAAAATTGAAGGTGTTCTATAGTAATGGATCAATTGATATATAGTATTGTCGATTATATGCTTCACCGTTATTGCCAGCCCTCGCCCTTGCCTGGCATGATTTTTTGGATGTTCACAAAGGCTGCATTCCAAGCATGTTGAAGCACTAGATAGACTTCAACAGGCTGATCCTCATATTTTTGGGAAATGACAGATTTCCTTAAAATCGGAGCAGTTTTAGTTGCCCTAAATTGAAACCTCAGATCTATTCAAATCAGTACTACAGTAGTTCTCAAAGCTCTGGCCACTCAAAACATCACAAAATTGGTGCTCTAGATCATGCCCATCTTAACAAATATGAGCATGTTAGGTCCAATTATGCACACTTCTTAAAATCTCTCTTGTTTGCAGAATTTGGCTATGATTTGAACACCCGAAATGTCCCATATTTTGAACAGAAAAGACAAGTGCGTTGTTGATATATTGGAGGACTCTTTACAGTATAGTGTGCCATTGCTGCATTGTAACGCCATCTTTGCAAGTGGACCAGTACACTGTACACTGCCTTGAAACTTGCAGAAAAACTCACCTTCAAGGTGAAAGAAGAACAAGTTTGTGTGTTGCTTGAATTTGTTAGTTGTTCAACTGCATCTTTTGGGAATAAGCTTAGTGTAACACAAGACTGGTGGAGATTCCAACAAGTTTCGGTCATTTACGTGAAATAAACAAGTTCTTGAGAAGATTGCATATTAATTGAGAATTGATACTGATTCAAGCTCCTGCCATGAGGAAAATGAGGTAACCAATAGGGTATGCATTCAGTGAATATTAATTGAGAAATTGGGTACTAGTGCATACAACGGATATTTCGTTAAAAGGCGATATTCTTCTGTCATTTTTCCATCTATTTTTTAGGATTGGTATAGATTTCAGACCACATGGTCTAAAATTTTGGTCTGGTTAAAATTTCAAACCACATGGTCTAAACTTACAATTGCCATTCTAACGAAATATCCGTTATACTCCATTACCTCATTCCGGGACCTCTGAATTCAATTATGAAATCAACAGTTTGAAAGTTGACCATCTCGAGGTAAATAAAGAATAAGTTTCTATGATTCCCAAGGAAACAAACTTGGACTTGTGCTGCACCCCCGGTCTACATGCTGTTTGTTGTGAGCTGTATCCTGAGCCACCCAGTCTACTTTCCTCCTCTTCTAAACATCACGCTCTCGTGACTTCCACCTTATCTTGATCCAAAACTTGAAAGTCACCAAATGCAAAAGCCTCACGTCACCACGACGTTCGCATCTGATTGGAATAGGCTTTCGATGCCAAGAATCATTCAAGCACCCCCAGTCCCACAACTTTGACAAGAAAAAAGTACACTCAGTTTACCCAAAACCCCAAATCCAAGAATGCCAACGGATTGTTAACCTAACATATCTAGTTAGTACCATCAAATCCGGATCCCCTGCTTGTAATTAAATTGTAAATCCACCATAAGCACATGTATCTTCCTCAGCGCCACCTCATCGCAAATCATCATTACTATTAATTTATCTCATTTCTATTGTGTGAGCACACACATGAGTCAGAGGACTGCCGTAGTGAACAGTGTTGCAAGAAAGAAAGCAGAAAATAAAGGGTGGATATTCTGATAGGTATTCAGAAGGGTATGTAAGTAGGTATTGGAGAATTGGCAACAAGGTCAAAGGCCAAACACCTAGAAAATTAGTGTCACCACAAGTTTTATTTTTTGGGGGAAATTGATATTATATAGTAATGTATTGACTTGCACTAACTCAAAATATTGTGCTTGGCAAATAAAATGAAGAACTGTTAATTTGACAACCCTTCAACACAAAGCAGCGCAATTATTTTCCTAAACCTTTCATATGAAGAAAGGTAGACTGACCCGCCCTTCCGACCCATTCCAATTCCTGCCCTGCCGGCCTGGTCCATTTCACGATAATCCTATTCCAGCATTCACTCACTTTCACACAATAAGCCGTAACTTAGCACAAGTTGCAAACCCCGTTTTGAAGTGAAGCTACTTCAGATTTGTCTTGCAATAAGTTTCTGTAGCAGCCCCGGCCGAGGAAAAGAGAGCTCCTCAGCTCCCTGGTCCCGCAAATCATTAGCTTAGCCATTTGCTTTCCGCCACCTTTGAAAGATTCCTTCCCATCTCAGATGCTAATAAGTTAACAATCAAGAGGAGGATCTCAATTTGTACTGCTCCCCAACTTTGTTATCAGTTTGATTGCTAGCAAGCAGCAGGAATCATTCCACGACTTGCTGCTCTCCACTACATACCTACTGCCGTGCAGTCTAGTATTCACGTGAACGGAATTTCTTCATTTTCAGCGGCCTAAATCTAGAACCTGTAGGTCACAAAATCTTGGGGGATCTTCCACGAGGATCTGTCCTGGCTCAGGCGAGGAATGAAGCTACAGTAGGAGGGCAGTCATCGACCACATCATGACACTTCATGAGGAGTGGGGTATGAGAGCATCTCCACTCTCAGTTCACAAGGGAAACTGCCTCGCCAAATGGCTTTATGAAGGCTTAACTCTCCTTTCCGGCTCCACCCACGAAGTAGTTCTCCACCTTTTCTGTCTAGGCATATCTCCAATAGCTTTGCATTCTCATTTGGGGGGTTGCTATAGATGTTAACTTTCTAAAGGGAGACAAAAACATTGTCAAACAATAGGGATAGTCACACCTTCTTCACTGCACCAAAGTTTGCAAAAGATTGAAAAAATTGAGGAGCCAATGGGGAGCCTGAATTCATGAAGAAGGTGTGACCCCCCTTTCTAGTGTGTCAAGCATGGAGAATTGAAAACCCGCAAATGCTTTTACCTATGCGACTATATCGACAACCTCTAGGGTGAGATCGGTAGCCTCTGGCGTGAAATCAGCAGCCTCCAAGGTGAAAGCAACAGCCTCCCGAGTGAAACTTTGGAGCTTGCAATAACAAGATTCACTTGGTAAAGCCTCGCAATGCCCATTATTCACCTCCACAAGAGAATAATGGACGTTGTGAAGCTTTCATAGAAAAAGCATATTCTGCCTCGGAGAGGCAATGGAAAGCTAATCGGGAGCCGACACATCCCCATTTGCACAAAAAAATTCATGAATGAAGAAGGTGTGACTATCCCTAATGAATTCAAACTTGGAAAAGATATTAGTCAGGATTCCAGTTTGATTGCTTATTTAGGCAAGGTTGGGTTGTTTTGGGGGCTTTTGAGTTTGCGGCAGGAGACATTTTTGAGCGCTAGCTCTAGACTAAGCAGACCAAGGGCTCTTCCAATGAAAGAGTAGAGATGTTCTTAGGCTCTTGCTTAATTTATACCTCCGTATGGGAAAGAGGAGGCTAAAAAATTAGCTATGACTCCGGGGCTCTAAAAGCGTCTTCTAACCTTTGGATACATGTTGGAAGGTTCAATATGTATCCTGTGAGTGGAAGATGTGGAATCACACATGTCTCATCCCTTTTCAATATGTACCTATTTCTTGGAGCATGTAAAATCATACATATCCCATTCTTCTCAACACTCAAAGACAAGTTCATACTATCATAAATAACTATCAAAAACACCTAAAAGAATCAATAACATTGCAATACTCTGCAATGTACATATTACTTCACAAAAGAAATCTTAAAATTAATCAACCACTTCCTACTAACTATTCCTAATCCTAATTTCACAATATTTTTTCAACAACTCCTAGGCTTAAACCACTAGAATTTGCGTTCCATACACAATGTATTTTATTTAACATCCAAACTGACTAGCTAAATCTCCAATGAATAACAAAATTTCATCAATTATTGCCCAAAAAATATTTGATTAATTAGCGGAAGTAAGATAACATCTCAATACAACTATGAAACTACGGTTTATGCAATCATCAATAAAAAGACAAAGGAATGACTAAAGGGGTCAATCAACACTATTCATTCTTATTTTTTGCATGTCTTTGAATATGTCCAATTGAAGGAGATGAAGCTCTAAAAGGTGGAACAAAAGGCCACACATGGTTTCTAGGCATATACAAAATGCCTACAAAATGACACATTAGAGAAAAATTCAGCCCCTTGGAGGGCTGCCCGGAGGGCCGTCTAAAGTTGACATGTCATGCTGTTCTTTGCATGGCCTGTCAACTTTGAAAATGCTCTTGGTGAGCAATTAGAGTCTTTGATTGCTTGCCAGAGCAGTCAAGTTTTGCAGAATTTTTTTTTGAATTTTTGAATTTTTTCTTAAGATTTATTTTATTTTATTTTATTTGAATAATTTTTTATTTGAAATTCTAGGTTCCTATGCCATTGCTGCTGCAATTTCAGCAGGGTGAAAATAGGGGAAAGACAACTTTTCAAGCAAAATAAAAGCAAATTTTAGGGTACCTCGGAGGGTTGTAGAGCAGCCCTCGAGAGGCCTGAAATTTTCCACTAATGAACCTCACATTCAACAATTAATTGACTAATGGTGCTCTTTGAAAATGCCCGAAAAATTCTACTTTTCAAGATGGAGGAGAACCTTCTACTAGGAGTTGTTTTGTTGGTCCCAAATAGCAATCAAAAACCAAATTTGGTTCATTCGCAATGTCACAAAGTGCAATAGGAAGATCATTTTGGAGCCAAAAACTAAAGCCAATTAGAAGATCATTTTGGGATGGAGGGATTGAGTACCTATTAGTACATTGAAAGATCTAATGGACACATATATTTTGTAGATCATAATTTGCAACTGTCATTTAAAAGTCACTACAAAACTATTATTCAAAGTTGCAATTTATAACACATAATTAGTACACTTTTTGAAAAATTTAAACTACTAAGATTATATATATGCTTTAAAATAGATTTAACTTCAACAAATAAAATAAAACATACTATGCAATGTTCTTGAATACAAAGAAGAAATTGCAATCTTTTCAAATATGAAACATTAGATGATGTTCGGGGGTCTTGGAGGGCCGTTTCAGGCCCATTCCCTGGTTTGCCCAGATTCAGTGAACGTCGGTACGGGTGTGTCAGAAATTTTTTTTCAAAAAAATTAAAATTAAAAAAATGATGTGGCAGTCGCTGTACCACGTCAGCCAGTTGCTGCTACTACATTCCCGCAGTCTGGGAACGCAGCAGACAACAGGGGAACTCGGAGCCCTCCAAGACCCCCGAATCTCATCTAATGATACTAAACACTCTCTACTAGAATTTTTACAATTCGTACTAATTATATGTTTCATTCATAAAATATCTGAAATTACAAGAGCATAATAAATTACTTATTGGCACCTAAAATTAACCCCTTGTTCCTTCTTTTCTAGCCATTAGTCCTTCCACCAATCTCTTACATGATTTTCACCACCCATGTAATATGTCCATGATATTATTTTGCATGTAGAGTATTTAACATTTTTTCCACAAAAGATTCTCTATGACCCCATTAAAGACTTTTATGTAACTAAATGTAGTTCGAGAATTTCAAAATCCTTAAAGATTTACAATTCACAAATTTATTCAATTCCAAGTTAGATATGTATTTAGCAAATACAACTCCCTAAATTTTTAAATGTAAACTATAATATTAAAAGTATTTCATATAAATGATATAAAATTAAAATTTATAACAATAGACCATATTTACATTTAATTTATAAATTTTAAATGTATTTATTTTAATATATCAATCAATTCATCTTATATATAGATCAATTTTGTAATGATTAAGCTAAATTCGAACCATGTCAAAAGTTTGTTAAACTTGTAGACCAATATTTGTTAACCACTTAAGGACCAGGCATTTGAATTTTGAACAACGAATGAGCATTCTCAAATATACAAAAATGCATTTTTTGTCCATTGACTTCTTTAGAAAATTCTTGTACTGGATCTTTAATAATTGTACGGCATAGATTCTAAAGGCTTTGCATTGCAAATATTATATAATTCAAAGGAAGCTGGTAGGTCTCACCTCAAATATTCAGTTTTTTATATTAAAAGAATGATCCTTCAAAAACAACTTGAATAAAAAAGTAAAATAAAAAATATTTATGAATCATTATGATTAAAACTTGACATTTTGAACTTAAAAGAAAATTTCTTGTAATAACTACAAATTTTCAATCTACAATTAATTTTAGAAGAAAGTTTTAATTTTAGCTTCAAATTTTATTGAAAAATATTGGTTTGTGAATTAGTTGATCTAATCATATGGATATATTTTTCAACTATTGTTTGAGAGTCATCACCAATTATTCTTTGAAAATATCTTGTTCCTTGTGAAATAAGAACACAAAAATTAGATTTTCGTTAGTAAATCAAAAATTGAAAAAATGACATTTGAGACAGTCTTAATTCCAAAAATAAACTATTTTGACACACAAAGGATATGATATTTTCTATCACAATTTTGAAAAATATGATGTCTAAAGGAATATACCTCATCTTTGAAAAGCATCAAATTTTGATTCTTTTTTCATTTCATGCTGGAAAACAAATTGAAAATTGACCAAAGAATTTTGAAGGCTAAGATTTAACCCCTAAAGTCCCATTGTCTCCTCGGGGGACAAAATAGATTTTGGGCAAGTATCTACAAGCTCAATTTTTAGTGAAAGTTTTTGAAAGTTTTTCATAAGATAGAAAAACTGATTAGCTTTGTGGGAATATAATTTTTATTTCAATTGGTGCCTGGGAGCAAAAGTTATACCACAAAAAGCCTCAAACTGAACTCGGCGAGTAGCACAAATTTTTTTGCAAAAAGTCAAAATAAATTTTAATTTTTTTTTTCTCTAAAACTTTATATTTTTGTCTACATGTGAAGCTTTGATTCATTTTCTTTGGACTAATAATGAGCAAGTTATGGACAATCTTGTTTTTTGGGCAATCTAAGCATCTTTTTGAAAAAATAACTTGTAGGATTTATTTTTGAATGCAGTTTTCACAATTTATTATTATTTTTTTTTTTGAAAATGTTGTGTTTGCTTGCTAAAACAATCTTACCATTGGGATTATTGTGTTTCAATTCCATCTAAGAGCTATTAACGATTTAGTGTTTTTTTCAATCTTGGACTTATTTCTACTTAACAATTTTTTAAAGAATGAAAATCAAGTGTGTGTTTTTTGAATTTTTTTGTAGAGTTTCAACTTACATCTTGAACATAAAAAAATTTAAATTTAAAGTCTGTAGTGCAAAAAAATTCTACAAATGGTGGTCAAAGTCATTTGAGAATGCAAGTCAATGTTCAAAAAACTTTCTTTTTCAACTTTGAATGCTAATATCTTCCAATCTATATGGTCAAACTTCACGAAATCTTTACCACATGATCTTTGACAAGTGAAGTATAAGATAATACGGTTAGATTCTTACTTTTTTTTTTTTGTGCTCTTGTGTGAACGCAACTAAAATGGTAGTTTTGAGTGGTTTTTGACATAAAAATGGCCTTGGAACTTTAGGGGTTAAGAAAGTTCATCTTGACATTGCTTTTGGATATGCCTACCTTAGGTATATCATAATTTAGATTTCAAAGTCCTACTTTAATTGAAATTTGACCAAACTTAAACTCGAAATCAATAAGTTTGCATGACCATTTTTTTCCATTTAAACTACTTTGCAAACATTGTAGTCATAGATACTTTTAAAGCTAATGGGATTTGACATTGGTGACAATAGATATTTACAAGTAGATAATCCTTTGAAGAATTTAGTTTCATTAGTTTTTATTAGATTGATTTGAATTGTCATTTTAGTATATTTAAATTACATTGTAAAAATGATAATTTGATATTACAATCAAGCTTTTCTATATGAATTACATAATTATTGATCAAAAAGCATTTGAGATAATAGAATTTGATTTGAGAAAATTTAGTGGCAAATTCTTAAATAGTTGCATTCAAATCTATCAATTATGATTAAAAAACGCATTGTGTACTGGAGTGACTAATGATGTATAATTGCAAGCTACTTCTATCATAGCATGGTCACCTAGAGGCATTGGGCACAACATCAAACACCTCCTAGTGAGCCTTTGCAGAATTCATATGCCATTATTGCTCTCTCAATAAAGCGGCCATTTGAAAAAAGGACAAGCCATTCTACAGCTAAATGTGGATTGAAGAGATCTATCTTCAATCTTCATTTGAACCTGCCAAAATAAACCCGTGCAACAATAGGTAACAATTCCTTGGTGAAAAGTACAAGCAAAAAGCTACCATGTGACTCCAAAATCACTGCTTGTGTAGAGTCACAATGCGTAACAATGGAGTATCAGCTTCGTCCGCAACTCCACAACTTTCAGCAACCACTCTGGCATGTCATTTTTGACGTGCCTTGGTGGCCATGCTCTCATGGGTAATTGTGAGAAAACTAACTATGTTTTTTATTGGCTCATAAAGCCTCATGTTTACATACTTGAGAAGATGAGCAATCATATATAGAAAACAACTTTTGCTATTTTCCTTCAATATCAATTGAGGGATTTGGAATAGCCTAGTAACTCATTTACCATTACTTTCACTGTGTAATGGGAACCAACCACCATTAAAAGGAAAATAAAGAAGGATTTTAAAAGTACAAAAAAATAAAAAAATGAAAATTTAATGAAAAATTCATTTTTGATACTAATAAATTTTGACTAGTACATTGAATTTATTTATATCATTCAAAAATAAAAATACAATGCAAATTCCATGATGAGCACTCCCTCTATCCCATCTAAAAAATCAAAACAAAAAAGAGAGCATGTACTACTAAAATTGCTCCATTTATTAATTTTGATTGTTGGTTGTTGAGCTAATGATGAGGAGTTTTTGGAATTGATTGAGCAAGAATAGGTTTGAGTTCCACTTGCTCAAGAATCAAATAGAGGTTTAGTGGTATACGTATTATATCCAATTTGTCCAATTTGGAAGTTTTTTAGTGGGATGGAGGGAGTACCTGTTTGGCATTTTTTCCGAAATTGTGAGATCATGGGGTCTGCATGAACTTGGTTGCCCTAAAACGAAAATCTCATGTACAAAATGCAGGGAATGGGTCTACTTGCTTGTCTCCATTCTCTACCTCCCCCTAATTTGGAATGCTGTAGACATAATCATGGCCCTGGGAAAGTACGGAAAAGCAATGTAGGGATACCATGGTTTGGAACCCAGTGCCCATTGTGAGGGCCATGGCCACTCCACTTTGAATCCCTTGCAGCCGACAGGAAATAACTTAAAGCTTAGGGCCACTTCACACTACGGCCGTCGGTCGAGAGTCTGTCGGTTTCCACCAATCAGATTTCAGAAACCCTGAAGTTTGGCCTCTCAAGCCTTCACACTACCCGCCACAATCCAAAGTCCGTCACTCTCAAAATTGCCTACATGGCAGCAAAATGCTTGCATGGCAGAAAATTCCGACGGACTCTTGAGGAGAGTTTGGGTCCTGCAAAATGTAGGACCCAAACTCTCCTTGAGAGTCCGTCGAATTTTTTTAGAAATTTTTTTTCACAAAAATAAGAAACTAACAAGATCTCGGCCGCTAGATCTCTGTGGACTGTTTTTTTGCAAGACAGAAATGCTTATTTGTTATTTGTTATTTGTGTCGCCATTGGGGTTTGAAACCTAGTCTCCACCATGATAATGAGGAGTCTTTGCATTGAATGAACCTACTTCACTTTGCATTCCCTTTGGCATAGGATGCCCCCTTCTTGTTCCAATGCCATCCTCTTATTCCATTTATACCCTTCATATTCCTAGTTTGATGATGAGAGCATGTGCTGTGATTTTTTTTCCAAGGCCATTTATGACCCCTTTCTCATGTTTTTTTAGCTTTTGCTTGAAAAATTTGCCATAGGAGTGAGGCTTCATAGGGAATTTCAGAAATTGGATGGACAAATGGAGAGAGAGAAGGATAGAAGTCACACACATGGTATAGGTTTGGACTTTGGGCTTGGCCTTTGGAGGCTTCACACTATGGCCGGCCAAAGGCTCCAAAACCTATCATTTATTGCTCATTTCTTTGGACTCTCACCAAAAGTTTGGACTCTCAATCCCACGGCCTCTCAACTTGGACGGCCATAGTGTGAAGAGGCCCTAAGGGTGTAGAAAGAGGGGCTGCATTATGAGTTATAACGCTTTTCTAATTATCCAATGGAATGGTGACAAATCGGTCTTGAAAATCGAACTTGGCAATGTGAATCATTCATTGATGTGTACCAAAAGTCAATTTAAAAAAATGAGTAAGCTTAAATAGTTCCTGCATGAAAATGTGCAGAGTGCCGAAGAGAAGGAAGTCCAACCATTAAGGTAAGTGAGCACATTGTGGGCAAAATGGGAGCAAGGCCATTGTGAGCAAAATTATATTAGTGGTAAACATTTAGAACTTGAATGTGCACCACCATTACAATTTTGTTCACAATAGGCTCACTTATGTACTAGTTGGTATAAATTAATGGTCCATTCACTTTAGGTCCCATGTTACATTGTAAGCGTCTACTCAAATGACACCAAAATACCCACTAAAGTAAGCAAGCCTATGCATAATAGTCCGCAACCCAATTGAGAGTTCTACTTTTGGATCCAATATGGTTCTATTGCATTTTAATGTAGTTTTTATTGCATTGGGTGTGCAACTGGGACTCAAAGTTTTGGTATTGGGGATGAAAGGGTTGAAATTGGGTTGAAAAGTCACCATTTAACCCCTAAAGGACCAATCCTTTTTTTCTGCCAAAAAACTCTCAAAACTACCATTTCTAGAGCAAAGAGTAAAAAAATCTGAAAATTGTTTTTTTTGCACATCCAACCATAAGATCTTATACCTAACTAGTATGAAAATGTGTGGAAAAAATTTCAGAATTTTTGACCGCACAGATTGCAAGACATCTGCGTTCAAAGTGAAAAAAACAAGATTTTCAACACATTGCGGGACTAGATTTTTTGACTTTGAACATTTTTAACTTAAATTTTTTGCACAACAAAGTTTTGAGCTTTAAATCTTTATAGTAGAGAATTGAGTTGAGGGTCTAGGAAAAAGAAAGAAATTCAAAAAAACTTAATTTTCATTCTTAAGAAATTGTTAAGTAGAAGATAGTACAAGATAGAAGGAAAATCTAAAATATTAATATCTTTTAAATGGAATTAAAATGCACAAAACCCAATGATGAGATCGTTCTAGCAAGAAAACTAAACCATATGGATCTTTTTTTTCTGAAAAATTGCAAAAATTGCATTTCAAAATGAATCCTACAAGTTACTTTTTTCAAGAAGATGCTCTAATTGCCCAAAAAACAAGATTGTTCATAACTTTCTCATAAAAAACCCAAATGGAATGAATCAAAGCTTCTTAAATAGGTAAAAATATAATTTATAAGGAAAAATTAAATTAAATTAAATTAAATTTTTGCAAAATTTTTTTGCTGCCCCCTCTCCCTTGTTTTGAGCTTATTTGGGCATAACTTTTGTTCCCGGGCATCGATTGGAAAAAAAATTATATTCCCACGAAGCTTAGCAGTGTTTCTATCTTCAAAAAAAGTTTTAGAAAATCACGACAGAAATTCAACCCGTAGGTACCTGCCCGAAATCCCATTTGTCCCTCGAACGGACAATGGTCCTTTAGGGGTTAGTGAATTCAATGAGTACACTCAAGTGATGTTTACGCATGGCAAAGGTTAGTTCATTGTTTCACTATACTAAGGGGTGTGTTTGGATTTCCATTTGAACCATGTAGGAAAGCAAGAAAGTCAAAGTAGAATCCAAAAGGATAAGAATAGTCCCCCTACGGTCTACATTAGGAAGCTATATGGTTTTACTTTGATTGCCTTCAATGTATTGGTTTTTTTTCAAAAACAAGTTGACCAAAATACATGAAAAGTAAACCTTGATTTGCATCCTTTTGCAAAAATAATTGTGAATACGGTAATTGTATCTATGCACAATAATAAAAATGGGCATAACATTTGGACTTCTTACCTTAATTCCTAAAGGACTAAGGTGATTTTTCTATCAAAAACAACTCAAAATTGTCATTTCTATTGCAAAGAGAAAAGAGCTTTAAAAATTATTCTTTTTGCATATTGAATCATAAGATCTTATACTTGACTAGTATATGCATATGTGGAAGAAATTTCAAAAACTTTGACCATGTAAATTGCAAGATATATGCAATTAACCCTTAAAGGCCTAAGGCCTTTTTTCTACCAAAAAACACCCAAAATTGTCATTTTTTTAACAAAGAGTGAAAAAAAATTAAAATGGTTTTTTTGAACATCTAACCAAAGGATCTTGCACCTAACAAGTATAAGAATGTGTGAAAAAAAATTCAGACTTTTTGACCACACAAATTGCAAGATATCTACGTTCAAAGTGGAAAAAACAATTCTTCCAGCATATTGTGGGACTGGATTTTTTGACTTTGAACATTTTTAACCTAAAACTTTTGCACTACAGAGTTTAGAGCTTTAAATGTTTATAATGGAGAATTGAGTCAAAAATCTACCCAAGAAAAAAAGAGTTCAAAAAAACTTAATATTCATTATTAAAATCTGCAGTGAAAGAACTTAAAGTGATTCTCTAAAAGTTTTGCACCATTGATCTTCTAAGATCTTCTAAGATCAATGGTGCAAATCATTTGAAGTGTTGCTTCAGCGTGTTGCTATGAGGCTGCTCTAAGCCAAGAGCTAAATAACTTCAACCACTATTTAGATAGCATGAATTAAGAGTCTCCTCATCCGAGAGAAGTAATGAATGACTCAAGGACTATATATATATATATATATATATCCTTGTTAGAGGGGAGACTTTGTACCTCAAAGCTAAATTATTTACCCTTCCTTGCTCCAAACAACCTCAAACGCAGTTTAATCCTTAAAGATATACGATATTGTATTTGATTTCTAGAATACAAATTTTGTACTATATTATGGCAAGACATACATACACCATGGGATGAACAATTCAACAATCAACATTCCTCATTTGAATGTCATTTTAACATCTAACCTTGTCTTCTATATAGTACCATATAGGTTGAAATAAATGATCACTTTGGAGCTTCTCAAACATATAAAAAATGTAACAATGTTTCAAATTGGAAGAGCCATGTGTCATTGAATCTGTCTCAATATGAATCAGTATATTTTTTCTACAATAATACACTTGAGCTCATTCAAGTTCTATATCAAATACACAAAAAACACCATATTGTGGTCAATATGGGCTTTCCATATATATATAATATCATGCAAGATAAATGTTTGCTTTGACTACATGAAATATATCCTTTCTAAAACAAAACAAAATTTATAAAATATTATAGAATTTTCTTTGATTTGTGGTGTATTTTCCATAGAATTGTAAATCCAATAAGTCTTAATGAAGACTTATTAAATCATGTCAAAATAACAACTAGTTAACAAAAAAGTGTTGCTTTTTTTGGTTAATTAGGACATGTCAATTTGGACACTGTGTAACCAAAAGTTATTGATTTGGATGTCCAAATTGACATTTTATTGTTGTTCATCAACAGAAAAAAGTTCATCTTTTTGTTACCCCCTAAATGCCCAAGACACCAAAATCTGGTGTTTACAAAACTTTGAAGTTAAATAAAACCTGATCACGTTGCTATTTCTAGTAGTTTATACTTTTAGAAAATTCTTCTTGAAGTCTAGTTTTAGCACCAAAAATTCGATCTTGAAAATAAATGATAGTGATTTTTCTATTCAAGTTTTTGTACAAGGGTACCCATTGCAATCTTGACTTCCTGTAGTGTTGAAAGCTCTTGGAAATGAGCCTCAAAGACACTAGAGCTTGGAGAAAAAATCACATTCAAAATTCATTTAAAAAAATTGTAGAGTAGATTTTTAGAAGCCATAAATTGATCGGAGTTATACAAGTTAGGCCCTTTAATCTCATATTTTTTTGGTCACCAACTTTTTAGATTTGATTTGTGTGAAGAAAGTTGAAAGATTTTTGCAATTTTAGCACCCTCATGGTCAAACATTATAATCTTTCACTCATTAGAAGAGATTGGAGGGCATTGGGGGGCCGTTTCAAGCCTGTTTTCCAATCTGGCCAAATCTGTGAACAGCCAATATGGGTTGACAAAAAAAAAAAATTCAAAAAATAAAAATAAAAATTTCTTTCCCAAATATCATTTCAGTCAATTTTTATTTTTTGATTTTATTTATTTTTATTTTAAAGTAACGTGGCATTATCTCGACCACATTAGCCAATAGCTTTCCTACATTCCCGTAGTCTGGGAATGCAGGATAACTCGTGGGCTCTTAGAGGCCTCAAATCTCTTCTAATGTCCATAAGTGATATTGTTGTGTTTTCTTTTCCTATGAGATCTCAAACATATCTAGTTTGAATTTGTATGGTTACAATTCAAAAAAAATTGATACAACTTATCAAAATGTTGGCATTTTGTTCAATTTAGAGCAAATTCCAGGAAGCCCAAAACAGGCCTTGGGCATTTAGGGGTTAATTTTGACAAAAAGTGTTGATGTGATTGTTGATTTGGTCACTTGATTTTTTTTAAAATTTTATAATAAAAACATTCCAAACAATTAAGAGCCGACATATAGCACCTGTTATGTCAGCTTACAAAAGAATTACCACCTAGACGGCAACCCAAGTGGACAAACCACCTATGTGGTGTCGCCACGTGGGCGGATGGAGGCACAAGGGTTCGAACCTTGCACCGCATGGCTTGAGGTGCAAGGCCCTCGACCATCAAGCCAACCATTAACTCATGTGAACAAAGTAAAATTTTCTTTTTATTTATGTACTTTTTGTTTCCCGTTGTAAACTCAGAAGACTTTGGAGGCCATTTTGGTATAGTAGAACATTTTTTTCAAAAAAATTTAAACTAGTAAATGTTGGTAAATCAAACTAAGTTTCATCTACAAAAATCCATTTCCAATTTCAAGTCTCTGGTAAAAAATTATGGGCAAAATTCAAAGAAGGTGTTTAAAAATGCCAAAGAAAATATTCATTTCAACCCCTCTCTGAAATTTGTACATAACTTTTTATTGGAGGCTCAAAATCTCACACGGAATTTTGGAGATGAAGGTTAGCTTTAATCTCAAACTTTTATTAGTTCAAAGCTCTTAAAAAAAGTTGTTTTACTATGTAATAACAGACATCAAAGTTTGCTAAGTTTAAAAAACACTGAATTTTGACTGATTAAGTTAAAAAACAAAATTTCAATGTACATAGAATTCCAACCGTGGTCATAGAACAATAATACTTTATTTAGCCCCTAAAGTTCCATGACTATGTTTTCACTAAAAATGCTTGAAAACAACCATTTCTAGTACAAGTACCAAATTTTTGAATTTTTTTACACATGTAATGTAGGATCTTGTAATATGTTGACTTCAGAACATGTGGTAAAAACTTCAAAAATTTCCACCATGTGGATTGTAAGATATAAGCATTCAAATTCACGAAAATCAATTTTTTGGCCCTAAAAAAAATTATTCACTTCACAAGCTCACTTTTCTTTGAAATTATATCCAAAATGGTGGTGCTTCTTTGGATTCATTTTTCTAAACAAGTTGTCTACATGCTTGAAAATTTTCACATCATTTGGAATTGTACAACATAGAGGGGGCCGGAAAATAGTAAATAGATAGAAGTAGAAAATGAATCAAAATTCAAAATTAATAAGAATTTAGTTATGGAATTGAAAAATACCTATCCCAATAGTTGCAATGTTGTAATAAACAATCTAGATCCTGCAATTTTATTTTTTTCAAAAAATATTGAAATTGACTAAAACAAAGGACTTCAAAGTTTATTTTAGAATAGAGAATCCATAACTCCCTGCAAGCTAGAACTCCTCATAACTTTCATCTCATTGATCAAAATGGAATGATTCAAAGCTTTCCACATATGTACAAATCTAGAAAATCAATCTCAAATTTTTGTTTCTCAAAAAAAGATTTTTTAAAATCTGACTAGACTGCCCATTTACAAAATAAGTAACATATTAGGCCATAACTTTTTACTCATATTTCCAAATGTCATGAAATTTATTGCACATGAAAATATCCCTTGTCAACACCTTCTATTAAAAATTTGGCCTTAAATATGCAAAACTCCATTCATACCAGGCTGCCCAAAATCGCTATATAGCCAAAGAATGCAGTTTGATCTTTTAGAGGTTAGTCTTTGATGTGACAAGTACACCCAATGTATTAAGGTAGGAGATCTTCAAAGTAACCATTTTCTCCACATTTTCAAGGAGTTTGACTTCTTAAATAAAATTTTGAAATTGAAATCACATAAAATACGAAAACATTCACCCCTAATCATATGTTCATTTTTGGTGCATTGAAGGAAAATAAATATTCTCTATGTCCCAAAATAAATTTGTGGTTTTCTGGAAATGGCTAGATTAGTGCATGGATTGCTCTTATTTTGAAGAGATTGTGAAGTTATCATAGCTTCTAGGCAATACTACTAGGCGTGGATGAATAGAAGTCAATAGTAAAATGACGCAAATTGAAAACAAGTGGCAAAAGTGACAATTTTTTTTGTTTTAGGAACTGCTTTAGTGCTATTAATTTGAACCATTCTTCGAGCAACAATGGTGTACGGTAGTTCGATGATATCCTTTGTATTCAATTCCAACAATGTCATGTAATTCAACTCCAAGAAATTCTCAATGAGAGATTTGTTAGTATACTTGTGGGTTGAATTCATCCCTTTGTTTGATTAGAGGTTGCATATTGATTTCCTTCGTAGGATTTGAATTGCTATATAGACTTTAGAGCATGGCATCTATTGATTCTTTTGCTTTAGGATATTTGTACTAGCTTCAATTCATGTCGATCAAGTTGTAGAGAGTTGATTTCGAATTTAATTTGGAACAAATACTTTTGGAAACCCTAGATTTATTTGGGGGAGTAAGGTAGAACCACCCATTCCTGATAAGGACCTAATTGTGATCAAATCTAAAGACAGTATTCATTTTAGAACTTAAATGTTCTTATACCATAGATAGCTTATTGTTTGTTGACCAAATCAATAAGTTATCTATGGTGTAAGAACATTTAAGTTCTGAAATGAATGTTGTCTTTAGATTTGATCGTGATCAAGAATGGGTGGTTTTACCTTATGTACCATATGCGTTCGAGAACACTTTTAGAGCCTGACTGAGGTCCTACCTACCTCCCTACCTCCCTCCCTCCCTCCCTCCCTCCCTACCTCCCTTTACCGGTATTCCAGAGGTTCTCCTTGAGATTTCACAGGCGGTTATCATTGACCCCCCACCAGCCCTCTCCTCCTCAGGAGTCTGAACTGCCGAATCAAAGGGTAGTCTTTCCGCTTGCACACTGGACGAGACGAACATGCAGCCAGTGCCTTCTCTGGCTTCTACAAGTTAAGTGGCTTTCTAACGAACTGGACTGGAGTCGCTGGACTGGGTGTCTCCCCCAGGGAGGAAAAGTAGTCTCCCACAGAGCAAATGGATGAAAGTACAGTACAGGCAATCGTTCCCTGCAGTTGGTCGTCAGTCAGTACAGTACAGTACAGTCCTTACTGGAACAACGGGCGGCACCGATGGATGAAAAAAAGATGACGTAAGTAGACTAGCAGGCACGGCCGGCGCTCCCTGGGGTGAGATCATGAGATGTGTGGCGACTGAGACGGCGGGAGAAAAGACGGAGGCCGGCGGGCTCGAGTGAATTTGAAAGGGGAACTGAAAATGGGGGGAAATAGAATGGGAAAGGCGGGGGGAAATCGGAGAAGACGACGGACTCACGGCCAGCCTGGTCACCTCA
Source organism: Neckera pumila (assembly GCA_963969595.1). NCBI lineage: Eukaryota > Viridiplantae > Streptophyta > Bryopsida > Hypnales > Neckeraceae > Neckera > Neckera pumila. Next base: position 15,680,354 of record OZ018411.1, on the reverse strand, counting down.
CTCACCTGGTGGCCATGGAGATCGTGCGGGGGGTTAGTTGCATGCGGCATGTGCGGGTGGAAAAAAGAGGGAGTAGGCACTGGCCGCGCTTGTTGTTACAGGCCTGGCTGGGCCGGCCGGCAGCATGCTATGGCGTAGTGTAGGCAATGACTCCGGCCGCATCGGTATGTTGCGTGTGAAGCTGAAAGATCGACGTACAAGGGAACAGGGACGAGAGTGACGAGACCGGGGACAAGACATCATGGTGTGGCAAATGGGAATTATAAGCTTGAGGCGGGGACGTGGAGCGCGAAGATGAGAACAGGTGCACCACCGACCGGCACAAACTGTTGCAATTGGTACAGATTTGGTACGAAATCGGGAAAGTCAAAAGCTGGCGAAAAAAAAATCCGACAATCTGCTGGCAGAGCTAAGTTAAGTGCGGGAAGGAAGGTAGGGGGACGGAGAATGTAGTTGGAAAGAAATGGAGCATGAACGAAGGAGAGTTCTGTTCCCTTGCATTCATTTCTTGAAAGCGTTCGGAATTTTGCTACAGTAGTGAATGAACAAGTCGATGCTAAGTTAGTGGCAGGATGGCGTCGCAGGTTTAGGATCACCGTCGTCAGCCTCGTGCCCTCTTCACGAAGTGGGAGAGTCGCCTTGGTGGCGCTTACCTGGCTCCGGGTAGGGCAATCCATCACCGTTTGGCGTACCTGCTGCATTTATTCAGGGAAGGTGCTAAGATTCGTCAGGAATTTGACCAATCGTCATCGGCTTTGCCTCTCATTTATCCAGGGAACATTCTGCGGTATTTTTAGGCCTGCAGTCCTTTCATCATTTGCATACGCACGTACTAGCGCCTGCAGTTGCAGTGGCAGAGCGATTGGATGTAAGTGTATATTTTATTTGCAACCTCATAACTGTCTTGCTGAGCGTTTCTTGAAGCTCTCGCCTCACCTTTTGACCTCCCAGCCGCGTGGAGGCTGATAGCTTTTGTTAGAGTGTGTATGGTATTCGATACTTATTCGAGTAAGTTAGAAGCATTCTGTAGCGGGAATTAGTCTCAAGCTGCTTTCGCCTCACTCCAGTTCGAGCTTCAAGGTTCCCGGGGATTGATTTGCGTTCTTCCTACTCGTTTTCAGTTTTGATCGAAATTGCGTCTCACTACCCTTCCGCCTATTGCCCATCAATAAATTCGGAAACAATCAAGTCCTTCTTGAGGAACAAGGTAGTTACTAGCACCTTGTTCTGTCCTAGACTTCTTGCATATCCCTTCTACTGACCTCTGCAAGTTTCACACTGTCGGGTAACGACTGCTTGAACATACTCATGAGCGTCGCTAATACACACATATTACGAAGTTGCGTTCTTTTTTTTTAATCAAGAAAGTTAAAATCCCAGCTTCGGCAGCACTACCTGTATATTTTGTATTACTGTTCAACCTGGTTTAAGCCTGTTTGTTGGTGAGTTGTGAGCGCAGTATTTAGAATTTCTCCACCCAAGAACGAGTTTGAATTTTTAGAATGGACCGCGTCAAGGTTGAATTCCTTTCCAATGAATCCAGCAAGCGAAACTCCTTGACTTGCGCTGAACTTCATGTGTGCATTCTCAACCACTGAACTTTACAGGTGCGTATTATTAACGCCAGAGAAAGATTCCGCTGGATACATGTGCACTTTGACGTCTCATTTATAGCGCTGCATACAAAATAAGCACTAAATTGCTGGGAAGATTTAGGGCAAAAGCTGATTCTGGCTTCCTGTTGACGCTTCTCGTACGATACATCGATTGGTGCCAATTACCCGGTCTCCATTTCTCGTGCGATGAACGGCAGGATTGCGATTCGCGAGCCCTTTACGGGAATTCATGTGTAGACTCTAGAGCCAGTCATTGATAAGGGGTCATGGTGCTACGACGATTTGCTCTAGATTGGAAGGCTTTCGTATGAGTACTAGTTCCATGCTTCACGACCAGAAAATTCTCTAATGCAGTCGTCAGAGTAGCAATTAATTATCCCGCATCGCCCATGGCAGTCCAGTCTTGTTTGCAATAGAAGGCAGCAACATCATTAGGGTGGGGACTCAAATGAATTACGTGGCGATTATACTTCTACGATTGCCGACATAATGCTATAAGAGATTTTTTGTGTCACTACAGGAGTTAGAGTACGCAAACATGAATATAGGATGTGTAATCATTCTCTTAATTGACTGCTTATTCCTTACGGTTTGATTCGATGTTGATCTTCTAGGCACCTTGGTCAACGGAATATTCAAAGAGCTGATTTGTTTTTTTGAGCAGGCCAGGTACCTTGAAGACTTAGTTCGATGCAATGCTTCAGTGATATGTTCTCAATCTGAAGTTTCATGCTGAAGTTGTGGACGGGTAACATCTAATAGGGTGCTCCAGTCCATTTCTGCATGCGGCGTCCTATAATCTTTTGAGAATATTTACAATAGAATCCGTTTAGGACATACATGAAAAACTTTGTTGTTGTCAGGCGTTCTTCGTAGCTCAATTAGAAGCGTTAGAACATTGCCTTCGGCACCTTCTGCATCACAGTTTTGTTTGTTAGACTCAAACTTTTGAAAACATCATTTCTGTCGACAGAGAGCTAGCCGTATTCCTGAGTCCTGACATCTTGCAAGTATTATCATGATTTTGTAACATGTCTACGAGAACCAGCAGTATTTGACAAGTTTTTAAAGTCATGATGTAGCAGTTTCGCTTGAGTGTTTTGTTGTCGTTTAACTCTGTCCTTTAAGTTCTCAACTGAAAAGTTACTTGCTGGAGTTATTGAGCCAATGGCATAGTAGCAATAAAGGAATTTCAGGTACACTGAGGATAATATTCTTGTCCAGCAGGCAATATCATTGCTGATTGAACAGTGCGTTGTTTTATTCGAGTTCTTGGAGGCTGGAGAGAATTTCGTCGTTGCAAGTAACTTGGTTTACAGGTTCGGTTCCTCGCTTGGATTGTCAAAGGAGAGGTCCTCATTACCTGACATTAATGTCTGATGTATTCGATTCAAGCACCGCGCATTTCAAGATTTCGGAGAAAGAGGAAATATTATTTGACGTAAGTGTGCGAATGGATCCTGCATCGGAAGCAGTTATAAGCCGGCCTCTTGATGCAAGTGGCAAGACGGGTTCGGCTGAAGTCAACGAAGCTACATTGTTGGAAGCCTTTCTTTCAATTCCTAGCATTGACAAGGCTTGGACCAGTTCTTCATGGAGAGGTACGAAGCTCGAAAACGTTTAGTGCAGCGTGCCCCCCCGATTCTTTACCCTTTGTTTGGTCAAATGTAGACCTTTAACAAGAATTTACAGCCTGTAGAGGTTTTTCTGGAGTGATGTATTTCTATCTCTGATTTCAATGTTCAGTACTTTTTGCCGTGAAAGCACGTCATGTTGCCTAGACTTACCATCGGAATCTCACGAGTCGATTTACTGCTTCTCTGTTTTCCACCTTCATCCATTCACAATTACGTTGTGTTTGCTGTGTCATTGAGATGGTCATATTCATCAGAATGGCGTGTTTTAGAGCGCCAAAATTGTTTCGTTCACGTGCCCAGAGTTCTTAAAACTAGTACCGGTGTAGATCTGAGGTTTTAGTGAGGCGATTAATTGTAACTGAGCCGATTTCACAGAAATCCTCTCTTTTCAGACTTCTGATCTTACTGTAAAACTGATCTCTGTTATCGAATTATGCTCAGGAGATGGTGGCTTTGACGTGATGGTGGAGATGAGCCAGGTTAATCTCTCTGCCAATTCGAGACGCGCATTCATGTCAACTGTTTTTATTCCTGACGTGTCAGTGACGAATTCCACACATTGCCATTGGTCACCATTCCCGTTTGAGCTGACCGGGGCTTCTCTAGTCGTTCCTTCTCCGACGGGGACAAGATTATTGATAGTTCGTAATAACGATGACAAGAAAAGAACAAGCAAGGCCAAGCTTGAGATTTGGGGTCAAGGACAACTTCTGAAGGAAATGCTAGTGCCCCCGTCGGTGCATGGCTCCGTGTATGCAGATCAGTGGTAAATTTGTTTACTTCATATCTTTCAATTATCTATGCTTTATCCACATTTAAAGTTAGAATGATCATCCATCTCAACTCCTTGCTTCAATCAAGTCCAATCGATTTGTACTTGGTTCTGAAATAAAGGAGGTCTCTGCTTTTGAGCTCAACCTTTACAGAACTTTTAAACAGGTTTGAGGGTGCTTCATGGAGTCAAGATGAGGAATGCATAGCGTATGTAGCAGAGGAACCTGATAAGCCAAGACCGATGTTTGGCCAAAGTGATACTTCGTCGGATCAAAGCAACACTGATATTCTTGGAGCTGGAGTATGGGAAGGGCAAGGGGAATGGATGGAAGATTGGGGAGAGACCTACACAGGAAGGAGAAGACCTGTCCTTTTTGTAGTCAACGTGGAAAGGTGCGCAGAACGATATGCTCTTTAGAATCTGTATCAGAATACTTGAGTAGTGAATTGTACTGCAGGGACCCTGGTCTTTTTACAAAAAGCAAGGGTCAAACAGTACAACGGAATATCCTTAGAAGAATACGGTGAATGAACGGAGTTGGAATTGACGCAACGAAGAACCTCAAGACTTTTATATTGACTGTGTGATCTTTATTTCCACCAAGATCAACATCAAGTCTTTTATTGAGAAAGTCTCCTTACTGTTCTGAACTTCTGATTTTATCGTAGTTCTCAGTGGAGCTGTGCAGATTGTTGAAGGCATTCCTGAAGACGTTAGTTGTGGTCAAGTTGTATGGGCTCCGCGAGTGACAGCTCCCTCTCCCAATCTTGCACAGATAAGAAGAGAGAAAACACTCGTGTTTGTCGGTTGGTCTTGCTTCTCTTCTAATTTTAACACCCCAAGAAAGCTTGGAATGGTGTACTGTCACAACAAGCCCTGCTTTCTTTACGCAGTCGAGGCTCCAGTTCACGGCAGGTATGCACTATCTTGAGAAGAGCACGTGCTATTTATCAGGTTTGTGGAAGCGAATATGGAAAAATCATGCCGCGTTTTCTGAATTCAATATTTTCGCATTTTTCTTTCTTGGCTTGAAGTGGTCTTTCTTTCGCAGTTGATGTATTCAGCTTCTTACTGCTTAGTAACCATGAATGTTGGGGGTCCAGAGAACGTTCGCTTCCTGCTGCATCAGCTGTCAAGCTTACTGAAGGCATCAGCAGCGCAATATTTCCTCGTTTTAGGTCATTGCGATCTCCAAAATCCACTTTTCAGACATTTCCTGTAATGCTCTTAAAATCTGGTTGTATTTAAGCATCCTGAATGTTGAGTATCCAAACTTAAACACGATATCTCAGGGCTTCCAGAAGACCAGAAGTATTGGTCCTGTACAATTTTGAAAAGAGTTCTGAAGTCAATAATATATGTGTAGTTATGTAGAACTAGGAGACAAATGCTATACCAGGAGGAAATCCGCCTTTTGATCACGCAGAGAAATTCGTACTTACCTGACGTTTCTGTTTCATTTTTTCAGTCCAAGTGGAAAGCTACTAGTGTTCTTGTCTAGCCAAGCAGCTGTCAGCAGTGGGGTACACACTGCGACGAGCTCACTGCATTCGATAAGCTGGCCACTTGATGGGGGGTTGAGTACGCCCATGGAGATCAAAGACGTGGTACAGTTTTCGACCTAGTACAGTTTCGGTCATTCCAAATTTGTGAATTTTCTTGTCCGACGTTTCTAGACCGTCACTAGCTAGAGATGGCCCTTCAGTTGGTGAGAGTCAAGAAAAGGTTCACGGAACCTTCGGGGGATCTATTCATTTGCTTGTTTCGTACCATGTTGTCTTCGGTTTAATGTCTCCGGCTCTTGCCACTTATGATCAGTATATTCAGATACGTTAAAGTCTTTGATCAAGATAAGTGATACGTTGGTTACCATATATGGTGCTGTTGGTATATTTAGTAATCCTCGCGAGGGACTGAATCCAGAATCTGGTCTTTTCTAGATTGTACTGTATGTATCGAACCTCTTAAGTATTTTCGTCATTCAGCAATCTTATTGTGCCAAACTGGTTCAGGTTAAAGTCGTACAACATGCGGATAACGATAATTTCCCTGGCCTGTATTGTACGGATCTTATTGCCAACCCATGGTTGACCGACAGCTCTATAATGTTAATGTCTTCAATGTGGCGGAGCCAAGAGGTTATTCTTGCTGTTGACATTGAAAGGTCAGTGGAATTCTTATGATTGATCAAGAGTGGGTTCTAAACAAGGTTTTCGTGTAGGCTCTGGTTTCTACTTCAGTTCACACACGCATACTGATGTGCGATTGACAGTTTCAATTGTTTATTCATACCGAAATTCCTGCTTGTCAATCGATCCTCAGAAATGCCAAATTGTGAAATTTGATGATTTTGAGTACATGATTCCTTCTAATTTTGTCAGTTTTTGGTGCAGTGGGGATGTATCAAGGGTCAGCCCTACCAATTCATTATCTTCATGGAAACTGCTTGGATTGCAATCTAGCTCCTTATTAGCGGGTAACTATTTCTCGTAGCCTAAGATGTTGTATTTTGCATTCTGTAAGAGATCGAGTTGCAGCTACTAGCAAATTTCATTTATTGATACTGCAATTCATGGTTATTCATGGTTATTCTATTGGAGACTGTTGTATTGTGTTGTTCCTCGAATTTGATGGTGTGATATTTTTCCAACATCTTTGACTGTTCTGCAACTGAAGAAGTCGTGTACAAGGTTTGGGGAATCCCTTGACTGTAACTGATGAACTGAGGACCTTAAATCCTTGTATTTCACGGGGATGATGTTTTTGCAGTTGCAAGCTCAGTGAATGAACCGGACAACTTGATGCTTGGTCGGCAAGTCGAGACATACAAAAATCGGAGCTGGATCAACATCAGTGTTCCATCCCTAAAAGTCGCGGAGAAGGTTTGCACCATTGAAGTGTTAGACTTTGAAGTTGTATTCTTCATGATCGTGAAGTGTTCCACTTAATATGACACCCTGTAACTGAAACTAATAGTTTGTGTTCAGAATGGCATGTTTTAGAGTGTGAACGGTACGCTCAAGTGCCACTTACTGTAAAATATTATTGAAAAATATTGGTACGTAATCAGATCATTGTAGTTAGATCGTTTACTTGAGAACTGCGTCGTACATACAAACTAAACTGACGCAGTGTGTCGGGTTGTGAACTTGTGACGATTCATTCATATTTTCTTCATGGCTATATTACAAGCGATTGATATATTTGATTGGTGTTTCAATGGTTGAAGACTTGAATATACTAAAGATATATTCCTGAATTTGCACGCCCTATGTCTGCTGACGGCAGCGTGCATGACTTGTCTCAATCGTATTGCAGGTCCGGACATCATTGAAGGAAATGGCCTACAAAATTATCCAGATTCCTGTTCCGCTTGCGGAATCCAATAGCACTGTACCAGACGGTAAGTTGGAAGCTTGTAGTGGCTCGATCAGTTTAGGCCCCCACGGTTCTTGAGTCTGCTTCAGTTTTGAGGAGTTCTGTGCACTCCGCTACATTCAGATCATGCTTTGATCCACTCAGACCTCTTTAATCTTCACGGTCTTCATGGTCAATTTCTTTAAAATGGCGGCATTCCATTACAATGGCACGTTATTTCAGGTCAGAACGGCCGTTCTGAAGTCCACATTTGTCGTACATTTCTAAAAATCTACGCTTGTCCTAGATATCTTAAATTTATATTTATACTAGATGTTTTAGAATTGTCGATCTGAAGTCTATACAGTTCCTAGATGTTTGAAATCTACAGTAAGCTTAGATGTCTGGAATCTATACCTGTTCTAGATGTTCAGAGTGGGCGGTCTGAACATACAGCACAAGGAATATGGCACAAGGAAAATATGGCACTAAGAATACCGCCATTGTAACGAAATTGGCCATCTTACCAACCTAGGATTGGAGTGGAACACGATGCTTATGAAATGTTTTCTTGAGTTTACAGGTGTAAAGCAGCCATTTGAGGCCATTTTTGTGTCTCGAAGGAAGACCTCCATTAAAAAGGCCCACAGTAACAAACGCGAAAATGGGGTACAAAACAGTCTTCCGCCACTTTTGGTGATTTTACATGGAGGACCACATTCTATAGCCCAACCAAGCTTCTCCAAGACAGCAGCGTTCCTCGCAGCATTAGGATTCAGCCTTCTCCATGTGAATTACAGGTGCTCTGGTGCCGTGGCCATATTATTTTGTTTCTCCTAGCAGACTTAGAGCTTTGTGGATCACATTAACTTTCCTTTGTCCTCTCAAGTCACGGATGAGGTCAAATATGAAATACTGAGATTATCATTTGAATGAAGCAGGGGATCAGTTGGGTTTGGAGAGGAAGCTCTACAATCCCTTCCTGGAAATATTGGTCGGCAGGTATGATATTCTAGTTTGCCTTAAATGAGTCAAGTGGAGGTTTCAAATTGCAATTTTACTTCATTGGTCTCATTCAGTGAATTTTTAATATATGCGTAATATACTGATGGGCAATTTCGTTAAAATGGCGATATTTTTTTAAAATGGCGTGAAAACTGTTCAGAACGGCCATTCTAAATCTATACCTGTCTTAGATAGTTTAGAACGGTTGTTCTAAAATCTATACTTGTCCTAGATGGTGAAAATGGCACATTGTAATAGTGGCACTTGGAATACCGCCATTTTAATGAAATTGCCCATACTGTTGCTACTCATGGCTCAAGCAGTTTCCTAGAACATAGAGGAATAGTGTTTTTCAAAGTTAAACTTGCAACTGATTAGAGATCCAAGGATAAGGAGTACATCCTTGAGAAGATTGATACAATATAGGTATTTTTGTTTAAAATATGGGTTTTCAATCAACTTAGATCCTTTCAAGAACTTCAGTTTAGACTCTTAATACTTTGAGAGAAATGCCTTCTTATGAATGATACAAAGGCCTCCCTATGTAAAAAGAGATCTCTCCACAAATCACAAGGAAAAATTCTTAGGTGATATATCTAGTAGCACTTAAATCAATCTAATCTTTACAAAAAAATTGGAGTTTTTTTTTAAATTTGTAAATTTAATCAATAGTTTGTACTTTTGATTTGTAAATTGTCAATTTTGTTAACCCCTTCTACTAGGTGCTAATTTTAGATAGCATTTATTTTCTTCAAATCCATTTTTCATCTAATCAAGGAGGTGATGGACATTGTTAAATGCTCAAGGAAATGATCTAATATAGAATGCTGATGGATTTCACAAAAGTGCACTATACTTTCTTAAATAATTAAAAATCAATCAAGAATCTAAGATTTTCCTTTGTTAATACATTAACAATGAATAGAAAGTTTATTGTGATCACATACAATAAGATATTTTGTATTCATACTATATCATGTTGATCAATTTATAGTTTAGCGGCTTTAGCCCATCATACTAAAATTTAAATAAATAAAAATAAAATTTTTACTTTTAGTGACTTTTCAAAGTACTTCTAAATTGATTTGGTAGGTATTCATAAATTTATATGGATAATTTGTAAAAATCATGTTTAAAATAGATTTTCTTCAAATACAAACTTCAAAAAAGTTGAGAAAGACATATATTGTAGTACATCTAAGTTTTGTCTAAATTGTCCAAATTAATGTGATTCTCAATACCAACAATTTTGATATTTATCTTTACTAAGCTCTAAAAACTAGGTCTATTATAGTTTTACTTTCAGGTTGAGTCCCTTGAACAGTGCCAAAGTTGTAGAATTTCGCCAAATTAACGAAATTGACGTTATTTCAAATTCCTGACTTTTAGATACTATGACCTATTGGGTGAGTGTTTCTGACTGTCAATCATGAGCACATTAGGATGTGGGCGATGTGCTTGCTGCAATCAATGAAGTCATCGAAAACGGATGGGCCGACCCTAACAAGATCTCTTTAATGGGTGGTTCCCATGGAGGCTTTTTGGTGTCACATCTGTTAGGACAGGTCAGGGATCGCAAACAAGTTTTTATCTCTTACTCTTCGCAGTGATGTTTTGAATTTCTTATGCCATTCACTCTGTGTTGCACCAGTGGAGAGGCTAATTTGTTTTTACTTCACAGGTTTGAAGACTGCGAAAGTTTCTGTGAGATATATTTGCTCTGTACATGAAATATCTTATTTGCAGTATGAAAACTTTATCGTGGAAATTATGTGTGCAGGCACCTGATAAATTCAGAACAGGCATCTTAAGAAGTCCTGTCTGCAATCTCGCCTCAAATGTGGGCACTGCCGATATACCGGATTGGTGTTTTGCTGAAGCCTTTGGAAAAGAAGGTCTTTCCGCCTACTCAGAAGCTCCTTCTGCAAATGACCTCAGTATTCTCTATCAATGTTCACCCATAGCCCACGTTTCCAAGGTCCAATTCTATCCTCTGAAACTTCCAATGAAACCAGATAGATAAATGGGGAAGTGGCAATGACTGCAAGCTTTTGTTATGGTTGTGTAAAATGTCTATGCTGCAAATTTTCGAGTTCAGCTTTGTAGTTGCCTCCTCAAATCTCCTAAAGCCCTGCAGGTGAGAGTGCCAACTTTATTTATACTGGGAGCCCACGATCGAAGGGTACCTGCGATTCCTAATGGGATACAGGTAGGCTCCAAAACTCCAGTAATCGTTGTCTACAATTGGTCTGACTCAGGACCAGGGTCAATTCAGCACTTTTCAAATCGTAGGCTGGTAACACACCAATAGAACTGGAGAATTAAATTTTTTTCTTTCTCATCCTATTAGATTGTCCATTGATTGCAGTATGCACAAGCTTTGCGAGCGAGAGGACTGGAGGCTAAGATAATCATTGTTCCAGATCAACATTCTTTAGAAAGGTACCCTTTTCCTCCTTTTTCTATCTCAATCGCTCTTCTTTTGGTTCATGGAAATAATTATCTATGCAGTTTATCCCCTAACAACATGTTTGCTGATTTATGAGAGCGTGACCATTATTAGTATACCTATTTGGTGTTGCTGGCCGCTTTACAGTTTTACCTCACGCAAATGCAGACCTCAAACGCAGTTTGAAGGATTCCTAAATGTTGGACTCTGGCTGAAGAGGTTCAAGTAACAACACCTGACGACAAGGGAAACTCCTTTGAGCCTGAATATGATGTACGCACACAATTGCAGTAGATCCTGGAGTCATCTCTAACTTGACATGTAGAACAATCTTTCAGCAGAATTTCCCAAAATTGTTGAAGGTTTTACTTATACACAGAATGTATAATACATATATCTGACGAAGTCAGCTGTCACTTATACAACGTTGATCTGTACAGTATTCATCCTTCAATGTATGTAATAGGTTAGAATGTTGGGCTGACAATTGGGCTTCACTTTGATCGAACTTTGATAGAGTTAAGACACACGGGTCCTCCACATTCCCTGGGCATTTGTTGGGGGAGCACCGAAGAGCGAGTACTGTACAGTACAATAGTCTATCAGGGTGCTTGTTTGGAGGTTCGCAACAGAAATTCATTTTCAAGCCAATTCGAGAGCTAGCTTCTTTTGGCAAATAGGAAATGTTCCTGTGAGTTTCGTATTAGACACGAGGGGGTCACTCTATGTGGACCTTTGGATATCAGGTGCGGCCAGGTTTTTTTTTTAGGGGGGTATTTAGATATCCCGGGTCAATTATATGATCCCTATTATTACCTAATTTTGGAATTCATGGTATGTTAGGTCCCCGGACCATTACTTTGAATTTGCAAGGAAGGGTATTTTTTAATACCCTAACTTCATTATATAGAAAAAAAGTAAAGTGAAAAAGACAAATACCAAGATTAACCCCTAAAGGACCGAGGCCCTTTTTCTGCCAAAGAACACTCAAAAATGCCATTTCTATAGCAAAAAATAAAAAAATTTGAAAAATGTTTTTTTCCCACATCTAACCATAGGATCTTACACATAACTAGTATGAGAGTGTGTGGAAAAAATTTCAGAATTTTTGACCGCACAGATTGCAAGATATCTGCGTTTAAAGTGGAAAAAACAAGTTTTTCAGCACATTGGGGTATTAGATTTTTCGACTTTAAACATTTTTAACTTTATTTTCTTGCACTACAGAGATTTTAGCTTTTAATTTTTATACTGGAGAATTAAGTTAAGAATCTAGCCAAAAAAAAAAAATTTTAAAAAAGTTAATTTTCATTATTAAAAAAATTATTAAGTAGAGGTAGGTACGAGATAGAAAGAAAATCTAAAATATTCATACATTTTAGATGGGATTAAAATGCACTAATCCCAATGGTGAGATTGTTCTAGCAAGTAAACTAAACCATGCAAAAAAAAAAAATTTGAAAAACTTGAAAAATCGCATTCAGAATTGAGTCCTACAAGTTATTTTTTTCAAAAAGATGCTCTAACTGCCCAAAAAACAAGAATGTCCATAACTTTCTCATAGAAAATCCAAATGAAATGAATCAAATCTTTCTAGTTAGACAAAAATATAATCTTTGAGAAAAAAAATATTTAAAAAAAAAAAAAAAAAAAAAATTGCAAATTTTTTTTGCTGCCCACCGTCCCTTGTTTTGAGCTTATTTGGTCATAACTTTTGTTACCGAGCACCGATTGTGTCAAAAATTATATTCCCATGAAGATAATCAACTTTTCTACCTCCAAAAAAAGTTTCAAACAATCAGAAGAAAATTTCAGCCCGTAGGTACCTGCCCGAAAACGCATTTGTCCCCTGAAGGAACAATGGTCCTTTAGGGGTTAAAGACAGAAACAAATGGCACGGAATAAATTTGGAAGCCCAAAAATCAAAACTATCTGAAGCCACCAAAAAAATGGGAAGGAAAAAAGTCACAACTACCTTTGGGCCCTCAAAATAGGAAGGACAAAAACTCTTAAACTACCTTGAGCCAAAAGAAATGGGAAGGGGAAAAATTGTAAATTACCCTAAGTCCAAAAAAATGGGAAGGAAAAATAACTTTAAACTACCTTGAGTCAAAAAAAATGCAAAGGAAAAGAATTGTAAACTACCTTGAGCCTAAGAAAATGGGAAGGAAACAAAACCTTAAACTACCTTGAGCCAAAAAAAAATGGGAAAACAAAAAATACCTTAAACTACGTTGAGCCCCTCCAAATGGGAAGTTAATAAAATCGTAAATTACCTCAAGTTGAAAAATTCAGTGAAGGAGAATAAACCTTACTCTACCTTGAGCCAGAAAAATTTGGTAAAGAAAAACAACCCAAAACTACTTACATTTGCAAAAAAATGTTAAGTAAAGGAACAATTTGAAATTGCTTTCAATTGGGAAAAAAATGGGTTTAGAGTTAGACTTTATAAATTTTGTACAATACATTAGATACTATAATTCAAAAATGATAAGACATGTTTCAGACACACTTGCACTTTGTGAATAAGAACATTTGAAGTCACAAAACCAAAACAACTCCTTCCTGTCAAACATGGATGATATAGAAGTCTCAAAATCACAATGTTAAGCAAGAAAAATGGTTGAAATGCAAACACGGTTATGAATGGGAAAAGGCTAGCAAGACGTGCACTGTTGAAACACATCGCATTAACCCCTAAGGGCCCAAGCAACCATTTTCTGATCAGTGCCCCTATTTTTTGAGCTTCTTGTTATCAGAATTTGAGTTTATTGAAAAATAAAGTTTAAATCTACAAAATAGACTACAATACAAATCCATAGGCGGTGGTTTCATCAAATTCCAAGTTAAACTCCACCTTGTAGAGTTTTTCAAATTTAAGTGGTGTAGTGTAGTTTATAGCTCGTTCTTTTGTGTTTAGTTTGGGCATGGACTAAAAAGTCAGCCCACCAATATGCTTCTTGCCCACCTCATAAAGGTTAGATCTACCTCATAAAGATCAGATCCACCTCATAAAGGGCAGATCCAAGGAGTTCAAGGAGAAGACAAGTGTCCCATTCTTTTTTCTCTTGCAAACACTATTCAAATTTCAGTGACCACCGTGCATTGCAAACTTGACCATGAATTGTAAAATTCTTGGAATGTTATGAAATTTTACATGTATATTTTCAACTCTCTTATCTTTCACTGAGCACCAAAAAAGCATCATTTCAAAATATTCTCACAAAGATATGCTCCTTCAAAGTGCGCTGCCCCGTATTTCCACTGCCCCAAGAAAAACTTCAAAATTAAATATCTCCTAGATCGTGCGGTAAAATAATCTGAGATTTTTTGAGGTGCTCAATTTCAATGTTAACTTCAAGATCCGATGGTTACATTCTATCCAATCTCAAGAAAAAATGAACAAAAAAAAAGTTGTTAGTAGTTTTGGCCCATTTAGAAAGAATACCTCCCTTGGGTCATTAGGGGTTAATGAATTTGTCCATCCAATACTAGAATTTTTCCATCCATGTGGGTTGTTGAATAGTTCTATAAATTGAACCTAGTGACAATAAACTTCTAAGATCCACATCTAGGACACTCTCTTAGAAAAAAAAATATTAAGTATGAGGTATTATTCCCCTAGGTACCTTACTTATCATTGAGTGCACATGATTTAGTTCACCGTATATTAGCTCTAAGTTATTTCTAATTTTTTGACAATGTGAATTAAAACCTTCCTATATTATGCGGCACGTTGTTTGCTAAGTTTTTCTAAGTGACCTCCCCGTGGTATTAAATGGAGACTGAAGACTACCTTACATGCCTGATATCATCTCACCTTGCAATCTATATGCTTCAAAGGTAATATCATATATAATTATCCCCCAAAGGATTGAGTGTCTATTCAACGGACGCAATAAATCTTGGGTAGGTTCCTACAAAGTCATTTGTGGTCGAATGTTCATGAAATTTGGACATGATATTTAAACATGTAGCTCCTTGGTGAAAATCCAATTCCTTTTTTGATTTGGTGCCTGAAAAGTTCTATTATCTTGCAATCTATTGAGTCAAATGTCTTGAAATTTTTCCACATGTTCCAAATGTTGATTTCAAACTTTTCACTATTTGGATTTCAAATAAAAAATTTCCTTATTGCATACGAAATTATTGCCAATTCACTTAACCCCTTGCATTGCAGGGTGATTTAGTGTAAGCTAGACATCTCAATTACTTTACAAAAATCTCACAAGTGAACCTAACATCATATACTTATAAATGATCAAAATCCACAATTTTGTGTAGAGCAAAAATTTTACTCCAAGAGGGCCCGAAGTCTGCTGACCCTATTTTGAAAGAATGAAAATAAAAGGTTTTTTTTTGTCACTTCAAACGTTATAATCTTTCAATACACACGGTCAAATGGGCCAAAATTATTTCTACACTCTAGTAAAATACTTTACTTCAATTTTATATGGTTGAAGTTTAAAAAAAATTTCAACATACATTTTTGAATATCATACCTCCCAAAAGCAATTTTTAACGATGACTCCCTAAGAAAAACTTGGTCCTTTAGGGTTTATCTTATTCTAATTTTTCGAATTATTTTATTGTTGCACAATAAAAGAAAAAAATGGGAGGATATAGTACACGCAGCCAGAGGTCAAAAATCTGCATTCTAGATACATACTAGATTCTATTTTTTTCTACACACTCGTTTTACAAAAATTGAAATTTTTGAATTTCTAGAATCAGTTTTTACGAGAGAATTTTAAAAGTATACCATCATTGAAAATTTGTAATAAAACAAAGTAAACCACTTAGGAGGTGGTAGTGACAACAAAACTAAGTACAAATTTGAAACTTTTTCATTCAAATAATCATGATATAACTACAAGGTTGTCACATCAGGTGCTTCAAGGTCATTGGGCGTCCCGGACGGACGGACGGTCTGGATTGTTTTTACGGTTTAGGGCTTCGAATTTTTGCCAAGTAAAACAAAATTACCATGATTTATCTTAACTACATGAGTGTCAATCCACGCTAAAACTTGGGCGCAACTGTTAGAGGTGGGGATTAATGGTGCAGGTGGAAACGTCGTTGCGAGGACACGGATTGAGATGGGCAGGAACTTACAGCTTTGGGCGAGGCCGTATGGGTTAGGGCAGAGATGTTTTTGCGTTGGCGCGGACGTAACCGGGCAGGAACGTAAAATGTGTGGGCGTAAACTTGTGGAAGAGAGCGAAGATGTAATTTCCAGACGCGGACTTAGATGGGTGGTAACTTAGAATCGTTGTGCGTGATGTTGCATTGTAAATGTGCACATTATGTACAAATATATATTTATATGTTATTTTGATGGATTTTGATTATAAAATATAGAAAGAAAAATGACATCATTTTAGTAGCTTCAAGATGACGCCTTTTCACTAGAAGCTAGCTATATATTAAGAGAGAAAAATCTCATTTGAAGTGATCTTTTCAAATTATAGAAATATATAATTGTGGAGTTTGGTTTATGTTCTCACTTTGAATTTCAATATATCGAATTGGAGAGTTTTTTTTAGTCTCAAGATGAAGAACCACTATGGAAGCCTGAATTTGAGTTTTCATTGTCACAATTGTCGGATCAGCCTCTTCTGTCGCTGGATCTTGTACCACCGCATGAGCGTCCACAAGAAGAAGTAGGGCTTTTTCAACCGCCAAAGTAACTTCATATGAAGCAGCGATGGTACAAAACCCTTCAACATGATGCTTGGGCGTTTGAGATCTTGTTGCAGGTCGGATGTGTTGAGCTTGGTAGTAGAAAAGTGACATTTGAAGGATGTTTTGAGGGTCTAAACGATGATTAATACTATTGTATGGTCAAGCCTATAATGGAAGTTGTGACTATCAATGTTGGTTAGAGGGACCAATCAATCTTTTAACGTAAGCGAATTGTGCAGAGTACATGACAGCCACTGTCAAATGCATCTTCAAGTTTTTAGAGATGGAGTGATATTTTTTTGATATTCTATTTTTTTTATCTCTATTAGATATATGTTAGATCCTATTTTTTCATACTTGAAGTTAATTTCTAATTTTATTTTATGTGTATAAAGTTGTAGAAAGAAAAGATGGAGATAGTTTACCTTTTAGTTTAACTTTGAAGTGCTTCATCTATAAAATAAGGATAGGAAATTAGTTGTATGGTCAATTTTCATGGCCAATGGGTATTAGGATAGCCATGTGGACAAGGTATGGGTTGAAGTCCATTTGACTTGGGTGGTTGAGGTGAAAATAAGGTGGAAAATACTATTGATCTTCTCTCTTGTTGTTAGTTTGGAAGGCCCGAATGTTTGAGGAGTCATAGTATGTTGTGTATGAAGAATTGGAGGAGTTGTATATCATGGTGTTGTATTTTTAGGAGGTCTTTTCTTACTTGAATTGAAGTTGTGAATTGAGATTTGTGCTAGTTTAAGTGGAGGTATCATTGCTCTTGGATTTTTTAACCCTTAAAAGCCCATTGTTCCTTCGGGAGACAAATGCATTTTTGGATAGGTATCTATGGGTTGAAATTTTCTCCTGATTTTTTGAAACTTTTTTGAGGTAGAAAAGTAGATTAGCTTCCTAGGAATATGAATTTTTTCACAAACGGTGCCTAGGAACAAAAGTTATGACCAATTAAGCTCAAAACAAGGGACTGGGGGGGGGGGGCAGCGTGGGTAACAAAAAATATTTGCACTTTTTTTTATGGATGGGGGGATTATTTTTTTTCATAGATTATATTTTTGTCTATCTTAAAAGCTTTGATTCATTTCATTTGGATTTGTTATGAGAAAGTTACGGACATTCTTGTTTTTTGGGCAGTTAGAGCATCTTTTTGAAAAAAATAACTTGTAGGGCTTATTTTTGAATGCAATTTTTCAAATTTTCTTTTTTGGCATGATTTAGTTTATTTGCTAGAACAATCTCACCATTGAAATTAGTGCATTTTAATTCCATCTAAAATATGTGAATATTTTAGATTTTCCTTCTATTTCGTACCTACTTCTATTTAGCAATTTTTTTAATAATGAAAATTAAGTTTTTTTGAATTTTTTTTTTGGTAGATTGTGAACGCAATTCCCTACTATAAACATTTAAAGCTCAAAACTCTGTAGTGCAAAAATTTTAAGTTAAAAATGTTCAAAGTCAAAAAATCCAATTCTATAATGTGTTGAAAAACTTGTTTTTTTCACTTTAACCCCTAAAGGACCATTGTCCGTTCGGGGGACAAATTGGATTTCGGGCAGGTACCTATGGACTGAATTTTTGTCGTGATTTTTTGAAACTTTTTTTGAAGATAGAAAAACTGATAAGCTTTGTAGGAATATAATTTTTTTTTCAATTGGTGCCCGGGAACAAAATTTAGGCCCAAATAGGCTCAAAACAGGGGAGAGGGGGCAACAAATTTTTTTTGAAAACAATTTTAAGAAAAAAAAAAAAAAAAAAAAAAAAAATTCCTTATAGATTATATTTTTGCCTATTTGGGAAGCTTTGATTCATTTCATTTGGATTTTTCATGAGAAAGTTAAGGACAATCTTGTTTTTTGGGCAATTAGAGCATCTTCTTGAAAAAAATAACTTGTAGGATTCATTTTGGAATGCAATTTTTGCATTTTTTCAAAAGAAAAAGTTCCACATGGTTTAATTTTCTTGCTAGAACAATCCACCATTGGGATTAGAGCATTTTTTTTCTATCTTGAAGGATATTAATATTTTAGATTTTCCTTCTATCTTGTACTATCGTCTACTTAATAGTTTTTTTAAGAATGAAAATTAAGTTATTTGGAATTTCTTTTTTTTTCATAGACTCTCAACTCAATTCTCCACTATAGTAGATTTAAAGCTCAAAACTCTATAATGAAAAAAATTTAAGTTGAAAATGTTCAAAGTCCAAAAATCTAGTCCCACAATGTGTTGAAAATCTTGTTTTTTTCACTTTAAACGTAGATATCTTGCAATCTGTGCAGTCAAAAATTCTGAAGTTTTTTCCACACGTTATCAAACTAGTTAGGTATAAGATCTTACCGTTGGATGTGCAAAAAAAACAATTTTCAGATTTTTTTACTCTTTGCACTAGAAATGGCAGTTTTGAGAGTTTTTTGGCAAAAAAATGGCTTTCGTCCTTTAGGGGTTAAACATAGATATTTTGCAATCTGTGCAGTCAAAAATTCTGAAATTTTTTCCACACATTATTATAATATTTAGGTGTAAGATCCTATGGTTAGATGGGCAAAGAAAAAAACATTTTTAATTTTCTTTCACTCTTTGCTAAAAAATTTCAGTTTTAGGTGTTTTTTGGCAGAAAAAAGGTCTTGGGCCTTTAGGGGTTAAGCAAATGATTTGCATGGTTTTAGAAAGGATGATTTCCAAGAGCACTCATTGGAGGTCAAACTTGTGTGCAAGTCCTCCCCTTTTCACACAAAATTCCAAGGATGGACATCTCCACTTTTATCTTCCAAAGAAGGAAGGATTCTTTGTCATCCATTATACACTTATTAGTGTCTGCAATGATGTTACAGGGTCAAATATCTACCAAACCCTATCTAATCTGTCTTCGTGCATGAGCAAATTCTTGCGTCAGTTAGTGTCCAATTTAACCCCTAAAGGACCAAATGGCATTTTTTGGCAACATAGCAATTTTGGGCAACTTTGAATGGAAGTTTTACTTTTAGTCTTTGAAAAATTTCACACAATGTGTGCCCAAGAAGTAGCTTTAAGGCCCAACAATTTTCAAAACTTTTGATTACATGGTTAAAAAGTTATCGGATGATATGTCATTTTCAGTGGTCGGCGGGCAACTCAAAAAATTTCTAAAAAATCATTTTTAAAAAAATCAAAAATTTGAAATTGGTTCTTTAGATTTATATATATGTGTAAAGATTTGAATTATTCCATTTTGACTTATGAGATGAAAATTATGAGGTATTCTAGTTTGCAGGGAGTTATGGAATCCCTACTCAAAATCAAACTTTGAAGTCCTTTATTTAACTCAATTTTTAATATTTTGTGAAAAAAATAAAAGTATAGGATGTATGTTGTTTATTGCAAAATTTCAACTATTGAGATTGACATTTTTCAATTCCATAATTAAATTCTTAACAATTTTGTGTTTTGAATCATTCTCTACTTCTTTCTACAATCTATTTTTTCCTATACATTGTACAATTCCAAATGATTTGAAATTTTTCAAGCATGTAGCCAACTTGCTTTGAAGAATGAAACCAAGGAGTAACCATTGTTTTGGACATATTTTCATTTAAATGTGACCTTGTGAAGTGTAGCTGCCTGGTTTTTTGCAGGGCCAAAAAAAGGGGTTTTGTCAATTCAAATGCTAATATCTTACAATCTACAAGGTGAAAAATTCTGAAATTTTTTCTACATATTCTCAAACAAGTTTACTACAAGATCTAACAATTACATGTGTCTAAATATTATTTTTTTCTAAAATTTGATATTTGTACTACAAATGGCATTTTTGGAGTGTTTTTGGTGAAAAAATAATCTCCGACCTTTAGGGGTTAACCCCTTAACGTCATTGCCAGAACACCGAAATTCAAGAGCTTCGCAGCACTTTTGCAATTAAAATGGAATAGCGAGAAATTGCCTCGCCACCTGGGGACTTCACTGTTGAATCCATAAGCTAACTACTTGATGAGCGCGGAGGTTCAAATTTTGAGAGAATCCACCGTCCGGATTTACTTATTATAATAATTGATGAACAATGCCTCCCAAAAATCTATGAATTTTTTTGTGCAGCCGAATCTTTCAAAACTGGTGGGGGCCAGAACACAAATCACATGCTTCCGCCTTTTGAGTATGTTTGTGCCATGTCAAATGAACAATCCCAAGGAAAAAAAAATTTGGCCGAAGGTGCAGAATTCTGACTTCTGTGACGATTGCAAGTTCATTGCTTTATTGCAGGGCTTGCTCTCTCGTCCTATACGGACCTCGTGGGTACCCGGCTATTGCCCATGTAAGGTCCCAGGCAACGTCCACGTGTCAGGCGCATTTCCCAAGATCTACTCTTCAAGACTTTCGAGCAGACTTCAGCCCACTGTCCCAAGCCCCGGAAACTAACGACAGTAACTGCCTCACAAGGGATGAGGGGACAGAATCATTGAGCAAGTGGTGCGAAGCATACACATGAAATTGCGGCATTGGTATTACAAAGCACAAGCTCAATGTTTCAAACAACTTTGCCCAATCCCATCTGCCTATAGAATCAAAATTCCTCGAAGGCACTAAACTGACAAGCGACTTCCTACCAACTGAAAATGGAACCTGCTATGACGTCCTACAGGAGCTGAAAAATGGCAAACAACAAAATTGGCATTGAAACCTCCGCTTCCTTCAACTATGGTGACCTCCCTCAAGAAAAAACCAGCCACCACCAACTCTGCCTGAACACTCCTGCGACCACCCAAACAAAACAGCCTGCTCCCACCTCCGCCACCAACTCTACCTGAACACTGCTGTGATCACCCAAACAAAACACCTACTCCCACCTGCCACGTTCCACCTCCATCGTTTGACCTCCATCTGAGTTCACACACCATCTAGGAGGACGCTCGATAAAGTCTAAGTTGGGCTAGAGTCCCCAATGTCGGCACTCACCTGACTGGGAACAGTGAACTGCCGACGTTCTGCCAAGCTCCGCGCTACTTGAATGGAACCTGGTGTGATCATTGAACTTTCAGAGCTAGGAGACCGAACTCCATCAGTCTTCATCAACCAATCTGGAGGGGACAAAAAGAAATAGTTACATTGTTGATATCTTCATGGCCCACTTCCGTGAGCTGTGAACAATCACGTAGCAAGACTTGCGGCACATGAAGAGGAACCCACACGCCTTGCAATAATTGTTCTACTTCCGGCCACACTCTATGCACTGCCGAGCTAAGGTTCGATGAGACTCAGGAACATGGACGACATTTGGGTTCTTCCCTCTATAATGTACTGTTCGTGGTAGAGGAAAAATAGGTTCAATCAAGGCTTGGGCAACCCTATAATAGAAGTGCTTCCTTTGCTTCAACTGCTCCCCCCTCCCTGTCATATGCTCTTTGTAGAGCACCCACGCAATCGGAAGACTAGAGTCCAAAATTAAAAAAAACACTTTATGCCACCATTTATGACTATGGTACTGGCAAGTGTAGTCCCTGCGCATTTGATCTACAACATCAACTCCCCTCATGTTTTGTGAGTATTCTAGCTGGTGTGGAGTTGTATCAAAGTCTTTATGGACTCCGTTCACCCAACGCTTGCATGTAGGTGGTCTTGGAGCTACTGGATCCGAACTTGTACTAAAAAAAATGACCGGTGTCGAGTCAAACCACGCTGTAGTTGCCATTCAGTGATCTTGGTGAATGAGCCAGAAGAGACTTGAATGAGGATGTTTGCCTCGCTTGAACCCACACAATAAAGAAGGCACTCCAATACGTGGCCCTTTGAATGTCCCAGTTGCATAAGTGCCAAGATCAAGTAGCTTTTCGAACAAAGACGGTGACGTGAAGAAGTTATCTACTACAATGATATGCTTCCTATACTCAAGGCTAGTAATGAGGTCTAATACGACATGTTCACTTTGAACTACGTCTACCTCTCCTTGCTTACCTAAATATGGAATGGCATTATAAATATAGCAGGACTCTGTAGACACGGCTACCCAAAATTTGAAACCGTATTTTGTAGGCTTTGACTTCATATACTGTCTGAAGGTTGAGTAGTGTCCACAATAAGCTATCATCATCTTGTCTACAGTGATATATCTACCAAGGTTATACAACTCTTTAGATCTATGGACGAAGTATTCAACCATGAACTTGACCTTCCCTATCTTATCATAATTTGGGTTGGACCTATTAGTCTCCAAAGAGTTGTTATAGGATCGTTGACTTGCATACCTATTGGTCTCAGCAACTAATTGATCTATTACTACATCGTCATAGAACAGTTCAAAAAAATGAATGGGAGGCTTTATGGCTCAACTAATTCTATGTTGTGCTCATGGTTGAGGCCCTTCGAAGCTGCTGCAATCACCAAGCAATGTGGTCCTACTTTGATCCCACTTATCATCATCATATTTAGCATGGATGTAGTCTCTCCAAACTTTTGTGTCGGCCATGCGAAAGTGACCGTACATGTTCATGTCTAGAGATTCCGATGCTAACGGTTGCACGTGACCCTCATCCTCTAATTCAAAGTCTGGATTCAAATCATTACTATCATTACCTGTAAAATCAATGAACTCCGCCATCCAGCTTTCGTCCACCGAGTCGCTGGTGAATCTATCCCAGTGGCTGAACGGGTTGTAGGTCTTCGGCTCTCGGTCGGCATTCGCTGCAACATCATCAATCCTTGGGTGGAGCAGCAAGCGAACAGGGTGTTGACCTCCTGCGAAGTCGTCGGTGCAGGTACGTTTTTCTGAACCCTTCGTACACCATCCACGGATCCATCATGTACTGGAGATTGCGGTGGTGTGATTCTTCCTCGCCCATCCCTCAACCCTTGGTGCCATGATGTCTAGTGAATGACAATCACTTACAGCAACCTTCCGCCAACCAATTGGTGACTAAAATTCCACTCCAAACCACTGCACCTCATCCTCCCACCAAACCTGCTCCACATCGCCCAAGAAAGACTGAACATTTGCCCACTGTCCTGCATCGTACCCCAAAATTTGAAGGTCCACCCACACACTTTGTGGCAATTGGGCTCCAAATTGACCATAGACAAAGCCTGGTACGCATGGCTTAGCAGCAGTGGGACGTTGTCCTCTCCGAGTGCTGTCATCGCCCCTCCGAGGTGCCGCAAAGGAGGACCCAATGTGTCCCACTGTTGTATGATTTGCCGCCTCGATAGGGGACAGAGGGAATCTTGCTGGTGCACTACAGTCCGAGCTCTCCAAATTTGTGACGTCGTGTAGCCACGCTTGAACAAAGGCAGCATTCTCGAGTTGGTTAGCAAGATTCACCGCCAATCTCCCTGCTGCGTTTTGTCGAGTACGTGCTGGCATGCCTGTGAATGCAACATTCCTGGGACTACAGGCTTCAAGAAAGTCAGCCCGTCTGACGTTGCGGCCTCCTGACTGTGGGCCCACTTCACGTCGCTGACGCTGAGAGTCCTGTGGAATAGCGGGGGGGTGTACGTGGACTCCCATGTCGGGTTGAATTTGGCAGAGCGCGCTTCCGGAGGACAGGAGGGCTGTGGCAATCCACCGCAATACCGGGTGGAATCCAACCACGTGGAATGTCGCTGGTGCTGCGCCTTCCTCCACGATGCCCACCCCGACGCCCCCTAGCGCTGCCCTTGGTCGTCAGTCACAGAATCTCCAAATTGCTCGCCACAAGTTATTAGAGTTGTTGTTTGAGCCGCAATTGTTGCAGGCAGAACCCTGCCTCCTCGCCTTCTTCCACGGCTTCCCCCCCCTCTATCCCTTCCCAACCCCTCCGCGATGTCAACATTGCTTTCATTTGCGGCGGACAGGAACCCTAAAGTCCGAATCGCTCCCACTGTTGCTGCATTCGTCACCACCTCGCTTCCTGGTCGGACGTCTGGACCTTCCAATTGGGGCGGCTCTGAGTCGTCGTGGTGTTGAGTTCCTTGTGAGAATTGACCTTGTCGAGCGCTGAGGAGGGCACGTCCAATTTGGCCCTTCTCCTGAGGTGGGTGTGCCCTCAATCGGGCCTTCGCTTTCTTCCGCGCCTCGTCCTTCATAGTGAGCTGATCCAGGCCACCAACGTTTACAAATAAAAGTATCAACGTCAATTGGGAAACCTTAGGGATCACCTTGGGGATACCTGTCGCTCCACCTCAAAAGCCTCGCCACTTGCCTTCTGAAGAGGTATTACCAATTTTTAGCCTCCGGGACACCAGTCGGCCAAGTGTGATTCAACGAAGGTGATGGAAGTCTCAGTAGGTAATCCTCACTCAAGCACCTGCTCACATTCCTTGCTGCTTGTATGCTGGTTTTGTGCTCATTGTAGGCCCAACTATATAAGCACTCGCACATTTGAGCTACTTCTTCAGAGGAAGCGCGTGCATCCCGAGGTGGCACCAACGTCGACGCCATTGCCGCCATAGCTTGCACAGTGTCCTTCAAAGTAGAGCTCCTTCACACCACAAAGTGGGGCACAAGCGGGAAACAACTCTCCTACCTCGAATCCGCTGAAGGTGTCCCTAACATCATTTGCAACCACCCTCCACTAACAATTCCAGAGCATGCAGACGTCTCCTTCACCCGAAACGAACCCAAACAAGATAACCACTGTCACTACCTGTTGTGGAAGACCAAGGTGGGAAGACAAGGACAAGAGATCCAAGGTTGCCAAAACAAACCCGAGCAGGACAACCACTCTCACTACCCGTTGTGGAAGACCAAGGTGGGAAGACGAGGACAAGGGATCCAAGGTTGAAGCACACGCCAACGGCCCATGACCGGTTGCATCCGGTCAGTACTGCAATTTCAGAATGCTACGTGTCAGCAGGGCAGAACTTGAATGCAATTACTTGCAGGTATGGCTAATCCACCGTCCGGATTCTTGTCAATGAATGCAGCACAGTACCCCCAAAAGCAAGGATGCACTTCACAAATTGAATTTCGGAGCCAAGATCGACCAAACAATACATCGCCTCTGAATGTCCAAAAAAACGTCCGCTGTGACGTTCAGGGGTTAAGAAGGGCCAGCTTGGTTTAGAGCTTTAATATGTTCTCTCAGTCAGGTTGTTGCGACCGATTCAGATCCCTTCTAGACGGCCCTTGTACACTTCGGAGCAGATTCACTACTCGACCTACTGGCGTTGTCAGACCTCAAATTTTGCAGGTTTATATCCAAATTGAGCGTAATACTAGTCTTTATGTTTGAAAATCTGACATCGCCTTCTCCAGCAGGCCAACTTGGACATCCCTGCAGGGAATTCTTGAAGCATTCTTTCACGGAAGATCCTTTTCCTTGGACGGTGGAATGCCTCAGCAATTCCAAATATGTTGCAAACCTTGGGTTGCGTAGAAGAGCAGAGTTCCAATTCAAGCAAGGAGCATGGCCAATCAGATGATGAAGGAAGACATTCAAACAGGTATGGAGCATCTCAGATTCATCAGTCTTGCAACGAAAATAACAAAACCATGTATTTAAAGCTGCATTTGGTTAAAGCTGCATTGATCAATCATGCAGAATGTGATCCTCGAGGGCAGAACCTGGTTTGTTCCAAAAGAGCAAAATTATGTAGACAAGATCCCAAAATGATGATGTCCGCACAAAAATCTTCTGGTTGTGCAGGTCCAATGCAAGAATCGCACCATAGAGCCAGAAGCTCTTAAGCTCTACTAATCTTTCGTATTCTTCAACCTCTACGTTGTAACTTGGGTAGCTTTTGATATTTTTGAGTATTTCTCTAGAGCTCTTCAAACTTTGCCAAGGACATCAAGCTAGAATCACGTCAATCTCACAAAAGAGGGCCCTTCTCTACATCTATTTCATAGTAATCTATTTTGATCTTCTTCATCAGTAGATAAACTGTTGCGGTAAATGAGGCTCAAGTACTTTGACAATCTCTTCAAAAGAGGGCCTCATAAGTGGGTCCTTGAGCCAACATCTGGTTACCAAATCCATCATCCAAGGAGTGGCTTGATTGGGTAATGTCGGTCGATTGCCATCAATGACCCCATCATAATCATTTGCTGGCAACTCTTCCAAAGGAATGCCACCTGATAAGATCTCATAGCAGGTCATTCCAAAACTGTAGACATCAGACTGTTTGGAGAAAACTTCAAGATTTTGGAAAATAGTCCGGTTCTTCAAGCCAAGCAATATTTCGGGAGCCCTCCAAAATCTTGTCCCAATGACTCCAACTGAGCATTCGTAATCTGCAACCAAATACGCAAACCCACTTGGCTCCAAGGAAGTTGGATCAAGTTTATATGGAGGATACTCTTTCTTTGCCCAAACAAGTACATTAGCAGCTTTGAGGTCTCTATGAATAATGTCTCTTTTATGCAAACCTCGCATACCTCGAGCAATCCAATACATGATGTAAATAGCAACATTGCTTTGGAAAGGTGGGCCTTTGTTGTTGAAATGGACCATTCTTACATCAATGAGCTTCCGCAAGTCACCCCAAGCTCTCGGCATAAGGAAGGCAAACCTTCCACTAGACTTCAACAATCGTGCTCCCAATATTGCATTACAATTGGCTTCGAACCCAAAGTAGCCATGAGTGCGTATACTATCATCTGTGAGCATGGTGGGAGACAAAAGCCTTAGAAAGTCTTTCAGGGATGTCCCCTCCTTAAACACCTTCATGACCAGCGTCACAGATTTGCTGCCATCCTCAGGGATTCCATGAGCATGAAAAAGCTCCGCTTGCGCTCCCTCTGCAAATGGCTTCTCACTACTTAGTTCTACCTTCACAAACCAAGGATGGCCCTTCCTGCCAATCTGATTCCAAGGCAACTTGTGAACACAATCAGATCCAAAATCATCTTCGTCCAAAAAGAATCCACCCGGATATTGCTCTTGCAGACTCCGAAACAGCTCCACATTGTCCTCCGCCACCTTCAAGCTGGACTCTGGAGTGTCCTCCACTTCACTCGCCCTTTCCGACTGCGAGGAGGATGACGACTCCGTTGCTGGACCCTCCACAGCTGACAAATAAGCACTCGAGAGCTCACTCCAGTGCACTTTGGAAGCTTGGATCTCCGCCTCCACCATCGCCTGTTCATCGCTCACATCCAGCGTAGCCATGGCTTCCCTCACCTGCTCAATATGTGCCGAGAAAAACTCTGTCCCAGCTGCAGTGCGCTCTGCCGCCATGGCTCCTCGATCGGGTGTATAGCAAATCTCTTCCAGCCACTGGTCAAATTGAAAGCTTCCTGTGATATCACAAATTGTAGAGTCCGTACAAGAACTGGACACTACGGACTACTTCGATCCTAGCTTGAGGGGCTGCCGACCGACACCCGCTTCAACCAAGGCAGAGTACTGAAAGCCACAGCAGAAAAAATCAATTTCGGAGGCAGAAGAGAAGCTACCAAATGAACAGCAACATGTATAATGAGCTAGTGATTTCATCACAGAGCAAGCAGCGGATGAGCGCTACTGAAGCCTAGGAACAAAACGAAACGAAACATTGAAGAGACGGTGAATTCCATAAACTCAGAAAAGTTGCAAGGAACGACGGAGATCGAGGGTTAAAAGAGAAAGTCCCATCGCGTACATGTAACACATCTACGCGATATCTGGAAACATCAGAAAACTCACCACCACTTCGGTACAGATCGGTGCCTTCAACTGGAGTCCGTTCCCGAGTATCCACAAACCCTCGTAACCAGCAATACTTCGTCCTCGCTGCTCAAGCTCTCCGGCATTGCCAACATCGAAGAAGCGAACAGACAAGCAGACCGAACAAATTAAACTGATGAGTGCTTTACTTGTGTCCAAAAAAAAAACCAAAAAAAAAAACCCGGATAAGTGCTGGTGGTGGACGGAAGTGTGACACAGGAGGTAAGTACGCTGGACTGTGGTACAATAGGGGTAACTTAGTCACTGCTTCTTCACGCTAGTCTCAACCTTCACGGAATGGACGTGGCCAGTCCTTTTTTTTGGGCAAAATGGAGCCAGAAAGCACCATTTCATAGTGAAAATCTTTTCTTCGCCCAAAAAAAGTAATCTTTTTATCCAAAAAAGTTTCAATCCAATTAAAAATATGGATGAAATTGTCAAATTTGGATGAAAAAGTGTATGAATTTGATTGAAAAGTGTTTTATGGTACAAAAGATGGATGTACGAAGAAATAAAATGCTTCACCAAATTTTAAGTGATCGCCATCTTGGCACTTTTTCAAAAACCAAAAAAGAAGGTTGAACGTGGCCCTTACATGTTGGCTCTCCTTGGCTTGCGAGGTGCCCATTCCGTGAAGGTTGAGACTAGTCATTCTTCTCCTTCGCAGGACAAGAATGGGCATGAAGTACAGTGACTTCCAAAAGTAATTGGCCACCCTTAAAAACGCTCTCATAAATTGAGAAATTGGAATTTTGAAGTGAAATTTAGACATGTTGTTGTACAAAAGGAGTTCTACCCTCATGTGTAATTTCACTTTTAATGGACTATATTTAGACCTATTATTAATTGAATGAAATTTCTATGGGAAAAAAAACTTTTTGTGAAAATTTAAAATGTCCCATTTTTTTATAGGAAGAATGTACATCTTGACTAGAATCACATGTTACAAG